>CM077150.1:164720986-165920986 GCA_039583875.1 Platanthera guangdongensis | reverse complement strand
TTCGCTCGACGAGTGTTGAGTAGGGGTGACACGGCTTGGGACACGGGCGTGTCCCCAGGCCGTGTCCTTCTCGGGTTGTTTGGCGGGTGCTGTGGGCTGTGTCACGGCCGTGTAGATAGGCATGTTCAGTGAAACGGCCTGTGACACGGGCGTGTCACATGCCATGTACTGTTTGGAGGTGAGGCGGTTGCCCACCGCTTAAGTGACACGGCCTGTGACACGGGCGTGTCACAGGGCGTGTCAGGACCGGGAATCAATTTTTCCAGTTTTTTATGCCGTTCATTTCCCTGATTCTGGATCAAACGGTCCAACACTGTTTTGGAAGATATAAGACCGAGAAAGAGATTCTTCCGCCTCACTTATCCCTTTCTTCACCTTCTTCTTCATTCTCAAAGAGAAAGCAAGGGAGAAAAGCTAAGGCAAGGGAAGGAAAGAGAGGAGCAGCCGTCGTGGTGTCATCTGGGTTCAGGCAAGCGGTGTTCTTCACCCTTGCTAATCTTATTTTCTTGTTCTTTGATTGTGCAAGTTTAGGTAGTTTTTCCCTTTCAATTTTACTAGCTTGTTCTTCTTGTTTTGCACCTCACTTTTGTCGAAATATGTTATCCTTATTACACTCACAAGCATAAATCCTCTTGTTCCTTCAAGTATTATATGCTTACCGCCTAATTATCTAATTTCCCTATGCTCAATTCTTTCTTATGCCTGTAATTTTTAATTTTATTCATGTAGCTTTACCTTTCTCATTCATGTACTTTTTGATTGTTCATGTGATTCCTTCTGGTTCATGTCATAGTCATGTTATAATAAGCCTGTTGGTTTCGTCGACGTTGTTACTTGTGGAGTTCACTTATGGTGAAGTAGATACCCAAACTCTATCAAGTTAATATAACTTGGGTGATTTGTGGTCATGTTTGGGAACGATGTAGTGAGTGTGTTGAGGTTGGATTCTGAAGAGTTTTGAGCTCGCGTCATGCGTTTGGTGGGTGGTGTCATTTGCTGGCTCTATAAGGAGCGGTGTGGTAACGCCTTGGTGTCAACCATTTATTACCCCAGAGGGGGGGTTGTGCTTTGTGGAGCGTTGCACCTGTTTTGGCCCGATCTGGCTCCGTGCGTTGCACTTCTGGGCTACCACCGTTGAGCCCTTGAGTACTGATGACTTACCACTACCACAAGTGCACGTGTTCGACGTGTGATGTTATACGGTTATGGTGTTGGCATATGTCGTCTTGTTGCTACTGCAGGTTTGGGCAGGGCATGAGGGTTGTTATACATCCTTTGTGTGTTTTACTCGTTGGGTTGGCAGTGTTTGACACTTAGTTTCCACCCTGTTCTTTCCATTCATTTTATATGAAAATTGTTATGGGTTCGGTAAGCCCCTTGGTCATATTTTATGAACTTAATGCTCTATGTTGTAGCCTTGATGACTGCTGAGGTGTTCTTTCTTGAATGCCTCAGGTGCAGGTTGTAGCCGGTTGAGCGGCTAGAGTTTGGTGAAATTTACTTGGAGCTTGCCGAGCTTGTTGGGCGAGGTAGTACTTTACTTTATTGTACAGACATACATACGCCCCAATGGGTTCATGTCAGCTTGTTGGCGCCCATTGGTGGTTTTCATTACTTGCTACATATGAATGCTAGACTGCTAATATGAATCATTTGGATGAGATGATGTCTACTTGCTCTTGGGAAGGATTTATGCTAGGTTGCATTAGATATTTTAAAGATAAACCAAACCTACTATTCTATGTCATGCATACATGTTTTGGTAAACTAAGACGTATTTCCAAACCACGTAAAAACAGACGATTTCCTATGGTATAATAAATCTAGAGTGCATATAGGAAAAATCACAACTAACGTAAATTATTTTCCGCCGCGTACAACCACATTTTGCTCTACTAGGCCGAGGGATACGACCATCAAACTCAACGGTTTTCTTGCATATAACTAATGATTTTACTCTAGTCTAGTAAGCGTAAAGGTTTGCCTTAGCGTGTGCAGTTATCCCCTGCACGACGTGGCATCATAACCCATTTTCCTCTTGCTCTGATATGACGTGCTCGTTGAGGAAATGCGGGTTGTGACAGTTGGTATCAGAGGGAGGTTTGCTTGACAATCATCATATCATACACACACCGAGGTGCCATAAGTACGTCTTGGCCGAAGCATGAACACGACACTCATGACATGAACAGAAGTATACGGGGCATATTATGTAGTATGAGATGCATAATATGTGGTTGTATATGGATCCACCATAGGGGCAACATGTGAGGGTTATGTAGTACGGGATGCATAACCTCACCACATGAATGCGACTAGCACGTTTTCTTTTATTCGTTGCATGCAATGATATGTAGTATGGGATGCATAGCATTGTGATGCGTACGACCGCTCATGGCATGCATTAAGGCCTTTTCTAGAATGCATAGCACAACACACATAACATAACATTGCATGAGCACAACGTGCCAAGCTAAAGATTTACATGATGACACATGTACACACATGGTTTTGGGTCAAATAAATTCATGCATTCATCGTTTAGGCACAAGTTAGTGGGATGCCGGTGAGTCATCTTAGGCTAGGCATAATATCATTCTCAAACTCCTAGAGCAAGTTAGCAGTAGATGTTCATATTTATCTATGTATTGTCTGTACAACGTCGTTATGTGTTGATTGTTGGGTTTGAGTTTGATTTAGAGTGAAATGGTTTATAGGATGTCAAAGCGTCCAGTGACAAGGCAGACTCCCCAATCTGAGGGCGAGTCTTCGGGCGCGCAGAATAATGCCCTGATGGATAGTCTACGATAAAGTAATGATGCTTTGACTAGGCAAGTGCAGGATGTGCAGTCCCAGCTCCAAGCTATGTCATCAGTGATGTCTGTGCTGGCACCAAGAGTGCAAGAGCCTGTCAGAGGCCCCGCTGTTTCTTATCCTTCCGTGGCGTTGATACCCCCAGTTGTGGTTCCTCCTGCGATGACTTTTATCTCATAGTTTCAGCGACTTAGACCACCTACCTATAATGGCAAAGCGGACTTTGTGATCTTGGATGATTTGGTGATCACGTTGGAAGAAATGTTTGTTTATTTTGGCGTTACCGAGGACTAGAAGGTGATGCTTGCCGCCTACCAACTAAAATGACTGGAAAAAGGTTGGTGGTTGCGAGAAAAGGAAAGCTTAGTGGCGGGATGTTCATGGGAAGTCTTCAAAGAAATGCTATGATGCAAATTTCTGCCGTCGGTCAAAAGGGACCGCCTGATGAATGACTTCTTGTACCTGAAGTAGAGGAAACTCACAGTTAGTGAGTATGAAAGTGAGTTTAGCAAACTAAGTCGGTTCGCTCCGGGCCTAGTGACTACGGAAGCTGACCGAGTGAAGAGATTTCTTGGCGGACTAAGGAGTGATGTCCAGCAGTTCGCAAGCGCTTATGGAGCGACGAGTTATACCAGTGTGGTTGAGGCTGCTTTGAAGGTTGAAGCTATAGAAAATGCAAAACAAAGAGGGTAGTTGATGAGGAAGGACAAGAGAAAGCTAGTGGAAGGGAAAAGCTCCCAAGAAGCTGTTGGGAGAAAGAAGAATAAGGAGACGTGTAGCTTCTATGGCCGGTCAGGTCACCCGTTTGAGAGATGTTTCAAGCGATTGGGAATGCAGAAGGAGCAGGTGCACGCCATTCAGGGTGCGCCAACCAGAGAGTTGGAGTGTGCAGTATGTGGATGAAAGGGGCATGAGACTGCCCATTGCTGGGCCAAAGAGAAAGCATGTTATCAGTGTGGCAGACAAGGACATCTCAGAGCAAGGTGCCCGAAGATCCAACCTGTTTTGCACCCCGTACCACTCCAGGCCTTGCCTCCACCGCAGACGGTGGACAAATGAATAGGGAAGTTAAATGTGATCTCTTCAGAGGAAGCTCAGATGTCACCTCAGGTTATCTCAAGTTCGATTCCTTCCTCTTGTTCACGTTTTGTTTATGACGCTTAAGCGTAGTTCTTAGATACATATGTACCCTTATAGGAAAATTTAAGGAAAAGAACCGTTGGGCGCGTGTTCTCTTCGATTCTGGCGCGACCCATTCATTTGTGGCTCGAACCTTTGCGGATCAGTATCGTTTGACACCAGATCGAGTGGCGAATGCCTTTTTGGTGAGGTTTCCTTCCGGTGCTTCTGTGGTTGCAGACTGGGGTCTTCTTGATTGTCCCATTTTATTGGGGGATTTCTTAGAGAAGGATGATTTGAAGGTGATCAATTTGGAAGATTTTGACGTTATCTTGGGCATGGGCTGGTTATCCCGCTATGACGCCGTCATCCAGTGCAAAGGAAAGCGCTTGGATTTTATCAAGGACAATGGTCAGTCGGGAAGTGTTTATGGTGATTCATGCCAGGATTCTCCAGGGATTTCGGCGGTATGTGTTCGGACGTTGTTTGTTTCCGACTATTTTGCATGTCTAGTCTCAGTTGTGGGTACTAGTGCTGTTTTGCTGCGTTTGGAGGAGATTCCTGTTGTGCATGAATTTCCAGATGTTTTTCCTACTAATCTTCCTGGTCTTCCACCTGATCGTGATGTCGAGTTTGTCATTGATTTGGAGCCGGGTACGCGGCCTATTGCGAAAGCGCCGTATAGAATGGTCCCGCATGAGCTAGCAGAGTTGCGTACCTAGCTGGATGACTTATTGGCAAAGGGGTTTATCAGGCCAAGTTCATCACCTTGGGCTGCACCTGTGTTATTTGTGAAGAAGAAAGATGGGTCGATGCGGCTTTGCATCGATTACCGGGAATTGAACAAGGTGATGATTAAGAACAAGTACCCACTGCTAAGAATTGATGATTTGTTTGATCAACTGCATGGCAGTTCAGTATTTTCGAAGATTGACCTCCGCTCGGGCTATCATCAGCTAAAGGTCCGGGAGTCTGATATTCCGCGGACTGCATTTCAATCGAGGCATGGCCATTTTGAATTTCTTGTGATGCCATTTGGTTTGACCAACGCACCATCAGCCTTCATGGATATGATGAACCGGGTGTTCAAGGAATTTTTGGATAGGTTTGTGGTGGCTTTTATTGACGACATTCTTGTCTACTCCCGCAGTGCCGAGGAGCATGAACAGCATCTGCGATTGGTATTGGCCACTTTGCGAGACCAAAAGTTGTTTGCCAAGCTAAGCAAATGCGAGTTTTGGTTGCCTCAGGTTGCATTTCTGGGTCATGTTATAAATCAACATGGAATTTTAGTGGATCCCGAAAAGATTGCTGCAGTCATGGAGTGGAGGAGACCGGAGACACCCAAGGAGATTCAGAGCTTCTTGGGATTGGCCGGCTATTATCGCCGATTTGTAGAAGGGTTTGCTACCTTAGCTACACCTTTGACTCGCTTAACACAGAATAATGTGGCGTTTGATTGGAATGACAAGTGTGAGGCATCATTCCTTGAACTCAAGAACATGTTATGTACCGCTCCTGTGTTGATATTACCGACAAAAGGGATAGATTATGAGGTTTTTGTGGATGTGTCGCACGTTGGAATTGGATGTGTTTTAATGCAAGACAAAAAGGTGATTGCATATGGGTCTCGGTAGTTGAATAGTCATGAAAAGAACTACCTGACACATGATTTGGAGTTCGCAGCAGTGATATTTACATTAAAGTTGTGGAGACACTTTACGGCGCACAGTGTAAAATCTTTACGAATCATAAAAGTTTGAAGTACGTCTTCACGCAAAAGAAACTTAATCTGCGCCAACGACGATGGCTTGAATATGTAGCCGATTATGATGTGGAGATTCAGTATCATCCCGGGAATGCTAATATTGTGGCCGATGCTTTGAGTCGGAAGACAGGTAAATTATTTAATCTTTCGGCCGACCGTCTAGTGGAGGAATTTCTATTGATGGATATTTCCGTGGGAAGATATGAACCGCAAAGTCATTCGGTAGTAGAAGAACCTTCATGGATGGTGCTTGCAAGACAACATCAAAAGGAGGATCCTGATCTTTTACATTTATTTCTTCGGACTGAAAAAGGTGAATTATCAGATATTGCTATTGATGGCGCATGCACGTTAAAATATCGCGGTCGATTTTGTAGCCCCGCAGTTGGAGACATTCGCGATATGGTGTGTATGGAAGCATATGACTCAAGTATGGCCTACCATCCAGGCCCAACTAAAATGTACCGTGATTTGAAACAAATTGTCTGGTGGTATGGAATGAAAAGAGATATAGCGCAATTTGTATCTGAATGTCATACCTACAAGCGGGTGAAAGCTGATCATGGGAGGCCTGGTGGCAAGTTGACGCCCTTGGAGATTCCAACATGGAAGTGGTATAGAATTTCAATGGATTTTATTACAGGCTTACCAAGATCTCCACGAGGACATGACTCAGTATGGGTGATCGTGGATAGGTTGACCAAGTGTGCTCACTTCATACCATTTAAGATCAACTACCCGATGAAGACAATAGAGGAGCTATATTTGAATGCGATCATCCGACTGCATGGTGTGCCAGTCAATATCATTTCAGACCGGGATTCCCGATTTACTTCTCGTTTTTGGAAGAGTCTACAAAAGGGTTTGGGGACAGATTTGAGGTATTCCACTGCTTACCACCCTCAGACGAATGGCCAAATGGAACGAGTAAACCAAATCGTGGAAGATATGATTCGATGCTACATTCTTGAGTATGGCGGAGTATGGGATGAACGTTTGCGCCTTATGGAATTCGCATATAATAACAACTATCAAGAAAGCTTGCAAATGGCTCCGTTCGAAGCTTTATATGGGCGACGATGTCAGACTCCCCTATTTTGGGCTGAGGTTGGCGAGCGGCCTTTGTTGGGGCCAGAGGCGCCCGAGGACATGGAAGTTGTCATACAACTTATTCGGGAGAAACTCTGGATTGCCCAAGAGAGATATGAAAAGTACGCCAACCGGCGAAGGTCAGAGTTAGAGTTTGCTGTGGGGGATTTCGTCTTCCTGAAAGTCTCCCCAATGGTTGGAATTAAAAGGTATGGAAAGGAGCGCAAATTAGACCCAAGATTTGTAGGTCCCTTCAAGATTCTTGCGCGGGTTGGTGCATCCGCTTACAAAGTCGAGTTACCCTTGAACTTTCTTGGTGTTCACGACGTGTTTCATGTCAGCCAGCTTCGAAAGTGTGTGCGGAATGACAAGCAAGTTTTGGACTTTGTGCTGCAGTTGATGCCGAACCTTTCTTATGTGGAGGTGCCCATACGTATTTTGGACTCCCAAGATCGCGTGTTGCGAAAAAAGAAGATTCCTATGGTCAAGGTGCTATGGAAAAATCAGAATTTGGAAAGCACGACGTGGGAGCTCGAGTCAACGATGAGGGCGGCTCACCCTCATTTGTTCCCATAAATTAAGCTGGTATGTGAATTGGTGTTTTTGTTTGATTACTTCTTGAATTGATATACGAAGTACTGAAAAGTTTCGAGGCGAAACTTTTTGTTAGGGGGAGTGACTGTAACGCCCCGGATTGTTTTTCGTTGAATGATTGCATACGCTTGATGGGCGTTGCGTTGACTTTGACCGTTGTTTGAGCATGGTTTTCACGCTGGCTTTCGAGTGGCTGTTTTGGTAGCCTAGTTGCACGGTTCCCCAGCAAGCCGGAGTCTATTTTTGGGGACTCGGTGAGGCCTCTTAGGGAATGCATGCACTTTCTCGAGTCCGAGTCGTGTTGCTCAAAATGGGTTGATTGTATGGAATTTTGTATGGAAGATGTGGAGTTAGTAGATAAAAGCATGTTTGCTGGTTTTTACCCCCTCAGGTTCCAAAATTATGGCTGTAGTTTCTTGTAGCAGGGGAGAGGTGTAAGAGGTCAAAGACCTGGAGCGCATTTGGGTGACACGGCCTAGGACACGGCCGTGTCCCAGGGTGTGTCGGGGTACACGGCCTGTGACACGGGCGTGTCACAGTGCGTGTCCCGGGTGTTCGACGAATTTCGGTGACAAAGTTCACTCGACGAGTGTCGAGTGTCGAGAGAAGGGGTACACGGCCTGTGACACGGACGTGTCACCGGGCGTGTCCCGCTCTCGACGAACTTTGCTCGACGAAATTCACTCGACAAGTGTCGAGTGTCGAGAGAAGGGGTACACGGCCTGTGACACGAGCATGTCACAGGGCGTGTCCCGCTCTCGACGAACTTTGCTCGACGAAATTCACTCGACGAGTGTCGAGTGTCAAGAGAAGGGGTACATGACCTGTGAAACGGGCGTGTTGTCACAGGGCGTGTCCCGCGGTCGACGAACTTCGCTCGACGAGTGTTGAGTAGGGGTGACACGGCTTGGGACACGCGTGTGTCCCCAGGCCGTGCCCTTCTCGGGTTGTTTGGCGGGTACTATGGGCTATGTCACGGCCATGTGACACGGACGCGTAGATAGGTGTGTTCCGTGACATGGCCTGTGACACGGGCGTGTCATAGGCCGTGTACTGTTTGGAGGTGAGGCGGTTGCCCACCGCTTAAGTGACACGGCCTGTGACACAGGCTTGTCACAGGGCGTGTTAGGGCCGAGAATCAATTTTTTCAGTTTTTTGTGCCATTCATTTCTCTGATTCTGGATCAAACGGTCCAGCACTATTCTGGAAGATATAAAACCGAGAAAGAGATTCTTCCTCCTCACTTATCCCTTTCTTCACCTTGTTCTTCATTCTCAAAGAGAAAGCAAGGGAGAAAAGCTAAGGCAAGGGAAGGAAAGAGAGGAGCAGCCGTCGCTGTGTCATCTCGGTTCAGGCAAGCGGTGTTCTTCACCCTTGCCAATCTTGTTTTCTTGTTCTTTGATTGTGCAAGTTTAGCTAGCTTTTCCCTTTCAATTTTACTAGCTTGTTCTTCTTGTTTTGCACCTCACTTTTGTCGAAATATGTTAGCCTTGTTACACTCACAAGCATAAATCCTCTTGTTCCTTCAAGTATTATATGCTTACCGCCTAATTATCTAATTTCCCTATGCTCAATTCTTTCTTATGCCTGTAATTCTTTATTTTATTCATGTAGCTTTACCTTTCTCATTCATGTACTTTTTGCTTGTTCATGTGATTCCTTCTGGTTCATGTCATAGTCATGTTATGATAAGCTTGTTGGTTTGGTCGGTGTTGTTACCTGTGGAGTTTGCTTATGGTGAAGTAAATACCCAAACTCTATCAAGTTAATATAACTTGGGTGATTTGTGGTCATGTTTGGAAACGATGTAGTGAGTGTGTTGAGGTTGGATTCTGAAGAGTTTTGAGCTCGTGTCATGCGTTTGGTGGGTGGTGTCATTTGCTGGCTCTATAAGGAGCGGTGTGGTAACGCCTTGGTGTCCACCATTTATTACCCCAGAGGGGGGGTTGTGCTTTGTGGTGCGTTGCACCTGTTTTGGCCCGATCTGGCTCCGTGCGTTGCACTTCTGGGCTACCACCGTTGAGCCCTTGAGTACTGATGACTTACCACTACCACAAGTGCACGTGTTCGACGTGTGATGTTATACGGTTATGGTGTTGGCATATGTCGTCTTGTTGCTACTGCAGGTTTGGGCAGGGCATGAGGGTTGTTATACGTTCTTGGTGTTTTTTACTCGTTGGGTTGGCAGTGTTTGACAGTTAGTTTCCACCCCGTTCTTTCCACTCGTTTTATATGAAAATTTCTATGGGGTCGTTAAGTCCCTTCGTCATATTTTATGAACTTAATGCTCTATGTTGTAGCCTTGATGATTGCTGAGGTGTTCTTTCTTGAATGCCTCAGGTGCAGGTTGTAGCCGGTTGAGCGGCTAGACTTTGGTGAAATTTACTTGGAGCTTGCCGAGCTTGTTGGGCGAGGTAGTACTTTACTTTATTGTACAGACATACATACGCCCCAATGGGTTCGTGTCAGCTTGTTGGCGCCCATTGGTGGTTTTCTTTACTTGCTACATATGAATGCTAGACTGCTAATATGAATCATTTGGATGAGATGATGTCTACTTGCTCTTGGGAATGATTTATGCTAGGTTGCATTAGATATTTTAAAGTTAAACCAAACCTACTATTCTATGTCATGCATACATGTTTTGGTAAACTAAGACGTATTTCCAAACCATGTAAAAACAGACGATTTCCTATGGTATAATAAATCTAGAGTGCATATAGGAAAAATCACAACTAACGTAAATTATTTTCCGCCGCGTACAACCACATTTTGATCTACTAGGCCGAGGGATACGACCATCAAACTCAACAGTTTTCTTGCATATAACTGATGATTTTACTCTAGTCTAGTGAGTGTAAAGGTTTTCCTGAGCATGTGCAGTTATCCCTTGCACGACGTGGCATCATAAACCGTTTTTCCTCTTGCTCTGATATGACGTGCTCGTTGAGGAAATGCGGGTTGTGACAATGGGTCCTTAGTGACCCATTAATCCCACTTTAGGTCTAGGAAGTCCCTGGTAGGGTTAGTTGCGCTTTACTAGAGCACACTATCCTTAGTTAGGGCACATTGCCCAATTTAGGCCTAAAGTGGTTCTAGATCAACTTGGCCACCATGGGTTTACTTCAATGGACCCTTAGGGCTCTAATGAACTTCACAATAGATTGGTGAGACCATGGTGGGGTCTGGGAGTCTTGGTGAAGCCCCATGATCATCTTAAATAAGGGTTCAGAAATCTACTATATGCAGACCACACAACCCAATCACCCTTACTCCCATGTTCACTTAGTCTTCTTGGGCTTCCTAGGGTTTTTGTCATGACCTAGTCATGACAAAACCACTCCCAACGGTCTAATTGTCTGAGGGATGTTACATCTCATGCACATTCATTGTATCACAACCATCAGCCACACAACCCGATGATCCGTGCACTCAGGGGACATTCTTGGTGTACCAGCGAACCAGTTGCCCACCACCGTATCAAGGTCGCAACCCAATGGTAAAATATTGAGCATTTTCTCCATGGCGTGCAGCCGAAGATTCTAGTCTTAATGAATCAATATTGGTTCGTAGCACCCCATTGTATCACGGCGCGCAGTCCTAAGACTCTCGCTATGCGCTCCAACAGACCACACTTTCTGGTCTCACGTCGGACGGACATAATGCAGGTCGGATCATTCACCCCCCGTTGCTCAAATCGTCTTGCCGTCACCGAGCATAGCGTACTTGCGGCTAAATAAAAGGCGCGGGTCAGTTTCACCGTTCCTGTTTAGCATATAGCCTAGGTGTTTTCCTGGGCGCACCAGTACATACTATCACACTCGTTCATATCACAACATCAGAGGGAATTTCCTGGGCACACCAGTACTTCCTTCTACTTTCTTCACAGGTACAACCCCACAAATATCACATATGCCAAGGGTATTTTCCTGACTACCACGTCAGTACTTCCTGCAGCTCCCCTTCACAGGTACCACCCATGAACATCAAGCATAAAGGGTATTTCTTGGGCATACCAGTACTTTCTGCTACTCCCCTTCACAGGTAGGACCCAATAGCACAACCATCACAAGGGTATTTTTCCTGGACTAGCACACCAGTACTTCCTGCTACTGTCTTTCATAGGTTTACCCCATTGACTCCTAAACTACATGTTTATCACGGAGTCTTCTCCGGTGTGTATATGCAACATCACCAATCCAGACCAACCATTCCAGATGGGCTTCACATAGCATGCCTATTCCGTACTCATTTTCCAGATCTATATGCCAAATGATTGGGGATTCCATGAATCAACGCAAGAGACTCCCACAATAAGCCACCCTCTAGTGGGGGAATCTGATGCACATGCCAAAAAGGAAGCCTTCACATGGATAGGAAGAAAAGTAGTTACCCTCGAAGATCACTTCGGCGCCATGAGCTCCTAGATTACTGGAAAGAACTGCAACGGCTTTTCCTCCGCAACGCTGGCCTCAGATCTCTCGTCGGAACTCCGCAGCACTACCAGTGGCCAACTCCTCTTCCTCCTCCTCCTCCTCCTTCCTCTCTTTTTCTCTCTAACTTTTAGAAAGATAAAGGCCCAAGCAAAGAATGAGATTTCCTTCTCATCCACGACCTTAAGGAAGAAGGGAGGCACCTCAGCCCTTGGATCCCAGCTGAAGATTTGGACAACCACGATTTTGCCATAAAAACATATTTTTTGCCTGACACGGTCTGTGTCACGCCCGTGTCCCAGGTCGTGTACCTCAAGTGGTGCTCAATCAACTTATACAGTCCAATACATGCTCATGTGACACGCCCGTGTCACGGGCCGTGTCACCTTACACGCCTTCAGACATGCCCGTGTCTATGGCCGTGTACATCAGGCTGTACAAAAATTAATCTCAACCCGACAGGGACACGACTAGTGACATGCCCGTGTACCCGGCCGTGTACCCAAGACACAGCCGTGTCCCGCCCATGTTAACTAGGCCTCAATGCCTTGGGCACATCCCGAAAATGACACGGCCTGTGACACGCCCGTGTCCCAGGCCGTGTGCCCATACACAGCACTAGACACGCCCCCAGCTCAACTTCGTCGAGCTGAAATTCGTCGACCCGCGAGGACACGCCCTGTGACATGCCCGTGTCACAGGCCGTGTACTCTGCACTCGACAATCGTCGACCGAATTTTGTCGACCCCTCATCGACTGCTCCCCCGAGAAGGACACACCCTGGGACATGCCCGTGTCTTAGGCTGTGTCAGCCCATTTTTCCCAATTCCAGAATTTAGGGTGTTACAACCCTCCCCTTCTTACAAAAATTTCGTCCCCGAAATTTGCTGGATCCACTGCTATGCCCTCTCTGCTTACCACATGGTCCAGAAAATCCACTGACGATAGCCAAAACTCGCACTTCGAGAGCTTGGCATAGAGCTGATTCTTCCTCAACATCGACAACACCAACCACAAGTGGGTTTCATGATCGGCTTTAGATCGAGAGTTTTCGGGGTTGGGATCTCCTACACAGGCCGAAGACTGGTTCTCGCGCGTCAAGCGGATTATGACGTCGATTGGAACGGAAGAACATCAAAAAGTCACCTTAGCCACCTTCTTGCTGGAAGGAGAGGCTCGTTTATAGTGGGATGAGATGGAACTACACCACTTAGCAGGTCAACCGTTAACACAAGTGTCGATTGAGTAATTCTCGAGACTCTTCCTGGCAAAGCACCTCCCGGCGGCACAGCGTATTGTCATGGAGAATGAATTCCAAAGGCTGACGCAAGATGAAGGCAGTGTTGAAGCTTACCTGCATGAGTTTACACATTTGGGACGGTATGCGGGTTCTATATTTGCTGATGAACAGAGGAAGACGAATAGGTTCTATGAAGGACTGCGGGACGTGCTACGATTCCTGCTCTCTAGTTCTGTGAACCAAGGCTTCCAGGCATTAGTCGACACTGCATGCGCGCTGGAAAAAGATATGAAGAGAGTGCATGGGAAGCGGGCCTTGGCTATGTCACATCCGAAGTTTAAGGTGCCCAGGCCTAGGAAAGCGTATTATAAGAAGAGATGGGGAAAGAATTCCAAGTCGGCTGGACAAGCCCCTTCTACCGTTGCATCGGGGCCAACGTCGGGGGCCACGTCAAAGCTGGAGACTCGTACATGCTTTAATTGTGGACGGGCGGGGCATATAGCCCATGAGGCATTACTGTGAACTCACAGTGCCCGTAACATGTCCCAAATGCGGTTTTGGGAATATCTTCTTCCCGTATCCTCAACTGGTAATAACCAGACTTCAAATCCAACTTCGAGTAGACGGTTGATCCCACCAGCTGATCGAACAACTCATCAATCCTGGGAATCAAATATTTATTCTTTTTGGTCATCTTGTTCAATTTGCGGTAATCAATACATAACCACAAGCCGCCATCTTTCTTCTTCACAAACAAAACAGGAGTGCTCCAAGGTGACATGCTTGGGAGAATATAACCCTGCTCCAACAACTCCTGCAGTTTGACTTTCAACTCTGCCATTTCCTTTGGCACAATGCGATATGGCGAGCGGGCCACAGGTTTCGCTCTTGGAACCAACTCGATTGTAAAGTCAATCTCTCGCTGGGGTGGTAGCCCCGGGAGATCATTGGGAAATACATCTGCAAATTCTGATACCACCGGAACATCGCTCACACCGGCCTTAGGCTCAACAGCCTAAATCAGCGTGAAGTAGCACTCCATGCCCTTCCGAACAGCCTTGACTACTTGGAGTGCAGACATCAACGTCCTGCCCACTTCTCGTATCCCCGCGAACTTAGTCTCCTGCTCGGTATTCTGGCCCAACGTGATCTCTTTGGCATTACAATCAATCAAGGCATGCTGTTCCGCGAGCCAATCCATACCAAAGATCACGTCGAATTCCGATATCGGTAATACAAATGCAGTCAAACAGAAATCCTGACATCCTATTTGTACCGCCACATCGCAAGCTTGATCCGCGAGCATCAAACAGCCATTCATCAACACCACCATGACACTATCTGTCTTTGTGTGACTAGTTATCCCAAGTCGAGCTATGAAATCATGAGATAGAAAATAATGTGACGCACCCGTATCAAACAGTGCTCGCGCCAGCGTATCTCGAATCATCACAAAGCTAGTGACAATCATGTCACACACACAAGCCGTATACAAATATGCAACAACCAAAGCATACAAGCAATAAAACAACCCAAATGCCTTCACATGGCTAGGAAGAAAAGTCGTTACCCTCAAAGATCGCTTCGGCGCCATGAGCTCCTACCTGGCTGGAAGGAACCACAACGGCTTTTCCTCCGCAACGCTGGCCTAGGATCTCTCGTTAGAACTCAGCAGCACCACCAGTGGCCAGCTCCTCTTCCTCCTCCTCCTTCTTCCTCTCTATTTCTCTCTAACTTTTAGAAAGATAAAGGCCCAAGCAAAGAATGAGATTTCCTTCTCATCCACGGCATTAAGGAAGGAGGGAGGCACCTCAGTCCTTGGATCCCAGCTGAAGATTTGGACAGCCACGATTTTGCCATAAAATCATATTTTTTGCCTGACACGGCCTATGACATGCCCGTGTCCCAGGCCGTGTACCTCAAGCGGTGCTCAACCGACTTATCCAGTCTAGTACACGCCCATGTGACACGCCCATGTCACGGGCCGTGTCACCTAACACACCTTCAAACATGCCCGTGTCTGTGGTCATGTACATTAGGCTATACAAAAATCAATCTCAACCCAACAGGGACACATCCAGTGGCACGCCCGTGTCCCCGTCCATGTACCCAAGACACACCCGTGTCCTGACCGTGTTCACGAGGCCTCAATTCCTTGGGCACATCCCGAAAAGGACACGACCTGTGACACGCCCGTGTCCCAGGCCGTGTGCCCATACAAGGCACTAGACACACCCCTAGCTCCACTTCATCGAGCTGAAATTCGTCGACCCGTGAGGACATGCCCGTGTCATAGGCCATGTACTCTGAACTCGACAATCATCGACCGAATTTTGTCGACCCCTCGTCGACTGCTCACCCGAGAAGGACACGACCTGGGACACGCCCGTGTCCCAGGCCGTGTCACCCCATTTTCCCAATTCTGGAATTTACGGTGTTACACTTCGAATGTGCGCCCTGGATTTTGGGAAGAGATGGGAAGATCATCTCTATATGGTGTAGTTGCCTACAATAACAGCTACCAAGAGAGCATCGGTATGGCACCGTTTGAAGCTCTGTATGGTCGGAAGTGTCGTACGCCGTTAGCTTGGGCAGAAGCCGGCGAATCCAAACTGTATAGGCGTAACAAAGTCGATGAATCAAACTTGACAATACGCACTATCCGAGAGAGGCTACTAATAGCCTAGGAGCAATAAGCGAAATACTACAACGCCAACCACCGGAACGTGGAATTCACGGTTGGCGACTGGGTATACTTGAAGATCAAACCCTTCAAAGGCGTGTCCAGGATTCGGCGACTGAAAAAGTTGAGCCCGAGGTATCTTGGTCCATTTGAAGTGGTGGAGCTAATTGGGGAAGCTGCATATCGGCTATCTCTTTCAGCAGACTTGGGTGGATTACATGATGTGTTTCACATCTCGGTGCTTCGGAAAGCCCTCAAAGATCCAGCTAGTGTGATCGAGACTGATCGTGTCCTGCTGGAGTATGGGATAACGACGAAGGTGAGGCCCATTCAGATCGAGTATCGTGCCGATAAACAGTTGCAGAACAAGACAATCGGGATGGTCAAATTACGGTGGGACAATTACGGCCGTGAAGAACTAACATGGGAGCGAGAGCAGTCCATGCGAGTTGAATTTCTCGAGCTCTTTATGTAACTGTTATGCAGTGCGTGTCAATTTGTATGAAAGTTTATGGAATAAAATGTCTGTTGTTTACTTTCCTTCCTATGTGCAAATTTCGGGGACAAAATTTTTATAAGGAGGGGAGGGTTGTTGTAACACCCCAAAGCCCACTTTGGATTTCAGGTTGGGTGACATGGCCTGGGATACGGGCGTGTCTCAGGGCGTGTCGTGCTCGGGTTGAGTGGTTGGGTGTGTGGTCGACGAATTTCGGTCGACGATCGTCGAGTGTAGAGTAGACGGCCTGAGACACGGGCGTGTCATAGGGCATGTACTTTGCAGGTTCCAGGAGGGCATGCGTGTGTTGCTGGAAAAGGGTTTGTCTTGGTGCACACAGCATGGGGACACGGGAGTGTCCCAGGGCCGTGTCCCGCTCGGGTGAGATGGTATTGGGCTGTGTGGAAGTACACGGCTGGTGGACACGGGCATCTCGGGCATGACACGGGCGTGTAGGGTATGACACGGGCGTGTCACACGGCCGTGTACTGGTTGGATTTGAGTCGGTTGTCTGCCTCTTAAATGACACAGCCTATGACACGGGCGTGTCAGGCCGTATTCAACCTATTTTTGGACAAATCTGAGCCGTTCATTTCCCTTACCCTGGATCCAACAACATGCTTCTTCCCTATGGATATAAGGCCGAGAAATAGGATTTATCTATTCATTTCATCCTCTTCTTCTTCTTCTCATTCTCAAGGAGAGAGAAAGAGAGAGAGAGGGCAAGGGAAGGAAAGGAGGAAGGAAAACCAGCTGCTGCAGGAGCTGTGGAGTGCGGAGCGAAGATCCGAGAGCGGATTTGTGGAGGCAAAGTCGATGCAGTGATTTCCATCCGACTATTTCATGGCTCCAAAGCGATCTTCAAGGGTAACGATCTCTTTCTTGGACATCGAAGTCCTTTCTTTATGCATGTGCATGGAATCCTCCACTAAGAGGTGGATCGCGGAAGTGATTCCTTGGTTGAGTCTGCATCTAGAGCCGGAAGTGTGGAGTATGGCATAGGCATGCTGTGTGAAGTCCATCTGGACGGGTAGTCTAGATTGGTGATGATTATGGGTAAACCGGAGAAGACTCCTTGGATTTGATGGTATGAACGGTTTATGCTTTGTTGGATGGATGTATGGATGTATGGATGTGCTTATGAATGTATGGATGCTTTGAGTAAGCTCCTGGTTGTTATGAGAGATCAATTGGTTGCACGTCTGGGGAGCGCGGGATAAACCCGGCCTGCTATACCACTAGGGTGGGTTGATCTGGATAGATGAGGGATCGATTGGTGGCAATGCTTGGGGAGCCGAGATAAACCCAGCTTGCTGCACCATAGGGGTGGTTCGATCGGAAATAGGTGAGGGGTCGATTGGTGGTAATGCCTGGGGAGCATCGATAAACCCGGCTTGCTACACCACTTGGGTGGGTCAATCTGCTCTGGTTGTTTGTGGATGCTGTGAGGTAGTACCTCTGAGTGGTATGGACGGAATGTCGCCAGCCTACGGGATTGGTGGACTAGGATGGAACCGGCCAACCAACAACTCTAATCGGCGGTGTACGACTAGGATATCCGGTACATCAATAAGGTGCCCTGAGTGCACGGAGCGTCTGGTGGATACCTGCGTTTGTGATGTGATTATGATTGCTAGATTGATAGCTTGTGATGGCAATGCATATATGGAAGGATCCACTACCCCGGGTAAGGGGAATGGTTGTTATAAGTGGTCAGCTAAATCAGACCATTACTTTGTTTGCTGCTTTTGGGTGGATACCGAATTGCAGGTTTTGATGCTGGACTTGATTGTGGTGGCATGATGGATTGCTGCTAAAGGCCCTTGAAGGTCATGCGAAGCGTGGTTGGATTTCATGTGTGGTCAGCCTGCGTGCCGATGTATGAAACTGTACATTTGTGTAAATCGAAATATGTAAGGCCATAAGGCCATGTGTGTGTGTGTTGTATACATTCCTGATGTTGATATATAAATATGGAGTTTGTATATTAGTAGACATTCATTGAGCTGAGTTCATCCAACTTAAAATGCCGCGCTAGATCATTTTGAGTTAGGGTACGAGTAGATTTTGATTTTCACAAGTAATTCTCCCACTTGTCTATGAAATATGGCGTGGGGCCTCGGCCGGACCCACCGTTATATTCCATGTGACGAGTTAGGGCGTTACAAAGTGGTATCAGAGCCAGGTTTAGATTGTTTGGGAGGGAAGAACATAATTGAACTCACGAATGTTGATGCTTAAGATCCCGACGGTGAACCGGTCGCACAAGTAATATAAAATGAGGGTTTTCCCAAGTATCGATCTCACAAAGAACACAGTAAGGTGGATTTAGTTTCGAGGAGTACATGAGATTGAAGTCCTCAGGTCAGAGCTAACTAAGGGGGGTTTGGATTGTTGCGATAAAAAGAAAGTAAAAATCTAACAACTACTCCTATGCAACGCCGCTATGCGATGCTTCGCCAGGCGGGATGGAAGACTAGTCAGGCCGCTATGCACCGAATCACTAGGCGGATGGGCAAGTAGGTTTGCAGATGAGGTGATGAGAATGGCAGAATGAGGGTCGTGATCACCTCTTCGCTATGCACGCCACTAGCAATTGCTAGTGCGGCAAGGGTGGATGGTGGTGGATGGAATATGGAGCACCTCAATTAAATATAACGAAAATATACAATCACATAGACATGATTACAGATATACGTATATTACACTAAGCATAACTTCATCAAATACAAGAGTTCAACTACACATTCAACAACCAATCAAGAAAAGAGTGTGCAAAATCGACCGAATACGAAGCCTTGCTGAGGATTCACGGTTGGAGTCGTCGGGTTGTCAATCTGCATCCAAGATCGGTCCGCAACTGCATTCGGGATAGAGAAGGGCTGTCACCACCTTCCAATGGCCCGTCTTCTTCGTGTCACGATCCGGTGGAGGATGACACAACTTCTCCTATCTTGATGGAGAAAGCTAGGTCAAGCTCTTCTTATAGCTCAAGGATGAAGGAGGAGGCCGAGAGGAAACTCCGGCTTGGATTTGGCGGTGAAAGCTTGCCCGGAGCACCTCCCTAGTGTGGAGATTGAAGGAGGACGGCGGAATCCCTCCTCGGAGATGAAAACGGCGGAGTTAAATGAGCGATCCTGAATTAGGGCGGAACCTGCACTATTTATACAAAAGCAGAAATGAACAATGCGCACGATCACAGGCGCACGACCAGTGGTCGTGCGCACTATGTCCTGTGCTCGTGCGCACTGGCATGGAATAACAGGAAGAAGAACTGGGATAATGTGCACGAGTAGTGGCGCACGACTAGTGGTCGTGCGCACTAAGTCCAATGATCGTGTGATTACCCAGACAGGACTCCAGAAAAGAGGAATCAATGCACACGATGAGTGGCGCCCGACCGGTGGTCGTGCGCAGTATGTCTAGTGGTCGTGCGCTTACCCCAGGCTGATTCTAGAAAACGTAGAGTAGTGCGCACGATCAGGGGCGCACGACCATTGGTCGTGCGCATTAGATCCCATGATCGTGCGCAGTATTCCTGTTTCACAACCATCCCGGAACATGCACACGACCCCTATACCGAAAGGAAAAACCAATCACTAATCTGTGCAGACATTCCAGACAATCACAAAAAGGAGTACAAACTATAAAAAATAACAAAATACACAACCATGGGCTTAAATGTGCACTTCCTATGGAAATATAGGCAAGATGAAATATATATGATAATGAACTAAAAGTGAAGTGTAAATGCGTGAAAACTAGCCCAGATGAGTCCGAAAATAGGTATATAAAGTGGACTCATCACACCCCCAGACTTAACTATTTGCGCGTCCCGAGCAAACAAAATCTAAGCAGATAGGGAAAAATACTAGTTAACAAAGAAATTGCGATACGAAGTACCATGCGAAGTCGCATGCTCGCGTGTGTAAAAATATAATAGAAGAAATTTCTAAGTATACAAAATAGGTTATACTTTTCACAATGCGTATCAAAATTTTATTATTACTCAAAAATAGAATCACGGTGAATCATCCGGTCATGCGTAGGGAGAAAGTAGACTAATCGCTAGGCGAGCATTGCCAAAGATCGGGGCTCGGGATAACCTCCAAAGGAATCCACCAATGTCGGTGACCATATGCTTGCCCTTTCGCATTCTCTCCACGACACTGGTTTGGTTCACACACGAATCAGTAGGAGTTTAGGTGAAGAGATGGGGCTTGGGTTTCGGTGAGGTAAACAAAGATATACAGGAAGGTTATGCACCTAACCCAAATGAGCTAGTATAAAAATGAATCCCTCTACTAAGCACAATACACGTGGGTACACCACACCCCCAAACTTAACTTTTAACATATGGGTGTGTGCACCGCCTACTCCAAATATAATCACATTTCCAAAATGATTTTCAATTTTACTTTTACTTTTCACTCTTTTTTTTTTCTTTACAAATATTTTCTTTTTTTCTTTTTTTTTTCTTTATTCAAATCATCTTTTTATTTTGCAATTTCAGCAAATATAACATTGGAGCACATCCACATTTTAACATGTAATAACACCACATCACACCCCAACATTAAAATGTAAACACTAAAGCTCAACTTGGGTGTGTGACTAGGATTGGCTATGAGGCTTTGGTGAAATCATGGTGGAGCGGAATCAAAAGGAGGGGTAGGCACAACGGGGCTAGCGAGGATAAGACGTCAGGAACGGTACAAAGATCAACCGGGCCAAAATGATGGCCTACATCACGCTCATGCATGACAAACCTATACCCATGCTTCAAGAATAGCTTGGGGCAAGTTCTTAGCCAACGAGAAAGACTATCCATCCTCCTGACTCGAGCAATACGAACCTAACGGCCGTCTACACACATCCCTAAGCTACCGTCGGATTCACACCAGATTCACCAACTTTTGAGTAGAATAAAAAGTATTTACGTAACTAGAAAAATATAAAACTAAAAGCATACAGAAAAATTAAATCTACTCCAATTTCTACACGAGACGAGAGCAGTTGACTAGGAACACAACAAGGCCAACATTTTACTCAGTCTCACAATCCTATGTCAGCACCATAATTTTCCCAAATCTAATGAAGAAATGAGTTTAACTCGCGGCACACTAACATATAAGCACGCGCTCAAGTGGGTGCAGTGGTGTGCAGTGCAATGAACTAATCAAAATAAAACTATAAAAGCTTCTAGTATGCACATGAGATGTGTACGTGCAATAGGTAACAGATCTCTCCCCCAGACTTAAACTAAGCAACAAATCATAAGATAGAGAAATTAAAATCATAAAGAGCTAAGGGAAGAGTTTACCCCATGCTCAGCTAGTGAGCATACCAGAAGACGCGTGGAAACAGAAGCAGGCCCGCCATACGAAGAATCAGAACCCTGCCAATGCAATTTGCCAAGAATACCTGCAGGGGTGAGCTCCGCAAAAATAAAAGAAAACTATACAAAATACAAATAAATACTAAAACTAAAATAGACATGAAAAATAAAAATTGCAGAAAATAAAAGATAAGTACTGGGGTTATTGTCATCCCAGCACGACTTATTCGGCGATGAAAAGGTTCTAGCTAATGGGTCTATGAAAAGAAAAATGCACAGGTAACTGTTCCAATATCCGTTTCAGTAATGGGTACCGATACGGCCATAGAACAGTTACCCCTCTACCTAAATAGTAATACCTGCCCAACACGGGTAGAGGAAATAAGAAATAAGAAGAGGAGGAGCACTGGTCCTCGCTCATCTTATCACAAAAGAAATCCTTGCCTAGCAAGGTATCGCCTACAGGGAGTCTGCAGGAGGAGAAAGCGATGAATAGAGCTTCCTCAACAGAGGAGGAATCAACCTCCTCGCAAAAGAGGATGCTATCATCCATGACTCGAGCTGAAAGCTCCAAGTCCTCCTGAAGGACCTGCGAAGGCTCAACCCGCACAGGCTCAGATACAGAAATGGGATCAAGAAATAAAGGAGATGAATAACTAAAAGAATCAGAAATAGGGGGAGTGGTCCCGGTCCCACTCCCAGCAGGATCCCGACATAGATCATCGACTGCGTCATATGAGTCATGGCGAGGTGAATCCGCGAGCTCGAGGTCCTCGGTGGTGGTTTGGACCTCCTCATCCATCAAGGAAGTGGAAACTTCCTCAACAAAGAGGATCTCATCATCAACACACCTCGGTGCGTCCACATGTTCCAAGACGTAATACTGTCCATTAATGAAAAAAATATCCTCGTCAAACATTGGTACATTCTCAGGCTCAGAATCACAATCCGGCCGAACATCATCAACCGACTCACTAAAAATAGGGATAGATAATTCTTGCAAAGAAGGCGGAGGAACAACAGCATCAGAGAAAATATGTGCAGGTTCCTCCGGGGGTGAATCAACAAGAGGGGAAGAGTGCATGGGGAGAGACGGTGCCACAATGTCGTCACACCGATCAGCAGAAAGTCTGATGGGTATATCCGCAGCAGTCCCCAATAGACAAGGTGGTGCTGCGAACATATCATCAGAATCAGAAGGAGCAGCCGATTGAGAGGTGGATGGAATGAATCAGATACCCGGTTCATCATCCTCCTCCAACTGGCGCTGAAATTCTGCGCAATCTTTCAACATGTGGTCGGTGCTACGACAACACAAACACCATTTTCCATTACTCATCGGTCTAGGTGGGACTGGAGAGGAATAAGAAAAAGATGAATGCGTAGAAGAGGAGTGACCATAAGACCTGGGTTGGGTGTATGAAGTACCATAGGAAGACGGTGCTCCATACACAGAACCACGAGAATTATGCTCCCAATCTTCAGTGGGGCACTCATCACTACCATGGCTATAATCCCCGCACCATCGGCAACGAATATTTATATAAGAATACATGGTGCAACAAGAAGAATTCACCAACAGAAACATTCTAAGCAACAATTAACTACACACCACAAATAAAAGAATAGGAAAACCTGCTACAGCAAAATTAAAACTAGAAGAGGAACAAATAAAAACAAAAAAAAAACAGATTCTAAAAACTTAAATAAAGAAGAAACATGAAATATACAAATTGAAAAGGGCTTCTATCTCCTATCTTCCACTCCAAAAACTCACACGACTGTGTTCCCGGGCAACGGCGCCAAAAAATTGATGCTTAAGATCACGGCAGTGAACCAGTCACACAAGTAATATAAAATGGGGGTTTTCCCAAGTATCGATCTCACAAGGAACACAGTAAGGTGGAGTTAGTTTCGAGTAGGACTTGAGATTGAAGTCCTCAGGTTGGAGCTAACTAAGGGGGGGTTTGGATTGTTGCGATAAAAAAAGTAAAAATCTAACAACTACTCCTATGCAACACCGCTATGCGATGCTTCGCCAGGCGGGATGGAAGACTAGTCGGGCCGCTATGCACCGAATCACTAGTCGGATGGGCGAGTAGGCTTGCGGATGAGGTGATGAGAATGGTGGAATGAGGGTCGTAATCACCTCTTCGCTATGCACGCCACTAGCAATTGCTAGTGCGGCAAGGGTGGATGGTGGTGGATGGAATATGGCGCACCTCAAGTAAATATAATGAAAATATACAAACACATAGACATGATTACAGATAAACGTATATTACACTAAGCATAACTTCATCAAATACAAGAGTTCAACTACATATTCAACAACCAATCAAGAAAAGAGTGTGCGAAATCGACCTAATACGAAGCCTTGCTGAGGATTCATGGTTGGGGTCGTCGGGTTGTCAACCTGCGACCAAGCTCGGTCCACAACTACGTCCGGGATAGAGAAGGGTTGTCACCACCTTCCAATGGCCCGTCTACTTCGTGTCACGATCTGGTGGAGGATGGCACAACATCCCCTATCTTGATGGAGAAAGCTAGGTCAAGCTCTTCTTATAGCTCAAGGATGAAGGAGGAGGCCGAGAGGAAGCTCCGGCTTGGATTTGGCGGTGAAAGCTTGCCCGGAGCACCTAACTAGTGTGGGGATTGAAGGAGGATGGCGGAATCCCTCCTCGGAGATGAAAACGGCAGAGGAAAATGAGTGATCCCGAATTAGGGCGGAACCTGCACTATTTATACAAAAGCAGAAATGAATAATGCGCACGATCACAGGCGCATGACCAGTGGTCATGCGCACTACGTCCTGTGCTCGTGCGCACTGGCATGGAATAACAGGAAGAAGAACTGGGATAATGTGCACGAGTAGTGGCGCACGACCAGTGGTCATGCACACTAAGTCCAATGATCGTGCGATTACCCAGACAGGACTCCAAAAAAGAGGAATCAATGCACATGATCAATGGCGCACGACCAGTGGTCGTGCGCAGTATGTCCAGTGGTCGTGCGCTTACCCTAGGCTGATTCTGGAAAACGTAGAGTAGTGCGCACGATCAGGGACGCACGCCTACTGGTCGTGCATATTAGATCCCATGATCGTGCGCAGTATTCCTGTTTCACAGCCATCCCGGAACACGCACACGACCCCTGTACCGAAAGGAAAAACCAATCACTAATCTGTGCAGACATTCCAGATAATCACAAAAGGGAGTACAAACTATAAAAAATAACAAAATACACAACCATGGGCTTAAATGTGCACTTCCTATGGAAATATAGGCAAGATGAAATATATATGATAATGAACTAAAAGTGAAGTGTAAATGCGTGAAAACTAGCCCAGATGAGTCCGAAAATAGGTATATAAAGTGGACTCATCAAATGTCCACTAGGAATGTGAATCAATGTATATTTTCCATTATGAACTGTATGATTAATGGTGTTTTGTACATTGATTGATAGGTGGCGAGGAGTGGTGCTGGGAAGTCTGAGCCCCAGTGGTTCGATGAGAGTGCAACACCCATTGAAGCACCTATGCCTCCCTCGTCGGAGACCATACGGGTGGTGACAGAGACGGTGCTTGCAGTGTTACAGGCACAACCTACTGGGCAGGCAAGACTCGCAGGGGTGCCAGGACGGCCTGTTGCACGGCAAGAGCGCGTTGAAGTTGTGGTGGACGAGCAGGTAGTGGATGAGTCATTGAAAAGATTTTAGTAGTTTCATCCACCTACGTTTGGTGGGGCGATTTCCCCAACACAGGAGGAAGACTGGCTTGCTAGAGTAAAGAGGATCCTGACGACAATCAGGACGGCGAAAGAGCAGAAAGTGACCTTAGCTACTTTTCTGCTAGAAGGAGATGCGAGATTGTGGTGGGATGATGTGGAAGTGCATCACTTGGCAGGTCAAGGATTAGAAGAAGACTCAATTGAAGAATTCTCCAGATTGTTTTTAGCCAAGTATTTGCCAGTGTCGCAGCGGATTGCGATGGAGAACGAGTTTCAACGTCTGGTGCAGGGTGAGACTGATATTGATATGTACCTGCATGAGTTTACCAGACTTGGGCAATATGTGGGGTCTGCCTTTGCAGAGGAAGCACAGAAGACGAATCAATTTTATGAGGGACTACGGGATGAGTTGAGATTGGTACTCCCGAGTTCGTTGAATCAAGGGTTCCAAGCATTGGTCGACACAACCCGTGCACTGGAGAAGGATTTGAAGCAGGTACAAGAGAAGAAGAGACTGGCAGTGGAGAAGCCAGAATTGAAAGTGCCATAGGCAAAGAAATCAGAGTTTAGAAGACGAGACAAGAAAAAATTCAGGCTTGCCGAGTCAGCTCCATCGACTTTTTCTTTGGGGGCAATTTATGGGCAAGGACGTGTTGATACACTTATATGTTATAGTTGCGAGAAGCAAGGACATATACTGAAATATTGTTGGAGTGCCCCTTCAGGGAGTGAGAAAAAGGCAGGTGCATCTTATGAAGAAAAGGGTAAAGTAGTGGCCGAGTCATCGTCATCCCAGACATAACCTCGTCTGCATAATTTGGAAGTACAAGAGCTGTAAAGCTCAATTGGTGAAATTTAGCCTCGAGTGTTTAATCTGATGCCTCGAGTGTTTAATCAGGTGGCTGAACGAACGGAAACATAGAAAAGTGACTTGTATCATTTGGATGCTGTGAATACTTTATGATGATACTACTGTACCTATATGTGATATTTTATGATGACTGCTGAAATGTTGGTGCACTTGTGAAATTTCAGTGATCAATCGCTCGTGGTGTCTATATACGATGTGTTTGATTATCGATCACTAGATCAAATTTGTGGATCAATGTGCACATGTGGGTGTGTTCCAAAGTGGTTATGTATGTGTGTATGTGCTGTATGTGTTGTTTGGTTTATGCGATGCCTTGGGGTGAGACAAGCTACAGCCTCTGAGCTCGAGCCCGGCTTGCTTTAGTTGAGTGCGCGGTTGTCTATACTACAACGTGAGTGGTTATGTTGCTGGTTGTAATTGAGCCAAATTTCGGGGACGAATTTTATTTAAAGAAGGGGAGGATTGTAACACCCCAAAGCCCACTTTGGGTTTTAGGTTGGGTGACACGGCCTGAGACACGGGCGTGTCCCAGGGCATGTCATACTCAGGTTAAGTGGTTGGATGTGTGGTCAACGAATTTCGGTAGACGATCGTCGAGTGCAGAGTACACGGCCTGAGACACAGGCGTATCACAGGGCGTGTCCTTTGCGGGTTCTAGGAGGGCATGCGTGTGTTGCTGGACTCGGGTGTGACCTGGTGCACATGGCCTGGGACACGGGCATGTCCCAGGGCCGTGTCTCGCATGGGTGAGATGGTATTGTGCTGTGTGGAAGTAAATGACTGGTGGACACGGGCATGTCGGGCATGACACGGGTGTGTAGGGTGTGATACAGGCATGCCACACGACCGTGTACTTGTTGGATTTGAGTTGGTTGCCTGCCGGTTAAATGATACGGCCTGTGACACGGGCGTGTCACAGGGCGTGTCAGGCCTTGTTCAGCCTATTTTTGGGAAAATCTAAGCCGTTCATTTCCCTTATCCTGGATCCAACGACCAGGCTTCTTCCCTGTGGATATAAGGCCGAGAAAGAGGATTTATCTATTCATTTCATCCTCTTCTTCTTCTTCTTATTCTCAAGGAGAGAGAGAGAGAGAGAGGTCAGGGGAAGGCAGGGAGGAAGTAAAACCAGCTGTTGGAGGAGCTGCGGAGTGCGGAGCGAAGATCCGAGAGCAGATTCGTGGAGGCAAAGCCGAGGCGGTGGTTTCCATCCGGCTATTTCATGGCTCTGAAGTGATCTTCAAGGGTAACGATCTCCTTCTTGGACATCGAAGTCCTTTCTTTATGCATGTGCATGGAATCCTCCACCATGAGGTGGATCGCGAAAGTGATTCCTTGGTTGTGTCTGCATCTAGAACCAGAAGTGTGGAGTACAGCATAAGCATGGTGTGTGAAGTCCATCTGGACGGGTAGTCTGGATTGGTGATGATTATGGGTAAACCGGAGAAGACTCCATGGATTTGATGATATGAATGGTTTATACTTTGTTGGATAGATGTATGGATGTGCTTATGAATGTATGGATGCTTTGAGTAAGCTCATGTTTGTGATGAGAGATCAATTGGTAGCTCGTCTGGGGAGCACAGGATAAACTCGGCCTGCTACACCAGTAGGGTGGGTTGATCTGGATAGATGAGGGATTGATTGGTGGCAATGCCTGGGGAGCCGAGATAAACCCGGCTTGCTGCACCACAGGGGTGGGTCGATCGGAAATAGGTGAGGGGTCGATTGGTGGTAATGCCTGGGGAGCATCGATAAACTCGGCTTGCTACACCACTTGGGTGGGTCGATCTGCTCTGGTTGTTTGTGGATGCTGTGAGGTAGTACCTCTGAGTGGTATGGACGAAATGTCGCCAGCCTGCGGGATTGGTGGACTAGTATGGAAACGGCCAACCAACAAGTGAAGAACCTCTAATCGGCGGTGTACGACTGGGATATCCGGTACACCAATAAGGTGCCCTGAGTGCACGGTGCGTTTGGTAGATAGCGGTGTTTGTGATGTGATTGTGATTGGTAGATTTATAGCTTGTGATGGCAATGCATACAAGAAAGGATCCACTGCCCCAGGTAAGGGGTAGGGTCGTTATAAGTGGTCAGCTAAAGCTGACTGTTAATTTGTTTGACGCTTTTGGGTGGATACCGAATGCAGGTTTTGATGCTGGACTTGATTTAGGCGGCATGATGGATTGCTTCTAAAGGACCTTGAAGGCCGTGCGAAACGTGGTTGGATTTCATGTGTGGCCGGCCTGTGTGTCGATGTATGAAACTGTACATTTGTGTAAAGCGAAATATGTAAGGCCATAAGGCCATGTGTGTGTGTGTTGTATGCATTACTGATGTTGATATATAAATGTGGAGTTTGTATATTAGTGGACATTCATTGAGCTGAGTTCATCCAATATAAAATGCTGCGCTAGAATGTTTTGAGTTAGGGTACGAGTAGATTTTGATTTCCATAAGTAATTCTCCCGCTTGTCTGTGAAATATGACGTGGGGCCCCGGTAGGACCCACCATTATATTCCATGTGATGAGTGGGGCCTAACATTTGTAACACCCTAAATCCCAGGATTGGGAAAAGTTGGGTGACACGGCCTGGGACACGGGCATGTCCTAGGGCGTGTCCTGCTCGGGTGAGCAGCCGGTGAGTGTTCGACGAAAATCCGTTTTGCGAAAAATGAGGGCACACGCCCTCTGACACGGGCGTGTCCGAGGATGTGTCCTCCTATGGTCGACGATTTCAGCTCGACAAAATTGAGTTGTAGGCGTCACTGCTGTCGTGTGTGGGCATACGACCTGTGACACGGGTGTGTCACAGGTCGTGCCCTTTACTGGACATGCCCAGGGAATTTGAGGCCTGGTGAACACGGGCAGGACACTGTCATGTCTTGGGGTACACGGCCTGTGACACGGGCATGCCACTAGATGTGTCCCGCTTGGGTTGATTTGGTTTTGTGCAGCTTGAAGTACATGGCCACAGACACGGGCATGTCTGAAGCCATGTCAGGTGACACGGCCCGTGACACGGGCGTGTCAATTCGGCATGTACTAGACTGGATGCATCGGTTGTGTGCCGCTTAAGGCAAAAAATAGCCTTTTGTGGCAAAATCGTGGCCGTCCATTTTCTCAGCTAGGATCCAATGGCTGAGAGCCCTCCCCGCTTCCTTAAGGCCGAGATTTGAGAAGAAATTCTCATTTGGCTTGACCTTATTCTCTTTCTAAGAGACTAGAGAGAGAGGAAGAAGGAGGAGGAGGAAGGGGAGCTGGCCACCTGTGGAGCTGCGGAGTTCTGGTTCGAGATCTGAGGGTAGCGTTGTGGAGGCAAGGCCGCTGCGGTGTTGTTCAGCCGATGATGAGTCTGTTTTATATAGGGTTTTTCAGACTCATCTGGGCTAGTTTTCACGCATTTGCACTTCACTTTTAGTTATATATCGTTCATATTTCATCTTGTCTCTATTTTCATAGGAAGTGCACACTTAGGCCCAGGGTTGTGTATTTTTGTACTTTTATTATTTGTACTCCTTTTTGTTATTGTCTGGATTGTCTGCACAGATTCGTGATTGGTTTTTTCCTTTCGGTACAGGGGTCATGTGCATGTTTCGGGATGGTTGTGAAACAGGAATACTGCGCACGATCATGGGATCTAATGCGCACGACCACTGGTCGTGCACCCCTGATCGTGCGCACTACTTTACGTTTTCTAGAATCA
This sequence comes from Platanthera guangdongensis, assembly GCA_039583875.1. Lineage (NCBI taxonomy): Eukaryota > Viridiplantae > Streptophyta > Magnoliopsida > Asparagales > Orchidaceae > Platanthera > Platanthera guangdongensis. The sequence continues at coordinate 165,891,106 of CM077150.1, read as the reverse complement.
GCCTGGGGTAAGCGCACGACCACTGGACATACTGCGCACGACCACCGGTCGTGCGCCACTTATCGTGTGCATTGATTCCTCTTTTCTGGAGTCCTGTCTGGGTAATCGCACGATCATTGGACTTAGTGCGCACGACCACTGGTCGTGCGCCACTACTCGTGCGCATTATCCCGGTTCTTCTTCCTGTTATTCCATGCCAGTACGCACGAGCACAGGACATAGTGCGCACGACCACTGGTTGTGCGCCTATGATCGTGTGCATTGTTCATTTCTGCTTTTCTATAAATAGTGCAGGTCTCGCCCTAATCAGAAGATCCGGAGATCGCTCATTTTCTCCTCCATTTTCCGCCTTCTCCGCCATTCCCCTTCAATCTCCACCCTAGGGAGGTGCTCCAGGCAAGCTTTCACCGCCAAATCAAAGCCGGAGCTTCCTCTCGGCCTCCTCCTTCATCCTTGAGCTTCAAGAAGGGCTTGACCTAGCTTTCTCCATCAAGCTAGGGGAAGTTGTGCCATCCTCCACCGGATTGTGACACAAAGAAGATGGGCCATTGGAAGGTGGTGACAGCCCTTCTCTACCCCAGACGTAGTTGCGGACCGAGCTTGGTCGCGGATTGACAACCCGACGATTCCAACCGTGAATCCTCAGCAAGGCTTCGGATTCGGTCGATTTCGCACACTTTTCTTCTCTTGTTGTTGATAGTTTAGTTGAACTCTTTGTATTTGATGAAGCTATGCTTAGTGTAATATATGTTTATATGTAATCATGTCTATGTGATTGTATATTTTCGTTATATTTACTTGAGGTGCGCCTATTTGTCCATCCACCATCCATCCGCCCTTGCCGCACTAGCAATTGCTAGTGGCGTGCGTTGCGAAGAGGTGCTCACGACCCTCATTCCGCCGTTCTAACCACCTCATCCGCTAGTGTTCTCGTCCATCCGCTAGTGATTCGGTGCATAGCGGCCCGACTAGTCTTCCATCCGCCTGGCGAAGCATCGCATAGCGGCGTTGCATAGGAGTAGTTGTTAGACTTTTATTTTCTTTTTATCGCAACAATCCAAACCCCCCTTAGTTAGCTCCAACCTGAGGACTTCAATCTCAAGTCCTCCTCGAAATTAACTCCACCTTACTGTGTTCCTTGTGAGATCGATACTTGGGAAAACCCCCATTTTATATTACTTGTGCGACCGGTTCACTGCCGTGATCTTACGCATCATGTTTTTGGCGCCGTTGCCAGGGAACACAGTCGTGTGAGTTTCTGGAGAGGAAGACGTGAGATTGCTTTCCTTTTCCTTTGTAAATCGCTTTTGTTTTGTTCTATTTCTGTTTTGTCTGCCTTTTTCTTGTTTCTTTAGGCAATTGTAGTAATATATTGTGGGATTTAGTAATTTGCACAATTTATTTTGAATCTGCTGTTTCTACACCATGTGGGGATATTCGTATGCCCAATGTCGATGGTGTGGGAAGCCTTCCCACGCTAGTCATGAATGCCCTACGAGAGATATTGAGCATAAGCCTCAGCGCACAATGCATGAGATGCTGTATTCGTACATCCTTTCAAACACTGTGCCCCGAGCTTATGGTAAATCGTCCTCGCCACATACACCGTTCTCTTATTCCTCTTCGGCCCCACAAGGACCGCAGCGTAATGGGAGAAAGTGTTTGTATTGTCGTAGAACAGATCGTGTGCTGAAGGATTGTGCCGAGTACCTCCGTGTTATGGAAGAGGATGATGAGCCGGACATCCAGATCATCCCGACTCCTACCCTTGGTGGCACACCTTCATCCTCTGGTTATGTATCCCTGTCTCCTTCATTTGTTGAAGGGAATGATATGGAAACAACCACCAGATGTGTGACTGATCTAGGCTTCGACGTGGCTGAGCATATCTCCCCTATGCATACATCTCCAAGCGTGGAGCCGATTCTTTGTGAGGAACCTGCGCTTGATTTTTATCAAAGCAAAGTTCTTCCACCTTTTGTGCATTCTACTTCAGTCTCCTCTGGCGACATTTTCGACGATGCAACACAAGTTGAGGCTTGTGATACATGGGTTGTTTCCACTCCCATGGAGGATGACAACCTTCTTGGTGTCGAGGATTCTCCCTTGATACCAAAGGAGGAAGTCCAAGTCTTGGTGGAGGCCTCTATGGATCCTGTCGAGCCTTGTAGCATTATCGACATTGCTGATGATGTTTTTCTACCTCAGCCTTTGGGGAGTGAAACTGGGATCACTCCCCCGATTATTTCTTTATGTTCTTCGTCTCTTTTATTTCTTGACCCACCTTCCTTTTCTGAGTCTGTGCAGGTTGAATCTCCACGGGTAAGTTGGGTTGACGTTGAGCCTTGCGCTCAGGCTGTCGACGAGTGCATCCTCTTGTGTGAGGAGGTTCCTACCTCCTTTACAGTGGAAGCCCCTGCCATCATCTTCGCCCTTAGCAAACTTGTGGTAGACGATACCTTGCTAGGAAAGGATATATTTTATGGTGAGATGAGTGAGGACCAGGCCTCCTCCTCATCCTACTTCCTATTTCCTCTGCCTGCGAGGAGCAGGTATGATTATTTAGGCAGAGGGGTAACTACTCTATCACCGTATCGGTACCCGTTACCGAAACGGATATTGGAACAGTTATCTGTGCACTTTTTATTTCATAGGCCTATAAGCTAGAACTGTTTAGAATTTAATAAGTCGTGCTGGGATGACAATAACCCCAGTACTTATCTTTCATTTCCTGCATTTTTATTTTCATGTCTCTTTTAGTTTTAGCATTTCTTTTTGTATATTTTTCTTTTGTTTTTGCGGAGCTCACCCCTGCAGGTATTCATAGCAAATCACATTGGCGGGGTTCTGATTCTTCGTATGGCGGGCCTGCTTCAGGTTTCCACGTGTCTTCTGGTATGCTCACTAGCTGAGCATGGGGTAAACTCTTCCCTTAGATCTTTATGATTTTAATTTCTCTATCTTATGATTTGTTGCTTAGTTTAAGTCTGTGGGAGAGATCTGTTACCTATTGCACGTATACATCTCATGTGCATACTAGAAGCTTTTATAGTTTTATTTTGATTAGTTCATTGCACTACACACCACTGCACCCACATGAGCGCGTGCTTATCTTTTTACATTCTGCGAGTTAAACTCGTTTCTTTTGTTAGATTTGGGAAAATTATGGTGCTGGCTTAGGATTGTGAGACAGAGTAAAATGTTGACCTTGTTGTGTTTCTAGTCAACTGCTCTCGTCTCGTGTAGAAATTCAAGTAGATTAATTTTTTCTGTATGCTTATAGTTTTATATTTTTCTATTTACGTAAAGACTTTTTATTCTACTCAAAAGTTGGTGAATCCGGTATGAATCAAACGGTAGTGTAGGGATGTGTGTAGCCACCACTAGCCTCGTTTTGCTCGAGTCGGGAGGAAGGATTATCTTTCTCGGTGGCTAAGAACTTGCCCCAAGCTACTCTCGAAGCATAGGTGCATGGTTAGTCAAGCGTAAGCGTGTTGTAGGCCATCATTTTGGCCTGGTTGAGCTTTGTACCGTTCCTAACGTCTTGTCCTCGCTAGCCCCGTTGTGCCTACCCTTCTTTTGATTCAGCTCCACCTTCATTCACCAAAGCCCCATAGCCTATCCTAGTCGCACACCCAAGTCGAGTTTAGTGTTTTATATTTTCATGTTGGGATGTGATGTGGTGTTATTATTTATGAAAATGTGGAAGTGCTCTCAAGTTTATATCTGTTGAATTGTGCAAATAAAATGAAGAAAAAGAAAAAAAAGAGAAAAATATTTGTAAAGAAAAAAAAAGAAGTGAAAAGAAAAAGTTTAAATTGAAAATCTTTATGGAAATGTGATTATTTTTGGAGTAGGCAGTGCACACACCCATTTGTTCAAAGTTAAGTCTGGGGGTGTGGTGCACCCGCATTTATTTTGGTTAGCTGATGGATTCTTTCTTTGATAGCTCATTTGGGTTAGGTGCATAGCCTTCCTTTTTATCATTGTTTACCTCACCATAACCCAAGCCCCGTGATTATCCTAAAGTCCTACGGATTTGCGCTTGAGTCTAACTAGTGTCGTGGAGAGAGTGTGAACGGGCAAGCGTATGGTCCCCGGCATTGGTGGATTCCTTTGGAGGTGATCCTGAGCCCTGATCTTTGACAAAGCTCACCTTAGTGTTCTGCCTACTTTCTTCCTATGTGTGACCGGTTGATTCACCGTGATTCTATTTTTGAGTAGTAATAAAATTTTGATACGCATTCTGAAAAATATAAACTATCCTGCATACCTAGAAATTTTCTCTATTGTATTTTTACGCACGCGAGCATGCGACTTCGCATGGTACTTTGTTTTTCAATTTCATTGTTAGCTAGTAATTTTCCCTATCTGCTTAGATTTTGTTTGCTCGGGACGCGCAAACAGTTAAGTCTAGGGGTGTGATGAGTCCGATTTATATAGGGTTTTTCAGACTCATCTGGGCTAGTTTTCACGCGTTTGCACTTCACTTTTAGTTATATATCGTTCATATTTCATCTTGTCTCTATTTTCATAGGAAGTGCACACTTAGGCCCAGGGTTGTGTATTTTTGTACTTTATTATTTGTACTCCTTTTTGTTATTGTCGGGAATGTCTGCACAGATTAGTGATTGGTTTTTCCTTTCGGTACAGGGGTCGTGTGCGTGTTCCGGGATGGTTGTGAAACAGGAATACTGCGCACGATCATGAGATCTAATGCACACGACCACTGGTCGTGCGCCCCTGATCATGCGCACTACTCTACGTTTTCTAGAATCAGCCTGGGGTAAGCGCACGACCACTGGACATACTGCGCACGACCACCGGTCGTGCGCCACTGATCGTGTGCATTGATTTCTCTTTTCTGGAGTCCTCTCTGGGTAATCGCACGATCATTGGACTTAGTGCGCACGACCACTGGTCGTGCGCCACTACTCGTGCGCATTATCCCTGTTCTTCTTCCTATTATTCCATGCCAGTGCGCACGAGCACAGGACATAGTGCGCACGACCACTGGTCGTGCGCCTGTGATCGTGCGCATTGTTCATTTCTGCTTTTGTATAAATAGTGCAAGTCTCGCCCTAATCAGAAGATCCGGAGATCGCTCATTTTCTCCGCCGTTTTCCGCCTTCTCCGTCGTTCCCCTTCAATCTCCACCCTAGGGAGGTGCTCCAGGAAAGCTTTCACCGCCAAATCAAAGCCGGAGCTTCCTCTCGGCCTCCTCCTTCATCCTTGAGCTTCAAGAACGGCTTGACCTAGCTTTCTCCATCATGCTAGGGGAAGTTGTGCCATCCTCCATCGGATTGTGACACGAAGAAGACGGGCCATTGGAAGGTGGTGACAGCCCTTCTCTACCCCGGACGCAGTTGCGGACCGAGCTTGGATGCGGATTGACAACCCGACGATTCCAACCGTGAATCCTCAGCAAGGCTTCGGATTCGGTCGATTTTGCACACTTTTCTTCTCTTGTTGTTGATAGTTTAGTTGAACTCTTTGTATTTGATGAAGCTATGCTTAGTGTAATATACGTTTATATGTAATCATGTCTATGTGATTGTATATTTTCGTTATATTTACTTGAGGTGCGCCTATTTGTCCATCCACCACCCATTCGCCCTTGCCGCAATAGCAATTGCTAGTGGCGTGCGTTGCGAAGAGGTGCTCACGACCCTCATTCCGCCGTTCTAACCACCTCATCCGCTAGCCTTCTCGTCCATCCGCCTAGTGATTCGGTGCATAGCGGCCCGACTTTCTTCCATCCCTCTTGGCGAAGCATCGCATAGCGGCGTTGCATAGGAGTAGTTGTTAGACTTTTATTTTCTTTTTATCGCAACAATCCAAACCCCCCTTAGTTAGCTCCGACCTGAGGACTTCAATCTCAAGTCTTCCTCGAAATTAACTCCACCTTACTGTGTTCCTTGTGAGATCGATACTTGGGAAAACCCACATTTTATATTACTTGTGCGACCGGTTCACTGCCGTGATCTTACGCATCAGCCGACTAGGAGTTCATGGCTCTGAAGCGATCTTCAAGGGTAACGATCTTTATTCCTAGCCATATGAAGGCTTCCTTTTTGGCATGTGCATAGGATTACCCCACAAGATGGTGGCTTGTTATGAGAGTCCCTTGGTTTGATTCATGGAATCCACAATCATTGGCATATAGATCCGGAAATGGAGAACGGAATAGGCATGCTGTGTGAAGCCCATCTGGACAGGTTGGTCTGGATTGGTGATGTTGCATATACGCACCGGAGAAGACTTCGCGATAAAAATGTAGTTTTAGGAGTTGACGGGTTGACCTGTGAAGGCAGTAGCAGGAAGTACTGGAGTGGTAGTCCAGGAAAATACCCTTGTATTGATTGTGATATTCATGGGTTGTGCGTGTGAAGGGCAATAGCTAGAAGTACTGTATTGGAGATCCAGGAAAATACCCTTGATATTGGTGATGCTTGGTGGGTTGTGCCTGTGAAGGGTAGTGGCAGGAAGTACTGGCGTGTACGCCCAGGAAATACCCACAAATGCTGGTTCGAGCTAGGGATGCAAAATGAGTTCTATCATTACCGCTGAGCATGGCACCTAGCGAACCTGTGATTGTGAAGCCAGTCCTGTGAGGACATGATGGCTATGTATGAGCTGGAAGAGCTCTTACGCCTTGATGACAAACATGTAAGGTTAAACCAACCCGCGCCTTTTTGATAGCCGCGAGTACGCAGTACTCGGTGATGGTAAGGCGATTTGAGCAACGAGGGTGGATGATCCGACCTGCATTATGTCCCTCCGACGTGAGACTTGAAAGTGCGGTCTATTGGAGTGCCTAGCGAGAGTCTTAGGCTTGCGCGCCACGACACCATGTGGGGCTACGGGCCAATCCCGAGTCATTAAGACTAAAATCTCTGGCAGCACGCCATGGAGTAAATGCTCAATTATTTTACCGTTAGGTTGTGACCCTGATACGGTGGTGGGACCCTGGTTCGTCGGTACACCAAGAATGTGCCCTGAGTGAACGTATCGTCGGGTCGCTTGGCTGGTGAATGTGATGGAATGTTTGTGCGTGAGTGCACACTTTGTGATGAATATATATATGCATGTGAGTTTCTATGCCTACAGGGAAGGAATACCACTGCCCTGAGAAAGGGGTATGGTCGTTATAATTTGGTCAACTGAATGCTGACCGTTGCCTTGTTTTCCACCGTTGGGTGGGATGTCCCTGTGCAGGTGCTGGAGAACCAAGCGGGATACATAAAGGTTGAAGTCCCTGTTGCTGCTGTTGCTGCTAGCCCGCGAAGGCTATTTGAAAATATTATGTTTTGTTTATATGTGGCTGGCCTGCGCGCCCATGTTTGGGAGACACTGTTGTAAAAGGACTTGTAAGGCCATAAGGCTAACTGACTTTGTATTTGGTACATTCCTGTTTATATATCACTATGGATATTTATGTGGTGGACATTCATGTTAGGAGTTCAGTTTGTGTGATAGTTTCCGCTAGAATGCTATGAGTTAGGATGTGCAACTCTGGTATCACTCCATGACTTCACCGCATGTTTTATGGTATATGCCGTAGGGCCCCGGCCGAACCTCCTAGTATATGCAATATGAATGGATGGAGTCGTTACACACCATGCCCAGAATGAGATCGAATTCCGACATTCCCAAAACTATGGTAGGGGTATCGAAGGCCTTTCCCCCAATGAGTATCTCTAATTCACACTTGGCAGTTACGGTCATCTCGGTGCCGTCTAGGAGGCATACTTTTCGATCAATACCAGTGAAGTATTGCACTTCTTCTAGGTCTTTAATGATGTCCGCAGACACAAACGAGTGCGAGGCACCTGTATTGAATAACGTATAGGTCGGTTTCCCGCCGAACACCACGGTGCCTAAGTACTAATAACAATACTCAATGCTACATATCTAGTACGTCTTAAGAAAATTAAGTTTAACAATGAAAATGTGATAACTAACTGCAAGATACCTGCAATCATCTCCTGAGGATTCCTCTCCTATGTCATGTCCAGAGAGAACACTTGATTCCGAGCATGCCCGGGGTTTCCTCCTGGTGGCCCTAGTCCTCGACCACGCATGTGTCCTCGCCCTCGTGGAGCTGCCGGAGGGAGAGCAAGAGGAGCATTCCCAATCAGTGGCGGGCAGTAACACCGTATGTGGCCCGATTGGTTGCATTGGAAACAGACTCGCTCATTCTGCCCTTCAGGTTGCTGAAACTGTTGGAGTTGTGGAGCTGGAGGCAATATGGGCGGCTGTGGAACCGAGTGATCCATTCTAAAATTCCTGTGGAAACTCCTGCCACCTCTCTGATGTCCTCTTCCTCCTCCGTAGTCATGTCTCCTTCTATTGCTCGGGCTAGCTTCCATCACACCCTCAGCAGGTCTCTTATCACTTCCCAAGTGGTCTGCTTCTAGCCTCTTCGCCATGTTAATTATTTCAGCCAAGTTAGAGTCCGCAATAAACAAAAGGGCCTGCCTTAGGGGGTCCCGCAGCCCTTTGTAGAAGCGCTTAGCGTATCCTCTGTCATCCAAGTCATATGAGTAGGCAAATCTTGCGAGATGTTGGAACTCTCGTTGATACTCCGTAACCGACTTCGATCCTTGCTTCAGCAGTAAGAATCTCTCTTCGAGTTCACCTCGAGCAGATGAGGGAATAATGTGCTCTAAAAAGGCTCCTGAGAACTCGCTCCAGCTGATCTCCTTATAAGCACGCCCTTGAAAGGTGGAGCCCATGATGGACTTCCACCACCTCTTGTCGTGTAGTTCCAGGAGTGTCACTGCTAGGGTCGCAGCCATGTTGTTCGGACATCTAATTCCCGCCAGCAGTTCTTGCACGGTGTCAAGCCATTCTTCCGTATGCACTGCTGACTCTATCACAAGGTATGCAGGAGGGGAGAGAGCTCGGAAAGTGCTCAACAAATTGGAGCCCGGAGATGGTTGTTGTACATGGGCTTGTTGGGATCTAAAAGCATCCAAGATAGTTGTGAGCGTCTGCCCTAGCTCCGAATGCTGAAACTGTGTAGGTATGTACGGGGCTGGGGTCCCCCTCATTGGCTCAACGTGCACTAGGATCTACACGTAGAGTTCAAACCTATGGTCAGGTTTGGTAATCTTAAGGTCAAAGTTGGACATACTTAGTGTGAATTACATATGGGCACACCACTGCTTCCGCTAAGTCAGTTTATCCCCAAACTGACTAATCGAATGGGGGCGGTACCATTGCTGAATGACTTCTTTACTTCAGGATCGTAGCAAGCTGATACCATTTGTAAGACCCCCCTCCCAGAACACAAGACACGACACGAAGGGGGTCTTATGCCCAGAACAGCCGCCTTGCAGTAGCAGTAGCACACGAGCTAACCTGTACCATAAGACACCTATCCTGCCGGCTATAACCAATATCAACCAATGCCAACTCAACCAAAAATATAATAGAAGTCCATCCACATATAAGTATGATAAGTACAAAAGTACATTAAGAAAAGAAGCTACAACAAGCTTCTAAAGTATCAGAGTACAGCTAAAACATGCGCAAAGGGCTACATCAAAATCTCTCAAAACTCATATTGGTGACTAACGGTAGCGACAGCACTGTCCCTTCAGGCCCTGTCGTCCTGGCCTGGCTGTCCTGCTGTATAATCTGCGGCTGCTCTACCTGTGGGGTTTCCTCCTAAAAAGGAAGACGTAGCAACCATTAGTCATAAAGACTATGTGGCTTTCACATCCGCTCCCCCGAAGACTCCGCGGCACCGGGCGGAGAAAGGAACAAGGGTATAATATATATAAAGTTATATAAGCAGGTACAAGCAGGTGGAATAAGTACATATATTGTGAGTAGCAATAGAAGAAATGTATAACATCAATAACATTAGTCTATTATAGCAATTCTACACGATTTATATCAATCCATCAAGTATATGGATCTACATCAGGAAAGTTACTTAACTTATAAGGATGTCCATACAAACTTATAAGTTAAGTATCCGTTTAACAGTAAAGTAACTCATCGTATAGGAGTGCCTATACAAACTTATACGATGAGGATCTTGTGTATGCAATGTATTGTAATGGTATATATGCAATGCAATGACTCACCCATGATCACGCACATGCAATAGCTATGTCGACATAGACTTGTAGTTCTCACTTTTCGAGCAGGCAGCTAACCTCTCAGGCGTCAACCGTTGTGGCCAGGCGGTGATAGTAGAACGGGCTTCTCTACTACTAAGCGGGCATCCACACTACCTCGCTTAGGCCTCCGTACGCCTTAATGCTAAGAACACAACAACGGAGCTCACATGCATACTACGGCTTAGCGGGAGTCTCGGGTAGATCTGCACCAGAAACCAAGCCCCGATTTGGCCTATGTTGTGACCCGGAAGGAGCCTCGGAAAAAAGAACGAGGACTAAACCCAACCGTTCACTTGGCACGGATGGAGCCTCGGGAAATGAGCACCGAGGACCAAGCCCAACTGCCCAAGATCTAACTGTCAACTCCCGTCGGTGTGACGACTGGCGAGCCCATAGACCTGCCACACTATCCTTAACCCAGGATTATGACACCGCGTGTCGACTCACACCGCATTCAATGTCACATTATCGTGGCACGAAAGGAGCCACGAGAATGAACACCGAGGGCCAAGCCCAATCGTTCACTTGGCACGGAAGGAGCCCCGAGAAATAAACACCGAGGACCAAGTGCAACTGTCCATTTATCTCTCTTCTCAACATTACCCAAAGCTGTGCGATCAACCCCGCACTTATATCCTTTCACAATGCTACCCATAGGGAGACACCTCTCTAAGCGTTGGACTACTAAATTCATTCCGTTGAACAATTATTCACATGGCCATATATTAGCATCCTACACTTCATTTCCAAATGATATCAACACATTGTTAATATGATGCGCATTCCTATTGGTTCACAAAATTGAATCATTCTTAACATCCAAACTCATCAACCCATTCATTCTCTAATTTCCACCAAATTGTTTCGTTCAATTACGTTTCACTTCACCATTAGTTTACGAGGGATCCATCCAATAAATTTCATCAATCGTTGAATTATGATGGGTAGACATAAAATAATTCTCCCAACCTCAATGTCTATTTTCCACAATGTCTCTACCGAGTCCATACCCGATTCTACACTAACCCAAGAATTTTAAGTGCAGGACACCTTCTGGACAACAAGTTCAAACAGAGATTCCCGATGCTACAAAAATCCGATGAAGGCGTGTAACCCATTTTTGGAAAGGGCTTTGCATGAGATACAACTTTCATGTTCATCCCACAACCCAGATCCGAACGTAACACACTTGAAATCGGCTTTAATGTCTGCGGCGTACAGAACACAATTACTGCACTCTTAGCTTGTCAGACGTCAATTTCGTTCAGACTTTCCCGTGTCTACATACTTCGCCTGAAGTCGTGTAACCACTCGTTGTAAAAGCATTTCCAAGGGCTACGACTTTTGTGTTTAGTCGAAAGCCTAGATCTGGTCGTATCACACGTGAAAATGCCAAGAAGTTTGATGCATGCAGAACACAGATTTCTGCATGCATCTTAAGGCGGAATGAACGACATCGGTTCATCTTCCTCCTCTAGCTGCTCTTCCCCAAATCACACCTCGACTTCCTCCTCCCTTAGTCACCCTCATAAGGATACTTCTCTTCATGAAACCATCCTCCATCATCACATAGAAGGAGGGGGAGGTTAAAGAAGTCTAATCCCTAGAACACATGTCCTAGCATGGTCTTTCCTAGAATACTTCTTCTCTCAAATCAAGAATCTCTTGAGTCGATATATCTCCTAAGAAATAACTAGAGATCTAGCACAAATGGAGAGGGAAGGAAGCTCACCTCGTTTCCGGCATTTCCACCATTTCCGGCCAAGGATCTTGTCACACTTCTTGGCGGCATCTTCTTCTCCTCGGCGGCGGTAGTTCTTCAAGGGGTGTTGGTTTGCTTCAGTACCTCCTTCCTCTTCTCCAGCAGTTTTTCCCCCAGAAATGGATTGGAAGAGAATGAAAAACGGCTAGGGCTTCTCTCCCCCTTTTTATGTGGAAACAACACGGTTAGGGACATGCCTGCGTCCTTGCCCATGTCCTGCTCGGTTGGAGTGTCGTCGACTGTTCGACTGTCTTTTCAACACACAAACACGGGTAGGGAGACGTCCGTATCTCTACCCATATCCCAGCGACACGGCCGTGTTTCTGCCTGTGTCCTGCTCGGGACACACTTTGTCGAGTTCCACTCGATGCATACGGTTAGGGACATGCCCGTGTCTCTACCCGTATCCTACTCGGGACACGCTTCGTCGAGTTCCACTCGACACGCACGGGTAGGGACACGCCCATGTCTCTACCCATGTCCTCAAACACACGGGTATGGACACGCCCGTGTCACTACCCGTGTCCTTCTCGGGACACACTTTGTCGAGTTCTACTCGACACATACAGGTATGGACACGCCTGTGTCTCTACCCGGGTCCTCATACATATGGGTAGGGACACACTCGTGTCACTACCCGTGTCCTCTCTGGAAGGTCCACGAATTTCAAACTATCGCACGATAGTACCATAGGGGTATGGACACGCTCGTATCACTACCCGTGTCCTACTCTGGACTGACTTCACCACCCCTACACAAGTACAAGACTAGCTGTCAGCACTCTCTGAGCCCAAATCAGCTCTCCTGACCAAAAAACACGCACGAGGGGCCTAGCACGAATCGTGACGTTACAGATTTATATGATTTAGATGTAAAATAAGTGATAGAAAATATTACATAAAGGGATTAACGCTAAAATATCACAACACAGTACAGAAAGAAAAAGGGGAAACCAGAAAACATAAGAAATTTTATAGTGGTTCCCTAAACTGGGTACATCTACTCTTCTACCACCCTGGTAGGAATCCACTAACAGGTTTTGATCAGGTGACTGCCACTACAGGTTTTTGCTCAGGTGCCCTGTCACCCTTTAGGCTTTTGATCAGGTGCCCAAAACCAACAATAAACTTTTGAAGGGAGTTATTAAACCATTTATATAGTGAAAGAAGATTTGATGATGTCTTCTCTTTTTCTCTAAACAACAGGGAAGACAAAAGTGGATCTTTGTTATCAAAGCTCCCCTTGAGATGTAGAGTAGTTCAGGGAAGAAGGAAGCTTTGCTTCAGGGTGTAGGTCTTCAGATTTATGTTGATCTTCAGCAAGCTTTTTAGACTAATTGTATTTGATGTCTCTTGAAAGCTTGGAGAAGATTTGTTGATGATGAAGACGAAATGAATTTTCAGACTCCTAAAACTTTCTGTGTCTGTCCGTGTGACTTAGTAGATTCTCTAACTTCTTATTTTCTCTATTGTGTTGTTGAAAGTAGGTCATTCTTCTCTATATATCTTCTGAATTTGAATTTTACTCCTTGATTGACTGCTGAATTCTTGGAACTTGGACAAATGGCTAGAAGTGTATTAATTTAATTCCTCAACTGTCCCAGTTATTAAGCCGAATTTTTACTCTGTGAAATTCAGTAATTAATGCTGCCAATGAACAACTATATTCATAAGAATATATGCATTTAATTACTCAGAGCAATATAAGCAACAATATATTAAATCAGCCTTGGTTAATCTGGAAATGAATTGCAGAGAAGGAAATGCTGAACTGACAGATTTCGTCGACCTTAGAATAGATTTCGTCGACCTGAACTCAAAGTTCATCGAGCTAAGAAATCGTCTTCGTCAAACTGAGCTCAACGAACATCAATCTGGAAATATCTTGCTAGTTCTGAGCTCCAAGTTCATCGATCAGAGAATCTGTCTTGAGGGAAGAAATCGTTAAGCTGAGCGTGAATATCGTCGAGCTCAACTCAGAGAAAGAACTCTGAGTTCATCGATCCGAGATCAATTATCGTCGAGCTGAGTTTGAAGAACTTCGAACTAATAATTTGAACTCTAAATTCTTCTAAGTCTGATTCTCCTGAAGTCCACTACAGGCTGCTCCATGAAGCTTGATTCTAAAGACTAGCCTAAACTCTAGGACTGACAAACTTGACCCTGGCTATACAAGGTGGGTCAAAACATCCTAGAAATCTTGACAAAAATATCTTAGTAAGTTTTAAGCCAAGGCTGCAATGGGATTTTTTCTAGGATATTCCCAAATCAGTAAGACATATAAGGTATATAATAAATCTACTATGAAAATGGAAGAGACTGTACAAATATCATTTGATGAAACTAACATGTCTTACAAGGAGAAGAATCCTTCTACCAGTGAAACTTTTCAGATACCACACTTGTGTGAGAAGTTGGATGAGTTGACCCTCACAAATGAGACTGTTGCACATCCGTCTCAACATGTAAATGAAGACAGTGAAGATGAATCCACAGAAGTGGATGTTGAACCAACAACAGCTCCATAATTCCACAATAGGAATTAATTCCCCAAGTTGTTGTTGAACCAACTCCACCTAATGAGTTTGTCACACTTAGAGATTATCCTGTATCTCAGGTGATTGGAGACATGTCAGTAGGTGTGCATACCAGGCATCAACTCAACCAAGACTTGATGCATGCCTACTTCATATCTCAAACGGAGCCCCAACCCATAAAAGATGCTGAGGAAGATCCATACTAGATTATTGCAATGCAAGAGGAGCTCAACCAGTTTGATAGATGTAGAGTTTGAGATTTAGTTCCAAGACCCAAAGACTACCCAGTCATTGGAACTAAATGGGTATTCAGAAATAAACTAGATGCCCAAGGTATTATCATCAGGAACAAGGCAAGTCTAGTTGCTCAAGACTATAAACAAGAGGAAGGCAAATACTATGACCAGACATTTGCACCTGTTGCAAGGCTGAAAGCAATAAAAATCTTCCTTACTTATGATCCTACAAGAAATTCAAAGTATACCAAATGGATGTCTAGAGTGCATTTTTAAATGGTGAATTTAAAGAAGAGGTTTATGTGGAGTAACCACTAGGTTTTATCTCTCCTACTCATCCCTCTTATGTTTTTAAATTGCATAAGGCTCTCTATGGTCTACAGCAAGCTCCAAGAGCTTGGTATGAAACCTTAGCCAGCTTTCTTCCAAAGCATAAATTCTCTAGGGGTATAGTAGATAGGACATTGTTCACTAGACATCATAAGGCTCAAATCTTATTAGTACAAATTTATTTAGATGGCATTATTTTTTGCTCTACTGATTCCAAACTATGCAAGAGGTTCTTTGACCTAATGCATTCCAAGTTTGAAATGAGTAGCATGGGTGAGCTCTCTTACTTCCTTGGCCTCCAAGTGAAGCAACTACCTGATGGCATCTTCATATCCCTGTCCATGTATGCTAAGGTGCTAAACAAAAAGATTGGGATGTCAGATGCCTCAGCAAAGAAAACACCCATGACTTCTAATGCTGTGATTGACTCTGATGAACATGGCAAGCCCGTTGATCAGAAATAATATAGGTGCATTATTGGGTCCCTGTTATATCTCAAAGCAAGTAGGCAAGATATAATATTTTATATATGTCTTTGTGCTATGTTCCAGGTGAACCCTAAAGAATCCCAACTTACTTTTCTAAAAAGGATTTTAAGATATATAAAGGGTTATCCTAGTTTAGGACTCTGGTATCCAACAGGGTCAGAGTTTGAGTTGATTGGATACTCAGATGCTGACTTTACTGGATGTAGAGTGGACAGAAAAAGCACCTCAGGGACATGCCAGTTCCTTGGTGCTAGACTAGTGTCTTGGTTTTGCAAAAAAAGCAGACATCTATGTCAACTTCAACTGTAGAAGCAGAATACATAGCAGCTGACAGTTGTTGTTCCCAGATACTGTGGATTTAGAACCCACTAATAGATTATAGTTTCAACTTAAATAATTCAACCTTACTATGTGATAATACAAGTGCAATGTCCATTGCACAAAATATAGTGCATCATAGTAGAACTAAGCATATAGAAATAAAGCATCATTTCATTAGAGATTGTGTGGACAAAAAAATTAAGCTTATCTACATCTACTCTGATTTGCAAAGAGTAGACATCTTCACCAAACCCTTGGATGAGAGGAACCATATGTTCTTTATGAATCAGCTAGGTATGATAAATGGAGAGGCTTTAATTTAATTTATGTCTGTTGTCGAAGAATTGATCAAAGTTCGTCGAACAGAGATCGACGGGCTGAGAAATCTTCTTGAAATTTTTCGTCGACCTGAGATCAACGATATCTTAGTGTGAAGTCATTTTTGTCGACCTGAGATCGACCAACTTGCTTCCAAAAATATTCGTCAACCTAAGATTGATGAACTATTTTCCCTCCTCTTCAAACTGAGATCGGCGAACTGTTAGCATTCGTCGACCTGAGATCGAAGAATTTTTATTTTTGCAGGACGGAGCTCGCCGCTTCATATTCTGAAAACCTTATAATAGGGTTTTCTTCGAGCTAAATCCCACACCTTCAGAACTATCTTACACTAGATCTATCTTGTTTATGCAGGAAATAATGGCGATTCCATCAAACTCTCTCACAAGCATGAAATTCGACACGGAGTTTGACATTGATTTTGACTTCTTCCAACACTCTGATCAAATATTTAAGGATATACTGCAGTTAATCGAAGAATAGCAATTTAAGAAGTTCATGAGCACAAGGATGAAGTTGCTGGCGGTTGAAATAAAGGAATTGTTATGGGGGTCAACGAGACGCTACAACGCGACTACGCGCGTCTTGCTGACAAGGTGCGAAGCGGCCAGGCTGGCGAGCTGATGTCCCCTTCCCGGCTTCTAGACGAGATAGATGATGGCCTCTCAGTGGCGTAGAGGAATTCAGGGACGATCCGCGAGCTGCTCCGCGCGCGGCAGTCTGGGGGACGGGAGCCACGAGATCGGTGTAGATAAGCGGGTGGCTCCTTTACCGAGCCGACCTGTACTCGCCTCCTGGTGTTCCCCATGCTCGCGCGCCCCGCTTTTTTATTCCGGCACTTGGTCTCTGTAATAAGTAACTTTAGAATATTCTTGGACATGCGTTATTCAAATAATATATTGCTCTGTTTCATTTAGCCTTGGTTGGGGCGCGCCGGGAGTCGGCGGGCTGGGGTGGCGAGTTGGTGGTGGCGAGCTGGGGCGGCGAGCTAAGCCAATTGGATCGCTTGACCCCAGATTTCTTTTTCTATAAATAGCCCCCCACTACCAACCCTCGTACTGTGATTTTATTGCTTTCTCTTTCTCTCTGCGCATCTTTCCTTTTCTACTCTCGCCCCGTCTTCTTTCGCAAGCATGGGCAAGACCAATCCCGACGCTGATGGTCGCAGCAAGTGCGCCCAGCACTTCACCGACTACTGCTTCTTTGAGGGGCATACCAGCGAGGAAGAGTTCGCGGAGTTCGAGGCAGAATATGTGCCGCCGGGCTTCGAGGCGTGCCGGCCAAGGCAAGGGGAGGCCATCAATACCTTCTACGATGATGAGCTCGCCTTCCCCATTTCTCACTTTGAGGTGGGGTTGCGCCTCCCCCTCTGGCCGGAGGTCCGACAAATTTTGAAATACTATGGAGCGGTACCCGCCCATCTAAACTCCAACGCCATCGCCATGATGGTGGCGTTCGCGAGCTACCTCCAGCGAGAGAGGATAGAGTTCAACCTGACAGTGTTCAGGAAACTCTTCTCTTATAAGGCGACGCCGGATGGGGTTGCTTACTTCGGCGGCTCACTGATCAAAGTTCGCAAGATCGCGAACAAGCACCATAACTGGATGACCAGGATCGCCTTTATCAAGGACAATCTAGGCAACATCCCATACTCACCGTAGCAAAAAGGCGAGGAGGTGTACCGCCCGCCTGCCGTGTCCAACAACGATGCCGAGCTCCACAAATACTTCCTCCACAAAGACTTCGAGGTCGCCTACCTGCGGAGGGGCCTTGGCATGCTTCTCCCTATCCTACACGGCGAAGGTATTATTTCCCCCACTTTTGCCGAGCTCGCCACATTGTTGCTGAAGATCTAACTTTTTCCAAGTTCTTTTTCACAGGGGAGGGGCTAATCCCTGTGAAACCGCCGTTTGCGGACCCGGGGTCGCACCCGGACCCCCTTGCTCGCGAGAAGGCTGCGGCGGCCTGCCGAGATGAGGCGGCCTTCTCCCAACCCTCTTCTAGCAAGAGGCGGCCTGAGGATGTAGGGTCAAACCCGCCACACCGCCAGCCATTATCAAAAAAGATGAAGAAAGACGTGCTCGCTTCGCTTGAAAACAAAATCAACAACATCAATCCAACCCCAAATACATAAGCTCGTTTGAGACCCTCCTCGACGTGTCGCCGGAGAGCCCGCTGAAGGAGATCACCAGCAAAGGTCCGAAGGGCAGCGAGGCTCCTTATTCCACGGGGGCGATCTTCCCACCTCCTTCGGCAAAGAGGGCGGCTCGCGAGTGCGGGGCGCCGAAATAACATCCCCTCTTCAACTTCGGTGGGCGGTGGAAGGACTCGGCGGGTGAGCCTATGGTGTAGTGGGATGAGCTGGCCCATCGGGTCTCTGTCTCCACCCTGCATTCTTCCTGGCATGCCCGCGAGCCCGCCACCGGACACGCCTACGCCCTCAGCTTCAGCCTCTATGGCCGCGAGGATGCCGAGTCGTACAAGAATATGACCCTGCGGCAGCTCGGCCATGAGGGTCTGCAGGCCCATCTGCGGACCATAGAGCTCCACCACATGCTGACCCGCCGCAGCTTTGCCCTCAGCAATCAACTCCTAAAAGCCGAGCAGGCTCGTGATGTCTCCAAGGACAAGGTCACCAAGTATGCGAGGCGGCTCAGCATCGCCGAGGGTCTCCTCGCTCAGGCCGCCGGCGGATTGGTGAGTATCAGGCTTCTTTCCTCTTTAACTTGAAAGATTTTGCGCTGTTAACAAATCTCTCTTTCATCAGGATGCCAAGGCTGCCGGGAGCTACGGGCTCGCAATGCCGAGCAGGAGGAGGAGATCGGCCAGCTGCGCGCCCGGCTTGCCGAGCTGAAGGGGGCGAATGCGAGGCTGAAGGAGGAGAATCAGAACCTCAGCCGCAAGGTCAGCCGCAAGGCCCGCCGCTAGGCGGAGATCTTCTCTCGGCCAGCGACGTCGACCCTACCCTCCCCCATAAGAGGCCACGGGTCTTTGGCGAGGCCGACCTCGCCGAGAGGCTGTGGATCAACTCCATCCAAGCTGCCGAATGCACCCTCCAGATGATGAAGGACACTGGGGTGCTGGTGGAGGGGTGCGAGGAGATCTCCACCAAGGACCTGATGCCGAGCTTGTTCCCGGCGACGTCGCCCAGCGAGAAGGAGGATAGCCTTGACGCGATGTTAGGGAAGGGCTTCCAGGATCAATCGGGCGAAGGGGAGGACCAGTCCGGCGGGGGAGGGGGAGGCCTAAATATGTATGCTTTTATTTTGTTTCCTCGCCGAGGCGAGCTCCACATGTAAATACTATTACTCAATGAAAAAATATTTTTGATCATACCCCTGCCATTTTTTTTTGTTTTTTTTCTTTTTGCTGTGTTCCATATATCTGCGAGACCTTCCCCAGGTGACCTCGTATAGACAGGTCTGCGAGTAGGATAATCATTAGTACGCACCCGCGAGAGAGTACCTTGAGTGATCGGCATTTCCCAGGGCTTCGCCGCAGCTCGCTCGCGAGCTGTCCTTGGCCTTCTTAATCAAAAAAGCGAACTCACTGAATTTTCCCAAGTAAAATAAAGCGGGGGGAGGTGCCTCTCGGTGGGATCCGCCTCCCCTTGGCAAGGTCCCAGGGCCTGGCTTGCCAATTCTCAGGATTCACCCCATCTTGCACGCGAGTTGTCCGTCATCTTATCGATATGAGACCAAATTATCCAAATCTTCCCGAGTAAAACATAGTGTGGGGACGAGGTGGCCCGGCGGGACCCGCCTCCTCTTAGCGAGATCCAAGGCTCTAGCTTGCCGATCTTCTGTCGAGTCCGAGCTGGATCAGCGAGTTCGAACTCGCCCATGCCGAGCTCTCCTCTCTTAGAAGGGCCAAGTTTGTTAGGCACTACCTGGGGGGTAAGGACTTCCCTGGGTGACCTTCAGCCCGTCAGCTTGGTGAGAGCCTGACAGCGGGATCTTTTCGGGATCCACTACTACCACCATAAAGTGACTTCCAGACCTGCCAGCTAGGTGAGAGCCTGACAGCGGGATCTGCTCGAGGCCCGAGGATGACACCGAGTGACTTCCAGCCCTGCCAGCTAGGTGAGAGCCTGAGAGCGGGTGATGGCGCGGCCCCTCCTCCACCAGTTGAAGACGATGCTGATGATGCTGTTGATGATCCAGTTGCTAAGGCCAGACGACTCAAGGACGTGAGGCGGCACGATGACGCTAACGGACGGCTACGCTACAACCTCCGCCCGCGCTGTGCTACCGCCACGGCAACGCCTTAGTTTTATTTATTTCCTTTTCGTGCACGCTATTTTATAATTGGAATATAAAATTATCCTATGCTTATGTGATAATTTTATATTCATTTCATGTGTTGTTATATTTTCAATTTGAACTATTTTAGTTTTGGTGTGCAATTAGCCATTCGGATGGATGAGATTAAATCTCCATCATGAAGGGATAAGGCTTATTTGTAACTCCTATTTAAAGGAGGCTTTCATGAAGAGTTAAGGCAATTGGAAAAGAAACCTAAACCCCCCCCCCCCCTTGTGGAAATTTCGGCCACCATGGAGAAGTCCATAGCCGCCCCCTCCCCTTTGGTGTGAAGCCAAGCCTTGCCTCCTCCATCCCCGTTCGGTGCGACTCCGGCGTGGCTTCCTTCGGTGCGACTCCTTGGAAGAAGGTTGCAAACCATTCGGCGTGACGCCGGTGGATCCATGGAGAGAGTGATTCTCCCACAGTTATCTCGTGTGAAAGCTTTCCGGTTGGGTAATCCCTTACCTCCTCCTTATGTGATTCTTCTCCTTAGTTGTGGTGGATTTTCGCAAATCGTTTTCTCCGGATCTTTAATCTAATCGCTGCAAGTTTTGAATCGAAATCGCCGTTGCAAGGCTTTTTAATTCCAAGAATCGGTCTACGGGTCTGTCTCCAAATGATATTGTCCACGGGTATAAGGATCCTGTGCCGCTTGACTTGGTGTCGTTGCCCCCAACGTACAAGGCAAGTCAGTTTGCACAATCCTTCGCCCAGCACATCCATGATTTACACGCACGTATACGGGCCACCTTGACTACGCAATACGACTCTTATCAAGCGCACGCTAATTTACATAGGAGAGTATCAGACTTCAAAATTGGCGATCTAGTTTTAGTCCGTTTGGTTCCCGAACGCTTGCCAACTGGCACCGTTAAAAAGTTAGCACCAAAGCGCGCCGGCCCTTTTCGGATTATTAAAAAGCTAGGTTACAACGCTTTCATTTTGGACTTGCCTGCTGATTGGGGTATCTCCCCCATTTTTAATGTTTCAGATTTAACGATGTTTGTGTCACCACCACAAGAGTTGATTTCTTTGTCGTCTTCTTCTCTCACTGAAAATTCTCATGGGTTGGGGAGTGGTAGTACGTATGATCTCTCTCTTTCGGTCCCCACAAGTATATCATCGGATGGTAAGTTGCCTTCTTTCCTGCCTACTGCTAATATGTTCCCCAGGTTTCTACGGACGTTTTCCACTCCAGAGATGATGCTTGATGCTGAGCCTGTTACCACTGCTAATGGCGACACCCACCGCTTTCTCATCCGTTGGCGTGATCGACCCCCTTCGGATGACTCTTGGGTACTCGAGACGGAGCTGCAGAGTTTGGATGCCGCTCTCCTTCACCGCTATCGCTTGGACCACGCAACGGAGATACGTGCATTTGAGCGAGGGAGGATTGATGGCGCGGCCCCTCCTCCACCAGTTGAAGACGATGCTGATGTTGCTGTTGATGATCCGGTTGCTAAGGCCATACGACTCAAGGACGTGAGGCGGCACGATGACGCTAACGGACGGCTACGCTACAACCTCTGCCCGCGCCGTGCTACCGCCACGGCAACGCCTTAGTTTTATTTATTTCCTTTTCGTGCATGCTATTTTATAATTGGAATATAAAATTATCCTATGCTTATGTGATAATTTTATATTCATTGCATGTGTTGTTATATTTTCAATTTGAACTATTTTAGTTTTGGTGTGCAATTAGCCATTCGGATGGATGAGATTAAATCTCCATCATGAAGGGCTAAGAAATATTTGTAACTCCTATTTAAAGAAGGCTTTCATGAAGATTTAAGGCAATTGGAAAAGAAACCTAAACCTCCCCCCTTGTGGAAATTTCGGCCACCATGGAGAAGTCCATAGCCGCCCCCTCCCCTTTGTTGTGAAGCCAAGCCTTGCCTCCTCCATCCCCGTTCTGTGCGACTCCGGCGTGGCTTCCTTCGGTGCGACTCCTTGGAAGAAGGTTGCAAACCATTCGGTGTGATGCCGGTGGATCCGTGGAGAGAGTGATTCTCCCACAGTTATCTCGTGTGAAAGCTTTCCGGTTGGGTAATCCCTTACCTCTTCCTTGTGTGATTCTTCTCCTTAGTTGTGGTGGATTTTCGCAAATCATTTTCTCCGGATCTTTAATCTAATCGCTGCAAGTTTTGAATCGAAATCGCTGTTGCAAGGCTTTTTAATTCCGGATCGGGTGGATCCTATTTGCCTAAGCGGATCTTGGCCTATAGCCTTGGTCTTGCTCTCAAAAAGTAGTGGCAACCTTTGTGTTTTCTTGGGGAATATTCCGACTCAATTTTCTGATCGTCGTTTTCGAGTCGACCATTCCTCCCTCGTTATTTGTGCTGCGTTTTGTGACGAGGACTATTGTGGGGGATAGGTGCTGTGTAGGTGCGATAGATCTACGACGTGTTGTGCGTAGGGAGAGCGTTAGCTTCGCGGAGATCTCCGATCCGACATCCCTACATCAGCGGGATCTGCTCGGGGTCCACTACTAACGCCATCGAGTGACTTCCAGCCCTGCCAGCTAGGTGAGAGCCTGACAGCAGGATCTGCTCGGGGACCAAGGATGACAACGAGTGACTTCCAGCATTGCCAGCTAGGTGAGAGCCTGACAGCGGGATCTGCTCGGGGCCCAAGGATGACACGGAGTGACTTCCAGCCCTGCCAGCTAGGTGAGAGCCTGACAACGGGATCTGCTCGAGGTCCACTACTAACACAATCGAGTGACTTCCAGCCCTACCAGCTAGGTGAGAGCCTGACAGCGGGATCTGATCGAGGCCCAAGGATGACACTAAGTGACTTGCAGCCCTGCCAGCTAGGTGAGAGCCTGACAGTGGGATCTGCTCGGGGTCCAAATTCATTACTAACACCATCGAGTGACTTCCAGCCCTGCCAGCTAGGTGAGAGCCTGACAGCGGGATCTGCTCGGGGTCCACTACTAATGTCATCGAGTGACTTCTAGCCCTGCAGCTAGGTGAGAGCCTAACAGCGGGATCTGCTCGAGGCCCAAGGATGACACCGAGTGACTTCTAGCCTTGCCAGCTAGGTAAGATCCTGAAAGAGGGATCTTCTCGGGATCCACTACTAACGCCATCGAGTGACTTCCAGCCGTGCCAGTTAGGTGAGAGTCTGAGAGCGGGATCTTCTCGAGTCCCAAGAATGACACCGAGTGACTTCCAGCCTTGCCATCTAGGTGAGAGCCTGACAACGGGATCTGCTCGGGGTCCACTACTAACGCCATCGAGTGACTTCCAGCCCTGCCAGCTAGGTGAGAGCCTGACAACAGGATCTGCTCGAGGCCCAAGGATGACACTGAGTGACTTCCAGCCCCGCTAGCTAGGTGAGAGCCTGACAGCGGGATCTGCTCGGTGTCCAAATTGATTACTAACACCATCGAGTGACTTCCAGCCCTGCCAGCTAGGTAAGAGCCTGACTGCGGGATCTGCTCGGGGTCCACTACTAACGCCATCGAGTGACTTCCAACCCTGCCCGCTAGGTGAGAGCCTGACAGCGGGATCTGCTCGAGGCCCAAGGATGACACCGAGTGACTTCCAACCCTGCCAGCTAGGCGAGATCCTGACAATGGGATCTGCTCGGGGTCCAAATTTACTTCACTTCTTCATGCGAGCTCATAGCGACAACATTGGCTTATTAAAGAACTTTCACTAAAAGTCAAGGCACAACTTACAAGCATCAAGGGAAAAAGCATTTTAAGTCGTCACCACTCCAGGTGAGACTTAGGGTCTTGCCCCCCACATTTTGTAGTCGGTACCCCCCTGATCTTAAGGCTTCTTTTACAATAAATGTCCCTTCCCAGATGGGGTTGAGCTTCCCCACGGATGTCTATCTCCCTACTACATCCACCATCCTCAGCACCAAGTCCCCCTCCACAAATTGTTTGACTCTAACGTGCTTGTTGAAGTACTTGGTCATCCGTCTCTTCACCTCTTCCTGCCGGAGGGCGAAAAGATCCCGCAGTTCTTCCACCATGTCAAGGGAGAGCCGCAACTCCTCCTAGTTCTCATCCTGCCATTCTGCCCTGCCTTCCTTGGTCGCAACAACTCGAGGTGTTTGAACTTCAAATTCCACGAGGAGCACTACCTCGCACCCATGAGAGAGTTTGAAGGGGGTCTCTCCGGTAGCTGTGTGGGGGTGGTCCTCAGGGCCCAGAGAACCGCGAGGAGCTACTCCACCCAGCTTTCCTTTAGATTTTCAACTTTCTTTTTCAGGAGGTTGACAATGATCTTGTTCGCGGCCTCTACCTGCCCGTTTCTCCTGGGGTGAAGGACCGAGACGAACCTGAGGTCGATTCCAAGATGCTCGCAAAAACTGGTGAACTCAGCGCTGGCTAACTGGGGCCCGTTGTCTGTGACAATGGCCTGGGGCAGCCCATGGCGGCAGATGATCTCCCCCCAAACAAAGTTTCTAATAACCTGGGACATCACCTTGTCCAGCGCCTTCACTTCCAACCACTTGGAGAAGTAATCGATCATTACTAGGAGGAATCTCCTCTGCCCACTGGCCTGGAGGAACGGTCCAACCAAATCCATTCCCCAAATGGCGAAGGGATATGGGGCCGTGATAATTTTGAGTTGCTGGGCCGGCTGTAGCTGGAGGGGGGGGGGCAAACAGCTGTCATTTGTGGCACGTTCTTGTGAACTCCGTTGCATCATGCCCAGGGTGGGCCAGAAGTACCCTTGTCTGACAATCCTCCCTTCCAGGGTCCGACTCCCGGAGTGACTCCCACACTCTCCGAAGTGGACATCTTCCAAGATTCTTTGTACCTCCCCCTCGGCCACGCAACGAGCCAACATCCCCGAGAGTGTCTTCCTGTACAGCTGCCCGTCCTCGAGGAGGTAGTACGCTGATTTATGCCTGAGCTTCTTCTTATCTGCCCCCTCCGGATACTCTCCCGTGGAAAGGAATGTTACAACTGGGTCCATCCATGAAGGCCATTGATCTATCTCCATGAGCTCCCCCTCTTCGATAGAAGGGCGGAATAGGTCGGTGATGGTACCTCCCACCCGAGGACCGTGCTTTGCGAGCTGATCGACCTGCTCATTTACCTCCCGGGGCACGTGCTGGATGGAAAAATTTTGGAATGTGCTGATGACCCCGTTTACCTTGTCTAAGTACAACTGCAAGGTAGGCTCTCTTGCTTCAAACTCCCCATTGATCTGGGAAGCTACCACCATGGAGTGGGTAAGGACATCCACGTCCAGCACCCCCAGCTCCCTGACCAAGCACAGCCCTGCTATCACGGCCTCATAATCGACTTGATTGTTGGTGATGGGAAAGTGAACCACTACCGTCTGCTCAATCCTAGTCCCCTGAGGGCTCTCCAAGATCACTCTCACTCCTAGGGAATGCCTCCCCGAGGCGCCATCCACCTTCACCTTCCAAGGAGTCGGACGAGTGAGCTCTTCCTCTGCCACCTCAATCACATAACCAACCAAGAAGTCGGCCATCGCTTGATCTTTGATCGAGAGGCGCGGGATGAAGTAAATGTCGAACTCACTCAACTCCACCGACAACTTGGCCAGCCTACCAGAATGCTCCACCCCCTCAAAGATGTTGCGGAGGGGATGATCAGTCACAACTCGGATTGAGTGTGCCTGGAAATAAGGTCACAACCTTTGGGCTGAGATGATTTGGGTGAAAGCCAGCTTCTCCAAAATTGGATACCATAGCTCGGCATTCCTCAGGACCCGACTCACGTAGTAAACGGGGAGCTGCTTCTTCCCCTCTTCCCGAACTAGGACGGAGCTCAAGGCTTTTGCCCCGACCCCGAGATACAAAAACAGATCCTCCCCCTCCTTGGGCCCTTGGAGCAGCAGAGCCTGGGTCAACTACATCTTGAGGTCCTGTAAAGCCTCCTCGCACTCCTTGGTCCATTCGAACTTCCGACCACCCCTTAGCATTTTGAAGAAGAGGGAGCACTTTTCCCCACCCCGGGAGAGGAACCTACTTAGCCCTGCCAGCTTTCCTGTCAGGCGCTGCACCTCCTTGGTGTTCCGTGGAGACCCTAGCTCCATGATAGCCTTGACCTTGTCAGGATTTGGCTCGACCCCCGTAGGGGTGAGGAGATGCCCCAAGAACTTCCCCCGGCTAGCCCCGAAAATACACTTCAGGGAGTTCAATTGCATCTTGTACTTGCGCTGGGTAGCGAAGGTCTCCTCTAGGTCCTGGAGGTGGGAGTCCACATCCTGACTCTTGATCATAAGATCATCCACGTACACCTCCAGGTTCCTCCCCTTTTGCTCTTTGAAGACCCTATCCATCATCTTCTGGTAGGTCGCCCCTGCGTTCTCCAGCCCGAAGGGCATCATCTTGTAACAGTAGCATCCATCCCCCGTGATGAATGAGACATCCTTGATGTTGGGGGGGTGCATCCTGATTTGATGATAACTTGAAAAAGCATCTAGAAAACTCATTACAGAAAAACCAACGGCTGAGTCAACCAGCGCGTCGATCCGAGGAAAGGGATAACCGTCCTTAGGACAAGCTTTATTAAGTAAAGAGAAATCGATACACATTCGCCACCGGCAATCTCCCTTTTTGTCCATGACCACATTGGAGACCCAGTCGGGGTATTGGATTTCGGACACGAAGCCGGCCTTGAGGAGCTTTGCCACCTCCTCTCTGATGGTCTCTGCCAGCTTGTCTGCGGTGGACCTCTTCCTTTGCTGGATGGGGCGTGTTCCCTAGTCCAGGTTGATGCGGTGGCATGCCACATCTGCATCAACCCCGGGCATCTCCGCAGCGTTCCATGCAAAGATGTCCACATTCTTCTGGACGCATTCCAGCATCTTGCCTTGGTCTTCCGGGGTCAGCCCACCGCTGACGCGGACCTTCTCCACTCTGCCTCCACGGGTGAGGACCTCCAACTCCACCACTTCCTCTGCAGCCTCCAACCTGGACTGCTCCCCCCATCCTTCAGCATCCCTCTCCTCCGGGACGGGGACTTCCACCTCCACCTCTTCCTCTGCGGCCATCACTTCGTCCATCTCCTCCTGGTCTCTTCATGTTGCCTCCTCCTCTGTGCAGTTCTCCGTCGCCAGCTCCTCCCTCCCGGCTTCCTGCTCAGCCTCCTCCATCCTTCGCCCCATCTCCTCGTCTCCCTCCATACAAGAGATGGAGTTCACAGCGGTGATGTAGCATTCCCGTGCTATTTTGGGGTCCCCCCTAACCCTGACCTGAATCCCCTCAGCGTTGAACTTCAAGCACTGATGGAATGATGAGGGGACGCAGCGGAAGGCGCTGATAAGGGGCCTCCCGAAGATGGCATTGTAGCTGCTGGGGGCGTCCATGATGACGAACCTGCAGTTCCTGGACTGCCCCCCAGGGTGACATGGAGACCGACTCCTCCCTCCACTTCCTTCCTCTCCCCCGAAAATCCGAACAAGGGTCCGTCCGAGGCCAGCACCCTCTTCGCCTCCACCTTCATCACATCAAACGCCTTCTTGAAGACGACATTGACAGAGCTTCTGTTGTCAACGAGGATCCGAGAGACGGTAAAATTTTTGATGGCTGTCTTGATGACCAGCGCATCATAGAATGGATCCTCCTGATCCTGCATGTCACTCCGGGAGAAGGTGATCCTCTCTTCTGGGGGTGGGGTTTGGGATATGGAGGTAACGCTCCATCGGTACATGGTGTGGAGGCTCGCCTTCTGGGAAGCCTCGACCCCCACCCCTCCGTGGATCACTCTAATCCCTCCTCGGGTCCCAATGTCCACCCAGTCTTCGCAACGGTCCTCCTCTGCCCGAGGCAGGACCTCCTCGATCTTGACTTCATGGCGTCCCTACTGCTGCTGTTGTTGTTCCTTGTTCCCTCTCATTTCAAGGAACTCTGGGCACGTGGCTGTGGTGTGCCCCTCCTCCTGATGGAAGTCGCAATAGGGCAACTCCATCCTAACTTCTCTCGTCCTCCTCCTTGCTACTCTCCTCCTCTCCCCCATGGCTATGGCCATAGCCTCATCTTGATCAGGGAGTCTGGGCCTCTGGGCCTGCCTCCAGCCCGGGGGGTGGAATTGATCTTGCCCCCCTTGATGGCGATCCCTTCCTTGATACCCTCTTTGTGGCCCCTACCCTTGCCACTCAGGCCTCCAGCACAGCCGACGGTCGGGCTCCTGACGCCCCCACCTAGGATGCTGCTGCCCCTGGAGCTGCCTCTGCTCCCTCTGCCGTGGCTGTACTCTCCTCTCCTCCTGTCCTCTTCCTCTCGACTCCTTCTCCTCTTTCGTGGCCCACCTGGCCATCTTCCGCGCAAACTCTGGGTTCGACACCTCCCCATCAACTTATCTCTACGCCCTCTCCATCAGCTCCTCGTAGGAGATGGGGGGAACTCTCTTCAGCTCCATCCTGAAGAATCCCTGCTACAGGCCCACGGTAAAGGCCATCATCAAACTATGGCCCGACATTTCCTGGACCTGAGTAACCTCCTCCTGGAACCGATCCATGTAACTCCCCAGCGTCTCATTCACCCCCTGCTTGATGTGGAACAGGGATTCCGACTCCTTATTCCTCCTCTTCGAGGTAGTGAACCTCAGTATGAACCCCCCCCCCCCCCCCGGCGCAGGTCCTCGAAGCAGTAGATGGAGCTGGCCGGTAGCTGGTGGAACCATTCCCTGGCCTTCTCCTTGAGGGTGATAGCGAAGAGTCGGCACTTGAACCCGCCCGACATCTGTCGGATTAAAACCACATCCTCGAACCATTGAACGTGCTGGACGGGGTCTCCCTTCCCGGTGTCGTAGGACATCTCAGGTTCCCTGAACCCATCTGGAAATAGGGCAGAGGAAACCAAGTCACTGAAGGGGCTTCCTCCCCCTACTGGGCGAGCTGGCGAGTCTCGCGAGCCTAGCTCGCCGAACCGGCCTCGGCCTGCCAAACCAGGGAAGTGCTCGCGCCCGGGGAGCTCGCACCCTCGGCCTTCCTCGGCCACCTCCTTCCCAGCTCGCCTGCCGGTGGCGTCTTAGCCTAGAGAGGGGGCGGCCGCGATCTGAGCTGCTGGAGTCGAGCACTCGGCCCGCGTGCCGAGTGCAAATTTCACGAGGTTCAGCACCTCGCTCCTAAAATCCTCAACATCCTCACTGTGGCGAGAGGCAGGGGGGCGTGGGGCGGCGAGCCCGGCCTGTCAGATCCCTGTCCTCCTGTCATCAGGCTCACTGAAGATTTTCTGCACTGACCACGCTCCACGCTCACCGCACCAAAATGTTGAAACCGAAAAATGTTCTCATGTGGAGTTCGCCCTCGGGGAAGGGGTGATCGCGCGCTTACTTAACTCCTGCAAGCAAAACAACAAAAGAAACAGGGAAGGACCTGATGAGTCCACTTTATATACCTATTTTTGGACTCATCTGGGTTAGTTTTCACGCATTTGCACTTCACTTTTAGTTCATTATCATATATATTTCATCCTGTCTTTATTTCCATAGGAAGTGCACATTTTAGCCCGTGCTTGTGTATTGTGTTATTCTTTTTGTCTGTACTCCTTTTTGTTATTGTCTGGAATGTTTGCACAGATTAGTGATTGGTTTCTCCTTTCGGTATAGGGGTCGTGTGCGTGTTCCGGGATGGTGGTGAAACAGGAATACTGCGCACGATCATGGGATCTAATGCGCACGACCACTGGTCGTGCGCCCCCGATCGTGCGCACTACTCTTTGTTTTCCCGAATCAGCCTGGGGTAAGCGCACGACCACTGGACATATTGCGCACGACCACCGGTCGTGCACCACTGATCGTGTGCATTGATTCCTCTTTTTTGGAGTCCTGTCTGGGTAATCGCACGATCATTGGACTTAGTGCGCACGAGCACTGGTCGTGCGCCACTTCTCGTGCGCATTATCCCAGTTCTTCTTCCTGATTTTCCATGCCAGTGCGCACGAGCACAGGACATAGCGCGCACGACCACTGGTCGTGGGCCTGTGATCGTGCGCATTGTTCAATTCTGCTTTTGTATAAATAGTGCAGGTCTCGCCCTAATCGAGAGATCCGCACGAAG
This sequence comes from Platanthera guangdongensis, assembly GCA_039583875.1. NCBI lineage: Eukaryota > Viridiplantae > Streptophyta > Magnoliopsida > Asparagales > Orchidaceae > Platanthera > Platanthera guangdongensis. The sequence continues at coordinate 165,860,653 of CM077150.1, read as the reverse complement.
ATCCGCAGATCGCCCATTTCCTCCGCCGTTTTCGCCGTCCTCCTTCATCTTCCACCCTAGGGAGGTGCTCCGGGCAAGCGTTCACCGCCAAATCCAAGCCGGAGCTTCCTCTTGGCCTCCTCCTTCATCTTTGAGCTTCAAGAAGAGCTTGACCTAGCTTTCTTCACCAAGATAGGAGAAGTTGTGCCATCCTCCACCGGATCGTGACACGAAGAAAACGGGCCATTGGAAGGTGGTGACAACCCTTCTCTACCCCGGACGCAATTGCGGACCGAGCTTGGACGCGGATTGATAACCCGACGACTCCAACCGTGAATCCTCAGCAAGGCTTCGTATTCGGTCGATTTCACACACTCTTTTCTTGTTTGGTTGTTGAATGTGTAGTTGAACTCTTGTATTTGATAAAGAATGCTTAGTTTGTAAAATGTTTATATTCAATCATGTCTATGTGATTTTGTGTATTTTCGTTATTCACTTGAGGTGTGCCATAGTCCATCCACCATCCATCCACCCTTGCCGCACTAGCAATTGCTAGTGGCGTGCGTAGCGAAGAGGTGCTTACGACCCTCATTCCGCCATTCTCACCACCTCATCCGCGAGCCTACTCTTCCATCCGCCTAGCGATTCGGTGCATAGCAGCCCGACTAGTCTTCCATCCCGCCTGGCGAAGCATCGCATAGCGGTGTTGCATAGGAGTAGTTGTTAGTATTTTATTTTCTTTATCCGTAAATATCAAAGCCCCCATCGTTACCTCCGACCTAAGGACTTCAATCTCAAGTCCTCCTCGAAATTAACTCCACCTTACTGTGTTCCTTGTGAGATCGATACTTGGGAAAACCCCCATTTTATATTACTTGTGTGACCGGTTCACTGCCGTGATCTTTAGCATCAAGTTTTTGGCGCCGTTGCCGGGGAACATAGTCGTGTGAGTTTTTGGAGAGGGAGATAATAGATTGAAGCCCTTTTCCATTTGTGCATATAATTTTTTTATTTGCTTTTGTTATTAGAATTTTTATTTTGCTTATTTCTTTTTCCCCTTTTCTGATTTTTGATTTAGATAGCAGATCCGTGCTATTTTCATTATAGCTGTGTAGCACTTTTTCAGCAATTATTTTTATTCGTGATGGATCCTGATGCTGAGTGTCGTATCCTTGACACTTTGAGCCAATCCATCGATGCCATTGCTGCTATGAATGCCGAGCATTGCATTTGGTGTTTGTTATGTCAAGGTGTGGGCCACATGTTGAAGGATTGCCCTCGTTTGTGCAAGCCTTCTCCCTCTGAGGGCGTGTTCCCAACAACCTCCCGTTCGCGGAAGACTGTTGTGGACAGGCCTACCAGGGTGTTGTCTGGCCCATACACTGACATAACACACTTTGCTCCTTCTTTTCCCATTGAGATTACTGAAGAATCTCTGGCCGCATACAGCTCTTTCATGGGTCCCTCGATCCCTTTTTACGAGCTTTCCTTGAGTGATGATGATCACTCTGGTGTTAGCCAACAAAAAGAGGAGCAGGAACTCATGGACGCTCCTGTATGGGACGATGAGATTGTTCCGGTCATCGACGGGGTGGCGTCTGCGAATGATTTTGCGATGGGGCCTGCTCATTCAGTGCTTGATTTTGAGAGCAGCCTTGCCCCTCCGCAATTTTTGCCGGATTGTGCAACTCCATTTTCTTGTGAGTCGGTTGATGATGCCGTACTTGTTGATGATTCGGTGCCTGAGTTTGCACCGAAGTGGGATGATGATTCCTCTATATCCGACGGAGAAGGTGGATTTTCAGAACCCTTTTACGCACCCCGGTGGGATGAGGAATACCATATTTCCGATGCGGAGGTTTGCACCTCCTTATTGGATGAGGTCGTTCTTCTTACCACCGCGGACCTCGAGTTCTCGGATTCTCCTCGGTACGACTCGTATGATACCGACGATGATCTCTGCTTGGATCCTGCTGAGAGTGATACCGGGATCACTCTCCCATTTTCTGATTATTTTAGTTCTTCGTCTCCTTTATTACTTAATCCCCCTTACTTATCTGAGCCTGTGCAGGATGAGTCTCCACAGGTACGTTGGGATGACGATGAGCTTTGTGCTCATGCCGTTGCCATCGCCTCCTGCGGGCCTGTGATAAACGATACCTTGATGGGCAAGGATTCATTTTGTGATACGATGAGGGCGGGCCAGGCCTCCTCCTCATCCTATTTCCTATTTCCTCTACCTGTGATACGATGCCGACTGCCCCCCAGGGTGACATGGAGACCGACTCCTCCCTCCACTTCCTTCCTCTCCCCCGAAAATCCGAACAAGGGTCCGTCCGAGGCCAGCACCCTCTTCGCCTCCACCTTCATCACATCAAACGCCTTCTTGAAGACGACATTGACAGAGCTTCTGTTGTCAACGAGGATCCGAGAGACGGTAAAATTTTTGATGGCTGCCTTGATGACCAGCGCATCATAGAATGGATCCTCCTGATCCTGCATGTCGCTCCGGGAGAAGGTGATCCTCTCTTCTGGGGGTAGGGTTTGGGATGTGGAGGCAATGCTCCATCGGTACATGGTGTGGAGGCTCGCCTTCTGGGAAGCCTCGACCCCCACCCCTCCGTGGATCACTCTAATCCCTCCTCGGGTCCCAATGTCCACACAGTCTTCGCAACGGTCCTCCTCTGCCCGAGGCAGGACCTCCTCGATCTTGACTTTATGGCGTCCCTACTGCTGCTATTGTTGTTCCTTGTTACCTCTCATTTCAAGGAAATCTGGGCACGTGGCTGTGGTGTGCCCCTCCTCCTGATGGAAGTCGCAATAGGGCAACTCCATCCTAACTTCTCTCGTCCTCCTCCTGTTACTCTCCTCCTCTCGCCCATGGCTATGGCCATAGCCTCATCTTGATCAGGGAGTCTGGGCCTCTGGGCCTGCCTCCAGCCCGGGGGGTGGAATTGATCTTGCCCCCCTTGATGGCGATCCCTTCCTTGGTACCCTCTTTATGGCCCCTACCCTTGCCACTCAGGCCTCCAGCACAGCCGACGGTCGGGCTCCTGACTCCCCCACCTAGGATGCTGCTGCCCCTGGAGCTACCTCTGCTCCCTCTGCCGGGGCTCTACTCTCCTCTCCTCCTGTCCTCTTCCTCTCGACTCCTTCTCCTCTTTCGTGGCCCACCTGGCCATCTTCCGCGCAAACTCTGGGTTCGACGCCTCCCCATCAACTTCTCTCTACGCCCTCTCCATCAGCTCCTCGTAGGAGATGGGGGGAACTCTCTTCTGCTCCATCCTGAAGAATCCCTGCTGCAGGCCCAGGGTAAAGGCCATCATCAAACTATGGCCCGACATTTCCTGGACCTGAGTAACCTCCTCCTGGAACCGATCCATGTAACTCCCCAGCGTCTCATTCACCCCCTGCTTGATGTGGAACAGGGATTCCGACTCCTTATTCCTCCTCTTCGAGGTAGTGAACCTCAGCATGAACCCCCCCCCCCCCCCCCCCGGCGCAGGTCCTCGAAGCAGTAGATGGAGCTGGCCGGTAGCTGGTGGAACCATTCCCTGGCCTTCTCCTTGAGGGTGATAGCGAAGAGTCGGCACTTGAACCCGCCCGACATCTGTCGGATTAAAACCACATCCTCGAACCATTGAACGTGCTGGACGGGGTCTCCCTTCCCGGTGTCGTAGGACATCTCAGGTTCCCTGAACCCATCTGGAAATAGGGCAGAGGAAACCAAGTCACTGAAGGGGCTTCCTCCCCCTACTGGGCGAGCTGGCGAGTCTCGCGAGCCAAGCTCGCCGAACCGGCCTCGGCCTGCCAAACCAGGGAAGTGCTCGCGCCCGGGGAGCTCGCACCCCCGGCCTTCCTCGGCCACCTCCTTCCCATCTCGCCTGCCGGGGGCGTCTTAGCCTAGAGAGGGGGCGACTGCGATCTGAGCTGCTAGAGTCGAGCACTCGGCCCGCGTGCCGAGTGCAAATTTCACGAGGTTCAGCATCTCGCTCCTGAAATCCTCAACATCCTCACCGTGGCGAGAGGCGGGGGGGGGGGGGGGAGGGGGCGAGCCCGGCCTGTCAGATCCCTGTCCTCCTGTCATCGGGCTCGCTGAAGCTTTTCTGCACTGACCACGCTCCACGCTCACCGCACCAAAATGTTGAAACCGAAAAATGGTCTCATGTGGAGTTCGCCCTCGGGGAAGGGGTGATCGCGCGCCTACTTAACTCCTGCAAGCAAAACAACAAAAGAAACAGGGAAGGACCTGATGAGTCCACTTTCTATACCTATTTTCGGACTCATCTGGGCTAGTTTTCACGCATTTGCACTTCACTTTTAGTTCATTATCATATATATTTCATCTTGTCTTTATTTCCATAGGAAGTGCACATTTTAGCTCGTGGTTGTCTATTGTGTTATTCTTTTAGTCTGTACTCCTTTTTGTTATTGTCTGGAATGTCTGCACAGATTAGTGATTGGTTTCTCCTTTCGGTACAGGGGTCGTGTGCGTGTTCCGGGATGGTGGTGAAACAGGAATACTGCGCACGATCATGGGATCTAATGCGCACGACCACTGGTCATGCGCCCCCGATCGTGCGCACTACTCTTTGTTTTCCCGAATCAGCCTGGGGTAAGCGCACGACCACTGGACATATTGCGCACGACCACCGGTCGTGGGCCACTGATCGTGTGCATTGATTCCTCTTTTCTGGAGTCCTTTCTGGGTAGTCGCACGATCATTGGACTTAGTGCGCACGAGTACAGGTCGTGCGCCACTTCTCGTGCGCATTATCCAAGTTCTTCTTCCTAATATTCCATGCTAGTGCGCACGAGCACAGGACATAGCGCGCATGACCACTGGTCGTGCGCCTGTGATCGTGCGCATTGTTCAATTCTGCTTTTGTATAAATAGTGCAGGTCTCGCCCTAATCGAGAGATCCGCACGAAGATCCGCAGATCGCCCATTTCCTCCGCCGTTTTCGCCGTCCTCCTTCATCTTCCACCCTAGGGAGGTGCTCCGGGCAAGCGTTCACCGCCAAATCCAAGCCGGAGCTTCCTCTTGGCCTCCTCCTTCATCTTTGAGCTTCAAGAAGAGCTTGACCTAGCTTTCTTCACCAAGCTAGGAGAAGTTGTGCCATCCTCCACCGGATCGTGACACGAAGAAGACAGGCCATTGGAAGGTGGTGACAACCCTTCTCTACCCCGGACGCAGTTGCGGACCGAGCTTGGACGCGGATTGACAACCCGACGACTCCAACCGTGAATCCTCAGCAAGGCTTCGTATTCGGTCGATTTCGCACACTCTTTTCTTGTTTTGTTGTTGAATGTGTAGTTGAACTCTTGTATTTGATGAATAATGTTTAGTTTGTAAAACGTTTATATTCAATCATGTCTATGTGATTTTGTGTATTTTCGTTATTCACTTGAGGTGTGCCATAGTCCATCCACCATCCATCCACCCTTGCCGCACTAGCAATTGCTAGTGGCGTGCGTAGCGAAGAGGTACTTACGACCCTCATTCCGCCATTCTCACCACCTCATCCGCGAGCCTACTCTTCCATCCGCCTAGCGATTCGGTTCATAGCAGCCCGACTAGTCTTCCATCCCGCCTGGCGAAGCATCGCATAGCGGTGTTGCATAGGAGTAGTTATTAGTATTTTATTTTCTTTATCTGCAAATATCAAAGCCCCCATCGTTACCTCCGACCTAAGGACTTCAATCTCAAGTCCTCCTCGAAATTAACTCCACCTTACTGTGTTCTTTGTGAGATCGATACTTGGGAAAACCCCCATTTTATATTACTTGTGCGACCGGTTCACTACCGTGATCTTTAGCATCAAGTTTTTGGCGTCGTTGTCGGGGAACATAGTCGTGTGAGTTTTTGGAGAGGGAGATAATAGATTGAAGCCCTTTTCCATTTGTGCATATCATTTTTTTATTTGCTTTTGTTATTAGAATTTTTATTTTGCTTATTTCTTTTTCCCCTTTTCTGATTTTTGATTTAGATAGCAGATCCGTGCTATTTTCATTATAGCTGTGTAGCACTTTTTCAGCAATTATTTTTATTCGTGATTGATCCTGATGCTGAGTGCTGTATCCTTGACAATTTGCGCCAATCCATCGATGCCATTGCTGCTATGAATGCCGAGCATTGCATTCGGTGTTTGTTATGTCAAGGTGTGGGCCACATGTTGAAGGATTGCCCTCATTTGTGCAAGCCTTCTCCCTCTGAGGGCGTGTTCCCAACAACCTCCCGTTCGCGGAAGACTGTTGTGGACAGGCCTACCAGGGTGTTGCCTGGCCCATACACTGACATAACACACTTTGCTCCTTCTTTTCCCGTTGAGATTACTGAAGAATCTCTTGCCACATACAACTCTTTCATGGGTCCCTCGATCCCTTTTTACGAGCTTCCCTTGAGTGATGATGATCACTCTGGTTTTAGCCAACAAAAAGAGGAGCAGGAACTCATGGATGCTCCTGTACGGGACGATGATATTGTTCCGGTCATCGACGGGGTGGCGTCTGCGAATGATTTTGCGATGGGGCCTTCTCATTCAGTGCTTGATTTTGAGAGCAGCCTTGCCACTCCGCAATTTTTGTCGGATTGTGCTACTCCATTTTCTTGTGAGTCGGTTGATGATGTCGTACTTGTTGATGATTCGGTGCCTGAGGTTGCGCCGAAGTGGGATGATGATTCCTCTATCTCCGACGGAGAAGGTGGATTTTCGGAACCCTTTTACGCACCCCGGTGGGATGAGGAATACCATATTTCCGATGCGGAGGTTTGCACCTCCTTATTGGATGAGGCCGTTCTTCTTACCACCGCGGACCTCGAGTTCTCGGATTCTCCTCGGTACGACTCGTATGATACCGACGATGATCTCTGCTTGGATCCTGCTGAGAGTGATACCGGGATCACTCTCCCATTTTCTGATTATTTTAGTTCTTCGTCTCCTTTATTTCTTAATTCCCCTTACTTATCTGAGCCTGTGCAGGATGAGTCTCCACAGGTACGTTGGGATGACGATGAGCTTTGTGCGTATGCCGTTGCCATCGCCTCCTGCGGGCCTGTGATAGACGATACCTTGCTGGGCAAGGATTCATTTTGTGATACGATGAGGGCGGGCCAGGCCTCCTCCTCATCCTATTTCCTATTTCCTCTACCTGTGTTGGGCAGGTATGATTATTTAGGTAGAGGGGTAACTGCTCTATCACCGTATCGGTACCCGTTACCGAAACGGATATTAGGACAGTTACCTGTGCATTTTTCTTTTCATAGGCCCATTAGCTAGAACTGTATAGAATGTAATAAGTCGTGCTGGGATGACAATAACCCCAGTACTTATCTTTCATTTTCCTGCATTTTTATTTTTCATGTCTATTTTAGTTTTAGCATTTCTTTTTTTATATTTTGTTTTGTTTTTGCGGAGCTCACCCCTGCAGGTATTCTTGGAAAATTGCATTGGCAGGGTTCTGATTCTTCGTATGGCAGGCCTGCTTTGGTTTCCACGCGCCTTCTGGTATGCTCACTGGCTGAGCATTGGGTAACCTCTTCCCTTAGCTCCTTATTATTTTAATTTCTATATCATCTGCTGTATTGCTTAGTTTCAGTCTGGGGGAGAGCTAGTTTTGTTACCTTTTGCACGTGCACATCTCATGTGCATACTAGAAGCCTTTATTGTTTGCATCACACACCACTGCACCCACATGAGCGCGTGCTTATCTTTTTGCGTGCTGCGAGTTAAACTCATTTCTTCGTTAGATTTGGGAAAATTATGGTGCTGACATAGGATTGTGAGACGGAGTAAAATGTTGGCCTTGTTGTGATCCTAGTCAACTGCTCTCGTCTCGTGTAGAAATTGGAGTAGATTTAATTTTTCTGTATGCTTTTAGTTTTATATTTTTCTAATTGTGTAAATACTTTTTATTCTACTCAAAAGTTGGTGAATCCGGTGTGAATCCGACAGTAGCTTAGGGATGTGTGTAGACGGTCGTTAGGTTCGTATTGCTCGAGTCGGGAGGATGGATAGTCTTTCTCGTTGGCTAAGAACTTGCCCCAAGCTATTCTTGAAGCATGGGTATAGGTTAGTCATGCATGAGTGTGATGTAGGCCATCATTTTGGCTCGGTTGAGCTTTGTACCATTCCTAACATCTTATCCTCGCTAGCCCCGTTGTGCCTACCCTTCTTTTGATTCAGCTCCACCTTCATTCACCAAAGCCTCATAGTCAATCCTAGTCGCACACCCAAGTTGAGCTTTAGTGTTGACATTTTAACGTTGGGATGTGATGTGGTGATTTTACTTGTGATTATGTGGATGTGCTCCAATGTTATATTTGCTGAATTGTGAAAAAAAAATGAAGAAAAAAAGAAAAAAAGAAAAAAATATATATATGTAAAGAAAAAGAAAAAAAGAAAAAAAAATGAATGAAAAGAAAAAGTTTTAATTGAAAATCATTTTGGAAATGTGATTATTTTTGGAGTAGGCGGTGCACACACCCATATGTTAAAAGTTTAGTTTGGGGGTGTGGTGTACCCGCATATATTTTGGTTAGCTGATGGATTCCCTTCATACTAGCTCCTTTGGGTTAGGTGCATAGCCTTCTTGTATATCTTTGTTTACCTCACCGAAACCCAAGCCCCATCTCTTCACCTAAAGTCCTACTGATTCGTGTGTGAACCAAACCAGTGTCGTGGAGAGAATGCGAAAAGGCAAGCATATGGTCACCGACATTGGTGGATTCCTTTGGAGGTTATCCTGAGCCCTGATCTTTGGCAATGCTCGCCTAGCGATTAGTCTACTTTCTCCCTACGCGTGACCGGATGATTCACCGTGATTCCATTTTTGAGTAATAATAAAATGTTGATACGCATTGTGAAAAGTATAAACTATTTTATATACTTAAAAATTTCTTCTATTATATTTTTACGCACGCGAGCATGCGACTTCGCATGGTACTTTGTATCGCAATTTCTTTGTTAACTAGTATTTTTTCCTATCTGCTTAGATTTTGTTTGCTCGGGACGCGCAAATACTTAAGTCTGGGGGTGTGATGAGTCCACTTTATATACCTATTTTCGGACTCATCTGGGCTAGTTTTCACGCATTTGCACTTCACTTTTAGTTCATTATCATATATATTTCATCCTGTCTTTATTTCCATAGGAAGTGCACATTTTAGCCAGTGGTTGTGTATTGTGTTATTCTTTTAGTCTGTACTCCTTTTTGTTATTGTCTGCAATGTCTGCACAGATTAGTGATTGGTTTCTCCTTTCGGTATAGGGGTCGTGTGCGTGTTCCGGGATGGTGGTGAAACAGCAATACTGCGCACGATCATGGGATCTAATGCGCACGACCACTGGTCGTGCGCCCCCGATCGTGCGCACTACTCTTTGTTTTCCCGAATCAGCCTGGGGTAAGCGCACGACCACTGGACATATTGCGCACGACCACCGGTCATGGGCCACTGATCGTGTGCATTGATTCCTCTTTTCTGGAGTCCTGTCTGGGTAATCGCACGATCATTGGACTTAGTGCGCACGAGCACTGGTCGTGCGCCACTTCTCGTGCGCATTATCCCAGTTCTTCTTCCTGATATTCCATGCCAGTGCGCACGAGCACAGGACATAGCGCGCACGACCACTAGTCGTGCGCCTGTGATCGTGCGCATTGTTCAATTCTGCTTTTGTATAAATAGTGCAGGTCTCGCCCTAATCGAGCGATCCGCACGAAGATCCGCAGATCGCCCATTTCCTCCGCTGTTTTCGCAGTCCTCCTTCATCTTCCACCCTAGGGAGGTGCTCCGAGCAAGCGTTCACCGCCAAATCCAAGCCGGAGCTTCCTCTTGGCCTCCTCCTTCATCTTTGAGCTTCAAGAAGAGCTTGACCTAGCTTTCTTCACCAAGCTAGGAGAAGTTGTGCCATCCTCCACCGGATCGTGACACGAAGAAGACGGGCCATTGGAAGGTGGTGACAGCCCTTCTCTACCCCGGACGCAGTTGCGGACCGAGCTTGGACGCGGATTGACAACCCGACGACTCCAACCGTGAATCCTCAGCAAGGCTTCGTATTCGGTCGATTTCGCACACTCTTTTCTTGTTTGGTTGTTGAATGTGTAGTTGAACTCTTGTATTTGATGAAGAATGCTTAGTTTGTAAAACGTTTATATTCAATCATATCTATGTGATTTTGTGTATTTTCGTTATTCACTTGAGGTGTGCCATAGTCCATCCACCATCCATCCACCCTTGTCGCACTAACAATTGCTAGTGGCGTGCGTAGCGAAGAGGTTCTTACGACCCTCATTCCGCCATTCTCACCACCTCATCCGCGAGCCTACTCTTCCATCCGCCTAGCGATTCGGTGCATAGCAGCCCGACTAGTCTTCCATCCCTCCTGGCGAAGCATCGCATAGCGGCGTTGCATAGGAGTAGTTGTTAGTATTTTATTTTCTTTATCCGCAAATATCAAAGCCCCCATCGTTACTTCCGACCTAAGGACTTCAATCTCAAGTCCTCCTCGAAATTAACTCCACCTTAATGTGTTCCTTGTGAGATCGATACTTGGGAAACCCCTATTTTATATTACTTGTGCGACCGGTTGACTGCCGTGATCTTTAGCATCAGGACCGACCCAAGGGCTTGGTGGGGAGGACCCACCACACGCCCGGAAGATCTGAGAGCGCTTCCCCTCCTTAGCTAGAGGGAGAGCTAAGGTACCCTCAGAAAGCACTTGAAAACTGGAGGAGGAGAGCACAGGAAGCATGCCCTCTGGGGTACCCCTTGGGTCCTATTTATAGTTTTTAGAATCTGAACTGCCAATAACCAAACCAAACTGACCTGAAGTTACAAAAAAACCCTTGGTCGGGTCTGCCAACAGCCAAACTTCGCTGTTTTGAAGGGCTATGGGCAGACCAGCGGGGGAAAAACAGCAAAAAGTACATCTTGTATCTGGGCGAGCTGGGGAGCATGGCCACCTCGGCAGATCCTGCTCACTTGCTGTTGCCGAGCTCCTTTGCGCGAGCGCAATTCGGGATGGCGAGCTCTCCCATCATTCGGCCTCCATTAGTCGACCTCAGCTCGACAAATCCCGGCTTAGCTCGGCGAATACCGAGCTCGCAGTCGACGAATGCCGAGCTCGGGTTCAGATTCTCCTTGCCGAGCTCGCCCACGATCTTTGGAGTCCTTTGCTGGGCTTGCCTATTGCTTGGTCGATCTGAACCGCCCGTTATGGTTCTTGGCGACCTCACTCACCAGACACGGGGTTGTACAGCCATGTTCTCGAAATGCGAGTTTTGGTTATCGTCAGTGGATTTTCTAGGCCATGTGGTGAGTGGAGCGGGCATATCAGTGGATCCAGCAAAGATATCGACCATACAGGAGTGGCCGGTATTGTCTTCAGTGGCCGAGGTCAGGAGCTTCCTTGGACTGGCGGGCTACTATCGAAGATTTGTTGAAAACTTCTCTCTGGTTGCTTTGCCGCTAACCATACAGACGAGAAAAGATCAAAAGTTCATTTGGACGGCAGAGTGCGCGCGAGCTTTTGAAGAGCTGAAGGTTCGGTTGACCACGGTGCCTGTGTTGTCATCGCCATGTTGTACCGATGGATTTGTAATCTATAGTGATGCCTCGGGGAGCGGCTTAGGTTGCGTTCTTCTGCAAAATGGAAAGGTGATTGCTTATGGCTCACGCCAGCTAAAGGTGCACGAGCGAAACTATCCCGTCCATGACTTATAGTTGGCGGCAATGATCTTTTCACTAAAGCTGTGGTGACACTATCTTTATGGCGTGAATGTGGAGATCTATACAGATCACAAGAGCCTAAAGTACCTATTGGAGCAGAAGGACTTGAATATGCGACAACGAAGGTGGTTGAAGTTCCTTGGGGACTACACCTTTGAGATTCACTATACTCCCGGAAAGGGAAATGTAGTCGCGGATGCCTTGAGTTAGAGAGCTCCGGCAAGGGCGAGTTGGTTGCATAGGCATGATGAACGTCTCATCCAGGAGCTAGAAGCGATGGAGATTTCTTGTGTGGACAAGAATTCCTCCGCCAATGCCTATTTGAACTGGATGGAGGTGCAGTGTGACCTTGCAGACCGAATTCGACGAGCAACGGGGCTAGATGAAGATCTCCTACACTATGCTAAAGATGGGCCAAAGGGCAAGTTCTCCTGTGATGACAGTCTTTTGAGGAAAGAGGTCCATTTGTGCGTCCCAAGTTTGGGTAAATTGAGGGAAGAACTGATGTATGAAACGCATTATACGAAGTACTCAATCAACCCAGAGAGCATAAAGATGTTCAGGGATATGAAAAAGTTGTTCTGGTGGCCATGACTGAAGAGAGATGTTGCTCATTATGTGGCCAAATGCCAAACCTGTGCAATGGTGAAGGTGGAATGCCAGAAGCTGGGCGGTTATTTGAAGTCGTTGTCGATTCCAGAATGGAAGTTCGACCAAATTTCCATGGATTTCGTGCATGGGTTGCCGAGATCTCAGCGCGAAAATGATTCGATTTGGGTGATTGTCGATCAGCTAACGAAAGTGGCACACTTCCTACCAAACAGACGGGATGATTCGGTGGAAAGTTTGGAAAAATTATATGTTGAGCAGATTGTGCAGCTTCATGGTGTTCCACAGAGCATTGTAATTGATAGAGATGGGCGATTCACATCGAACGATTGGAGGCTAGTTCATCAACTATTGGGCACAAAGTTGACATTCAGTACGTCCTTTCATCCCCAAACTGATGGCCAAACTGAACGGACCAACAGGACGATGGAGGATATGCTCCGGATGTGCCCCCTAGACTTTGGAAAGAGATGGGAAGATCATCTCTATATGATGGAGTTTGCCTATAATAATAGCTACCAAGCGAGCATCGGGATGGCACCGTATGAAGCTCTGTATGGTCCGAAGTGTCGTACGGCTTTAGATTGGGTAGAAGCGGGTGAAGCCAGAGTTTATAATCGTAATGAAGTCGATGAAGCAAACTCGACCATACGTACTATTCGAGAGAGGCTACTCATAGCCCAGGATCAACAAGAGAAATACTACAATGTCGAGCACCAGAACGTGGAGTTCGCGGTAGACGATTGGGTATACTTGAAGATCAAGCCCTTCAAAGGCGTATCCAGGATTCGACGTCTGAAAAAGTTAAGTCCAAGGTACCTTGGTGCATTGGAAGTGGTAGAGCGAGTCGGGGAGGTTGCATATCGGCTAGCTCTATCGGCAGAATTGAGTGGATTACATGATGTGTTTCACATCTCGGTGTTGCGGAAAGCCGTGAAAGATCCAGATCAGGTGATCAAGGATGATCGTGTGCCGGTAGAGTATGGGCTAATGACAAAGGTTAGGCCCATTCAAATCGAGGATCGAGCCGAGAAACAATTGCGGAACAAGACGGTCGGGATGGTCAAAGTCCGGTAGGATAATTGCGGCCGTGTGGAGCTTACATGGGAGCGAGAGCAGACCATGCGAGCTGAATTTCCCGAGCTATTTCTGTAAAATGGTTGTATAGTGCAACTTTTGTTGTAACATAAAATTTTGATGTTATAACATTTTGCTTGCTGGTTCCTTCCTGTGTACAAATTTCGAGGACGACATTTCTTGTAGGAGGGGAGGATTGTAACAGCCCAAATTTCAGCATGACAATTTTTGGGTGACACGGCCTGGGACACGGGCGTGTCCCAGGGCGTGTCCTTCTCGAGTGCGTAGCAGTCGCGTTGTCAACGAAAATGCGTTCGACGAAGTGTTCGGGAGGGATACACCCAGTGACACTGGCGTGACCTAGGGTGTGTCCTCCTTTGTGTTGACACCTCCTTTGTGTCGACACATTTGTGTCGACACCTCCTTTGTGTCGACACCTCCTTTGTGTCGACACCATTATGTCCACACCTCCTTTCTGTCGACACCTTCTTTGTGTCGACACTCGAGTTTTTGGTCGACGAAAGTAGTCGATAGAGGGAACACGCTAGTGACACGGGCGTGTACCCTCCGACACGGGCGTGTCGGAGGGAGTGTTCCCCTTTGGTCCACTAAATTTGCTCGATGATTGTCGATTTCAAGTACACGCCCGTGTGACGGGTGTGACTTGGCCGTCACGGCCGTGTACCCAGTCCGTGACCTGTTTCACGATAAGGCAGTTTGTGCACCTCTTAGAGTACACGGCCTGTGACACGAGCGTGTCGGACCCGAGAAACGGTTTTTAGGCTTTTTCGTGGCCGTCCATTTTCTTCAGCTGAGATCTAACAGCTGAGAGTCCTCCCTGTTTCCTTAAGGCGAAAACTGAGAAAGAATTCTGATTATGTTTATTCCTTCATCTATTTAAAACTTAGAAAGAGAAAGGGAGAGGAAGAAGGAGGAGGAGGAAGTGGAGCTAATCGCTGGTGGAGATTGAGAGTGTCAAGCAGAGATCTAAGGCCATATTTGCGGAGGAAAAGCTATTGTGGTTCTATCTAGCCAGCTAGGAGCTCATGGCATCGAAGCGGTCTTCAAGGGTAACGACTTTTCTTCCTAGCCATGTAAGACTTCCTCTTTGGCATGTGCATCTGATTCCCCCACAAGAGGGTGGCTTGTTTTCGGAGACTTTTGGGTTGATTCATGGAATCCCCACTTTGGCATATAGATCCGAAAATGGAGTTCGGAATAGGCATGTTGTGTGAAGCCCATCTGAACTGGTTGGTCTGGATTGGTGATGTTGCATATACGAACCGAAGAAGACTCTGTGATAAACATATAGTTTAGGAGTCGGTGGGTTAACCCTGTGAAAGGCAGTAGCAGAAAGTACTGGAGTGGTAGTCTAGGAAAATACCCTTATGATGCTTGTGATGCCTGTGTCACAACCCGCATTTTCTCAACGATAAAATCGTATCAGAGCAAGAGAAAACACGTGCCGTGATGCCACGCCGTGCAGGGGATAACTGCACGCGCTCAGGCAAAACTCCAGACCTTAGATTTAGGGAAAAACGTTGATTAATTATGAAAGAAAAGCAGTTATGTTGATTGGCCGTATCCCTCGGCATGGTGGATCAGCTAGTCCACAGTTAAAAGTATAAGTATACGCAGCAGAAAATAGTTTGGTTCAATTAATTGACACCCTAGTGAGCATAAGTGTCCCCGAGGGACAACTCATGGTATGCACAACTCTAAAGTGAATATAATAGATATAAAAAGTTAATCTTTTTACGCTAAGGAAATATAGTGACTTTGTTTTATAATTATGCTATGCATGATATACATATAATAATGCTTTTAGGGTTTAAAATATCTAACATGCAACCTAGCAAAAATCCTTCCCAGAAGCAAGTAAACAACCACTAAAAGGCAAAAACAGCAGTTTAAGTTCATACCCAGCATCGCAAGAAGCCACCAGTGGGCGCCAACAACTTGACACGAACCCACTGGTGAGTATGTATGTCTATACAGAAAAGTAAAGAACTACCTCACAAAATCGAGATCAGCTGTCTCAGCTACCCCAGAGGCCACAAACCAGCCCCTCCAAAAGAACTAGCCGCTGAACTGGCTACAACCTGGACCTGAGGCATTCAAGAAAAGAACACCTCGGCAAGGAAATAATCAAAAGTGTAAATAAAGCATTAGAGTTAAGAGCAAAAAGAAGGGTTTACCACCCCGACAACAAGCTGCTATAAGCAAAAGAAAGAGCATGATAGTAAGAAAAGAGCACTGTCTAAAGCACAGCAAAGCACACCAAGTGAGAGCAACAAAAGCAACATGCTCCACAAAAGTGTCTAACATTCCTAATACGTGGGTAAGTGGCAGTGGTCAAAAAAACATGGATCTGAATACATAACCAGAATCAGATCCAAAAAGGGCTAAGGGGTCGCCAGTGGCAGCTTTAGGGTCCCACACCAACCCAAACCAGGGCAAACAGGTCGTGGCCACAGCTCTCCACATCAAAATCCACCCCTCTTAGAGGCCACTAAACATGCACCACCTGCCACAACCCAAGAGTCGGCAAGCAAAAATTTGCCGAACACCCAATACCACCCCCTAAAGGAAGGGAAAAGTCACACTAACAATCCTAAGGTACACAAGAACTCAAGACAGAAATGTCGAGCCCACTCGACGCAGCGTTGAGTAAACTCCACTCACCTGACGCCTAAGAATACTTAGCCGCAAGTCCTAAGCTAGGTGACGGCGTTGAGTGAGCTCGGCTCACTCGACGCTGTCAGCGCTTTCCACTTAGGGTAAACGTAAGTCTCGTTAAAAATTGCAGCCTAAGCTCTCTCATTGCGAGCAAGCAGAGAGTTGGAAATTTAATCCCAACCCTCCGTTCCGTCCTAACTACTCGGGACTATCACAACCGAACCTGAACCACCTCTACCGCAGCCTCACCCTAACTCTAGCTACCCACAGAACACCAAACCTCCGACAAAAGAGAACAAGATTAAAATTCCTGAAAAGAAAATAAAGGATCAACACTTGATTAGAAGCTTGATGAAATAACTTAACCTGCTGCCCTAGGGAGGAAAAACAAGGAGAACAGAGCTTATGCACAAGAAATAAAATAAAAAAAAGATCATGGGTTAGAAATTAATTTGGCAAGGGCAAGGGGCCACTTGCCTCTACCTCTTCGAAAAACAAACAACAGCCGCACCACGGCTTGGCTCCGGCAGCAAGATCGGCCACCTAGAAGACCAACGCTGAAACTTGAGGGAAGAAAGAAATCAGATATTTAGAAATTCCTGGAATCGAACCCTAAATCAAGAAAAACTTACATGGAAGGGAAGATCTAGCCGAGAGCAAGCCGAATCCGCTATCACACGAGAAAAACGGGCTCTAACCCTCCCGAAATAGCCGGCCAAAACAACCACCGCCTCCTCTCAAAACCCTTCCGCTGGAAGCTCTCCAGACTCGGGAACGATGAAAAATGAGGAGGAAAAACAGTTCACGGCAACAAAAGACGATTTCAGGAAAAAAGGTACGGAACACGCCCAAGACACGCCCGTGACACGGCCCGACACGCCCGTGTCACGGGGCGTGTACTCACACACTCGACGAACGTGGATCTCTACTCGACGAAAACACGGGACACGCCCCCCAGACACGCCCGTGACACGGCCTGACACGCCCGTGTCACGGGGCGTGTACTCACGCACCTACCCACTCGACGAAAGTCGATCTCCGCTCGACGAAGCAAGGGACACGCCCTGTGACACGCCCGTGTCACAGGCCGTGTACCAACTCGAACACCGCCCGATGATCGTGGAGCGCCGATCGTCGAACAGAGAGACACGCCACAATGTCACGCCCGTGTTCGACACGACACGCCCGTGACAGGGCCGTGTTCTCACTAAACACCGCCTGACGACCGTCGAGCGTAGCTCGACGAATCGAAGGGGAACACGCCCGTGACACGCCCATGTCACGGCCGTGTTCCTACAAAAAAACCCTGTCGACCAAAAATTCGTCGACCGGAGAAACGGGAGCTCTACCCGAGCAAGACACGCCCTGGGTCACGGGCGTGACCCAGGCCGTGTCACCCAAACTTGCACAGAAAAGAAACCTGCTAATACCTAGCCAACAAGAGACAAGGCACCTGCCTACAAGCTCAGCCACAACAGGCCACGCACAGCACAGCAAACATTACGAACTTGCAGCTAACAAAACAACGCTGAAACGACGCGAAGGCAAACGATCTCGGATTTCGACCAAAACTCGCACTGTAGCTAAACAACCAAGCCACGAAAACAACGGCGAGGTCGAAAACAACATCCGACGATCGAACACTCGGGCTAACACCTCCCGAAGCCAAAACACAAGCATTTCCCTAAGAGGCCCAACCGAGTCACCAAAACAGACTCCGGCTAGCTGGGGAAACTTGCCAACTGGCTACAACCAGGCTACGCAAGGAACCTACAGATCTAGGACCGCGCTCTACAACGGCGAAGGGCCGGAAATGCGTCATCGTAACGCCAATCCAAAATCAAACAAAACACAGAAAAACCGGGGGCGTTACAGCCACTCCCCCTAAAAGAAAGTTTCGCCTCGAAACTTTACTCACCACACTCCTAAGAAGAAGGAGAGAGAAAGAGCCAGGAAAGGGCTAAATAATCATAAATAAAACAAAACATACCAGGCACAAGCTCAGGGAAACAGGTGAGGGTGAGCCTCCCTCATAGCCGACTCCAACTCCCAAGTCGCGCTTTCTACATCCTGATTCCTCCATAAAACTTTAACCATCTGAATAGACTTCTTCCGCAGCGCACGAACCTGAGAATCCAGAATTCGGACAGGCACCTCCACATAAGAAAGATTCGGCTCCAACTGAGGCACAGAATCCAAAACCTGCCTGCCATTCGATACACATTTCCGCAGCTGACTGACGTGGAAGACATTATGCACGCCAGGGAAGTTTGCGGGCAACGCCAGCCTATAAGCTGATATCCCAATCCGCTCAACAATCGGAAACGGCCCCACGAACCTCGGGTCCAACTTCCTGCTCTTGCCAAAACGCTTGACTCCGATCAACGGGGAGACCTTTAAGAACACTGAGTCCCCCACCAAAAACTCCAAATCCGATCTACGCCGATTGGCATTTTTCTCATATCTCTCCTGGGCTATCCGAAGCTTTTCCCGAATAAGCTTCACAGCAGTTTCCATCTCCTCGAGTGCTTCTGGACCCAACAAAGGTCTCTCGCCAACCTCAGCCCAAAACAAGGGAGTCCTGCAGCGCCTCCCATACAAAGCTTCGAAAGGAGCCATTTGCAAGCTTTCTTGATAACTGTTGTTATACGGAAATTCCATAAGCCGCAAGCGCTCATCCCACGCTCCTCCGTGCTCCAGAACATAGCATCGGATCATATCTTCCACAATCTGATTTACTCGCTCCGTCTGACCATTGGTCTGGGGATGATAGGCTGTGGAATATCTCAAATCTGTACCCAACCCTTCTTGAAGGCTCTTCCAAAACGAGACGTAAACCTGGAGTCTCGATCTGATATGATACTCACGGGTACACCATGCAATCTAATAACCTCATCCAAATACAGCTCGGCTATCTTCCTCATCGGATAATCGATCTTAAATGGTACGAAGTGAGCACTCTTCGTCAATCTGTCCACGATCACCCAAACTGAATCATGCCCTTTAGGAGATCTCGGTAAGCCTGTAATGAAATCCATCGAGATACTCTCCCACTTCCACATCAGAATCTCTAAGGGAGTTAGCTTGCCACCAGGCCTCCCATGGTCCGCCTTCACACGCCTGCAAGTGAAGCACTCAGAAACAAATCTGGCTACGTCCTTCTTCATCCCATACCACCAGGCAATCTGCTTTAAATCATGATACATTTTGGTAGACCCTGGATGGTAGGCAACACTAGATCCGTGGGCTTCTCTGCACACCATATTCCGGATGTCTCCAACTGCGGGAATGCAAAACCTGCCACGATACTTCAAGATACCCGCATCATCTATAGAGAAATCTGGTAATTCACCTTTCTCAGCTCGAAGGTACAAATGCAAAAGATCGGGATCATCTTTCTGATGCAGTCGCGTAAGCGCAATCCACGAAGGTTCTGCCACTGCCAAGCTACTCTGCGAATCGCAGCTTCCCATAGAAATGTCCATCAAAAGAAACTCTTCCACAAGACGCTCGGCGGAGAGATTGAAAATCTTTCCTGACTTCCGACTTAGGGCATCGGCCACCACGTTCGCCTTACCCGGATGATACTGGATTTCAACATCATAGTCGGCCACGTACTCCAACCACTGCCGCTGGCGCAGATTCAACTCTTTCTGAGTGAAGACATATTTCAAACTCTTATGATCCGTGAAAATCTTGCACTGCGCACCATACAGCAAATGCCTCCACAATTTCAACGCATAGATCACAGCTGCAAACTCCAGGTCATGCGTAGGGTAATTCCTCTCATGAGTCTTTAGCTGCCTCGACCCGTACGCAATCACCTTCCCGCCCTGCATCAAAACGCAGCCCAGTCCGACGTGCGACGCGTCCACATATATATCATACTCACTATCTTCAGTAGGCAAAGACAAAACTGGAGCTGAACACAACCTTCTTTTTAATTCCTCAAAAGCCTCCTCACACTTGCCATCCCATATGAAGGCTGCATTCTTCTGCGTCAACCTGGTCAACGGCGCAGACAAAGTAGAGAATCCCTCTACAAATCTCCTATAATAACCAGCCAAGCCCAAGAAGCTTCTGATCTCTTTGGGAGTAACAGGCCTCGCCCATTCCATAACAGCAGCGATCTTTTCTGGGTCCACCGATATTCCCTCCTTATTCACCACGTGGCCGAGAAAAGAAACTTGAGGCAACCAAAATTCGCACTTGTTCAGCTTGGCGTATAGCTTATGGTCTCTCAGAGTCGCCAAGACCAGTCGCAAATGCCGATCATGCTCCTCCGCATCTTTAGAATACACCAAAACATCGTCTATAAAGACAATCACAAACTTATCCAGGAAGTCCTTGAAAACTCTGTTCATCAAATCCATAAAAGCTGAGGGCGCATTAGTCAAACCAAATGACATAACTAAAAACTCAAAATGCCCATGACGAGAACGGAACGCCGTTCGCGGAACATCTGACTCCCGAATCCTCAACTGGTGATAGCCCGATCGAAGATCTATCTTGGAAAACACGGCACTACCACGCAGTTGGTCAAACAGATCGTCAATCCGAGGCAAAGGGTACCTGTTCTTAATAGTAACCTTGTTCAGTTCTCTATAGTCGATGCATAGCCTAATCGACCCATCCTTCTTTTTAACGAACAGCACTGGAGCACCCCATGGTGAAGAACTCGGCCTAATGAACCCTTTTGCCAACATCTCATCCAGCTGAATTCGCAACTCTTCCAGCTCTCGCGGGGCCATCCGGTACGGCGCCTTGGCAATAGGACGCGTGCCTGGCTCCAAATCTATAGCAAACTCGACATCTCGATCGGGTGGAAGACCGGGAAGATCATCAGGAAACACATCAGAGAAGTCACACACCACAGGGATCTCTTGCAAACACGGCACTCTAACAACAGCCCCTACCAGAGAGACCACACAGGCAGAACAACCAGAATCAAGCAACTTCCGAGCACGCACCGCAGAAATGACTGGAGACTCCTGGAGAGAATACCCATAAACGCTCCCTGGCTGACCGTTGTCCTTGACGAAGTCCAAGTGCTTACCCTTGCACTGGATCACAGCATCGTACCTTGACAACCAGTCCATGCCCAAGATAACATCGAAGTCCTCCAGGTCAATCACCTTCAGATCTGCCTTGGCTAGAAAATCCCCAACAAAATCGGACAATCAAGGACACCCAGGTCCGTAACCACAGAGTCACCGGAGGGGAACTTAACGCAAAAGGCACCACCAACACGATCTAGGCCCAAACTGAACCGCTCCACGAAGGCTCTAGCCACAAACGAGTGGGTAGCGCCTGAATCGAAGAGAACGCGCGCCCAGCGGTTCTTTACCTTAAATCGTCCTACAAATAGCGCACGCATCTAAGGAAACAAACGCTAAAACAAAAACTACAACCACAAAGGGAGCATAACGAAACGACTGAGGAGAAATCAAACCTGAGATAACCTGGGCCGAAGTCTGCGCTTCGTCTGCCGAAAGCACATTCAGCTTCCCCTTTCCTCTATCCAATTGCTGAGGCGGTGGCAAAGCCTGGAGGGGTACTGGCTGCAGAATAGGCTGGGACTGTGGGCACTTTGTCTTGAGATGACCCTTCTGCCCACACTGAAAACAGACTTTATCTCTCGACCAGCAACGGGCAGCCTCATGCCCCTTCCTTCCACACAAGGCACACACCAAGTCTCCTCTGGGAGCACCCTGAATTGCGTGCACCTGTTCCTTCTTCTGCACTCCAAACCTTTTGAAACACTTCTCAAAGGGGTGGCCTGGTCGGCCATAGAAACTACAAACCTCTTTGCTCTTCTTTCTCGAGACCGCGTCGGGTTCCTGAGGGCTCTTCCCTCCACCGGACTTTCGCTTATCCTTCCACAACTGCTGACCTCTATTCTTGGCATTCTCAATGGCCTCAACCCTCAAGGCAGCTTCGACCACGCTGGCATAACTGACTGCACCGTAGGCATTCACTAACTGCTGAATGTCGCTTCTTAGTCCACCCAGAAATCGCTTAACTCGGTCTGCTTCAACGCTCACCAGACCAGGAGCAAACCGACTCAACTTACTAAACTCAATCTCATACTCACTGACCGTGAGTTTCCTCTGCTTCAAATGGAGAAAGTCATTCATCAGCCGGTCCCTTTCGACTGAAGGCAAAAACTTACTCAACAGCATCCCTTTAAATGACTCCCAAGAGCATCCTGCCACCAAGCTCTCCTTCTCCCTCAACCACCAATTCTTTGCTAAGCCCTTGAGCTGGTAGGCAGCGAGCATCACTCTCTGATCATCCGTAATCCCCGAATAAGAGAACATCTCCTCAATAGTAATCAGCCAGTCATCAAAAATCATGAAATTTGCTTGCCCATCATAAGTAGGGGGTCTCAGTCGCTGAAACTGGGATATAAACGCCATCTCCGGGGGCACCACAACCAAAGGAACGGGAGGAGCAGGAGGGGCAGGAACAGCTACCCCCACAGCGGGGTCCGGAACTCTCGGGGCCTGTCCCGCCACCACTGCCACAAGGGACTGAATCTGAGCCTGCATAGCCACTACCTGCCTCGATAGGGTCTCATTACTCTGCCGCAGGTTTTCTACCAACGCCTCGCTCTGCACTCCTGACGTCTCACCCTCGGATTGGGGCGGTCGACCTCGTTGCAGGACGTCTCGCCATCCTATAATCGCACAAGCTTTAGACGAAACTTAGCCCAACAGCTAGAACAAAACTACCCGGTACAGACAAACACACTTAAATATGAACTTCAACTGCAAAACTTGCTCTGGGAGTTGTTTTATCATGATGATGTTATGCTTAACCTAAGATGGTTCACCACCATCACACTAACTCAGGTGCCTAAACCATGAATGCATGTATTTGTATTCTTTTTGACTCAAAACCATGTGTGTACATATGTTATCTTGCAAATCTTTAGCTTAACACGTTGTGCTTATGAAATGTTATGCTATGCATGATGTGCCATGCATTCTAAAAAAAAGCCTTAATGCATGCCATGGGCGGCGTACACATGAAAATGTTATGCATCCCATACTACATAACATTCCCATGCAATGAAAAAAGAAAACGTGCTAGCCGCATTCATGTGGTGAGGTTATGCATCCCATACTACATAACCCTCACATGTTGCCTCCTATGGTGGATCCATATACAAACACATATTATGCATCCCATACTACATAATATGCCCCGTATACTTCTTTATGCTCATGAGTGTAGTGTTCGTGCTTTAGCCAAGACGTGCTGATGACATATCGGTGTGTGTATGATATGACGCTAACCACTAATGCAAACAAGGGGAAAGGTTGCCCGACCATTTGTCAAGCAACCTCCCTCTGATACCAACTGTCACAACCCGCATTTTCTCAACGATAAAATCGTATCAGAGCAAGAGAAAACATGTGCCGTGATGCCACGCCGTGCAGGGGATAACTGCACGCGCTCAGGCAAAACTCCAGACCTTAGATTTAGGGAAAAACGTTGATTAATTATGAAAGAAAAGCAGTTATGTTGATTGGCCGTATCCCTCGGCATGGTGGATCAGCTAGTCCACAGTTAAAAGTATAAGTATACGCAGCAGAAAATAGTTTGGTTCAATTAAATTGACACCCTAGTGAGCATAACTGTCCCCGAGGGACAACTCATGGTATGCACAACTCTAAAGTGAATATAATAGATATAAAAAGGTAATCTTTTTACGCTAAGGAAATATAGTGACTTTGTTTTATAATTATGCTATGCATGATATACATATAATAATGCTTTTAGGGTTTAAAATATCTAACATGCAACCTAGCAAAAATCCTTCCCAGAAGCAAGTAAACAACCACTAAAAGGCAAGAACAGCAGTTTAAGTTCATACCCAACATCGCAAGAAGCCACCAGTGGGCGCCAACAACCTGACACGAACCCACTGGTGAGTATGTATGTCTATACAGAAAAGTAAAGAACTACCTCACAAAATCGAGATCAGCTGTCTCAGCTACCCCAGAGGCCACAAACCAGCCCCTCCAAAAGAACTAGCCGCTGAACCCGCTACAACCTGGACCTGAGGCATTCAAGAAAAGAACACCTCAGCAAGGAAATAATCAAAAGTATAAATAAAGCATTAGAGTTAAGAGCAAAAAGAAGGGTTTACCACCCCGACAACAAGCTGCTATAAGCAAAAGAAAGAGCATGATAGTAAGAAAAGAGCACTGTCTAAAGCACAGCAAAGCACACCAAGTGAGAGCAACAAAAGAAACATACTCCACAAAAGAGTCTAACATTCCTAATACGTGGCTAAGTGGCAGTGGTCAAAAAAATATGGATCTGAATACATAACCAGAATCAGATCCAAAAAGGGCTAAGGGGTCGCCAGTGGCAGCTTTAGGGTCCCACACCAACCCAAACCAGGGCAAACAGGTCGTGGCCACAGCTCTCCACATCAAAATCCACCCCTCTTAGAGGCCACTAAACATGCACCACCTGCCACAACCCAAGAGTCGGCAAGCAAAAATTTGCCGAACACCCAATACCACCCCCTAAAGGAAGGGAAAAGTCACACTAACAATCCTAAGGTACACAAGAACTCAAGACAGAAATGTCGAGCCCACTCGACGCAGCGTTGAGTAAACTCCACTCACCTGACGCCTAAGAATACTTAGCCGCAAGTCCTAAGCTAGGTGACGGCGTGGAGTGAGCTCGGCTCACTCGACGCTGTCAGCGCTTTCCACTTAGGGTAAACGTAAGTCTCGTTAAAAATTGCAGCCTAAGCTCTCTCATTGCGAGCAAGCAGAGAGTTGGAAATTTAATCCCAACCCTCCATTCTGTCCTAACTACTCGGGACTATCGCAACCGAACCTGAACCACCTCTACCGCAGCCTCACCCTAACTCTAGCTACCCACAGAACACCAAACCTCCGACAAAAGAGAACATGATTAAAATTCCAGAAAAGAAAATAAAGGATCAGCACTTGATTAGAAGCTTGATGAAATAACTTAACCTGCTGCCCTAGGGAGGAAAAACAAGGAGAACAGAGCTTATGCACAAGAAATAAAATAAAAAAAAGATCATGGGTTAGAAATAAATTTGGCAAGGGCAAGGGGCCACTTGCCTCTACCTCTTCGAAAAACAAACAACAGCCGCACCACGGCTTGGCTCCGGCAGCAAGATCGGCCACCTAGAAGACCAACGCTGAAACTTGAGGGAAGAAAGAAATTAGATATTTAGAAATTCCTGGAATCGAACCCTAAATCAAGAAAAACTTACATGGAAGGGAAGATCTAGCCGAGAGCAAGCCGAATCCGCTATCACACGAGAAAAACGGGCTCTAACCCTCCCGAAATCGCCGGCCAAAACAACCACCGCCTCCTCTCAAAACCCTTCCGCTGGAAGCTCTCCAGACTCGGGAACGATGAAAAATGAGGAGGAAAAACAGTTCACGGCAACAAAAGACGATTTCAGGAAAAAAGGTACGGAACACGCCCAAGACACGCCCGTGACACGGCCCGACACGCCCGTGTCACGGGGCGTGTACTCACACACTCGACGAACGTCGATCTCTACTCGACGAAAACACGGGACACGCCCCCCAGACACTCCCGTGACACGGCCCGACACGCCCGTGTCACGGGGCGTGTACTCACGCACCTACCCACTCGACGAAAGTCGATCTCCGCTCGACGAAGCAAGGGACACGCCCTATGACACGCCCGTGTCACAGGCCGTGTACCAACTCGAACACCGCCCGACGATCGTGGAGCGCCGATCGTCGAACAGAGAGACACGCCCCAATGTCACGCCCGTGTTCGACACGACACGCCCGTGACAGGGCCGTGTTCTCACTAAACACCGCCTGACGATCGTCGAGTGTAGCTCGACGAATCGAAGGGGGACACGCCCGTGACACGCCCGTGTCACGACCGTGTTCCTACAAAAAAACCCTGTCGACCAAAAATTCGTCGACCGGAGAAACGGGAGCTCTACCCGAGCACGACACGCCCTGGGTCACGGGCGTGACCCAGGCCGTGTCACCCAAACTTGCACAGATAAGAAACCTGCTAATACCTAGCCAACAAGAGACAAGGCACCTGCCTACAAGCTCAGCCACAACAGGCCACGCACAGCACAGCAAACATTACAAACATGCAGCTAACAAAACAACGCCGAAACGATGCGAAGGCAAACGATCTCGGATTTCGACCAAAACTCGCACCGTAGCTAAACAACCAAGCCACGAAAACAACGGCGAGGTCAAAAACAACATCCGACGATCGAACACTCGGGCTAACACCTCCCGAAGCCAAAACGAAAGCATTTCCCTAAGAGGCCCAACCGAGTCACCAAAACAGACTCCGGCTAGCTGGGGAAACTTGCCAACTGGCTACAACCAGGCTACACAAGGAACCTACAGAGCTAGGACCGCGCTCTACAACGGCGAAGGGCCGGAAATGCGTCATCGTAACGCCAATCCAAAATCAAACAAAACACAGAAAAACCGGGGGCGTTACAGCCTGTGCTATTGGGTTGTAGCTGCGAAAGAAAGTAGCAGGAAGTACTTGATTGGAGGTCCCGGAAATACCCTTTGTAATGCTTGATGTTCATGGGTGGACCTATGAAAGGAAGTAACGGGAAGTACTGTCTTGGTAAGCCATGGAAAAACCCTTGACATTTGTGATTTGCGGGGTCATACCTGTGAAGAGAGTAGCAGGAAGTACTGGTGTGCCCAGGAAAGACCCGCTGATGTGTGAGATGAAATGGGTGTAAGTGTAAGTACTGGTGCGCCCAGGAAAGCACCCAGGCATGAATGCCAGAACAGGATCGGTGAGACCGACCCATGCCTTTTTGTAGCCGCGAGTATGCCGTACTCGGTGATGGCAAGGCGATTTGAGCAACGGTGGGTGGAGGATCCGACCTGCGCTATGTCCGTCTGACGTGAGACTTGAAAGTACGGTCTGTTGGAGCGCATAGCAAGAGTCGTAGGCCTGCATGCCATGACACAATGGGGGCTACGGGCCAATCTCGGTGCATTACGACTAGAACTTCGGCTGCACGCCACAGAGTGAAATGCTCAATGTTTTACCATTGGGTTGTGACCCTGATATAGTGGTGTGACCCTGGTTTGCCGGTACACCAAGAATGTGCCCTGATTGCACGAATCGTCGGGTAGAGTGGCTGACGGTTGTGATGGAATGTGTGCGTGAAAGCATATTATATGAGATATAAATATTCTTATAAAATGCTATGCCTGCAGGGAAGAATACCACTGCCCCGGGAAAGGGGTAGGGTCGTTGTAATTTGGTCAACTGAATGCTGACCGTCGCCTCTGTTTTCCACCGTTGGGTGGGCTGTCCCTGTGCAGGTGTTGGAGAGGTGAGTGGGACGCTTAAGGGCTGAAGTCCTTGCTGCCTTTGCTACTGCTATTGTTAGCCCTCTAAGGCTAAACTTTTAAATGTTGTATTTTCTTTATACGTGGCCGGCCTGCGCGCTAATGTTGAGGCCACTGTTGTGAAAGCCCTATAAGGGCATAAGGACAACTATTTGTATATATAAAACATTCCTATGTTATATCTAAATGAGGTGTTTTGATATGTTGGACATTCAGGTGTGGTGTTTAGGCTTCCGCTAGAATGCAATGTGTTAGGGTATGCTGCACCACTCTGGTATCATATCGTAACTTCACCGCCTGTTTTGTGGTATATGTTGTGGGGCCCCGGCCGGACCTTCTAGTATATACTATGTAAACGGATGTGGTTGTTACATTGCTTTTGCTTTGAATTTTTTTTTATCCTTGATCGAAGGATGAAAGTTTCCTGTAGATAGATAAAGGATGAACGGATCCATCCAGGAGGAGATTTGATCAATTTGCATCAACTCTTCTCGTTCCACTGCCGGGCGGAAGAGTTTGGAAGTTGCTCCTTATGATGGAAGTCCATGCTTAGCAAGAACATCTGCTTGTTCATTTTCAGCACTTATAATGTGATAAATTATGAAACTCTTGAACTTGCCAATTTCAACCTTGACTAGAGCAAGGTATTTCTTTAAGATCGGTTCTCTAGTCTCAAAGTTTCCAAAGAATTGTGACGCTATCACTAGAGAATCAGTCTTGATGTGAACATGTTCAGTCCCAAGTTCTCTTGCAAGCTTCAAGCTTGCTAGCAAAGCCTTATACTCTTCCTGATTGTTGGTAACTGGAAAGAAGAATTTTATTGCTTGCTCTAGTTTGATGCCATTAGGATTAATCAGAACCGCTCCTACACTTGAGGAATTTCTGCCTGAGGCCCCATCAATGTAGATGTTCCAAGCCAAAGGAGACCTTTCTGATTGATCAGAGTTAGACTGTGCTGTATCAACCAAGAAGTATGCTAGTACTTGAGCTTTGATGGATGTTCTGGGCACATAAGAGATCTCAAATTCACTTAGCACTATTTCCCATTTAGCTAATCTCCCTGAGTGTTCTGGTTTTTCCAACATGCTTTTCAAAGGATGATCTGTCACCACCTGAACTACATGCGCCTGGAAGTACAGATGGAGTCTCCGAGCAGACATTACTAATACAAATGCCAACTTCTCCAAAATTGGATATCTTGTCTCTGCATCATTAAGAATGTGGCTAACATAGTAAATCAAATACTGTCTCCTATTCTCTTCCCGAACAAGAACAGAGCTGACCGCCTCCGGGCCTACTCCAAGGTACAAGAACAACACTTCCCCTGATCGAGGGCTTTACAGCAAAGGGGTTGAAGTCAATTATTTTTTTAATTGCTCAAAGGCTTCTGAGCACTCTTCTGTCCACTCAAACTTGGATGCTCCTTGATGAGTCTTAAAGAAGGTAGCACTCTTATCACCAACTCGAGAGATGAATCTCCCGAGACCTGTCAATCTTCCTCCTAGCTGTTGAACCTCTTTAGGTGAGTGTGGAGGTGCCATATTAAGAATAGCTTTTACTTTGTCTGGATTAGGAGCAAGTCCTTTTGGAGTAAGCACTTGACCAAGAAATTTCTCCTTACTCACCCCAAAGGTTACACTTTGATTGATTATGCTTCATCTTATATTTTGGCAGAGAAGATAACGTCTCTGCTAGATCTTGCAGGTGTAATGAGAAGGATTTGCTTTTGATCAAGAGATCATCAATGTATACCTCAAGGTTTATTCATTTCTATTCTCTAAACACATGATCCATCATGAATTGGTAAGTTGCGCCAGCGTTCTTAAACCCAAAGGGCATCACGAGGTAACAATAGCAACCATCATTTGTGATGAAGGACGTATGAGGAACGTCAGGCTTGAGCATTCTATTTGATGATAACCAGAGAATGCATCTAAGAAACTCATAAAAGAATACCCAACCGCGGAATCAACCAAAGAATCTATCCGAGACAAGGGGTAACAGTCTTTAGGGCATGCTTTATTTAACCGCATGAAATCTACACACATTCGCCATTTCCCTCCTAGTTTTTTTAACCATCACAACATCTGATATCTAAGAGAGATATTGAATTTCACGGATAAACCTTGCCCTGAGGAGCTTTGAGATCTCCTCTCTGATCGGATCAGCAAGCTTGGTCGACACATCTCTCTTGTTTTGTTACACAGGTTTGAAGCTTGGATCAATATTGAGATGGTGGCTGGCGACATCTGGATCGATGCCTGGCATGTCCTCCGCTGACCAAGCGAAGATATCCAAGTTCTCTAGCAGGCATGAGATCAACTTGGCCTTTTGATCCTCTTTTAGCTCCGAGTTGATGGAGAGCTTCCTCTCCTTCCCTTCAGTAATGGGGTCTCTTTAAGTCACCTGGGCAGGTTCCAGGTGAGCTCCTTCTCTATCATCAGCTGCTTCTGATCGGGAAGAAATTTCTGGTGCAACAGCTGGTAAAGCGTGAGGACTATTTTTTCCATGTTGACTATGAAGATAACGCACAACAGGAAACAAATGGCAGACTGGAGCAGGAGTGTCCGCGGGTTGTGTGGACTGGCGACCTGCGGCCTGAGATTTCTGTCTGCTAATTTTAAATACTTGATATGAAGGTCGCGTGTTAACTATTATTGCGCGAATAGAGTGAGAGACGGGCACCACCATCTAACAGTTCGAACACGGGGGAAAGGAACGGAAAATAGGTGACTGCAAGTAGCTATCTAGTAAGCGGATAAGAAAGAAAGCAGAGCCGTGAGCCACAATAACACCAGACTTCACTCATCGCGGCCCAAATGCCTCTCTTGCGACGAGCTTTCCTTTTATTACAAATAAGTTGATTACAAAGAGGAAAGGAAAAGTGCAAGAGCAGAGCAAGCTGGAGACCGCAAAGCCTGATATTCGAGTCGACAACCTTTAATAGGTAGGCTCCAAGGCTCGCGTCAGCGTACTTTGGGTGAACCACTCCCCCCTATTTATATGTTCGAGGGCCTACCCAAATGGGCAGGGCTAAAATAACCGGCTACCCGGGGTACAGCAGAGCCGGGCAGCGGTGACGGGAAGAAAAAAAAGAAAAGGCATGCCAGTCCGCCCAAGTGGGGGACTGGGCTCGCGGGCTGGAGCTTCTGTCTGTTGTTGCAAAGCGCGATCCTGGCTGGAGGGTCGCTACCTGTGTAGACTGAGGACTGAGTCTGCCTAAAGAGGTAGCAGTGTGATCCTGGGGGCTGATCTCCTGAGATAGGACGACATGGGCAGACTGAGAGCTGAGTTTGCCGCCGAAGCTGGATCTTGCTGAAGCATGACGAGACTTGATGATCTGGGCATACTGGAGAAACGGGATCGTCAATCAAGCAGTATGTGACCTTGGAACCTTGTTGAAAATGTTGGTTACTTTGGGGTTAACATCGAGATCGCCATTAAGCAGTTTATCGAAGGCGGCTTTGCTAAGGACGATGCGGAAAGTGTACCCTTTCTCCACCTTTTTTCCCAAGCTGGAGGACCAGGTCACAGCCTTGGACGTGCTGCAAAAGGAAAGGCAGTTGTTGATGAAGTTGAAGAGGAAGATGAAGGCACAGCTAAAGATGAAGCTGCTGAAGACGCCGGCTCAAGCTAGCGAGGTGGAGACCAGTCTGTCGAGTCTGGTCCTTCTTCTAGCTCTGATGACGAGAGCTCGCCTAGTGAGTTTGTAGACAATGAGAATTTCAGCAGTAGCGGAAGCAGCTCGGAGAGCTACTCTCCAGACGTCAATATTGATGAGTCAATTCCAGATGCCCATGCAGAAAAGAAGCGCAAAAGACCGTCCAACTGAAAAGAAGTTTTTTTATATTTGTTTTGTAAAGAAAGTGGCGGACTCAAGTTCAGCGACCGCCAACTTTTTTGAAAGTTGAAATTGACATTGATGAAATATACAATAGATATTTTGATCATTTCGTGTCTTCTAGTGTTTTCATTGTTCATTCCTTGTATTTCAATGCTATCTGAAATGTTTATGATCAATGAATGCCTTCAGTAAATGAAAATCAGTCTGCACCATTTAGAATCTAGGCCGGCCGCTTAAAAATTGCGTAAATGGCTTTGATAACCAAGATATTCTAGTTCAACCCGCGCCAATTGATTTTTCAGCTCACCCACAGGAAAATGATTTAATTATACCTTGCTGCGATATCTTGAACAGAATAAAGAAATTACTTGCTAGCTCGCTAGAAGTGAAAACATTGTGACGTTGAGGCGGACTTTGGCGAGTACCGATTCCAGTCAGCTATTTTAACAATCAAGATTCTTCTGATAATAAGCTTTTGCGAGCTAAAAAAACATAGATTCTGATAATAAGCTTTTGCGGGCTAAGAAGACATCAATGATAGATGTTGCGAACTCAAAAGAGAATTATTGATAAACTCTGCGAGCTGAGAAAGATGGGTTATGGACTAAGGTGACCAAGCGGGCAGGTTGGTACAATGTCCATTACTTTCCTCGCAGGGTCACAAAAACTATAAACCACATCATCCAATTGCCTTCGACAGCCTAATAGATCAAACTCTGCGGACTACGGCGACTACTAGAATTGAGTCTGACTGAATTGAAATGATCCACAGCTTAGGGACCAAGCGAGCAGTTGTGCACGGAGCCCATTGCTTTCCTCATGGGGTCACATAAGTTGTACAATCAACCAAGAAAATCGGCAGACTGAGCGGATACAAATAAGCAGTCCATGACGAATAGAAATGATTCACAACTTAAGTGACCAATCAGGCAGGTGCGCACGGAGCCCATTGCTTTTCTCATAGGGTCACAGAAGCTGTAAGATCAACCCAGAAAATATGCGGACTATGCGGATACCAATATACAGTCCGCGCCGAATAAAAATGATTCACAACTTAAGTGACCAAGCGGGCAGGTGTGTATGGAGCCCATTGCTTTCCTCGCAGGGTCATAGAAGCTATATGATCAACCCAATGAAAATCGGCGGACTGAGCGGATACAAATAAGCCGTTCGCGCCGAATAGAAATGATTAACAACTTAAGTGACCAAGCGAGTAGGTGCACACAGAGCACATTGCTTTCCTCGAAGGGTCACAGAAGCTGTAAGAACAACCCAATGAAAATCGACGGACTGAGCAGATAGAAATAAACAGTCTGCCCCAAATAGAAATGATTCACAACTTAAGTGACTAAGCGGGCAGGTGCGCACGGAGCCCATTGCTTTCCTCGCAGAGTCACAGAAGCTGTAAGATCAACCCAGAAAACATGCGGACTGTGCGGATACAATATACAGTCTGCACCTTGTCAATTTTTCCTGCAAGATGAGAATGAGCTACAGACTTGTGTGACCAAGTGGGTAGGTGTCACATGGTCACAAAAGCTATACACTCAATGGAAATGTTTACTGCCATCTTGCCTGGAGTACAGTGCAAGTTGATCTTTCGAGCAGGTTCGCACAGAGCCTATTGATTTCCTATGAGATCAACAAGGCTGTGGGTCTCCTGCCGGCACTGCTTGAGGGTACCTAAGAGTATTCGAGGGTCACGAGCTAAGATGATCTGTGGGCAGGTGTGACAAAGGTAGCATTACTTTCCTCATGCGTTCATGAAAGTTGTAACGATATCACTTTAAGGCAAGGTAGAGCTAGCACCCACACTGTCCCTCGATAATGCAGACGTGGGGTTAGGCACCGGCCGTGATCCGAAATTCAGTAGCCTACCGCGCTAGAACTTACGCTAATGACGATGGTTCTAGGGGATGCCTCCGCCCCGCTACCTCCACTTGTTGACGATACGATTGCCGAGGCGCTACAGCATAAAGACCTTCAGAGCCATGACGACGCTAACGGAAGACGACGCTACAACCTCCGCCCGCGGCGTGCTAAACCCACTTGAAGACTATTTTAATTAATATCTCATGCTCTAAGTAA
This sequence comes from Platanthera guangdongensis, assembly GCA_039583875.1. NCBI lineage: Eukaryota > Viridiplantae > Streptophyta > Magnoliopsida > Asparagales > Orchidaceae > Platanthera > Platanthera guangdongensis. Next base: position 165,827,259 of record CM077150.1, on the reverse strand, counting down.
GTTTATTTTTATATGTCTGAATATAAAATTATTCCAAGCTTGGTTAATAATTTTATATTCATTTTGGGACTTGTAATATTTATTTCCTGCATTTTGACAAACATTTTGGTGTGTATTTAGTCTTTCGGATGGATGAGATTTCATCCCCATCTTGGATGGTTAGATGTGTGTGTTGTAACTCCTATATATGGAGCCCCACCCCCTTTATGAGAAAGAGATTAGAGAATTAAAAAAAGTAAAACCTAACCCTCATTGAGAGAGTTTCGGCTAAGGGGATCCCTAGCCGCCGCCCATGGTGTGAAGTCGCCGGCCCATTGCTTCCTCTTCCCAACTTCAGTGTGACGCCCGTGTGGATTCCTTAGGTGCGACTCCAAGGAAGCAGGATTGCATCCCATTCAGTGCGACACCAGTGGAACCTTGGAGAGAGTGATTCTCCCACCACATCAAGTGTGTTCATGAAAACGGGTTGGGTAACTTCTCTTCCCTAATCTTTGTGATTTCTTGCTTAGTATTGTGTGGAGGATGAACAACCGTTACTTTTCCGTGATCTTAAATACTATCGCTTGCCATTTCCGAAATTGATTTCATCGTTTTGAGCTTTTATAATACGTATCGGGTAGATCCTATTTGCTTGAGTGGATCTTGGCCTATAGCCAAGATTTTACTCTCAAAACGGAGTGGCAACCTTTATGTTGATTTGGGGAATCATCCGACTCTCATTTTTTATCGTTATTTTAGAGTCTATCTCTCCTCCTTGTGGTATTAGTGTTGTGTTTGACCCGATCCGTAACGAGACGATAGATGCTTGTGTAGGTGCGATAGGATTAAGGCGTGTTGGGCATGGTAGACTACCTTGTGTCCGTTACGCTCTCCGAAAGTCTGACACTCTCTACGTCAATTTGGTATCAAAGCGAGGTTGTCACAACTTCTTAGTTGACGCGTCCTCACTAGAGTTTTCTCCGCACGCGCAGCAAACAAAATGTTTTTTATGGTCTGCCAATAGCGCTCTAAAACGTTTATTTTTCAGCGAAAAATTACAAAAACAAATTTTAACGCTCTACAATTTAATCAATTTGGGAAACTATAAAAATATTTTGTCTTCCATATAAGTACAGCCCTAGGAAAAATCATCTACCAAAATATTTTATAAACCTGTATACGCACTAGACTATGAACGGAGTGCACTGCACCATCGTCTACTATGGCTGATGAGTCCATGTTTTATACCTATTTTCGGACTCATCTGGGCTAGTTTTCACTCGGTTGCACTTCACTTTTAGTTCATTATCATATATATTTCATCTTGCCTATATTTCCATAGGAAGTGCACATTTAAGCCCATGGTTGTGTATTTTGTTGTTTTTATAGTTTGTACTCCCTTTTGTGATTGTCTGGAATGTCTGCACAGATTAGTGATTGATTTTTCCTTTCGGTATAGGGGTCGTGTGCGTGTTCCGGGATGGTTGTGAAATAGGAATACTGCGCACGATCATGGGATCTACTGCGCACGACCACTGGTCGTGCGCCCCTGATCGTGTGCACTTCTCTACGTTTTCTAGAATCAGCCTGGGGTAAGCGCACGACCACTGGACATATTGCGCACGACCACTGGTCGTGCGCCACTGATCGTGTGCATTGATTCCTCATTTCTGGAGTCCTGTCTGGGTAATCGCATGACCATTGGACTTAGTGCGCACGACCACTGGTCATGCGCCACTACTCGTGCGCAGTATCCCAGTTCTTCTTCCTGATATTCCCTGTCAGTGCGCACGAGAATAGGACATAGCGCGCACGACCACTGGTCGTGCGCCTGTGATCGTGCGCATTGTTCATTTCTGCTTTTGTATAAATAGTGCAGGTCTCGCCCTAATCAAGAGATCCGCTGATCGCCCATTTCCTCCGCCGTTTTCCACCTTCTCCGTCGTTCCCCTTCATCTTCCACACTAGGGAGGTGCTCTGGGAAAGCTTTCACCGCCAAATCTGAGCCGGAGCTTCCTCTCGGCCTTCTCCTTCATCCATGAGCTTCAAGTAGGGTTTGACGCCATAGCCATCAAGCAAAGGAAAGCTAGCAAACTTCGTCCGCTATCATGAGACGAAGAAGACGGGCCATTGGAAGGTGGTGTAACGGCCCCGGTTTTTTCTGTGTTTGTTTGATTTTTTTGGCTGGCATTACGATGGCGTATTTCCCGGCTTTGTGCTGTTGTAGAGCGTGGTTTTAGCTCTTAGGGTTCCCTGTGTAGCCTGTTTGTAGCCTGTTAGCAAGATTCCCCAGCTAGCCGGAGTCTGTTTGATGACTCGGCTGGGCCTCTTAGGGAATGCTTGTGTTTTGGCTTCGGGAAGTGTTATCCCGGGTTTCGTTCGTCGAATGCTAATTTCGACTTCGCAGTTGTGTTCGTAGCATGGGTTTTTAGCTACGACGTGAATTTCATCTGTTTCTGAGAAGTTTCAGATTTCGTGTTGTTTTGGTATTAAGTATAAATAATTACTGAAATGTTGATTGTTTATTATTAAAACTGTTATATGTATATAGTCTTGGGTCAGAATTAGGGCTGAGTTCTTTTTTTGTTCTTTTCCTGTTTCTCTGCTTGGAGGAAGCTGTCGCCTGTGCGAGAGGAAGAGCACCGCCGGCCTACCCTAGCCTTCGGACGCCGATCCCTGGAGTTTTAGCGGTCGGAATTCGATTTCGAGAGTGGATCTGGGCTGCCCTCACCGGGATCTGCTTTCTTTCTGCTCCTCAGCTTGCTGCTGCGGCCAGATCTGTGAGCGGGGGAGGCCGCCGACCGAGTTCCTGGTATTGAGGCAAGTGATGACCCTTCATCCTTGCCAAAGCTAATTCTTGTCTTTCTTTTGAGCTAATTTCTATCTCTTTCTTGTTTGGATCTTTGGTGTAAGCTATGGTTTGTTCCCGATCATACCGTGGTTAGTGTAGAAAATTCCAGTTAAATCTCAGTTTTCCGAGGGATTGTGTCTATTAGGGACAGTTTTTGTTCGGTTTAGGACGAGTAGCTGCCATTGCCGGTGGATGTTGTACTCTAGAGAGAGAGTATCCTCGTCCTCGCTTCTGGTTATGTGCTGGTTCTAGCACCAGAAGCCATTCAGGGTGTCGACACCTTGGTGTCGACACCGGCCAGTCAGGGTGTCGACACCTTGGTGTCGACACCGGCCAGTCAGGTTGTCGACACCTTGGTGTCGACACCGGCCAGTCAGGGTGTCGACACCTTGGTGTCGACACCGGCCAGTCAGGGTGTCGACACCTTGGTGTCGACACGGGCCAATCAGGGTGTCGACACCTTGGTGTCGACACCGGCCAGTCAGGGTGTCGACACCTTGGTGTCGACACCGGCCAGTCAGGGTGTCGACACCTTGGTGTCGACACCGGCCATTGTGGTGTCGACACTTGGTGTCGACACCCTCAACGGTAGTGTCGACACAAGGTGTCGACACTGGCCGCAGTGGTGTCGACACTTGGTGTCGACACCCGCAGCGGCAGTGTCGACACCTTGTGTCGACACCAGCCGCAGTGGTGTCGACACCCGCAGCGTCAGTGTCGACACCTTGTGTCGACACCGACCGCAGTGGTGTTGACACTTGGTGTCGACACCCGCAGCAGCAGTGTCGACACCTTGTGTCGACACCGACCACAGTGTGGTCGACACTTGGTGTCGACACCAGCAGCGGTTGTGTCGACACCTTGTGTCGACACCGGCTTGTCGTGGTGTTGCCACATCGTGCCGACACTGGGTGCTGCCCTTGTTTTGGGGTCAGGGAGACTCGGGGTTGGTTTGGTTAGGCGTGCAAGGCCGCGTCGGTTGGACCCAACATTGTTGCCTTGGGTTCGTGTGTTTCCTAGGACTGTTAGTGGGACCTTTCCCTAGGAGGGGGACTTTGGGTGCTCGGCTAATTTCTGCATGCCGACTCTTGGGTCGTGGCAGGTGGTGGAGTTTTTGGTGGCCTCTGGAGGGGTGGTTTTATGTGGAGAGCTGTGGCCACCGCCTTTTTGCCCCGGTTTGGGTTGGTGTGTGTGGGACCCTAAAGCTACCACTGTATGACCCCTTAGCCCTTTTTGGGTCTGATTTTGGTTATGCATTCAGACCCATGTTTTGACCACTGCCACTTACCCACGTGTTAGGACTGTTAGTCCCTTTTCTGTTTATGCTTTCCTTTCTTTTGGCATATGTATATGTCTTGATGTTGTTGCACGCTTTATTGGTAGGGCATGTTGGTTTTAATGCTCGCCCTTGGTGTGCTCTGCGGTGTTTTAGACAGTACTCTTTTCTTACTGCCATTCCCTTTTTTTTCTTTTCTTATAGCAGCTTGTTGCCGGGTTGGTAAACCCTTCATCTTATTTACTCGTTAATCTATTGCTCTATTTACTTTTGATTGTTCCCTTGCTGAGGTGTTCCTTTCTTGAATGCCTCAGGTCCAGGTTGTAGCCAGTTCAGCGGCTAGGTCTTGTGGAGGGGCTTGTTGGTGGCCTCTAGGGTTGCTGAGATTTGCTGATCCCCATTTGCTGTGAGGTAGTTCTTTACTCTTCTGTATAGACATACATACTCGCCAGTGGGTTTGTGTCAGGTTGTTGGCGCCCACCGGTGGCTTCTTGTGATGCTGAATATGAATTTAAACTGCTGTTTTTGTCTATTTGTGGTTAGTTACTTGCTTCTGGGAAGCATTTATGCTAGGTTGCATGTTAGATATTTTAAAACCTAAAAGCATTATTATATGTACCCCATGCATAACATAATTCTAAATCAAAGACACTATTTTTTCCTCAACGTAAAACACTATTTTCCATACCTACTATTTTCATCTTAGAGTCGTGCCCGCATCAGTCGTCCCTCGGGGACACTTATGCTCTTTTAGGGTGTCACTTAATTGAACCAAAGTATTTTCTGCTGCGTATATATATAATTTTACCTATGGACTTGCTGATCCACCGAGCCGAGGGATACAACCATTCAACATAACTGATTTTCTTTCATACTTAATTAACAATTCTCCTTAAAATCTAACGTCTAGAGTTTTGCCTGAGCGTATGCAGTTATCCCCTACACGACGTGGCATCACGGCGCGTGTTTTCTCCTACTCTGATACGATTTTTACCGTTGAGAAAATGCGGGTTGTGACAGTTGGTATCAGAGGGAGGTTGCTTGACAAATGGTTGGGCAACCATTCCCTTGTCTGCATTAGTGTTTAGCATCATACCATCCACACACTGATACGTCATCAGCACGTCTTGGCCGAAGCACGAACACTACACTCATGAGCATGAAGAAGTATACAGGGCATATTATGTAGTATTGGATGCATAATATGTGTTTGTATATGGATCCACCATAGGAGGCAACATGTGAGGGTTATGTAGTATGAGATGCATAACCTCACCACATGAATGCGGCTAGCACGATTTCTTTTTTTTGTTACATGGGAATGTTATGTAGTATGGGATGCATAACATTTTCATGTGTACGCCGCCCATGACATGCACTAAGGCCTTTTTAGAATGCATAGCACATCATGCATAGCATAACATTTCATAAGCACAACGTGCCAAGCTAAAGATTTGCAAGATGACATATGTACACACATGGTTTTGAGTCAAAAAGAATACAAATGCATGCATTCATGGTTTAGGCACATGAGTCAGTATGATGGTGGTGAACCATCTTAGGATAAGCATAACATCATCATGGTAAAAACAACTCCCAGAGCAGGTTTTGCAGTTGAAGTTCATATTTAAGTGTGTTTGTCCGTACCGGGTAGTTTCGTTCTAGTTGATGGGCTAGGATTTGTCTAAATCTTGTGCGATTTTAGGATGGCGAGACATCCTGCGACGAGATCGACCCCCCAATCCGAGGGTGAGACGTCAGGAGCGCAGAGCGATGCATTGGTAGAAAGCCTGCGACAGAGTAATAAGGAGTTATCGAGGCAGGTAGTGGCTATGCAGGCTCAGATTCAGTCCCTTGTAGCAGTGGTGGCGGGACAGACCCAGAGAGCTCAGAACCCCGCAGAGGGGGTAACTGTCCCTGCCCCACCTGCTCCTCCCATGCCTTTGGTTGTGGTTCCTCTGGAGATGGCGTTCATATCCCAGTTTAAGCGGCTGAGACCCCCTACCTATGATGGGCAGGCAGATTTCATGATTTTGGATGACTGGCTGATTACCATTGAGGAGATGTTCTCTTACTCAGGGATTACGGACGATCAGAGAGTGATGCTCGCTGCTTACCAGCTCAAGGGCTTGGCAAAGAATTGGTGGCTGAGAGAGAAAGAGAGCTTAGTGGCAGGTTGCACTTGGGAGTCATTTAAGGTGCTGTTGTTAAGTAAGTTCCTGCCTTCAGTCGAACGGGACCGGCTAATGAACGACTTTCTTCACTTAAAGCAGAGAAAACTCACGGTTAGTGAGTATGAGATTGAGTTTAGTAAGTTGAGTCGGTTTGCTCCGGGTCTGGTGAGTGTTGAGGCAGACCGAGTTAAGAGATTTTTGGGAGGACTAAGAAGCGACATTCAGCAGTTAGCGAATGCCTATGGAGCGGTCAGTTATGCCAGCGCGGTTGAAGCTGCTTTGAGAGTTGAGGCCATTGAGAATGCCAAGAATAGAGGCCAGCGGTTAAGGATGGATAAGCGGAAGTCCGGTGGAGAGAAGAGCCCTCAGGAACCTGATGCTGTCTCGAGAAAGAAGGTCAAAGAGATTTGTAGCTTTTGTGGCCGGCCAGGCCACCCCTTTGAGAAGTGTTTCAAAAGGTTGGGAGCGCAGAAGAAGGAACATGTGCACGCGATTCAGGGTACTTCCAGGGGAGACTTGGTGTGTGCCTTGTGTGGAAGGAAGGGGCATGAGGCTGCCCGTTGTTGGCTAAAAGATAAGGTCTGTTTTCAGTGCGGTCAGAAGGGTCATCTCAAGACAAGGTGCCCTCAGACCCAGTCTATTCTACAGCCAGTTCCCCTCCAGGCTCTTCCACCGCCTCAGCGTGTGGATAAAGGAAAAGGAAAGCTGAATGTGCTCTCAGCAGATGAAGCGCAGACCTCGACCCAGGTTATCTCACGTTCGAATCCTCCCTAGTCGTTTCGTTACGTTCCCTTTTGGGTTGTAGTTTTCGTTTTAGCGCTTGTTGCCTTAGATGCGTGTAGAATTCGTAGGGCGATTTAAGGTAAAGAACCGCTGGGCGCGCGTTCTCTTCGATTCTGGCGCTACCCACTCGTTTGTGGCTAGAGCCTTCGTGGAGCGGTTCAGTTTGGGCCTAGATCGTGTTGGTGGTGCCTTCTGCGTTAAGTTCCCCTCCGGTGACTCTGTGGTTACGGACCTGGGTGTCCTAGATTGTCCGATATTGTTGGGAGATTTTCTAGCCAAGGCAGATTTGAAGGTGATTGACCTGGAGGACTTCGACGTTATTTTGGGCATGGACTGGTTATCAAGGTACGATGCTGTGATCCAGTGCAAGGGTAACCGCTTGGACTTCATCAAAGACAACGGTCAGCCGGGGAGCATTTATGGGTATTCTCTCCAGGAATCTCAATTCATTTTTGTTGTGCGTGTTCGGAAGTTGCTTGTTTCTAGTTGTTTTGCCGGTGTGGTTTCTCTGGTAGGGTCGATTGTTAGTGAGCCTCGTTTGGAAGAGATTACTGTGGTGTGTGACTTTTCTGATGTGTTTCCAGACGATCTTCCCGGTCTTCCACCCGATCGAGATGTCGAGTTTGCCATAGATTTGGAGCCATGTACGCGTCCTATCGTAAAGGCGCCGTACCGGATGGCCCCGTGAGAGCTGGAAGAGTTGCGAATTCAGCTGGATGAGTTATTGGAAAAAGGCTTTATAAGGCCGAGTTCTTCGCCTTGGGGTGCGCTAGTGCTGTTCGTTAAAAAGAAGGATGGGTCAATGAGGTTATGCATCGACTATAGAGAGCTGAATAAGGTTACTATTAAGAACAGGTGCCCTTTGCCGCGAATCGACGATTTGTTCGACCAACTGCGTGGTAGTGCCGTGTTTTCCAAGATAGATCTCCGTTCGGGCTATCACCAGTTGAGGATTCGGGAGTCAGATGTTCTGCGGACTGCGTTCCGTTCTCGTCATGGGCATTTTGAGTTTTTGGTTATGTCATTCGGTTTGACTAATGCGCCCTCAGCTTTTATGGATTTGATGAATAGGGTTTTCAAGGATTTTCTAGATAAGTTCGTGATTGTCTTTATAGACGTTGTTTTGGTGTATTCTAAGGATGCAGAGGAGCATGATCGACATTTGCGGCTGGTCTTGGCGACTCTGAGAGACCATAAGCTATACGCCAAGCTGATCAAATGTGAATTTTGGTTGCCTCAAGTTTCTTTTCTAGGCCACGTGATTAATAAGGAGGGAATAACGGTGGACCCAGAAAAGATTGCTGCTGTTATGGAATGGGCGAGACCTGTTACCCCCAAAGAGATCAGAAGCTTCTTGGGTTTGGCTGGTTATTATAGAAGGTTTGTAGAAGGTTTCTCTACCTTGTCCGCGTCGTTGACCAAGTTGACGCAGAAGAATGTAGCCTTTATATGGGATGACAAGTGTGAGAAGGCTTTTGAGGAACTAAAAAGAAGGCTATGTTCGGCTCCAATATTGTCTTTGCCTACGGAGGGTAGTGAGTATGATATATATGTGGATGCGTCGCATGTCGGTCTGGGCTGCATTTTGATGCAGGGCGGAAAGGTGATTGCGTACGGGTCGAGGCAGCTAAAGACTCACGAGAGGAATTACCCTACGCATGACCTGGAGTTTGCAGCTGTGATCTATGCACTGAAATTGTTTAGGCATTTGCTATATGGCGCGCAGCGCAAGATTTTCACGGATCATAAGAGTTTGAAGTATGTCTTCACTCAGAAAGAATTGAATCTGCGCCAGCGGCGGAAGTTGGAGTACGTGGCCGACTATGATGTTGAAATTCAGTATCATCCAGGCAAGGCAAATGTGGTGGCTGATGCCCTGAGTCGGAAGTCAGGTAAGATTTTTAATCTTTCCGCCGAGCGTCTAGTGGAAGAGTTTCTGTTGATGGACATTTCTGTGGGAAGCTGTGAATCACAGAGTAGCATAGCTGTAGCAGAACCTTCGTGGATTACGCTTACAAAACTGCATCAGAAGGACGATCCCGATCTTCTACATTTGTATCTTCGAGCTGAGAAAGGTGAATTACCAGACTTCTCTATAGATGATGCGGGTACCTTGAAGTATCGTGGCAGGTTTTGCATCCCCGCAGTTGGAGATATCTGGGATATGGTGTGCAGAGACGCCCACGGATCTAGTGTCGCCTACCATCCAGGGTCTACCAAGATGTATCATGATTTAAAACAAATTGGCTGGTGGTACGGGATGAAGAAGGACATAGTCAGATTTGTTTCAGAGTGTTTCACTTGCAGGCGTGTGAAAGCCGACCATGGGAGGCCTGGTGGCAAGCTGACTCCCTTGGAGATTCCGATGTGGAAGTGGGAGAGTATCTCGATGGATTTCATAACCGGCTTACCGAGATCGCCTAAGGGGCATGACTCAGTTTGGGTAATCGTAGATAGATTGACGAAGAGCGCTCACTTCGTACCATTTAAGATCGATTATCTGATGAGGAAAATAGCCGAGCTGTATCTGGAAGAGGTTGTCAGATTGCATGGTGTACCCGTAAGTATCATATCAGATCGAGACTCCAGGTTCACATCTCGTTTTTGGAAGAGTCTTCAAGAAGGGTTGGGTACAGATTTGAGATATTCCACAGCTTTTCATCCGCAGACCAATGGTCAGACGGAGCGAGTAAATCAGATTGTGGAAGATATGATACGATGCTATATTCTGGACCACAGAGGAGCGTGGGACGAGCGCTTGCGGCTTATGGAGTTCGCATATAACAACAGTTACCAACAAAGCTTGCAAATGGCTCCCTTTGAAGCTTTGTATGGGAGGCGCTGCAGGACTCCCTTGTTCTGGGCTGAGCTTGGCGAGGGACCTTTGTTGGGTCTAGAAGCACTTGAGGAGATGGAAACCGCTGTGAAGCTTATTCGGGAAAAGCTTCGGTTAGCCCAAGAGAGATATGAGAAGAACGCCAATCGGCGTAGATCGGACTTGGAATTTGCTGCGGGGGACTTGGTGTTCTTAAAGGTCTCCCCGTTGATTGGAGTCAAACGGTTTGGCAAGAATAAGAAGTTGGACCCGAGGTACGTGGGGTCGTTTCCGATTGTTGAGCGGATTGGGGTATCAGCCTACAGGCTGGCTTTGCCCTCAAATTTCCCTGGCGTGCATGATGTCTTTCACGTCAGTCAGCTGCGAAAATGTGTGATGAATGGCAGGCAGGTTTTGGATTCTGTGCCTCAGTTGGAGCCGAATCTTTCTTATGTGGAGGTGCCTGTTCGCATTCTGGATTCTCAAGTTCGGGCGTTGCGGAAGAAGTCTATTCCGATGTTTAAAGTTTTATGGAGGAATCAAGATGTGGAAAGCGCGACTTGGGAGTTGGAGTCGGCTATGAGGGAGGCTCACCCTCATCTGTTTCCCTGATCTTGTGCTGGGTATGTTTTATTTTATTATTCATTTAGCCCTTTCCTGGCTCTTTTTCTCTCCTTCTTTATAGGGGTGTTGTGAGTAAAGTTTCGAGGCGAAACCTTCTTTTAGGGGGAGTGGCTGTAACGCCCCCGGTTTTTTCTGTGTTTGTTTGATTTTTTTGGCTGGCGTTACGATGGCGTATTTCCCGGCTTTGTGTCATTGTAGAGCGTGGTTTTAGCTCTTAGGGTTCCCTGTGTAGCCTGTTTGTAGCCTGTTAGCAAGATTCCCCAGCTAGCCGGAGTCTGTTTGATGACTCGGCTGGGCCACTTAGGGAATGCTTGTGTTTTGGCTTCGGGAAGTGTTATCCCGGGTTTCGTTCGTCGAATGCTAATTTTGACTTCGCAGTTGTGTTCGTAGCGTGGGTTTTTAGCTACGGCGTGAATTTCGTCTGTTTCCGAGAAGTTTCAGATTTCGTGTTGTTTTGATATTAAGTATAAATAATTACTGAAATATTGATTGTTTATTATTAAAACTGTTATATGTATATAGTCTTGGGTCAGAATTAGGGCTGAGTTCTTTTTTTGTTCTTTTCCTGTTTCTCTGCTTCGAGGAAGCCGTCGCCTGTGCGAGAGGAAGAGCATCGCCGGCCTACCCTAGCCTTCGGACGCCGATCCCTGGAGTTTTAGCGGTCGGAATTCGATTTCGAGAGTGGATCTGGGCTGCCCTCGCCGGGATCTGCTTTCTTTCTGCTCCTCAGCTTGCTGCTCTACGACCAGATCCGTGAGCGGGGGAGGCCGCCGACCGAGTTCCTGGTATTGAGGCAAGTGATGACCCTTCATCCTTGCCAAAGCTAATTCTTGTCTTTCTTTTGAGCTAATTTCTATCTCTTTCTTGTTTGGATCTTTGGTGTAAGCTAGGGTTTGTTCCCGATCATACCGTGGTTAGTGTAGAAAATTCCAGTTAAATCTCAGTTTTCCGAGGGATTGTGTCTATTAGGGACAGTTTTGGTTCGGTTTAGGACGAGTAGCTGCCATTGCCGGTGGATGTTGTACTCTAGAGAGAGAGTATCCTCGTCCTCGCTTCTGGTTGTGTGCTGGTTCTAGCACCTGAAGCCAGTCAGGGTGTCGACACCTTGGTGTCGACACCGGCCAGTCAGGGTGTCGACACCTTGGTGTCGACACCGGCCAGTCAGGGTGTAGACACCTTGGTGTCGACACCGGCCAGTCAGGGTGTCGACACCTTGGTGTCTACACCAGCCAGTCAAGGTGTCGACACCTTGGTGTCGACACCGGCCAGTGAGGGTGTCGACACCTTGGTGTCGACACCGGCCAGTGTGGTGTCGACACTTCGTGTCGACACCCTCAGCGGCAGTGTCGACACCTTGTGTCGACACCGGCCGCAGTGGTGTCGACACTTGGTGTCGACACCCGCAGCGGCAGTGTCGACACCTTGTGTCGACACCAGCCGCAGTGGTGTCGACACTTGGTGTCGACACCCGCAGCGGCAGTGTCGACACCTTGTGTCGACACCGACCGCAGTTGTGTCGACACTTGGTGTCAACACCCGCAGCGGCAGTTGTGTCGACACCGGCCGCAGTGGTGTCAACACTTGGTGTCGACACCAGCAGCGGTTGTGTCGACACCTTGTGTCGACACCGGCTTGTCGTGGTGTCGACAAATCGTGCCGACACTGGGTGCTGCCCTTGTTTTGGGGTCAGGGAGACTCGGGGTTGGTTTGGTTAGGCGTGCAAGGCCGCGTCGGTTGGACCCGACGTTGTTGCCTTGGGTTCGTGTGTTTCCTAGGACTGTTAGTGGGACCTTTCCCTAGGAGGGGGACTTTGGGTGCTCGGCTAATTTCTGCATGCCGACTCTTGGGTCGTGGCAGGTGGTGTAGTTTTTGGTGGCCTCTGGAGGGGTGGTTTTATGTGGAGAGCTGTGGCCACCGCCGTTTTGCCCCGGTTTGGGTTGGTGTTTGTGGGACCCTAAAGCTGCCACTGTATGACCCCTTAGCCCTTTTTGGGTCTGATTTTGGTTATGCATTCAGACCCATGTTTTGACCACTGCCACTTACCCACGTGTTAGGAATGTTAGTCCCTTTTCTGTTTATGCTTTCCTTTCTTTTGGCATATGTATATGTCTTGATGCTGTTGCAGGCTTTATTGGTAGGGCATGTTGCTTTTAATGCTCGCCCTTGGTGTGCTCTGCAGTGTTTTAGACAGTACTCTTTTCTTACTGCCATTCCCTTTTTTTTCTTTTCTTATAGCAGCTTGTTGCCGGGTTGGTAAACCCTTCATCTTATTTACTCATTAATCTATTGCTCTATTTACTTTTGATTGTTCCCTTGCTGAGGTGTTCCTTTCTTGAATGCCTCAGGTCCAGGTTGTACCCAGTTCAGCGGCTAGGTCTTGTGGAGGGGCTTGTTGGTGGCCTCTAGGGTAGCTGAGATTTGCTGATCCCCATTTGCTGTGAGGTAGTTCTTTACTCTTCTGTATAGACATACATACTCGCCAGTGGGTTTGTGTCAGGTTGTTGGCACCCACCGGTGGCTTCTTGTGATGCTGAATATGAATTTAAATTGCTGTTTTTGCCTATTTGTGGTTGGTTACTTGCTTCTGGGAAGGATTTATGCTAGGTTGCATGTTAGATATTTTAAAACATAAAAGCATTATTATATGTACCCCATGCATAACATGATTCTAAATCAAAGACACTATTTATTCCTCAACGTAAAACACTATTTTCCATACCTACTATTTTCACCTTAGAGTCATGCCGCATCAGTCGTCCCCCGGGGACACTTATGCTCTTTTAGGGTGTCACTTAATTGAACCAAAGTATTTTCTGCTGCGTATATATATAATTTTACCTGTGGACTTGCTGATCCACCGAGCCGAGGGATACGGCCATTCAACATAACTGGTTTTCTTTCATACTTAATTAACAATTCTCCTTAAAATCTAACGTCTAGAGTTTTGCCTGAGCGTGTGCAGTTATCCCCTGCACGATGTGGCATCACGACGCGTGTTTTCTCCTACTCTGATACGATTTTTACCGTTGAGAAAATGCGGGTTGTGACAGGTGGTGACAGCCCTTCTCTACCCCGGAAGCAGTTGAGGACCGAGCTTGGACGCGGAATGACAACCCGACGATTCCAACCGTGAATCCTCAGCAAGACTTCAGATTCGGTCGATCTCTTGACTTGTACTTGCTTTATTGTTGTATATGTGTGTTAAAACTGTATTTATATTGATGTTGTTGCACTTTAGATGTAAACTTTACTAGATTCATGGCTATGTGATTCTGTGTTTGTTTACGCTTTAGTTGCTTGAGGTGTGCCATAGTCCATCCACCATCCATCCACCCTTGCCGCACTATCAATTGCTAGTGGCGTGCGTAGCGAAGAGGTGCTTTCGACCCTCATTCCGCCATTCTCACCACCTCATCCGCAAGCCTACTCGTCCATCCGCCCAACGATTCGGTGCATAGTGGCCCGACTAGTCTTCCATCCCGCCTGGCGAAGCATCGCATAGCGGCGTTGCATAGGAGTAGTTGTTAGTATTTTATTTTCTATTTCCGCAACCATCAAAACCCCCTTAGTTAGCTCCGACCTGAGGACTTTAATCTCAAGTCCTCCTCGAAATTAACTCCACCTTACTGTGTTTCTTGTGGGATCGATACTTGGGAAAACCCCCATTTTATATTACTTGTGCGACCGGTTCACTTCCGTGTTCTATAGCATCAAGTTTTTGGCGCCGTTGCCGGGGAACACAATCGTGTGAGTTTTTGGTGAGGGAGACGTGATATTGCTTTCCGTTTCCTTTGTAAATCGCTTTTGTTTTGTTCTATTTCTGTTTTGCCTGCCTTTTTCTTTTTTCTTTAGGCAATTGTAGTAATATATTGTTGGATTTAGTAATTTGCCCAATTTATTTTGAATCTGCTGTTTTTACACCATGTGGGGATATTCGTATGCCCAATGTCGTTGGTGTGGGAAGCCTTCCCATGCTAGTCATGAATGCCCTACGAGAGATATTGAGCATAAGCCTCAGCGCAATGCATGAGATGTTGTATTCGTACAGCCTTTCAAACAATGTGCCCCGAGCATATGGTCAATCAGCCTCGCCACATACACCGTTCTCTTATTCCTCTCCGGCCCCACAAGGACCGCAGCGTAATGGGAGAAAGTGTTTGTATTGTCGTAGAACAGATCATGTCCTGAAGGATTGTGCCGAGTACCTCCGTGTTATGGAAGAGGATGATGAGCCGAACATCCGGATCATCCCGACTCCTATCCTTGGTAGCACACCTTCATCTTCTGGTTATGTATCCCTGTCACCTTCATTTGTTAAAGGGAATGATGTGGACACAACCGCCAGATGTGTGGCTGATCTAGGCTTCGACATGGCTGAGCCCATCTCTCCTGTGCATACATCTCCAAGCGTGGAGCCGATTCTTTGTGAGGAACCTGCGCTTGACTTTTATTCAAGCAAAGTTTTTCCGCCTTTTGTGCATTCTACTTCAGTCGTCTCTGGCGACATTTTTGATGATGCAAAACAAGTTGAGGCTTGTGATACATGGGTTGTTTCCACTCCCATGGAGGAGGACAACCTTCCTGGTGTCGAGGATTCTCCCTCGATACCAAAGGAGGAAGTCCAAGTCTTGGTGGAGGCCTCTATGGATCCAGCCGAGCCTTGTAGCATTGTCGAGATTACTGACAATATTTTTCTACCTCAGCCTTTGGGGAGTGAAACCGGGATCACTCCCCTGATTATTTCTTTATGTTCTTCGTCTCTTTTATTTCTTGACCCACCTTACTTTTCTGAGCCCGTGCAGGTTGAATCTCCACGGGTAAGTTGGGTTGACGTTGAGCCTTGCGCTCAGGCTATCGACGAGTGCATCCTCTTATGTGAGGAGGTTCCTACCTCCTTCACAGTGGAAGCCCCTGCCGTCACCTTCGCCCCCAGCAAACCTGTGGTGGACGAAACCTTGCTAGGTAAGGATGTGTTTTGTGGTGAGAAGAGTGAGGACCAGCGCTCCTTCTCTTCTTACTTCCTATTTCCTCTACCTGTGTTGGGCAGGTATTACTATTTAGGTAGAGGGGTAACTGCTCTATCACCGTATCGGTACCCGTTACTGAAACGGATATTGGAACAGTTACCTGTGCACTTTTTATTTCATAGGCCCATTAGCTAGAACTGTTTAGAATTTAATAAGTCGTGCTGGGATGACAATAACCCCAGTACTTATCTTCTCTTTTCTGCATTTTATTTTTTATGTCTATTTTAGTTTTATCATATCTTTTTGTATGTTTTCTTGTGTTTTTGCGGAGCTCACCCCTGCAGGTCTTCTTGGCAAATTGCATTGGCAGGGTTCTGATTCTTCGTATGGCGGGCCTGCTTCTGTTTCCACGCGTCCTCTGGTATTCTCACTAGCTGAGCATTGGGTAACCTCTTCCCTTAGCTCTTTATGATTTTAATTTCTCTATCATCTGCTGTCTTGCTTAGTTTACGTCTGGGGGAGAGACAGTTTTGTTACCTTTTGCACGCGCACATTTCATGTGCATACTAGAAGCTTTTATTGATTTATTATGATTAGTTCATTGCACTGCACACCACTGCACCCACTTGAGCGCGTGCTTAGCTGTTTGTGTGCTGCGAGTTAAACTCATTTCTTCGTTAGAATTATGAAAATTATGGTGCTAACATAGGATTTTGAGAAGGAGTAAAATTTTGGCCTTGTTGTGTTTCTAGTCAACTGCTCTCGTCTCGTGTAGAAATTGGAGTAGATTTAATTTTTCTGTATGCTTTTGGTTTTATATTTTTCTAATTGCGTAAATACTTTTTATTCTACTCAAAAGTTGGTGAATCCGATGTGAATCTGACGGTAGCTTAGGCATGTGTGTAGACGGCCGTTAGGTTCGTATTGCTCGAGTTGGGAGGATGGATAGTGTTTCTCGTTGGCTAAGAACTTGCCCTAAGCTATTCTTGAAGCATGAGTATAGGTTAGTCATGCATGAGCGTGATGTAGGCCATCATTTTGGCCCGGTTGAGCTTTGTACCGTTCCGAACGTCTTGTCATCGCTAGCCCCGTTGTGCCTACCCCTCCTTTTGATTCAGCTCCACCAATGATTTCACCAAAGCCTCCAAGCCAATCCTAGTCGCACTCCCGAGTTGAGCTTTAGAGTTTTACATTTTGATTTTGGGATGTGATGTGGTGATTTTACTTGTGATTATGTGGATGTGCTCTAATGTTATATTTGCTGAATTGTGAAAATAAAATGAAGAGAAAGAAAAAGAAAAATATTTGTAAAGAAAAAGAAAAAAAAGTGAAAAGGAAAAGTAAAATTGAAAATCATATTTGAGATGTGCTTATTTTTGGAGTAGGCGGTGCACACACCCATATGTAAAAGTTAAGTCTGGGGGTGTGGTGTACCCGCATATATTTTGGTTGGCTGATGGATTCCCTTCATACTAGCTCCTTTGGGTTAGGTGCATAGCCTTCTTGTTTATCCTTGTTTACCTCACCGAAACCCAAGCCCCATCTCTTCACCTAAAGTCCTACTGATTCGTGTGTGAACTAAACCAGTGCCATGGAGAGAATGCGAAAAGGCAAGCATATGGTCACCGACATTGGTGGATTCCTTTGGAGGTTATCCGGAGCCCCGATCTTCGGCAATGCTCGCCTAGCGATTAGTCTACTTTCTCCCTACGCGTGACCGAATGATTCACCGTGATTCTATTTTTGAGTAATAATAAAATTTTGATACGCGTTGTGAAAAGTATAAACTGTTTTGTATACTTAGAAATTTCTTCTATTATATTTTTACGTGCGCGAGCATGCGACTTCGCATGGTACTTCGTATCGCAATTTCTTTGTTAACTAGTATTTTTCTCTATCTGCTTAGATTTTGTTTGCTCGGGACGCGCAAACAGTTAAGTCTGGGGGTGTGATGAGTCCATGTTTTATACCTATTTTCGGACTCATCTGGGCTAGTTTTCACTCGGTTGCACTTCACTTTTTGTTCATTA
This sequence comes from Platanthera guangdongensis, assembly GCA_039583875.1. Classification (NCBI taxonomy): domain Eukaryota; kingdom Viridiplantae; phylum Streptophyta; class Magnoliopsida; order Asparagales; family Orchidaceae; genus Platanthera; species Platanthera guangdongensis. The sequence goes on along the minus strand of CM077150.1, from coordinate 165,809,760 downwards.
TCATATATATTTCATCTTGCCTATATTTCCATAGGAAGTGCACATTTAAGCCCATGGTTGTGTATTTTGTTGTTTTTATAGTTTGTACTCCCTTTTGTGATTGTCTGGAATGTCTGCACAGATTAGTGATTGATTTTTCCTTTCGGTACAGGGGTCATGTGCGTGTTCCGGGATGGTTGTGAAACAGGAATACTGCGCACGATCATGGGATCTACTGCGCACGACCACTGGTCGTGCGCCCCTGATCGTGCACACTACTCTACATTTTCTAGAATCAGCCTGGGGTAAGCGCACGACCACTGGACATATTGCGCACGACCACTGGTCGTGCGCCACTGATCGTGTGCATTGATTCCTCATTTCTGGAGTCCTGTCTGGGTAATCGCACGACCATTGGACTTAGTGCGCACGACCACTGGTCGTGCGCCACTACTCTTGCGCAGTATCCCAGTTCTTCTTCTTGATATTCCCTGCTAGTGCGCACGAGAATAGGACATAGCGCGCACGACCACTGGTCGTGCCTGTGATCGTGCGCATTGTTCATTTCTGCTTTTGTATAAATAGTGCAGGTCTCGCCCTAATCAAGAGATCCGCTGATTGCCCATTTACTCCGTCGTTTTCCACCTTCTCCGTCATTCCCCTTCATCTTCCACCCTAGGGAGGTGCTCCGGGCAAGCTTTCACCGCCAAATCCGAGCCGGAGCTTCCTCTCGGCCTTCTCCTTCATCCATGAGCTTCAAGTAGGGTTTGACGCCATAGACATCAAGCAAAGGAAATCTAGCAAACTTCGTCCGCTATCGTGAGACGAAGAAGATGGGCCATTGGAAGGTGGTGATAGCCCTTCTCTACCCCAGAAGCAGTTGAGGACCGAGCTTGGATGCGGAATGACAACCTGACGATTCCAACCGTGAATCCTCAGGAAGACTTCGGATTCGGTCGATCTCTTGACTTGTACTTGCTTTATTGTTGTATATGTGTGTTAAAACTGTATTTATATTGATGTTGTTGCACTTTAGATGTAAACTTTACTAGATTCATGTCTATGTAATTCTGTGTTTGTTTACGCTTTAGTTTCTTGAGGTGTGCCATAGTCCATCCACCATCCATCCACCCTTGCCGCACTAGCAATTGCTAGTGGCGTGCGTAGTGAAGAGGTGCTTTCGACCCTCATTCCGCCATTCTCACCACCTCATCCGCAAGCCTACTCGTCCATCCGCCCAACGATTCGGTGCATAGCGGCCCGACTAGTCTTCCATCCCGCCTGGCGAAGCATCGCATAGCGGCGTTGCATAGGAGTAGTTGTTAGTATTTTATTTTTTGTTTCCGCAACCATCAAAACCCCCTTAGTTAGCTCCGACCTGAGGACTTCAATCTCAAGTCCTCCTCGAAATTAACTCCACCTTACTGTGTTCCTTGTGAGATCGATACTTGGGAAAACCCCCATTTTATATTACTTGTGCGACCGGTTCACTGCCGTGATCTATAGCATTAATGGCAACAAATGAACACATGGATCCTAACGATGAGGCCATAGAGGGATTGTGTAACGATATGACCGAGCTTATGGTCATGTTAGCACAAATCTTTTTAAATCAAGGAGGTCCTCATCGCCCAAACCAAGGGCTGCCACCACCACCCGATAATGTTGGGCAGCCCAACCAGCACCAACCGGCCCATGATTCAGATTCAGAGGGAGACTCCCCATGAGTGCCACCTCGATAACACCACCCCAAGCGTGACTTTAATCTTACAAGAGCCATTAAGATCGATGCCCACACTTATGATGGTTTGGGAGATCCCCAGATCTTCCTTACTTGGGTAATGGATATTGAGTGCTACTTCGGGTGGCACACTCTTATGGACCAACAAAAGGTCCAGGTTGCCAGGATGAAGTTAACTAGTCGTGCAAAAACTTATTGACTGAACGAGGAGCGTAGGCTAGGAACCAGGCACGGGGTCCCACTTATTGGATGAGCCGTAATGAAAAACCTATTGACCGATCAGTACGTCCCCGCGTACCATCGCACACATATGTTCGATGAGCTTGCCACCCTGCGGCAGGGCTCAAATTCGGTAGCTGAATATATGGGAGAGTTGAAGGACCGTATGGTGCTTTGCAATCTTAGAGAGAACCCCGAGGTCACCTTATCTAGATTTCGTAAGGGACTATCTTCCGATATCCAACGGAAACTCCTACGCTACGGACATACAGATTTGAACACAACTTTCAATGCCGCAGTCGATATTGAAAAATATTTTTCCTCTAAGGCTCACTCCCGTTATTCCAACGCAAAGGGAAAGTCCATGACATCCGCATCCACATATCAGGACAAAGGAAAGTTTCGGTCCAACGAGTATAAATCGGTAGTTATCATGGCTAGGAATGCTAAGAATCCCTCCAGTTAGCGTATCCCCATAGGAAATGTTAGTAAGTCCAATACGTGTTATACTTGCGGTGTCCAGGGCCACTATGTCTTTGAATGCCCAACTAAGACTAAGGCCTTAGCCCTATTAGATTCGGCTACCGACCCCGCTGACCTACTTTACGAGGCCACTGAAGAGAGAGACCCGGATGGAGTCCCTAGTGATTTGGAGGATGACTCCCCCTTATGGTGATGCGTTGTATCTTGACCACTCCACGCCCGCTAGATGACTGAAGAAGACGAATATATTTTCCTTGATTTTTAAGAGCGGTGAGAAGTTGTGCAAGTTGATCATCGAAAGTGGTAGTTGTGTGAACGTCATTTTCGAAAATGTCGTTACACGTATGGCCCTGAACACACAACCCCACCCAACTCCATATCAGGTTGCTTGGATTAACAAGGTTACCGTTCCGATCAACAAGCGCTGCCTAGTGCCCCTCTCGTTCAAGTCCTATACATATGAGGTGTGGTGTGATGTCCTCCCTATGGATGCTTGTCACGTGTTGTTAGGCTGCCTTGGCTTTAAGACCGCTATGTGACATACTTTGGGATAGCCAACACGGACAAATTTAAATTTAACGGCAAGGTTATTATGTTGAGGCCGACCGTTCCAAAGGAGCCTGTAGGGCCGAGCAAGGACACCACTGTTCCGGTTGAGAGGAAGGCGCTGATTCTTGTAGGTAGGAAAGATTTTGTGAAGGATCAGTTTCTTGATGGGGTAATGTTTGCACTCATACTTATAAGCACGAGGACTGATACGGGAGTGATGGGTGATTTACCTAGAGGGCTACGGGTGTTGTTAGAAGAATATAAGGACGTTTACCCGGATGAGCTACCCTCATCATTAAAACCGCTTCGAGATATACAACATGCGATAGATCTTATCCCCGGCTCGTCCCTACCCAACCAGCCCCATTTTAGACTCCATCCCGCTGCCCATGAGGAACTACAGACCCAGATTGAGGACTTGGTAAGGAAGGGGTTCATTCCGCCTAGTCTGAGTCCATGTGCCGTCCCAGCCCTGCTTGCCCCCAAGAAGGACGGAACATGGCGGATGTGCGTTGATAGTTGTGCTATAAACAAGATTACCATCAAGTATAGGTTTCCTATCCCGTGATTAGATGACCTCTTAGATGTCTTATCTGGCGCCACCATCTTTTCGAAGTTAGATTTACGGAGTGGGTATCACCAGATTAGGATATGTGAGGGAGATGAGTGGAAGACGACATTTAAATCTAAGGATGGATTATATGAATGGCTTGTGATGCCCTTCCGGGTTATCCAATGCCCCCGATACCTTCTCCCGGATGATGATACACATCTTTCAGCCATATACGGGGAAGTTTGTGGTAGTTTATTTAAATGATATCCTAGTCTATAACACCACCGTTTCTGAACACATCTCCCACACACAGGTGATTCTTTCCTCCTTGCGAAAGGAGACATTATTTCCGAACTTTAAGAAGTGCACGTTCAATGTTCCTGGGGTGGAGTTCTTAGGTTATATAGTCGGGACTGAGGGTATACGAGTTGACCCTGGAATAGATCAAGTGATAAGGAACTGGCCCGAACCCACTAGCCTACGGGAGGTGCGTAGTTTTCATGGATTAGCTACATTCTATCGCCGTTTCATTCGGGACTTTAGTAGCATTATGGCCCTTATTAGTGATTGCATGAAGAAGGGTGAGTTTACATGGACGAAGTCTGCCACCTCTACCTTGCAACATATTAAGAAGCTTATAACCGAGGCACCAGTGTTACGTCTACCTGACTTCACCAAGGTCTTTGATCTTACTTGCGATGTATCTGGGGTCAGAATAGAAGGTGTCTTAAGTCAGGAAGGTCACCCGATCAGTTACTTTATTGAGTAGCTAGTGGGCGCCAAGTTGAATTATTCAAACTACGATAGAGAGTTTTATGCTGTTGTCCGTTGTTTGCATCATTGGAGGCATTATCTTCTCTCCAAGGAGTTTGTGATCCTCTCCGACCATGAAGCTTTGCGCTTCATTAACGGTCAGCACAGAATCAGTCCGCGTCATGCTAAGTGGGTAGCCTTCTTACAAGGATACACGTTTACTCTCAAGCACCTTAAGGGGTCCGATAATCGCATTATCGATGCTCTTAGCTGCCTTACCCTATTGCTATCGACCATGCAAGTCCATGTTATAGGGTTCGAGCGCATTAAAGACGAATACGCCACTTGCCCGGATTTTTAAGAGATGTATCTATGCATCCAGGACAGCTCTCCCACGACTATTTTGTCCTTTACTATTGGAGAAGGTTATCTCTTTAGGCACGAAAAGTTGTGTATTCCGCATTCCTCGTTACGACATCACATTATTTGGGAATTACATAGCGGCGGTTTGAGTGGGCACTTTGGGTGGGATAAAACCATTGCTCTCATTGAGGAGAAATTTTATTGTCCTAAACTTAAGGCAATGGTTGGAGGAGTACTGAGTAGTTGTCGTACATGTCAAGTCTCTAAGGGCACTAAGTCTAATGTTGGCTTATACACCCCACTACCGATCACATCTGTACCATGGGAAGACGTTAGCATGGATTTCATTTTAGGCCTTCCCATCACCTTCCGATGTCACGATTCTATTTTCGTAGTTCTGTATAGGTTTCCTAAAATGGCGTATTTCCTTCCGTGTAGTAGGACTAACAATGTGTCTCACATTGCAAAATTATATTTTACTCACGTTGTTAGTCACCGTGGAGTACCGAAGACAATAGTCTCTGATAGAGATGTCAAGTTTACGAGTTATTTCTGGAAAACACTATGGATTTTAATGGGTACCAAATTATTGTTTTCTGCCACCTTTCATCCCCAAACTGATGGGCAGACGGAAGTGGTTAATCGGAGCTTGGGAAATCTTTTAAGATGTCTTGTAAGTGACCACAGAGGTACTTGGGATTTACTTCTTCCCCATGCCCAATTAGCCTACAATAATTCCAAAAATAGGTCCACGGGTATGTCTCCAAACGAGATTGTTCACGGGTACAAGGCCCCGGTGCCACTTGACTTGTTTCCATTGCCCCCAGCGTATAAAGCAATTCAGTTTACACACTCCTTCACCCAACACATTCAGGACCTACATGCACATATACGGGCTACCTTGGCTTCTCAATACGAGTCTTATCAAGCGCACACTAATCTACATAGGAGAGTGTCACACTTTAAGATTGGCGATCTGGTCTTAGTCCGATTAATTCCCGAACGAATGCCAACTAGCACTGTTAAAAAGTTAGCACCAAAGAGCGACGGCCCCTTTCGGATTATAAAGAAGTTAGGAGACAATGCTTTTGTTTTGGATTTTCCTGCTGATTGGGGTATCTCCCCCATTTTTAATGTCTCAGATTTGACCCTGTTTGTTTCGCCTCCACCAGAGTTGAATTCTTTCTCGTCTTCTCCTTCCACTGAACTTTCTAATGAGTTGGGGAGTGGTAGTTTAGATGATCTCTCTCTTACGGTCCCCACAGGTATCTCCTCGGATGGTGAGTTGCATTCCTTTATTCCTACTGCTAACATGTTTCCCAGGTTTCCCAAGACATTCCTTACTCAGGAAGATGTCAAGAGAAGGATGGCCCGATACTTTGATAAGAACGTAAGAATCAAACACTTTCAAGTTGGAGATCTTGTTCTTAAAAAAGTTGACGATGCTGCAAGAGCGAGGTCAGTAGGAAAGCTTAATCTGAATTGGGCCGACCCCTTCATTGTCAAAGAAGTGCTCAAGAGCGGGGCTTACCGCTTGCAAACATATGAAGAAGAGTATGTGCCACATACGTGGAGCGGAGATGATCTCAAGCAGTTCTATTCCTGAACCTCCTCTTTTTATTTCCTTTCTATGTAATCTTTTCAAGAATCATTATGGATAAAAGATGCTTGCTAACATTTCTTCAAGTGTTAGTATCTCTTGAATAGTAATAGTTAGCACATTGGGCAAGGATGATTTCAAAACGGTTCTATCTTTGAACTCCCTTTTCTCTCTTATGAAAACTTTGCAAAACTTTTTATTGATCAAAGAATTCATACTAACACTTTTTCTAGTGTTTTCTCCTTTGTCTCTCGAACAACTCCAACGGTTGCCTGATACCAGGAGACATTGCCGAGTTCAGCTGAAACCTCCCTTATAATCATTGAAATTAGCGTAACGCCATGAAGAACACGTCTTGCGGGGAGATTTCACACGTATAGTGGGAGCTTGCAGGTTCTAGTGCGGTGGGACACAGAATTTAAGATCCTGGCTAGTACCTGACCCCACCTCTGCATTATGGAGGGACAGGGTGGGAGTTAAGCTCTACCATGCCATTTAAGGGATATCGTTACAGCTTTGATGATCGCGTATGAAAAGCAATGCCGCTCCGGCCGCACCTGCCCACAGATCGTCTTAGTTTGTGACCTTCGAACACGTCGTGGTACTCTCAAGCAGTGCCTGCAGGAGACCCACGTCATGGTTGATCTTGAAGGAAAGCAATGCCGCTCCGGCCGCACCAGCCAAAATGATCAACTCAGACTGTACTCAAGGCAAGAGGGCAGTGGACTGTTCCATTAAGCGTAAAGATCTTGAGGCCCATTGTGAAAAGCAATGCCACTCCGGCCGCACATGCCCACTTGGTCACAAGTCTACAGCTCATTCTTCATAGGGAATTAATTCAGTGCGGATTGTCTCTTCGTATCCGCCGAGTCCGCAGGTTTTTTGGATTGATCTTATAACTTGTGGCCCGGCGAGAAAAGCAATGTCGCTCCGGCCGCACCTGCCCGCTTGGTCACAAGCTATAAATCATTTCTATTTTTTATTTAGTGCGGACTATCTTCTAGTATCCGCTCAGTCCATATGATTTCTTTGGGTTGAGCTATAGTTTTCATGGCCCGGTGTGAAAAGCAATGCCGCTCCGGCCGCACCTGCCCACTTGGTCACAAGCTATAGATAATTTCTATTTTTTATTTAGTGCATGCTGTCTTCTGGTATCCGCTTAGTCCGCAGGATTTCTTTGGGTTGATCTATAGTTTTCATGGCCCGGTGTGAAAAGCAATGCCTCTCCGGCCGCACCTGCCCACTTGTTCACGAGCTATAGATCATTTCTATTCAATTATGTGCAGACTGTAAATTTGTAGCCGCCCAGTCCGCACGATTGATCCCCAATTTTAGTTTTTTCAGCTTGCAGTTTAGCAATAATTATAAGTTCGCAACGCTTATCATTGACGTTAAGCTTGAAAAGGGTTTTTAGTTTGGAAAAGGGAATTGCGGATTGCTAATGTAACTCGTCAGAGTCCTCCTTTACTTTTTATTATTTTTGCAAGCAGGTAGATGACATTAATCTTAATGTTGTGGCGAGCTGTAATTGGATTACTTGGTAAGGTATTCTAATTAGCAAGTTGAAAACTTTTATCGCGCGGATAGTTTCTACTATATACGGACTGATACACAGAGTTCTCTCTTAACTACGTCAGATTGCATCTAAGAATAAAAAAGTAGGGCATTGCAGAAGACACATGTTGATCCCGAAATATCGTTTTGTATTTCATAAATCAAGTTACAACTTTCAAGTGCTTGGAGGACACCAATCTTGGGTCCGCCGCCTTTAAAAAAATATTAAAAATGAAAATACATTATTCTGCTTCACTCCTCTTCTGTTTTTTCTCTGCAGGGGGTTCAAGGCTCAGGCCTTCAACATCAATATCTGGAGAATAGCCCTCCGAGCCACTTCCTCCCTGCTATTAGAACTGGTGCTGGCCGCGGACTCGCTATGCGAGATCTTGCCAGCAGAGCTAAATGCAGAGGCATCGGACTCGGCGGACTGATCTCTACATTGCTTGCTTAAACCATCGTCCTCAGCAATTATCTCGGCTTCTCTGCCTTCTCTGTCTTCTTCTCCTTTTTCTTCTTCTTCATCTTCTTCTTCTTCTTATCCTTCCTCAGCAATTACATCTTTTCCCTTAGCAGTCCGCTCCATTGTCGCGACCTGCTCCTCCAACTCAGGGAAGAGCTGCCGAAAAGGGACACCATCCACCCCTCCTTTGCGAAGACACCGCAAACAAATCGCTCGATAGCAATCTCAATGGTTTATTTCACAAAGGGGAGCATAGCGGCCTGGAAGTTATCATTCTCCAAGTCATACGCGACCTGCAAAAAACAAAGGCACAAACGTCAGTTCGCGGCGGACTTCAAATGGAAACCGCTGTAAATACAATTTACCGCCATCTCTTCTTCTCCTTAGCGACCCTTTCCCATAGCCGCATGTTTCTTTCCTTGATCAACCTCATTTCTTCCTGAAATTGCTCATTTTGTCTGAGCAGGTCTCTACTCAGGGAACAAACAAAGTGGTTTGTCACCACGCTGTTCGCGCTTGCTTGGGCGGCCAGCAGAGGGAGGTCGGCAGGGGAAATCCTCTTCAAGTCGCTCAAGTTGCGCTTTCCGTAGAGCGCAGAGATCTCGACATGAGCATGTCGGGTTATCTTCGGACTCTTCCATGATGGCAGCGCTGTCGATAGGCAGACATGCTTGTTTTTACTATGCCAGTGGATCATCGAGTTCCACCTCAGATCCTTATGGCGGTTGCTGAAGCCTTGCATCACAAAGCTTTTGGATGAAGATCAGTCCGCTGCAGGATACCCTTCCTCTTTCCTTTTTCTTGCAAGTTCTTGATTTTTTCCCCTCTGTGTAGGTGTGAGTATGTCGGGCGTTTGCGGTATATTTGCGGGCACAGCCAAGGTCACTACAAGAAACGAAGAAATTGTTAGCACACAGGCCGCGACGGATACAAATGTGAGTCCGCTGAAGCTTACTTTCTTCGCAATTCAAGCTACCCAAGCTCGCCAGTAGCGGGATGTAATGCTCGATGTCCAGCCGAGCTCCTGCAAGAAACTCGACAACGGCGAGCTCCACCCCATCAAGCCGAACGCTCTTGAAGGCAGTGTATGCACGCTCCTGCGGATAGGTTTTTACGAACCTAAGGTCGCCCTCAAATATTAGGAACCTGGAGGTCCAGTTATGGATCTTGTTAGGTAGACCCATGACCTTCATCCCTCGACAGTAGAAGTAAATCACCCCTTTATATGGGTGGCCTCCAGACGGTGTTATTGAGCGAGCTGAGAATATCATTCGGAAAATATTGAGGGAAAAAGTGATCTTCTCAGACCGCAAATAGGAGAGGAAGCTATAAATTGCAGCAAGGGTGTTGGGCACGAGCTGGCCCGACACCATCCCATAGTGCTCAAATATCTCTACCGTCTCCAATAGTAGTGGGAACCTGAACCCTCTATCAAAGTGCTCGACAGGTATAGCGATCTGGGTCGCTATTGAGAAGTTCAATCTTTCCTCGTGGACGGGAAAGCGGACAAGCAAAGTTGAGTCCGCCATATGTCTCTTAACGAATGCCTCAAGGTCAGCATCTGTCAATGTGCATTTCCTGTGATCAGCAGCTTGGAAATCAACTGCGGCATCAGTTCTGGAGGACACCATGTTTTTAGGCCACACGGTCCTCTGCTGCAACTGCTTTCCCTCATAGAAGAAACAATAGGGATATATTTATAGCTGCGGGGTCTGAAAGCTTTTTGGCCAGGCCGCACAGCTCGATTATCTAGTCCGCTAAGTTCGCAATAATTCAGTTTTTCATGCAGCAAAAATAAAAACAACGCGAACACAATCTTGGGCTCGCTCAGTTCGCTATTTCCAGTTTCGTACACCTGCCAAGCAAACTTCAAAGCATAAAATAAGCGGACATAATTTCAGTCCGCCCAGCTCGCAAAGTTTCCCACCTGCAAATTTATTCACAAGTTCAAATCAAAGGAGCGGACACAACATTAGTCCACACAGTTCGCCACAGCAAAGTTTAGAGAAACATGCATAGTTTCACGCCAGAATACGCGGATATCGAGTTTAATCCGTACAAAACACAGCATTGTTCAATACACACATCGCAGCAACAGAAAAACATAGAATTGTTCAACCCAAATTATACAACATATCAAAGTTCATCTAATTGCGACCTCAGCGGTCTCGATTCTCTAATCGTGCAGGCCGCTTGGTTCTATCTCTGCATAGATGTGCCGCCTGGTCGCTCATCTGAAGCACTTCACCATACAAGCGGTAGATGTGGTGGTGAATGGTTTTTATGGTCTGGTGCATGTGCGCGGCCTCCCGGTCAATGCGGCTCAAAGGAACCACGAGCTCAGTTGCCGGCCTTGTTACCTCATCTGCGGTGTGCTGGCTACTTTCTGCTGGGACTGGAGCATCCGTTGGAGCAGCGCAATCTGGCAGTCATGGCCTCTCCTCGGTGATCTCAGCAACCTGCTTGCCTTCGTTAGCACGAATCACCGGTAAGTACTTTCCTTTGTAGAAGCGGACATCATCAGTAAGCCGCTTCTTCTCCTTATCGGACCTCTCCAGCACCCTAGAGATGTTGGAGACCTGGTCCTTCGAGGCCTTCTCGCGCTCCGCCACAGCCTTCTCGCACTCTACCGCCCTCCTTAACTCTGTTCTGATTTCTTGAATTTCAGAATGAAATTTCTATTCTAACTCTGCGATTTTGTTCAGGCCGGGCTGCTCACCTTTTGCGGACTCATCAAGCGAGACTGCATCTGCTGCAGTATCCAGCGTGGTCACAATCTCGCCACTCTCGATAGAGCCCGATGGAGACTTCCTTCATACAAAAAAGAAGGTCAAGTTCATATTCAAATAAAGTGCGCAGTGGACTCAATGTATGGAGGTAAATGATCAATTTTGTCAAAGGTAACGACAAGTTGCTGACTATCGAAGATAGGCAGCCGTATCTTATCTGGGTCAAAAGCACTTAGCCGTTTCCTCCACTCGTGGTGAACCGCAGTTCTCCTCTCAGCCGCCGAACTCGTCGAAATAACTATATCATCAGTTTTGGTGATGATCTTGACTGGCCTCGACTTCCGCTGCGGCGACCTATAAAGCCACAGAAGCTTAACGTTAGGTGCCGGTTGAAGTTTACCTATCCGCAGCAGCTCTGCAGCAGCTCGCAGGACTTCAGCTCCTTTGTCCGCCGCGATCTTCTTCGAAGCCGCCTCTACTGACGCCACATGGGCGGCGATCTGCTTCTTCTGCTCAGCAATCTTCTCCCTCATTCTTTCTTCTCCTTTAGCAGCAGATGAAGAAGGCTGCTCGCCGATCTTTTCTCCCAGGATTTCTACCTCAGGCTGCAAAACCTCCAGCAGGGATTTGTAGATTAGGTCAAGCTGCTCGACATCTATAGAATTCAATATTTCATCCGTTGACAAACTGACCGTCGAGAGGGAATTATTTCCCTGGATTTGGGCATACGGAGTAACGAGGTCACCCTCAGATACTTCTTTTTCCCGCAGCTTGTGCTGTTTGTTTCGCCTCCACCAGAGTTGAATTATTTCTCGTCTTCTCCTTCCACTGAACTTTCTAATGGGTTGGGGAGTGGTAGTTCGTATGATCTCTCTCTTACGGTTCCCACAGGTATCTCCTCGGATGGTGAGTTACATTCCTTTACTCCTACTACTAACATGCTTCCCAGGTTTCCCAATACATTCCTTACTCAGGAAGATGTCAAGAGAAGGATGACCCGATACTTTGATAAGTACGTAAGGATCAAACACTTTCAAGTGGGAGATCATGTTCATAAAATGTTGATGCTGCTGCAAGAGCCGGCTCAGTATGAAAGCTTAATTTGAAATGGGCCGACCCCTTCATTGTCAAAGAAGTGCTCACGAGCTGGGCTTACCGCTTGCAAACATATGAAGAAGAGGATGTGCCACATACGTGGAGCGGAGATGATCTCAAGCAGTTCTATTCCTGAACCTCCTCTTTTTATTTCCTTTCTATGTAATCTTTTCAAGAATCATTATGGATAAAAGATGCTTGCTAACATTTCTTCAAGTGTTAGTATCTCTTGAATAGTAACAGTTAGCACATTGGGCAAGAATGATTTCAAAACGGTTCTATCTTTGAACTCTCTTTTCTCTCTTATGTAAACTTTGCAAAACTTTTTATTGATCAAAGACTTCATACTAACACTTTTTCTAGTGTTTTCTCCTTTGCCTCCCGAACAACTCCAACGGTTGCCTGATACCAGGAGACATCGCCGAGTTCAGCTGAAACCTCCCTTATAACTATTGTCATTAGCGTAACACCATGAAGACCACGTCTTGCGGGGAGATTTCGCACTGTGTAGTAGGAGCTTGCAGGTTCTAGTGCGGTGGGACATAGAATTTCAAATCCCGGCTAGTACCTGACACCACCTCTGCATTATGGAGGGACAGGGTGGGAGTTAAGCTCTACCATGCCATTTAAGGGATATCGTTACAGCTTTGATGATCGCGTATGAAAAGCAATGCCGCTCCGGCCGCACCTGCCCACATATCGTCTTAGTTTGTGACCTTCGAACACGCCGTGGTACTCTCAAGCAGTGCCTGCAGGAGACCCACATCATGGTTAATCTTGAAGGAAAGCAATGCCGCTCCGGCCGCACCAGCCAAAATGATCAACTCAGACTGTACTCAAGGCAAGAGGGCAGTGGACTGTTCCATTAAGCGTAAAGATCTTGAGGCCCATTGTGAAAATCAATGCCACTCCGGCCGCACATGCCCACTTGGTCACAAGTCTACAGCTCATTCTTCATAGGGAATTAATTCAGTGCGGATTGTCTCTTCGTATCCGCCGAGTCCGCAGGTTTTTTGGATTGATCTTATAACTTGTGGCCCGGCGAGAAAAGCAATGCCGCTCCGGCCGCACCTGCCCGCTTGGTCACAAGCTATAAATCATTTCTATTTTTTATTTAGTGCGGACTATCTTCTAGTATCCGCTCAGTCCACATGATTTCTTTGGGTTGAGCTATAGTTTTCATGGCCCGGTGTGAAAAGCAATGCCGCTCCGGCCGCACCTGCCCACTTGGTCACAAGCTATAGATAATTTCTATTTTTTATTTAGTGCAGGCTGTCTTCTGGTATCCGCTTAGTCCGCAGGATTTCTTTGGGTTGATCTATAGTTTTCATGGCCCGGTGTGAAAAGCAATGCCTCTCCGGCCGCACCTGCCCACTTGGTCACGAGCTATAGATCATTTCTATTCAATTATGTGCAGACTGTAAATTTGTAGCCGCCCAGTCCGCACGATTGATCCCCAATTTTAGTTTTTTCAGCTTGCAGTTTAGCAATAATTATAAGTTCGCAACGCTTATCATTGACGTTAAGCTTGAAAAGGGTTTTTAGTTTGGAAAAGGGAATTGCGGATTGCTAATGTAACTCGTCAGAGTCCTCCTTTACTTTTTATTATTTTTGCAAGCAGGTAGATGACATTAATCTTAATGTTGTGGCGAGCTGTAATTGGATTACTTGGTAAGGTATTCTAATTGGCAAGTTGAAAACTTTTATCGCGCGGATAGTTTCTACTATATACGGACTGATACACAGAGTTCTCTCTTAACTACGTCAGATTGCATCTAAGAAAAAAAAAGTAGGGCATTGCAGAAGACATATGTTGATCCCGAAATATCCTTTTGTATTTCATAAATCAAGTTACAACTTTCAAGTGCTTGGAGGACACCAATCTTGGGTCCGCCGCCTTTAAAAAAATATTAAAAACGAAAATACATTATTCTGCTTCACTCCTCTTCTGTTTTTTCTCTGCAGGGGGTTCAAGGCTCAGGCCTTCAACATCAATATCTGGAGAATAGCCCTCCGAGCCACTTCCTCCACTGCTATTAGAACTGGTGCTGGCCGCGGACTCGCTATGCGAGATCTTGCCAGCAGAGCTAAATGCAGAGGCATCGGACTCGGCGGACTGATCTCTACATTGCTTGCTTAAACCATCGTCCTCAGCAATTATCTCGGCTTCTCTGCCTTCTCTGTCTTCTTCTCCTTTTTCTTCTTCCTCATCTTCTTCTTCTTCTTATCCTTCCTCAGCAATTACATCTTTTCCCTTAGCAGTCCGCTCCATTGTCGCGACCTGCTCCTCCAACTCAGGGAAGAGCTGCCGAAAAGGGACACCATCCACCCCTCCTTTGCGAAGACACCGCAAACAAATCGCTCGATAGCAATCTCAATGGTTTATTTCACAAAGGGGAGCATAGCGCCCTGGAAGTTATCATTCTCCAAGTCATACGCGACCTGCAAAAAACAAAGGCACAAACGTCAGTTCGCGGCGGACTTCAAATGGAAACCGCTGTAAATACAATTTACCGCCATCTCTTCTTCTCCTTAGCGACCCTTTTCCATAGCCGCATGTTTCTTTCCTTGATCAACCTCATTTCTTCCTGAAATTGCTCATTTTGTCTGAGCAGGTCTCTACTCAGGGAACAAACAAAGTGGTTTGTCACCACGCTGTTCGCGCTTGCTTGGGCGACCAGCAGAGGGAGGTCGGCAGGGGAAATCCTCTTCAAGTCTCTCAAGTTGCGCTTTCCGTAGAGCGCAGAGATCTCGACATGAGCATGTCGGGTTATCTTCGGACTCTTCCATGATGGCAGCGCTGTCGATAGGCAGACATGCTTGTTTTTACTATGCCAGTGGATCATCGAGTTCCACCTCAGATCCTTATGGCGGTTGCTGAAGCCTTGCATCACAAAGCTTTTGGATGAAGATCAGTCCGCTGCAGGATACCCTTCCTCTTTCCTTTTTCTTGCAAGTTCTTGATTTTTTCCCCTCTGTGTAGGTGTGAGTATGTCGGGCGTTTGCGGTATATTTGCGGGCACAGCCAAGGTCACTACAAGAAACGAAGAAATTGCTAGCACACAGGCCGCGACGGATACAAATGTGAGTCCGCTGAAGCTTACTTTCTTCGCAATTCAAGCTACCCAAGCTCGCCAGTAGCGGGATGTAATGCTCGATGTCCAGCCTAGCTCCTGCAAGAAACTCGACAACGGCGAGCTCCACCCCATCAAGCCGAACGCTCTTGAAGGCAGTGTATGAACGCTCCTGCGGATAGGTTTTTACGAACCTAAGGTCGCCCTCAAATATTAGGAACCTGGAGGTCCAGTTATGGATCTTGTTAGGCAGACCCATGACCTTCATCCCTCGACAGTAGAAGTAAATCACCCCTTTATATGGGCGGCCTCCAGACGGTGTTATTGAGCGAGCTGAGAATATCATTCGGAAAATATTGAGGGAAAAAGTGATCTTCTCAGACCGCAAATAGGAGAGGAAGCTATAAATTGCAGCAAGGGTGTTGGGCACGAGCTGGCCCGACACTATCCCATAGTGCTCAAATATCTCTACCGTCTCCAATAGTAGTGGGAACCTGAACCCTCTATCAAAGTGATCGACAGGTATAGCGATCTGGGTCGCTATTGAGAAGTTCAATCTTTCCTCGTGGACGGGAAAGCGGACAAGCAAAGTTGAGTCCGCCATATGTCTCTTAACGAATGCCTCAAGGTCAGCATCTGTCAATGTGCATTTCCTGTGATCAGCAGCATGGAAATCAACTGCGGCATCAGTTCTGGAGGACACCATGTTTTTAGGCCACACGGTCCTCTGCTGCAACTGCTTTCCCTCATAGAAGAAACAACAGGGATATATTTATAGCTGCGGGGTCTGAAAGCTTTTTGGCCAGGCCGCACAGCTCGATTATCTAGTCCGCTAAGTTCGCAATAATTCAGTTTTTCATGCAGCAAAAATAAAAATAACGCGAACACAATCTTGGGCTCGCTCAGTTCGCTATTTCCAGTTTCGTACACCTGCCAAGCAAACTTCAAAGCATAAAATAAGCGGACATAATTTCAGTCTGCCCAGCTCGCAAAGTTTCCCACCTGCAAATATTCACAAGTTCAAATCAAAGGAGCGGACACAACATTAGTCCACACAGTTCGCCACAGCAAAGTTTAGAGAAACATGCATAGTTTCACGTCAGAATACGCGGATATCGAGTTTAATCCGTATAAAACACAGCACTGTTCAATACACACATCGCAACAACAGAAAAACATAGAATTGTTCAACATAAATTATACAACATATCAAAGTTCATCTAATTGCGACCTCAGCGGTCTCGATTCTCTAATCGTGCAGGCCGCTTGGTTCTATCTCTGCATAGATGTGCCGCTTGGTCGCTCATCTGAAGCACTTCACCATACAAGCGGTAGATGTGGTGGTGAATGGTTTTTATGGTCTGGTGCATGTGCGCGGCCTCCCGGTCAATGCGGATCAAAGGAACCACGAGCTCAGTTGCCGGCCTTGTTACCTCATCTGCGGTGTGCTGGCTACTTTCTGCTGGGACTGGAGCATCCGTTGGAGCAGCGCAATCTGGCAGTCATGGCCTCTCCTCGGTGACCTCAGCAACCTGCTTGCCTTCGTTAGCACGAATCACCGGTAAGTACTTTCCTTTGTAGAAGCGGACATCATCAGTAAGCCGCTTCTTCTCCTTATCGGACCTCTCCAACACCCTAGAGATGTTGGAGACCTGGTCCTTCGAGGCCTTCTCGCGCTCCGCCACAGCCTTCTCGCACTCTACCGCCCTCCTTAACTCCGTTCTGATTTCTTGAATTTCAGAATGAAATTTCTATTCTAACTCTGCGATTTTGTTCAGGCCGGGCTGCTCACCTTTTGCGGACTCATCAAGCGAGACTGCATCTGCTGCAGTATCCAGCGTGGTCACAATCTCGCCACTCTCGATAGAGCCCGATGGAGACTTCCTTCATGCAAAAAAGAAGGTCAAGTTCATATTCAAATAAAGTGCGCAGTGGACTCAAAGTATGGAGGTAAATGATCAATTTTGTCAAAGGTAACGACAAGTTGCTGACTATCGAAGATAGGCCGCCGTATCTTATCTGGGTCAAAAGCACTTAGCCGTTTCCTCCACTCGTGGTGAACCGCAGTTCTCCTCTCAGCCGCCGAACTCGTCGAAATAACTATATCATCAGTTTTGGTGATGATCTTGACTGGCCTCGACTTCCGCTGCGGCGACCTGTAAAGCCACAGAAGCTTAACGTTAGGTGCCGGTTGAAGTTTACCTATCCGCAGCAGCTCTGCAGCAGCTCGCAGGACTTCAGCTCCTTTGTCCGCCGCGATCTTCTTCGAAGCCGCCTCTACTGACGCCACATGGGCGGCGATCTGCTTCTTCTGCTCAGCAATCTTCTCCCTCATTCTTTCTTCTCCTTTAGCAGCAGATGAAGAAGGGTGCTCGCCGATCTTTTCTCCCAGGATTTCTACCTCAGGCTGCAAAACCTCCAGCAGGGATTTGTAGATTAGGTCAAGCTGCTCGACATCTATAGAATTCAATATTTCATCCGTTGACAAACTGACCGTCGAGAGGGAATTATTTCCCTGGATTTGGGCATACGGAGTAACGAGGTCACCCTCAGATACTTCTTTTTCCCGCAGCTTGTGCTGTTTGTTTCGCCTCCACTAGAGTTGAATTATTTCTCGTCTTCTCCTTCCACTGAACTTTCTAATGGGTTGGGGAGTGGTAGTTCGTATGATCTCTCTCTTACGGTTCCCACAGGTATCTCCTCGGATGGTGAGTTATATTCCTTTACTCCTACTACTAACATGCTTCCCAGGTTTCCCAAGACATTCCTTACTCAGGAAGATGTCAAGAGAAGGATGACCCGATACTTTGATAAGTACGTAAGGATCAAACACTTTCAAGTGGGAGATCATGTTCTTAAAATGTTGATGCTGCTGCAAGAGCCGGCTCAGTATGAAAGCTTAATTTGAAATGGGCCGACCCCTTCATTGTCAAAGAAGTGCTCACGAGCGGGGCTTACCGCTTGCAAACATATGAAGAAGAGGATGTGCCACATACGTGGAGCGGAGATGATCTCAAGCAGTTCTATTCCTGAACCTCCTCTTTTTATTTCCTTTCTATGTAATCTTTTCAAGAATCATTATTGATAAAAGATGCTTGCTAACATTTCTTCAAGTGTTAGTATCTCTTGAATAGTAACAGTTAGCACATTGGGCAAGAATGATTTCAAAACGGTTCTATCTTTGAACTCTCTTTTCTCTCTTATGTAAACTTTGCAAAACTTTTTATTGATCAAAGACTTCATACTAACACTTTTTCTAGTGTTTTCTCCTTTGCCTCCCGAACAACTCCAACGGTTGCCTGATACCAGGAGACATCGCCGAGTTCAGCTGAAACCTCCCTTATAACTGTTGTCATTAGCGTAACACCATGAAGACCACGTCTTGCGGGGAGATTTCGCACTGTGTAGTGGGAGCTTGCAGGTTCTAGTGCGGTGGGACACAGAATTTCAAATCCCGGCTAGTACCTGACCCCACCTCTGGATTATGGAGGGACAGGGTGGGAGTTAAGCTCTACCATGCCATTTAAGGGATATCATTATAGCTTTGATGATCGCGTGTGAAAAGCAATGCCGCTCAGGCCACACCTGCCCACGGATTGTCTTAGTTTGTGACCTTCGAACACTCCGTAGTACCCTCAAGCAGTGCCTGCAGGAGACCCACAGCATGGTTGATCTTGAAGGAAAGCAATGCCGCTCCGGCCGCACCTGCCAAAAAGATCAACTCAGACTATACTCAAGGAAAGAGGGAAGTGGACTGTTCCATTAAGCCTAAAGATCTTGAGGCCCAGTGTGAAAATCAATGCCCCTCCGGCCGCACCTTCCCACTTGGTCACAAGTCTACAGCTCATTCTTCATAGGGAATTAATTCAGTGCGGATTGTCTCTTCGTATCATCCCAGTCCGCAGTTTTTTTTGGATTGATCTTATAACTTGTGGCCCGGCGAGAAAATCAATGCCGCTCCGGCCGCACCTGCCCGCTTAGTCACAAGCTATAGATCATTTCTATTTTTTATTTAGTGCGGACTGTCTTCTGGTATCCGCTCAGTCCTCAGGATCTCTTTGGGTTGATCTATAGTTTTCATGGCCCGGTGTGAAAAGCAATGCCGCTCCGGCCGCACCTGCCCACTAGGTCACAAGCTATAGATAATTTCTATTTTTTTAGTGTGGGCTGTCTTCTGGTATCCGCTTAGTCCGCATAATTTCTTTGGGTTGATCTATAGTTTTCATGGCCCGGTGTGAAAAGCAATGCCGCTCCGGCCGCACCTTCCCACTTGGTCACGATCTATAGATCATTTCTATTCAATTATGTGCGGACTGTAAATTTGTAGCCGCCCAGTCTGCACGATTGATCCCCGGTTTTAGTTTTTTCAGCTTGCAGTTTAGCAATAATTATAAGTTCGCAACGCTTATCATGGGCGTTAAGCTTGAAAAGGTTTTTCAGTTTTGGCAAAGGGAATTGCGGACTGCTAATGAAACTCGTCAGAATCCTCCTTTACTTTTTATTATTTTCGCAAGCAGGTAGATGACATTAATCTTAATGTTGTGGCGAGCTGTAATTGGATTACTTGATAAGGTTTTCTAATTGGCAAGTTGAAAACTTATATCGCGCGCATAGTTTCTACTATATGCGGACCGATACACGGAGTTCGCTCTAAACTACGTCAGATTGCATCTAAGAAAAAAAAAGCAGGGCATTGCAAAAGACACATGTTGATCCCGAAATATTCTTTTGTATTTCATAAATCAAGTTACAACTTTCAAGTGCTTGGCGGACACCAATCTTGAGTCCGCCGCCTTTACAAAAATATTAAAAATGAAAATAAATTATTCTGCTTCACTCCTCTTGTATTTTTTTCTGTGCAGGGGGTTCAAGGCTCAGGCCTTCAACATCAATCTCTAGAGAATAGCCCTCCAAGCCACGTCCTCCACTGCTATCTGAACTAGTGCTGACCGCGGAGTCGCTATGCGAGCTCTTGCCAGCAGAGCTGAATGCAGAGGAATTAGACTCGGAGGACTGATCTCTGCATTGCTGGCTTGAACCATCGTCCTCAGCAATTATCTCGGCTTCTCCTCCTTCTCCGTCTTCTTCTCCTTTTTCTTCTTTTTCTTCTTCTTCTTCTTCTTCTTCTTCTTCTTCTTCTCCTTCCTCAGCAATTACATCTTTTCCATTAGCAGTACGCTCCATTGTCGCGACCTGCTCCAACTCAGGGAAGAGCTGCAGAAAAGGGACACCGTCCACCCCTCCATTGCGAAGCCGCCGCAAACAAATCGCTCGATAGCAATCTCAATGATTTATTTCACAAAGGGGAGCATGGCGGCCTGGAATTTATCATTCTCCAAGTCATACACGACCTGCAAAAAACAAAGGCACAAACGTCAGTTCGCGACGGACTTCAAACGGAAACCGCTGTAAATACAATTTACCGCCAGCTCTTCTTTCTGCTTAGAGACACTTTTCCCTAGCCGAATGTTTCTTTCCTTTATCAACCTCATTTCTTCCTGAAAGTGCTCATTTTGTCTAAGCAGGTCTCTAGTCAGGGAACAAACAAAGTGGTTTGTCACCGTGCTGTTCGTGCTTTCCTGGGCGGCCAGCAGAGGGAGGTCGGCATGGGCAATCCTCTTCAAGTAACTCAAGTTGCGCTTTCCATAGAGTGCGGAGATCTCGACATGAGCATGTTGGGTTTTCTTCGGACTCTTCCATGATGCCAGCGCTGTCGATAGGCGGACATGCTTGTTTTTACTATGCCAGTGGATCATCGAGTTCCCCCTCAGATCCTTCTGGCGGTTGCCGAAGCCTTGCATCGCAAAGATTTTGGATGAAGATCAGTCCGTTGCGGGATCCCCTTCCTCTTTCCTTTTTCATGCAAGTTCTTGCTTTCTTTCCCTTTGTGTAGGTGTGAGTACGTCGAGCGTTTGCGGTAGATTTGCGGGCATGGCCAAGGTCGCTGCAAGAAAAGAAGAAATTATTAGCACACAGGTCGTGGCGGATACAAACGTGAGTCCGCTGAAGCTTACTTTCTTCGCGGTTCAAGCTACCCAAGCTCGCCAGCAGCGGGATGTAATGCTCGATGTCCAGCCTAGCCCCTGCGAGAAACTCGACAATGGCGAACTCCACTCAATCAAGCCGAATGCTCTTGAAGGCAGTGTCTGCATGCTCCTGCGGATAGGTTTGTACGAACCCAAGGTCGCCCTCAAAGATCAGGAACCTGGAGGTCCAGTTATGGATCTTGTTAGGCAGACCCATGACCTTCATCCCTCAACAGTAGAAGTAAATCACCCCTTTATATAGGCGGCCTCCAGATGGTGTTATTGAGTGAGCTGAGAATATCTTCATGAAAATATTGAGGTAAAAAGTGATCTTCTCAGACCGCAAATAGGAGAGGAAGCTATAAATTGCAGCAAGGGTGTTGGGCACGAGCTGTCCCAGCACCATCCCATAGTGCTCAAATATCTCTACCATCTCCCATAGCAGTGGGAGTCTGAACCTGCTAGCAAAGTGCTCGACAGGTATAGCAATTTGGGTCACTATTGAGAAGTTCAATCTTTCCTCGTGGACGGGAAAACGAACAAGCAAAGTTGAGTCCGCCATATGTCTCTCAATGAAGGCCTCAAGGTCGGCCTCTGTCAATGTACATTTCCTATGATCAGCAGCATGGAAATCAACCGCGGCATCAGTTCTGGCGGACACCATGTTTTCAGGCCACACGGTCCTCTGCTGCAACTGCTTTCCTGCATAGAAGAAACAACAAGGATATATTTATAGCTGCGGGGTCTGACAGCTTTTTGGCCAGGCCGCACAACTCGATTATCTAGTCCGCTAAGTTCGTAATAATTCAGTTTTTCATGCAGCAAAAATAAAAACAACGTGAACACAATCTTGGGCTCGCTTAGTTCGCTATTTCCAGTTTCCTATACCTGCCAAGCAAACTTCAAAGCATAAAATAAGCGGACACAATTTCAGTCCGCCCAGCTCACAAAGTTTCCCACCTACAAATTTATTCACAAGTTCAAATCAAAGGAGCGGATACAACATTATTCCGCACAGGTCGCCACAGCACAGTTTAGAGAAACAAGCATAGTTTCATGTCAAAATATGCGGATATCGAGTTTAATCCGTATAACACACAACATTGCTCAATACACATCACAGCAATAGAAAAACATAGAATTGTTCAACACAAATTATACAATAGATCAAAGTTCATCTAATTGCGACCTCAGCGGTCTTGATTCTCTAATCGTGCAGGCCGCGCGGTTCTATCTCTGCATAGATGTGTCGCATTGTCGCTCATCTGAAGAACTTCACGATACAAGCGGTAGATGTGGTGGTGAATGGTGTTTATGGTCCGGTGCATGTGCGCGGCCTCCCGGTCAACGCGGCTTAAAGGAACCACGAGCTCAGTTGTCGGCCTTGTTACCTCATCCGCGGTGGGCTTGCTACTTTATGCTGGGACTGGAGCATCCGTTGGAGCAGCACGATCTGGCAGTCGCGGCCTCTCCTTGGCAACCTCAGCAGCCGGCTTGCCTTCGTCAGCCCGGATCACCGCTAAGTACTTTCCTTTGTAGAAGCGGACATCATCAACAAGCCGCTTCTTCTCCTTATCGGACCTCTCCAGCACCCAGGAGATGTTGGCGACCTGGTCCTTCAAGGCCTTCTAGCGCTCCTCTACAGCCTTCTCGCGCTCTACCGCCCTCCTTAGTTCCGTTCTGATTTCTTGAATTTCAGCATAAAATTTCTTTTCTAACTCTGCGATTTTGTCCAGGCCGAGATGCTCACCTTTTGCGGACTCATCAAGCAAGACCACGTCTGCTGCAGTATCTAGCGTGGTCACAATCTCACCACTCTCGATAGAGCCCGGTGTAGACTTCCTTCCTGCAACAAAGAAGGTCAAGTTCATATTCAAATACAGTCCGCAGCGGACTCAAAGTATGGAGGTAAATGATCAATTTTGGCAAAGGTAACGACAAGTTTTTCACTATCGAAGATAGGCCGCCTTATCCGCTCTGGGTCAAAAGCACTTAGTCGTTTCCTCCACTCATGGTGAACCACAGTTCTCCTCTCAGCCGCCGAACTCATCAAAACAACTATATCATCAGTTTCAGTGATGATCTTGACTGGCCATGACTTCCGCTGCGGCGACCTGTAAAGCCACTAACGCTTAAAGTTAGGTGATGGTTGAAGTTTACCTATCCGCAGCAGCTCTGCAGCAGCTCGCAGGACTTCAGCTCCTTTATCCGCCGCGATCTTCTTCGAAGCCGCCTCTACCGACGCCACATGGGCGGCGATCTTCTTCTTCTGCTCAGCAATCTTCTCCCTTAGTTTTTCTTCTCCTTTAGCAGCAGATGAAGAAGGGTGCTCGCCGATCTTTTCTCCCAGGATTTCTACCTCAGGCGGCAAAACCTCCAGCAGGGATTTGTTGATTAGGTCAAGCTGCTCGACATCTATAGAATTCAATATTTCATCCGTTGACAAACTGACCGTCGAGAGGGAATTATTTCCTTGGATTTTGGCATACGGAGTAACGAGGTCACCCTAAGATACTTCTTTTTACCGCGTCCTGCACTGTAAGCTTGCAATCCCAGTCTGCACGGAGATATTCTTCTCCTTCCTAGCCCGTAGTTTCTTCTCTACCCGTTCGGCCACAGTGGACTTGTCTCTCTTCTTCTTCTTCTCAGAAGTTAAATTTTTCTCAGTGGAGTCCGCAGTAGTCTTCCCTAAGTCCGGCTGGCTCTCATGGACTATCTCCGGGTTTGCAACAATCAATGCCTGTGAAGGCCCATCTTTCTCCACTTCCTCTCTCGCAGGTCGCATATCTTCATCAAGGTCAAAGATTGGCTGCGAGGCATTTGGTGATGATACCTCAGCTTCGACATTAGCGCAAACTGTGTCCGCTGAGTTCGCGGATTTCTTAATACTAGTAATCTCTGGCAGATTTAGCGTCTTATCCGCACTCTTTGATGGCTGTTCTTAGTGAGATACAGGGGCATCCCCGGACATTTCACGTGCAGGCATGTCAGTCTGGCAAACTACTTCTATAGCTAGCTTCTTCTTACTCTGGGATCTCTCTCCTAAAGAGCGGACTAACGGCCCTCCTCGCTTTATTATCTTTTTTGTTTTTATTGGCATTACTGATTTTTTAGTCTTTGTAGTGAGGCTAGTGAAGAACGCTGCGAGTCTCGCCATGCCGGACTGTAAAGTAGAGACCGCAAGAGGTGAGTAACGCCCCGTGTCGTTGGAAACTTTTGACAATTCCAGGCCCTCCAGCGATATTTATAGCGGTGACAACATTAATGAGACTTGCGGACTCGGCGGTTAAGCAAACATTTTCGAAGTTTTCAGAAACTTAAAAATGTGCGTGGATTATGTTAACCCCAAAGTCCGCAATGCGTCCAAGGTCCTAGGCTCATCAGAGGAGGACTCGGTTTGGCAGTCCGCCGAGCTCGGCAGAGCATCAGTATTCAGCCAAGTCCCAAGGTTGATCCCCGCAGCGGCGGACTCAGTGCTCCGTTCGCCCAGGTCGGCATGCCTTAGGAGCTCTGGATTGATCTCCTCTTCTTACGCACTCAAAGGGAAGTATGCCCAGGCCGCGGCCCTCTGGCAGGATCGCGCTTTACAACAGCGGATGGAAGCTTCAGCCCGCGAGCCCAGTACGCCCCTTTTGCATGGACTGGCGTGTTCTTTCTTTTTTTCTTCCCGTCACTGCTGCCCGGTTCTCTTGTACCACGGGCAGCCGGTTATTTTAGCCCTGCCCGTTTGGGCAGGCCCCCATCATATAAATTGGGGGAAGTGGTGCACCCAAAGAATGCTGACTCGTGCCCTAAAGCCTACTTGTTAAAGGCTGCGGACTCTAATCTCAGGATTTTCGGACGCCAGCTTGCTCAGCTCTTACTCTTTTCCTTTCCTCCACTTGTAATCTTTGTAACCACCCTTCTTCAATCAAAGGATTCCCAGTCGCAAGAGAGGCATTTAGTCCGTGATGGGTGAAGTATGTTGTTGTCGTGGCTCACGACCCTGCTGTTCGTTTTGCTCTCGTCTGCTTAGTAGATTGCTACTTGCAGTTTCCCTTTTCCCTTCTATTTTGCTGTGCTCGAACCGTTAGCTGGTGGTGCTCGACTCCCTTTCCATTTTTTGCATCAACAATATAAATATAATGTGAGTACATGAATTGAAATTGCGAACGCCTCCAAATTTTTGCAAAGGAGAAGTCAAAAGCAGGTAAATTTAATATATAACGCAAGGACCTGAAGTGAACTCACGAACATCTCCTAATCTTTGTAAAAGAGATATTAAAAATCGGTAAATTTAAAAAATATTGCGAGCACCTTTTGTTAAATCGCGAACACCGACTAATTTCTGCAAAAGAGAAGTCAAAACACTGTAAATTGTAAATATAATGCGAGTACCAAATGTGAACTCACGAACACCTGCTAATCTATGCAAAAGAGAAGTCAAAATAAGGTAAATTTAAAATATAATGTGAAAATTGAAGTGGACTCAAAAAATCCTGGTAATCTTTATATATGAGAAGTAAAAAGCAAGTATATTTTAAATATAACGCGAGTACCTGAAGTGAAATTGCAAACTCCTACTAATCTCTACCAAAGAAAATTATAAAATAGGTAAATTTAAAATATAACGCGAGTACCTGAATTGAACTCGTGAACACCTACCAATCTCTACAAAAGAGAAGTCAAAAGTCAGAAAATTTAAAAAATAATATGAGTACCTGAATTGAAATCGCGAACACCTCCTAATATCTATAAAGGAGAAGTAAAAAGTAAGTACATTTAATATTTAATGCGAGTACCTAAAGTGAACTCGTGAACACCTGCTAATCTCTACAAAAGAGAAGCCAAAATTTGGTAAATTTAAAATATAACACGAGTAGCAGATGTGAACTCGCGAAAACCTGGTAATCTCTACCAAAGGGAACTTAAAAGAACATAAATTTAAAATATTACATGACTACCAGAATTGAATTCCCAAACACCTCCTAATCTCTGCAAAGGAGAAATCAAAAGAAGTAAAATTTAAAATATAATGCAAGTACCAAAAGTTAACTCGCGAACACCTCCTAATCTCTGCAAAAGAGAAGTCAAATGTAGGTATATTTAAAATATAACGCGAGTACATGATGTGAACTCGTGAACTCCTGCTAATCTCTACAAAAGAGAAGTTAAAAGCAGGTAAATTTATAATATAACACGATTACCTGAAGTGAACTCACGTACACCTGTAAATCTCAGCATAAGAGAAGTAAAAAAAGTAAATTTAAAATATAACGCGATTACTTGAAGTGAACTCGTGAAGAACTGCTAATTTTTTGCAAACGAGAAGTCAAAAGAAGGTGTATTTAAAAAATAACATGAGTACATGAATTGAAATCATGAACACCTCCTAATCTCTACAAAGAAGAAGTCAAAAGAAGGTAAATTTTAAATATAACGCTGGTACCTGAAGTGATCTCGCGAACACTTGCTAATCTCCCTAAAATAGAAGTGAAAAGACGGTAAATTTAAAATATAATGTGAGTACCAGATGTAAACTTGCGAATACCTACTAATCTCTTCCAAAGAGAAGTGAAAAGATGCAAAATTGAAAATATAATGTGAGTACCTGAAGTGAACTCGCGAATACCAGCTAATCTATGTAAAAGAAAAGTAAAAAATTGGTAAATATTAAATATAACGAGAGTAACAGATGAGAAATCGCGAACTCCTGCTAATCTAAAACGAGGAGATGTCAAAAGAAGGTAAATTTAAAATATTACAAGAGTACCAGAATTGAACTCGCGAACACCTCCTAAATTATGCAAAGAAGTGAAAAAAAGTAAATTTAAGATATAACGCGAGGAGCAGAAGTTAACTCGTGAACACCACCTAATCTATGCAAAAGAGAAATCAAACGCAGGTAAATTTAAAATATAACACGAGTACCTGATGTGAACTTGCGAACACCTGCTAATCTCTGCAAAAGATAAGTCAAAAGCAGGTAAATTTAAAATATAATGAGAATACCTGAAGAGAACTTGCGAATACCTGCTAATCTCTGCATAGGTGCAGTCTAAAGCATGTAAATTTAAAATATAATGCGAGTACCATAATTAAACTCCCAAATACCTGCTAATCTCTGTAAAAAAGAAGTCAAAATCAGGTAAATTTAAAACATAATTTAAGTACCTGAATTGAAATCGTGAACACTTCCTAATCTCAGCAAAGGATAAGTAAAAGCAGGTAAATATAAAATATAACATGAGTACCTGAAGTGAACTCGCGAATAGCTGCTAATCTCTGCATAGGAGAAGTCAAAAATAGGTAAATTTAAAATATAATGTGAGTACCTTAAGTGAACTCGCAAAGACCTGCTAATCTCTGCATAGGAGAAGTCAAAAGCAGTAATATTTAAAATATAACACGAGAACCTGAAGTGAAATCGCGAACAACTGCTAATCTCTGCCAAATAGAAGTTAAAAGATGGTAAATTTAAAATATAATGTGAGTACCTGATTTCAACTCGTGAATACCTACCAATCTCTACAAAAGGGAAGTCAAAAGTTGGTAAATATAAAATATAACGTGAGTACCTAAATTGAAATAACGAATGTTGATGCGCGAAATAAGATAGACGGGAACCACCAGTTAACTGTTCGGACATGGGGGAAAGGAAGGGAAAAGAGGCGACTACAAGCAACTGCCTACTAAGTGGATGAGAAAGAAAGCAGAGCCGTGGACCACAACAACACCAGACTTCACCCGTCGCGGCTTAAATGCCTCTCTTACGACGGGCCTTCCTTTGATTGCAAAAGAGTTGATTACAAGGAGATGAAAGGAAAAGTGTAGGATCAGAGCAAGCTGGAGACCTCTAATCCTAAAAGTCGAGTCTGCAGCCATTAACAAGTAGGCTCTAGGGCTCGAGTCAGCATGCTTTGGGTAAACCACTTCCCCCTATTTATAGGTTCGGGGCTTGCCCAAATGGGTAGGGATAAAATAACCTGGTGCCCTTAGTACAAGAGAATCGGGAAGCAGTGATGGGAAGCAAAAAGAAAAGACATGCTAGTACGCGCAAGAGGGGGGGACTGGGCTCGTGGGCTAGAGATTTCGTCTGTTACTGCAAGGCGCGATCCTGGCTGGAGGGTCGTGACTTGTGCGGATTGTGGACTGAGTCCACTTGAAGATACAGCAGAGCGATCCTAGGGACCTCCTGAGAGAGGATGACCTGGGCGGAGTGAAAGCTGAGTCCGCCGCAGGAGGTAGATCTTGCTAATATGCAGATGTTTGATGATCTGGGAGGACTGGAGAATCGAGTCCGCCGCTTAAGCAGCATGTCCTTGGAACCTTGTTGAACATGTTGCGTACTTTGGGGTTAATAATAAACTGTTGACGCGTGAAATGAGAGAGATGGGTAGTACCGGCTAACGGTTCGAACATGGGCATAAGGAAGGGAAAAGAGGCGACGGCAAGCAGCTATCTACTAAGTGGATGAGAATGAAAGCAGAGCCATGAACCATGACAACACGAAACTTCGCCCGTCGCGGCCTAAATGCCTCTCTTGCGACGGGCTTTCCTTTGATTGCAAAATAATTGATTACAAATAGAGGAAAGGAAAAGTGTAGGAGCAGAGCAAGATGGAGACCGTAAAGCCTGAGATTCTTGTCTGCAACCTTTAACAAGTAGGCTCCAGGCCTCGAGTCAGCGTGCTTTGGGTATACCACTTCCACCTATTTATAGGTTCGGGGGCCTACCCAAACGGGCAGGGCTAAAATAACATGCAGCCCGGGGTACAGGAGAACTAGGCAGCGGTGACGGGAAGCAAAAACAAAAGACACGCCAGTCCGCGTAAGAGGGGCAGACTGGGCTCGCATGCTGGAGCTTTCGTCTGTTACTACAAGGAGCGATCTTGGCTGGTGGGTCGTATCCTGTGCGGACTGAGGACTGAGTCTGCCTGACGAGATAGCAGAGCGATCCTTGGGACCTGCTGAGACAGGATGACCCGGGTGGATTGAGAGCAGAGTCTGCCACCGGAGCTGGATCTTGCTAACATCCCGAGGTTTGACGATATGGGCTGACTGGAGAATCGAGTCCGCCGCTTAAGCAGCATGTCCTTGGAACCTTGTTGAACATGTTGCGGACTTTGCGGTTAACAACGAACACCTCCTAATATCTGTAAAGGAGAAGTCATAAGCAGGTAAATTTAAAATATAACGCAAGTACCTGAAGTGATCTTGTGAACACCTGCTAATCTATACAAAAGAGAAGTCAAAATCAGGTAAATTTAAAATATAATGCGAGTCGCAGATATGAACTCGCGAATGTTGATGAGGGGAAATTGGCACCACCAGCTAACTGTTCATTCATGGGGGAAAGGAAGGGAAATGAGACGACTGCAAACAGCTATCTACTAGTGGATGAGAGAAAAAGTCAGTAGAGCCGTGAGCCATGACAACACCAAACTTCACCCATCCTGGCTTGAATGCCTCTCTTGCGATGGGCTTTCCTTTGATTGCAAATGGTTGATTACAAGTAGAGGAAGAGAAGATCAAGTTGGAGACCGCAATGCCTAAGATTTGAGTCCACAACATTTAAAAACTAGGCTCTAGGGATCGAGTCAGCGTGCTTTGGGTGCACCACTTCCCCCTATTTATAGGTTCGGGGGCCTGCCCAAATGGGAAGGGTTAAAATAATCCGCTGGCCGAGGTACAGGAGAATCGGACATCGGTGATGGGAAACAAAAAAGAAAAGACATGCCAGTCCGCGCAAGATTGAGGGACTGGGATCCCTGTCTGGAGCTTCCATATGTTCCTGTAGGGCGTGATCCTAGCTGGATGGCCGTGACCTGTACAGGTTGATGCTTGAGTCCACATGAAGAGGAAGCTAGTAGATACAGGAATATGATTTCCTAAAGCTGTACGACCTGGGCAAAATGGAGAATTGAGTCCGCCACCGGAGAGATCTGGATCTTATTGAACGCTGAGGGTTGAGTTCGCCTAGAAGGGAGGAAGCTGGGTGGACCTGGAATAGATCTCAAGAAACTTGCCGACCTGGGTGGACTGGAGAACTTAGTCCACCGCTGAAGGAGGATGACTTGGGTCCTTGTTGAACATGTTGCAGATTTTGGGGTTAACATAATCCCCGCACATTTTTAAGCTTCAGAAAACTTCAAAAATGTTTGCTTAACCGCTGAGTCCGCAACCATAATTAATGCTGTCAGTGTTATAAATATCCCAGGAAGTTCTTTGTTTTCCAAAAGCTGCCACCGTCACGGGTCGTTTCTCACCACTCGCGGTCATCACTTTCTAGTCCACGATGTCCGGGCTTGGAGCATTCGTTGGCAACTTTTCTTCAATGGGAGAGAAGCCCAGGCCGCCGATGAAAACCAAGAAATTTGTGAAAAGAGGTGGAGTGACTGTCCACTCTGTAGGAGAAACTTCCCAAAGGGATCAACCAGTAGTTGAGCTAGTCCGCAACATTGATGAACCCGATCGCGAGAAGTCTGTGGATGCCGCGACTTCTCATAATGAAATTCCATCAAAAAGTGCGGACGAAGTACTGAATCCATCTATGATAACTAAAAACCAGAATCTTGCGGGCTCAGCGGATATGGACATGTTTCTGTCTACTTCGGGAACGCTTATGTTGAGTATAAATCTTGATAATGTGGTCTCGTCACTTGATGCCCAGCAGCCTATCGATCTTGATCAAGACAAGCGATCTACTGGAGATCAAGCTGAGAAAGAACTGCCTTCTCAAGCCCTAGTCGTCGTCGACCCAGAAGCAGTCTGCGTGAGTCTGCAAAGCTTGGAGCAAGGCATCGTGGCCTCAACTGAGAAAGAGGGCCCTTCTGAAAAGAAGAAAAGGAAAATGGACAAATCCTCCGTTTATGAACGAGTAGAGAAAAAACTTCGAGCAATGACGGAAAAGAATGTCTCTGTGTGGACTGGGGATGAGAGCTTGCAGCACTGTCCACGAGAAAAGGAGGTTTCGGAGACCGGCTTCGTTACTCTAGAGGCCCCAATCCCGGGAAGTGATTCCCTGTCTACGGTCAGTTTGTCTACAGATGAGATACTCAAATCCATATATAATGACCAACTTGATGTCATTAATTAATATTTGTTGGAGTCATGGCAAGCTAAAGTTGAGATATTGGATGTCAAGATTGGCGATCACCCTTCCACACCTGCGGCTAAAGGAGATGCAAAGAAAAAGCTGAGGGAGAAGATCACCGCTCCGAAGGCTAAGGTGGACGCAGCCTCAGAGAAGATCGCTGCAGACAAGAGGGTTGAGGACCTGCGGACTGCTGCAGTGCTGATGCGGTCAGGTAAACTCCAACCGGAGCCGAGGCACATTAAGCATCAGTGGCTTTACAAATCTCTCCTGCAAAAGACAAGACCGATAAAGATCATCACCGAGAATGATGACATAGTTATTTCACAAAGATTGGAGGCCGAGACGAGAGTAAAAGTCCATCAAGAATGTATAAAGCGCCTAAGTGATTTTGACCCGGAGCGCATGAGGCGGCCTGTTTTTGATAGTCGACATATCACTGTGATGATTGCCAAAAGTCTGATTTTACTCTTTGCATTTTGAGTCTGCCGCGACCTGGATTTAAATTTGAACTTTGCTTTCTTTGTTTCAGGATGGAAGTCGACACCTGGCTCCATTGAAACTGGCGAGATCATGCCATCTCCAGAAGTAAACATTTCAGAGCGACCTGGAGCGACCTCTCTTGGTGAGTCTGCCCAAGGCGAGCAATCCGGCCTGGATAATTTGACAATGTTAAAAAGGAAGAAGTTTGTAGACGAAATTAAAGATATTTGAGCTGAGTTGAGTAAAAAGATAGAGAGAGAAAAGGCTCTAGAGGACCACTTCACCAACATTTCAATGGCGCTTGAGAAGAGCGACAAAGAGAAGCGGCGGCTTGGTGACGATGCCTGCTACTACAAGGAGAAGTATTTGAATTTGGTGCGAGAAGGAAAGAGGCAACGAGGTGCCGAAGTCCTTGCAGAGAGGACGCGATTGACAGATTGAGCTACTCTAGTGGAGGCTGCGGCTTCAACTGAAGGCAGGCAACCCGCGACAGATGAGGTGCCGAGGCCGGAACCGAGCCCATGGTTCCTTTGGGCCAGCTAGATCTCGAGGACACACATATGCACTACACCTTCAACTCCATGCATCATCTTATCTTTCAACTGTATGGAGAAGTTCTATAATTAAGTGACCAAGTGGCACATCCTTGTAGGGATAGACACTAGCGACCCGCACGACGTAACCGTAGAGGCCACTGAGTCCTCTTTTAGCATGAACATTTGATATTTGTTGTATATTATCTGGTCTTGAACACTTATTTTTTTTATTGAACTGTAATGCAATTTGTTCGATCAGTATAATATTGATATCTATATGAGAACAATATTGCGGTCTGTGTGATGTGAATCATTCTGCAGGATGATGTTGAATGTGAACTGATTATGTGTCCATGTCTTTTGATTTTGAACTTCAAAGTTTGGGATGTGGATGAAACAACTGCGGGCTGGGCGGACTGATTTTATGTCCGCGTTCTTTTATTTTAAATGTCTATGCTTAGGATCAGCTACTGGATATGCTGCGAGCTAGGCGAACTGAAGGAACAAGCTGTGTGGTCTGGCTGAAAACTGTCAGACCCAAAATTCTATAAGTAGAGCTTTGTTGTTTCTTCATTACAGGAAATGCGATCAAAGTAGAAGTCCCTGCGGTCTCTGATATGGTGTTTACGTGTACGGATGTAGCGATCACCTTCCATGTTGCTGACCACAAAAAAGGTAAACTGACAGAGGCCGACTTAGAGGCCTTTGTTGAGAAGTACATGGCAGACTCCCCAGTTCATGTCCGCCTTCCAGAAGATGAGGAAAGAATAAATTTTTCAACTACAAACCCTGTTCGCGGTGCCAATTGATCATTTCGATTACGGGTTCAAGTTTCCTCTGCTATAGGAGATCGCAGAGATTTTTTAGCACTATGGCATGGTGCTAGGGCAGCTTGCACCGAATATGTTGGCTGCCATATATAGTTATATTTGTTATTTGCGATCTGAGAAGATCGCATTTTCTTTAAAAATTTTCAGGAATTTTTTTTGTCCGCTCAATAATAAGGACTGGAGGCCACCCATACTAAGGCGTAATTTACTTCTACTGTAGAGGCATGAAGGTTATGGGTTTATCGAATAAGATCCATAACTGGACCTCCTGTTATCTGATCTTTGAAGGCGACCTCGGCTTCGTGCACACTTATCCGTAGGAGCGCGCAGGCTTCGTCTTTAAAAGTGTCAAGATTTAAGCAGTGGAGACCGTAATTGTTGAGTTCTTGGCGGGTTCAAGGCTTGACATCGAGCATTACATCCCACTGCTGGCGAGCTTGGACCACTTAGCTCGCCAAGAGAGTAATTTTTTCTTACCTGCTTCTGTAGTCGCTGTGACTTGAAGAGATATGACAATTTTTTCTTCTTGCAGCGGTCTTGCCAGTACCAGCAAATCCACTGCAAACTCCGAGCGGCTTGACCCCTACACAAAGGGAAAGGAAAAAGGAGGTTGCAAAGTAGAGAAAATAAGAGGGGGATCGCGCAGCGGGCTACTCCTCTTCTGAAAGCTTTGATATGAAAGGCTTTGGAAGGAGCCAGAAAGATTTGCGGGGAAACTCGATGATCCACTAGCACAGCAAAAATAAACATGTCCGCCTCTCCACTGCGCTTCCCTTTTGGAAGAGTCCAAGAGTATCTCTCCGCCCCCATGTCTCGATCTTCGCGCTCTACGGGAAGCGCAACTTGCGCTTCCTGAAAGGTGTCCCTCCTGCTGATCTCCCTCTCCTGGCTGCTCAGGCCAACGCGAATAGCGTGGTGACAAGCCATTTCCTAGGTTACTTGACGAGAGACCAGCTAAGGGAAAATGAGAAACTTCAGTAGTAGGTAAAATCGCTTGAGGAAAGAAATAAGCGATTAGGAAACAAGGTTGCTCTTTAGAAGGAAAGAGAAGAGGTAAGTTTTGTATTGACAGCGATCTCCATTGTATGTCTGCGGTGACCTTACCTTCTTTGCTTTTCTACAGACCGCATATGACATTGATGTCTACAAATCCGTTTTGAAAAGTAATCTAATGTAGCAATCCAATGAAGGCAAGTATACCTATCGAATTGTAGCGAGGGGACACAAGTGTCATATTAAAATTCGGGACTGTTGAGTAATTCCACTCACACGAAAAACTATTATCTTATCGGAAAATTATTTAGGGTTTGTTAACTAATTTAAAAAGAAAGTAAACTACAAGCAATTTTGAAAAGAAAATTACTTGCACTAATATAGACAACTACTAGAGATTAAAAGAGTGGTTGAAACGATGAAAAGGAAGTAGCACTCGACCGTGAATCACCTCGACATAAGTTAATCAAAGATACGATAACAAATCTAATCTTAATAAGGTAAAGGTCCTTTACCGTGGAGGTTCCCAAAGCTTGAACACACTTCTCTCAAAGTCATACCCAACAGAGTTTAGGAAGGTCTGACCAAACTCTGTGTAACATCCCTAAAACAACTAGACCCCTAGGAGTGGTTTTGTCATTACTGGGTCATGACAAAACCTTAAGAAGCTTAAAGGACCAAGTGAACAAGGGCCAAGGTGAAAATCACCTCAGTCGGCCTATAGCACAGCCTCACCACCAGACTTAGGGTGTGACCTTAGGGCTTCAATTTGACTTCATGACCCCACGACAACACCCTAAACCCCCTTGGGTGGTCCATAGGGTCACTAAGGACCCAATGGTGATGTAGGCTATGCCTTAGGGATCCTACATGGAGGGCGTGACTACGACCATTACAACGTTAACGCTCCCTAACCCGCACACAAACGAAACACAGCGTCCACAATGAATTTTATTTATCGTTCGCGCTAACATACGGATAGCCGATCCGCAAGTGAAACTTAGAATGTTTATAGGCCAAAATCCTTTCCGGATAAATGGAATAATTTTGATTCTGGTCGAGCTTGGAGTTGTACCAAAATAGATCCACCCAAAAAAATCACGATTCGAAAAGTGGTAGGATCTATCCCAACAAAACAAAAGCGAGGAGCGCCAATCCTCTCGATAGATCTTTTCGGAAAACCAAATGAAAATCTCAGATCTATTATTAGTAACACCGTGAAAAGTTAACGATTTGAGAAATCACGCAAAATTCATCCACCACAAGAACTAGTCAAAGAAGGAAATCTCTTGTGTAGGAATTTCGTTACACCACTCGGAAACGTAGATCCGAGATGTTTGGATCCACAAAGAACGACCGCTCTTTCTTTTGAAACCCACGGGAAACGCACCACGGATGAAGATCTTGCTCGTCTCCTTCGCTTTCTCGCCGTGGATGATTACCCCAAAACTTTAGTTCTTCCTTGCACACGATCCTTTTCCTCCTAGGTGGCTGAAAATGTCAATGGTTTGAATATTATTTGGTGGATAATAGGTTGACAGGTGGGAGAACGATGGGTTGTTAGAGGAAGAGAGGAGTGGAAGGGGGTGGCCAAGCAAATATGGAGAGGGGCGGCCAAACTCCTTGAGATGGAGCCTTGAGGGGGGGTGGCGGCTAAGAGGAGGAGGAAGAGGAGAATTAGGTTTAGGCAAGCAATTTTCTTTGATCTCAATAATAATCCACTAACAAATGAAAATTTGTCCTTATATAAGGCTTGCAATCCACGTGGCTATTAGCAGCCCAAAATAAATATTGTCCCGAAATGAAATGACAGAAAATAACATAGTTTCAAATACCACATATAAAAGATAAATGCAGACCACTAGTAAAATAAATTTAACTCTTATTCTTATTGCGTGGGCAAAGATTGTAGCCGTGCCCGCTAAGGCGCCGCAAGTCTTTTGTTGGAGGAGCATCGTCGTCATCTTCTGCCACGCCAACACCGCCATGGACGTCGTCTTCATCACCCAGTTGGCCGTCGTGGATGCCGTCGCCATCAATCCTCCCGCTCTCAAAAGGACTCATCGCCGATGAGTGGGCAAGATGGTAACGGTGGAGGAGATCTTTATCAAGATGAGCCAGCTCTGCCGAAGAAATCGAAGAGTCGTCCGAAACTGGACGACCATGCCATCTGACCAAAAACCTGTGAACATTGCCGTCGGGAGTAGAAAACACCGCATCCTGCAAAATCTTGTCAGGCAAGAAATCGGTCTGGGGGAACCTTGGAAAAGCGTTAGGCGCAGAAGAAAAACAAGTTGCATCATCGATAGGCAACGTACCTCCCGAAGGATCCGAAAGGGAGAGCGGTCCAGAAATATTCTCACCCCCACCCCTTTAGACGGTATAGTGGAAATATGAAACGGAGAGACTGACAGTTCAGGTGGTGGAGCGACATAGAGCGTTAAATCTGAAATGTTAAAAACAGGGGAGATTCCCCAATCAGCGGGTAACTTTAATAAATATGCATTTTCACCTAGCTTCTTCAAAACCTGAAAAGGATCGGCTCTCATATTCGCTAATTTTTTATGGTTCCCGAAGGCATCCGTTCAGGGATAAGACGTACCATTACCAAATCGCCAATATTTAAGGGGACTGCTCGCTTATGTATGTTAGCACTCGATAGATAAATAGCATATTGTTTAGCTAACGTCTTCCCTATGTGCTCATGGAGAGTGTGAACGTGCGAGGAGAAGTCCTGTGCAAATTGACTTGATTTAAATGATGGTGGTAACGGAATCAAGTCAAGAGGCACGGGCGCCTTATATCCATGCACTATCTCATTTGGCGATAAACCGGTGGACCTATTCTTAGAATTATTGAAGGCTAGTTGAGTGTGACGAAGAATAAGGTCCCATGTGCCATTATGATCACCCACTATGCAACGAAGTAACCCACCCAAACTCCAGTTAACAACTTCCATTTTCCCATCCGTTTGTGGATGATAGGCCGACGAAAACATAAGTCGAGTGCCCAACAGCTTCCAAAGTGTTTTCCAAAAGTAGCTAGTAAACTTAACATCTCTATCGGTCACGATGGTTTTGGGGACACCCCGATGTGCCACGACCTCCTTAAAATACAACTTAGCGACATGTGAAGCATCATTGGTACTATGACAAGCGATAAAATAAGCCATTTTTGAGAATCGGTCCACTACGACCAAGATGGAATCGTGACGCCTAAATGTCAGTGGAAGGCCGAATATGAATTCCATGCTAACATCCACCCATGGGGCTGATGGAATCGGAAGGGGTGTGTAAAGACCAGCATTGGTCTTGTTACCCTTTGCTAATTGACATACGCGGCAGCTCCCGACGATTTTATTGACCATTGGCTTGAGACCCGACCAAAAGAATTTATCCTCTACAAGTGTGATCGTTTTATCGCGACCGAAGTGTCCACCTTGTCCTCCACTATGTAACTCGCATATAATAAAATGGCGTAGGAAAGAGCGGGGAATACATAGTCGCGTATGCTTAAATAGGTACCCGTCATGGATGTAGTATGCCGAAATAGTGGAAGGGGAATTGTCCTGAGCGGCGAAATATATATCCTTAAAATCCGGGCACTGTATATACTCATCTTTGATTCTTTCAAATCCTATGACCGATACCTCCATGGTAGATAATAATAGGGTGACTCGACTAAGGGCGTCCGCCACATGATTTAACGTACCCTTGAGGTGCTTGATAATGAATGTATACTCCTGAAGGTATGCGACCCATTTGGCATGCCGAGGGCTGATCTTACTTTGGGAGTTTACAAATTTTAACGCCTCATGATCGGATATGATTACAAATTCTTTTGAGATAAGATAGTGTCGCCAATGTTGGAGACAACTTATCACGGCATATAACTCACGATCATAATTGGAATAATTTAACTTTGGACCGGCAAGTGTTTCGCTAAAATATCCTATCGGATGTCCCTCTTGACTTAAAACTCCTCCGATCCCTATTCCCGATGCGTCGCATGATAATTCAAACACTTTACTAAAATCCGGCAATCGTAATAATGGGGCTTCGGACATCCGGTCCTTAATCATTTGAAACGCGCGAGTGGCCGCTTTAGTCCAAGAAAATTCTCCTTTTTTCATGCATTCGGTGATCGGTGTCATGATACTACTAAAGTTTTGGATGAACCTTCGATAAAATGTGGCCAAGCCGTGAAAACTTCTAACTTCCCGAATATTTGTTGGTTCAGGCCAATCTTTAATCACTTGGACCTTTTTTGGGTCAACATGAATGCCTTCGAAACTCACTATGTAGCCTAGAAACTCTACGGACGTCACACCAAAGGAGCATTTTTTAAGATTAATATATAGACTTTCTTGGCGCAAGGTTGATAGGATTGTCCTTAGATGTTTGTCATGATCCTTTTGTGAACGGCTGAATACTAAGATAACATCAAAGTATACTACTACGTACTTACCCATGTATGGCTTAAAAACTTGGGTCATCAATCGAGAGAAAGTACTCGGTCCATTGGTGAGCACTTCTCCAAGCACCACCCACTCATAGAGCCCATCCTTAGATTTAAAAGCCGTTTTCCATTCATCTCCTTCTCGTATCCTTATTTGATGATAACCACTTTTGAGATCCAATTTTGAAAATATGGCGGCTCCCGATAACATATCTAATAAGTCGTCCAAACGGGGAATGGGGAACCTATATTTTACCGTAATTTTATTTATGGCCCGGTAGTCTACACACAATCGCCAAGACTTATCTTTCTTTGGAACAAAGAGGGCCGGTACGGCGCATGGGCTCTTACTATGGCGGATAAAACCCTTTGCTAGAAAATTCGAAATTAAAGCTTGTAGCTCCTCATGTGCAGAGGGGTTGAGCTGATAATGTGGATGGTTAGGCAATGAAGAGCCCGGGACGAAATCAATCTCATGCTGAATATCTCTCATGGGTGGCAACTTAGATGGCAAGTCATCCTGATAGACGTCTTTATACTCTTCCAATATAGTGCACAAAGATAACAGTATATTCTCTAAAGTGGGCGAGTCTTCCTGAGCTTGTAGGCATACTAAAGCATACAGGACGCCGTCCAAGAAGGTCTCACGTTCCAACTCCTTCTTACTTATCAGACTTATAATTTTTCTTTCCGCAGGAACAATTGTGTCTTTGGGGGGAAACCGAAGGATCCTTGGGCGGTGTGGGTTTCAGTACAATGTGTTGGAGTTACCATGATGATCTGGAAGTGGCCAAACATGTAATCTCACTGCCAACGCAATATGAGCCTGCAGGGTCGCACATAAGAGATGTGGAGAAGTTGGATGACTGACTGTGTTGGTAAAGGTTACCAATCACCGACCTGAATAGGGTTGTGGGCAAAGTGTTGCCTTATAGGATCATCGGGTTGGGCAAATGTTGCCTTGGAAGGCTGGTTAGGTTTGTCGTCCGAGGGTCGATGACATTAGTCGAGAATGGTCTTCTGATTCCCGCCGATCGGCGAGAATCGTCTCCCTGATTCTCGCCGATCGACGAGAATCGTCGAGAATCAATTGTTGATTCTCGACGATCGACTACTTCGACGATTGTCGTCGACCGCGGCTCGACGATCGTCGAGTATCATTATGTGTCGTCGAGCGTGGCTCGACGATCGGCGAGAATCGTCGAGTATTGTACTCTGATTCTCGCCGATCCAATGTGATACTCGTCGAATGATTCTCACCGAACCTGCTCAGTGATTCTCGCCGATTGTCGCCGATTCTCACCGATTCATACTCGCCGATTCTGAACCCTAGTTCTGGGTGGTCTGCGGATAGAGATTTTCCTGCGTTTATTTACACCTCTAGTATAAATAGAACACTTAGGTTTTATCGGGTAGAGATCCTTTTGGCTACTGTGCGAATCGACCTCGACGGAAAGGTTCCGCTCGATCATTTCCCCGATCCCGATCCCGCCGCCGGAAAGTGTTCCGCCGCTGCGTTCGCTCCACTACCACCTCTTCTCCGGCGACTGTCGCTGGTGCTGCTCTTCCTGGCGCGGACCTAGCAGTCCGTGGATTAGCCGAGGTGCGGTCTTCTCCTTTCCGATCTTCCGTGTGACGGAAAGCTCGGCGTTCTCCCGCTCGTGTGGACTTCTGCAGAAACGTGGATACTATTCCACGTAGAACTCGCCACTAGCAAGAAGATAAAGTTTGGAGCTCCTCCGTAGAGTTGTGGCTCAACGCCACCGAGGTAATTTTTGCCTAGTTTTGCTAAATTCTTGATTCAACTGTTCATGGCCCGATCCACATCTCTTTGGGTTTTTCTTGATGTTTTATTTTTCCGCTGCGTGCACAAGCGTTGTGCCAACCCCATAGAGAAACCCAACAGTGGTATGAGAGTCAGGTTCGGCCATGACTGTT
This sequence comes from Platanthera guangdongensis, assembly GCA_039583875.1. Classification (NCBI taxonomy): domain Eukaryota; kingdom Viridiplantae; phylum Streptophyta; class Magnoliopsida; order Asparagales; family Orchidaceae; genus Platanthera; species Platanthera guangdongensis. Next base: position 165,769,267 of record CM077150.1, on the reverse strand, counting down.
GTTTTGGAAGTTTGGTCATTCCAGTACGTGTAAACCTAGAGATTTAGAAGCGTTCTAAATGTCTAAATTTAGTCTTGGCACCTCACCAAGAACGATTGGAATTTCGGTGGCATTTCTAAGTGTTAGAAATTGTTGTCTCCTTAGCAGTAACCATCCCTCGAGTATGTTTTGGATTTTGAATCCAACGTAGAGAGATGAGCTTGTCTACTACTTAAGTTGAGTTGTGTTTGCCTTCTGTCCAATGCATGTAAATCTAAGGATTTGGAAATTTCCGGATGTTCAGATTTAGCCCTTCCTTCTATCAAATTGTTGATGGTGTAAGGATGTGCACATAAGGGATGCATGTGATGTAGAATTGTTTTTCTTTGGATGTGCATATAGATCAAATGTTGATCATGGTTAACTGTTAACCTAAAATTGAAATCCCTTCTTTTAATATTAAGTGTTCGGATGCCTTCCGATGGATGACACTCTTCCTGCCTCGATCGATGAAATGTGGGCTTGCCAAAGCAAGGTGCATTAATCTATCTTGGTAAGGGTGCGAGCGGATAATTGTGATATCCCACTGTCAACATCGGGTCCAGCTTAACTAGGTGACCTCAAAGGTTGAGTGCCTAGAGGCATAGGGTTGGCATGCACCATATGATGGATGCGAATAAGGAGTTATTCACCAACCATACAAGAATTGCATGAGGATGCAATTGGCAAGCGTTGCCTACCTAAATAACCGCATCGTGAGAGGAACGCCAAAGCGGACTCATAGTGTTGGTGAAATACGGATCTTGTCCACTAAGAGAGTAGCTCGCATGAACTCTCCGAATTGTTAGTGAGGGCTATCATTTCGAATAAAATAGTGGGAGTATTTTAATTGAAGTCCTAATTAGAATAAATTGTAATTGAAATTTAGGTACTGATTTTATTCTGCATAAATTCTTGTAGAATTCCATGGCAAGTGTTTCACACTCCACGCTGTCTCTGAGAGCCATCCTTAAGAAGGATAAGCTCAGCGGGACAAACTATATGGACTGGTACAGGAACCTGAGAATTGTTCTCAGGCAAGAGCGAAAGCTCTATGTCTTGGAAGAAGAAGCCCCCGAGGTGCCGACCGGGAACTCTTCCCGTGCTGAGAAGGATACTTATAAGAAGTATACTGACGATGCTTTGGATGTCGAGTGCCTTATGCTTGCCACCATGAACTCTGAGCTTCAGAAGCAACATGAGAACATGGGGTGCAAGGAGATTGACGAGCACCTCAAGAAAATGTTTCAAGGGCAGGCTCGTCAAGAGAGGTTCGACATCACTAAAGCGTTGTTTCAGTGCAAGATGGGAGTTCGAGACTCAGTAGGGACTCGCGTACTCAAGATGATTGGGTATATAGAGAACCTTGAAAGGCTGGGTTTTCCTCTTGGTCAAGAGTTGGCCACGGATCTGATCTTGCAATCGTTGCCGGACAGTTATGAGCAGTTTGTCTTGAACTACAATATGAATGAGATAGACAAGACACTGCCCGAACTCCTAGGCATGTTAAGAACTGCCGAGATCAACATGAAGAAGGCCAAGCCTGCCAGCCCCATACTGATGGTGCATAAGGGCAAGGACAAAGCCAAGGGCTCTAAGAAGACGAAGGTAGGACCTAGTCATATCTTGAGCCCAAGTCTTCAGCACTGATCAAGAAGAAGAGCACGGTGAAGGAAGGGAAATGTCACCACTGTGGCAAGGCTAGTCATTGGCGGAGGAACTGCCCTTCGTATATTGAGGTTCTGCAGAAATTGAGGGGAGGTATGACTTCCGCTTCTAATGTTTACGTTATAGAGATAAACCTTTCTGCTCCTTCATCTTGGGTATTGGATACCGGATGTGGTTCTCACATTTGTACAAATGTGCAGGAACTGGGAAGGAGAAGATTGCTGAGTAAAGGGGAGGTGGACCTCCGCGTCGGCAATGGAGCAAGAGTTGCTGCTGTAGCCGTAGGAGTTTACCGTCTTTCTTTGCCCAGTGGGCTTGTAATAGAACTAGATAACTGTTATTTTGTTCCGGCGATAACTAGAAACATTATATCTATTTCATGTTTGGACATGATTGGATTTTCTTTTATAATTAAGAACAATTGTTGTTCAATATTTAAGAATGATGTTTGTTATGCTGTAGCCCAATTGTTTAATGGTCTTTACGTTTTGAACTTGGACCATCTGATCTATAATGTAGAAAATAATAAAAGACTAAGAACAAATGATTCGAACCCTACGTTTCTCTGCCATTGTCGTTTGGGTCATATCAACGAGAAGTGTATATCCAAGCTCCATAGAGATGGACTTTTGGACTCATTTGATTATGAATCATTTGAGCGATGCGAATCTTGTTTGTTAGGCAAAATGACTAAAGCTCCTTTCACTGGTTATACTGAGAGGGCTGAGGATCTCTTGGGTGTTGTACATAGTGTTGTATGCGGACCCATGAGTACCATGGCTAGAGGTGGGTATTTCTACTTTGTTACATTTACTGATGATTTCAGTAGATACGGATATGTGTATCTTATGAAGTGCAAATCCGAGACCTTTGAAAAGTTCAAAGAGTTCAAAAATGAAGTAGAAAACCAGTTGGGTAAAAGGGTTAAAGCACTCCGATCTGATCGAGGTGGTGAATACCTGAGTCATGAGTTCCGTGATCATCTGAAAGAGTGTAGTATTGTATCACAGCTCACTCCACCTAGAACGCCACAACATAATGGTGTGTCTGAGAGGAGAAATCGTACTCTGTTAGAAATGGTACGTTCGATGATGAGTCATGCAGACTTGCCTGTTTCCTTTTGGGGTTTTGCTTTAGAGACTGCTGCAATGACATTGAATCGCGCTCCAACGAAAACGGTTCTGAAGACACCATATGAGATATGGACTGGGAAGCGTCCTAGTATGTCGTTCATTAAAATTTGGGGCTGTTAGGCATACGTGAGACGTCAAATGCCTGACAAGCTGGAACCCAAATCGAATAAATATTATCTGGTGGGATATCCTAAGGAAATGAAAGGGTATTACTTTTACCTACCATCCGAGGGCAAAGTGTTTGTCGCAAGGACTGGTGTCTTCTTGGAGAAAGAGTTCTTATCAAGAAAGACTGAAAAGGTAGAGCTTGAAGAAGTTCAAGAGCCACATGTAGTGAATGAACCGGAATTGGATTCTGAGATAGGACTACAAGATATTGTAGCTGGAGAACCCTGCTCAGGGAACACAAGTCCTACGTAGATCTGGTAGACCGAGGTTTGAGCCTGAGAGATATGGATTTCTCGTGTCTCAAATAGGTAATGTGTTGCTTATGGATCATGATGATAAACCAGCAACCTACCAAGAGGTTATGAATGGACCAGACTCCGACAAATGGCTTGAGGCTATGAAATCCGAAATGGACTCCATGCATGCAAACCAAGTTTGGAACTTGGTGGAACCACCTGAAGGGGTACGACCCATAGGGTGCAAGTGGGTCTTCAAGAAGAAGACCGACATGGATGGGAATGTACAGACATTCAAAGGGCGACTGGTGGCTAAGGGCTTCAAGCAAATTCATGGTATTGACTATGATGAGACCTTTTCCCCTGTTGCCATGGTAAAGTCCATTAGGATATTGCTTGCTATTGCTGCGTATTATGACTACGAGATCTGGCAGATGGATGTCAAAACGGCTTTCCTTAATGGAAACCTCCTTGAGGAAGTGTATATGACACAACCCGAGGGTTTTGTATCCTCAGATGAAGCAACTAAAATATGCAAGCTGAATAAGTCCATTTATGGACTGAAACAGGCCTCTCGAAGTTGGAATCTTCGTTTTGATGAGAAAATCAAAGAGTTTGGTTTCATCAAGAATGAAGATGAGCCTTGTGTTTACAAGCGAATCAGTGGGAGCATTGTTGTCTTCCTGATATTGTATGTAGATGACATACTGTTGATTGGGAATGACATTCCTACCCTGAAAGTTGTTAAGAACAACCTAGGGAACTGATTTTCAATGAAGGATTTGGGTGAAGCGACTTATATACTTGGTATCAAGATCTATAGAGATAGATCGAAGAAGTTGCTGGGTTTGACCCAGAGTACGTACATCGAAAAGGTGTTGAAGCGGTTCAACATGCTTGAGTCCAAGAAAGGATTTTTGCCCATGTCTCATGGTGTGAATCTCTCTAAGGACCAATGTCCAAAGTCTTGTGAAGACAAGGACCGCATGAAGTTGATTCCATATGCTTCGGCAATTGGATCAATCATGTACGCGATGTTATGTACTCGACCCGATGTCTCCTTTGCTTTGAGCATGACTAGTAGGTATCAGTCAGACCCCGGTGAGTGTCACTGGATTGCAGTCAAGAATGTCCTGAAGTACTTGAGAAGGACTAAGGATGTGTTCTTGGTGTATGGTGGAGAGGAAGAGCTCGTTGTAAGCGGTTACACGGATGCTAGCTTCCAAACTGATAGAGACGACTCCAAGTCTCATTCAGGTTTTGTGTTTTGCCTGAATGGAGGAGCTGTGAGCTGGAAGAGTTCCAAGCAAGAGACAGTTGCTGATTCTACAACAGAGGCCGAGTATATCGCAGCAGCTAATGCAGCGAAGGAGGCTGTATGGATTAGGAAATTCATCGGCGAGCTTGATGTAGTTCCTAGCATTGTTGGTCCCGTAGTTCTCTACTGTGATAACAATGGTGCAATTGCACAATCTAAGGAACCTAGATCTCATCAGCGCTCCAAGCACATACTTCGGCGGTTTCATCTTATTCGTGAGATTGTCGAACGAGGAGATGTAAACATTTGCAGAGTGCCGACTGAGGAAAATATTGCGGATCCGCTGACAAAGCCTCTCGCACAGAGAAAGCATGATGGTCATACTAGATCGATGGGTATGTGATACCTAAACGATCAACTCTAGCGAGGATCTTGTGGATTGCATGTAAATATGTATTTTGTTGGCTGTTTGTTCATATGATGAACTGTGTACCTAGTTTTTCTTTTATAATTGATGGCAAATTCTTTTATTATGAGTTTTTCTATATATGATAGTTAAATGTTAACATAATAGATACCCTTAGAATGTTCGCTTCCATAGGACATCAAGTACGTGACTTGAATGTGAGAGCCTATGATTTATTTGAAGCTTCATTCTTAAAGGTCCCTGGTCGAGTATCATCATAGAAGCTAAGGGTGATGATGATACATGAAGGCTAGCACGTGTGTTGACTGATGACTGGTTCTCACAGGTCATGATATTGTGATATCAAGTCATCACGTGGGTACTTGTTAGTGAACAAGTTGTACTGGACAGACCCAACCTGAGACTACTCTGTGGATTGTCATCCAATAGTGTCACGAGTAGGTCTCAATTGACAATGGTGTTGTGGTCCTTTGACCTGAAGTCACAACATTCATCAAGTGAGGAAGAGCGTGCTTTGATGCCATCTAAAGTCTTCCTTGAGAAAGGTTGATGATAAGGGTGGTTGTTGGGCATGTTACGAATCATTTGGGTGTTTGTGTGTGAGCAGATATGGAATTTGTCCTCCTGTATGACAGGAGTTGCATCCATGGGCCCCTTGATGGAACTGGACTGAGAAATGCATGACCATGCTTGGTTGAGTCAATATGTGATATTGGACTCACCATTCTCTGGAAGTCCGTCCTGGATCAAGAAAACTTGGATTGAGCTATTACGAGGGTGACACGGTCCATGCCTCTAGTTCCTTCCGGATGTAAGGGACAAAGGGACAAAGACAACGCTGATACATTGGTCATAAAGGCTTATGAGTTATTAACTCTTATTGCTTGGGGAGCAATGATGCATTGCTAGATGCCGCTCATTGTTTGTGAGGTTTTTGGTTTGATACTTTCGAGATCAAGTGGGAGTCTGTTGGAGTTACCATGATGATCTGGAAGTGGTCAAACATGTAATCTCACTGCCAACGCAATATGAGCCTGCAGGGTCGCACATAAGAGATGTGGAGAAGTTGGATGACTGACTGTGTTGGTAAAGGTTACCAATCACCGACCTGAATAGGGTTGTGGGCAAAGTGTTGCCTTATAGGATCATCGGGTTGGGCAAATGTTGCCTTGGAAGGCTGGTTAGGTTTGTCGTCCGAGGGTCGATGACATTAGTCGAGAATGGTCTTCTGATTCCCGCCGATCGGCGAGAATCGTCTCCCTGATTCTCGCCGATCGACGAGAATCGTCGAGAATCAATTGTTGATTCTCGACGATCGACTACTTCGACGATTGTCGTCGACCGCGGCTCGACGATCGTCGAGTATCATTATGCGTCGTCGAGCGTGGCTCGACGATCGGCGAGAATCGTCGAGTATTGTACTCTGATTCTCGCCGATCCAATGTGATACTCATCGAATGATTCTCACCGAACCTGCTCAGTGATTCTCGCTGATTGTCGCCGATTCTCACCGATTCTTACTCGCCGATTCTGAACCCTAGTTCTGGGTGGTCTGCGGATAGCGATTTTCCTGGGTTTATTTATACCTCTAGTATAAATAGAACACTTAGGTTTTATCGGGTAGAGATCCTTTTGGCTACTGTGCGAATCGACCTCGACGGAAAGGTTCCGCTCGATCGTTTCCCCGATCCCGATCCCGCCGCCGGAAAGTGTTCCGCCGTTGCGTTCGCTCCGCTGCCACCTCTTCTCTGGCGACTGTCGCTGGTGCTGCTCTTCCTGGCGCGGACCTAGCAGTCCGTGGATTAGCCGAGGTGCGGTCTTCTCCTTTCCGATCTTCCGTGTGACGGAAAGCTCGGCGTTCTCCCGCTCATGTGGACTTCTGCAGAAACGTGGATACTATTCCACGTAGAACTCGCCACTAGCAAGAAGATAAAGTTTGGAGCACGTCCGTAGAGTTGTGACTCAACGCCACCGAGGTAATTTTTGCCTAGTTTTGCTAACTTCTTGATTCAACTGTTCATGGCCCGATCCACATCTCTTTGGGTTTTTCTTGATGTTTTATTTTTCCGCTGCGTGCACAAGTGTTGTGCTAACCCCATAGAGAAACCCAACACAATGGTCTTACCATTATACTTGAACTCATAAGTGTTGGCGCGCCCGAAATGGGTCACGTCATAATCATAGAGCCACGGGCGCCCTAGGAGTACATGACATACATCCATGGGGATGACATCACACCACACTTTATCGACATAGCTCTTCAACGTAAGTGACACTAAACAACGCTTAGAAACCGCGATGGATATTTTGTTCACCCACGCTATTTTATATGGCTGGGGGTGTGGTTCGGGGACTAGGTGCATACGAGTGACGACATTTTCCGAAATGACTTTCATGCAACTTTCGCTGTCTATTATTAACTTGCACCACTTTTCACCACATTTAAAATTCAAAGAAAATATGTTCGTCCGATTGTGCTCATCCGGTGCACGCGGTGTGGCCAAGATACACCTCATAACCATCATATAAGACTCATCTTCGATATCACTCGGCTCGACATCTGACTCACCGCCAGCTTCATAGACGAGCTCGGCAGGTTCGGATGTGGACTCTAATAGTGCCAGTGGCTTACTCTTAGTGGGACACTCACTAGAGTAGTGTCCTTGAATTCCGCACGAATAACATGTAGCATTAGTCTTATTAATTCGTCCTATTGGAACTCTCTCACCATTGGGATTTTTATTGTTCCTAGCGGTAATTACTATGGAACTTGAGTCAGTCGATCAGAACTTTCCTTTGTCTCGCATGGATGACGAAGGTGGGGGTCCTAAGATGGATTTTCCTTTCTGGAATGCTCGACCCTTGGACTTGTTGGCATTGTGATTTTCTATATCCAATGCTGCATTGAATGTTGTGTTAATCTCCGTGTGACCATAACGCAAAAGCTTGCCTTGGATGTCCGTATTAAGTCCCTTACGGAAACGAGATAGTGTGACCTCGGGCATTTCTCGAATATCACAACTCACCATCATATCCTTGAGTTGTCCCATGTACTCCGCTACCGATTGGCCTCCTTGACGAAGGGTGGCGAGCTCGTCGAACATTTGGGTTCGGTGATACGCCGGGACATATTGGTCATGCAGGAGTGCCTACATGGCGTTCCACCCAATTGGGGGTGCTCCATTCACGGTGCCTAGACGCCTCTCTTCGTTCAACCAGAACGTTTTGGATCTACCCAGAAGTTTCATTCGTGCTACCCGCACCTTCTCAACGTCCATCAGGTTGTGCCACTCAAAATAGCACTCAATATCCATGATCCAGTTTAGAAAGACTTGGGGTTCACCCATGACATCGTAGGATGGTGATTCCATTTTAACGGCCCTAGTTAAGTCGAACTCATAAGGGGCTCGTGGCGCGTACTCATAGTCCTGATCACGCGGGTGATTTTGTCGCTCCTCTCGTTGGTTGGCGGGCTGGGGTGGCTGCCCCGGTCGATTTATCCCAAAGCCGGGATTTTGAGGCGTTGCCTGATTTACTGCCAACCCTTGTATTAACTGAGTGAGTGCATCGAACCTGGTGTTAAACTCTTCCCTAAGCGCCGAAATTATTGCAGGAGCGTGCTCATCATCATGGTTGTCGGCCATGTGTGAGGTGGATGGAGGATACTCCGTACCAAGCCTCGTGCGCATGAACAACACTGATACAGCGTGTCTCACCTAGACAAAAGACTGTTTGAACAAGAATTTTTATAAATCAGGATTTTTATACGCTTAATGACTTGGAGAACGAAAATATTTTTTTTTTTGATTTTTTATGCTTAGAAAAAAAAGGTAGAAAATTCAGAATTTTTTTGTAATTTTAATTTTTTTTTTGCAGAATTTTTTTTTGATTGTTTTGTTATATGCAGACCAGATGGTGAAAAATTTCAAATTTTGTGTCTACGAAACGTGCACGACCAAGTGTGGATCGACATCCTAAGACCGGAAAGCGTAAGGATGGTGTCGATTGAGAAATCAACACAAACCTCGCTTTGATACCAAATTTGATGTAGGCTATGCCTTAAGGATCCCACACGGAGGGCGTGACTACGACCTTTACAACGTTAATGCTCCCTAACCCGCACACAAACAAAACGCAGCGTCCACAATGAATTTTATTTATCGTTCGCGCTAACATACGGATAGCCGATCCGCAAGTGGAACGGAGAATGGCTATAGGCCAAAATCCTTCCGGCTAAATGGAATAATATTGATTCCAGTCGAGCTTGGAGTTGTACCAAAATAGATCCACCCAAAAAAAATCACGATTCGAAAAGTGGTAGGATCTATCCCAACAAAACAAAAGTGAGGAGCGCCAATCCTCTCGATAGATATTTTCGGAAAACCAAATGAAAATCTCAGATCTATTATTAGTAACACCGTGAAAAGTTAACGATTCGAGAAATTACGCAAAATTCATCCACCACAAGAACTAGTCAAAGAAGGAAATCTCTTGTATAGGAATTTCGTTACCCCACTCGGAAACGTAGATCCGAGATGTTTGGATCCACAAAGAATGACCGCTCTTCCTTTTGAAACCCACGGGAAACGCACCACGGATGAAGATCTTGCTCGTCTCCTTCGCTTTCTCGTCGTGGACGATTACCCCAAAACTTTGGTTCTTCCTTGCACACGATCCTTTTCCTCCAAGGTGGCCGAAAATGTCAATGGGTTGAATATGATTTGTTGGAGAATAGGTAGAGAGGTGGGAGAACGATGGGTTGTTAGAGGAAGAGAGGAGTAGAAGGGGGCGGCCAAGCAAAGATGGAGAGGGGCGGCCGAACTCCTTGAGATGGAGCCTTGAGGGGGGCGGCAGCTAAGAGGAGGAGGAAGAGGAGAATTAGGTTTAGGCAAGCAACTTTCTTTGACCCCAATAATAATCCACTAACAAATGAAAATTTGGTATTATATAAGGCTTACAATCCACGTGGCTATTAGCAGCCCAAAATAAATATTGTCCCGAAATGAAATGACAGAAAATAACATAGTTTCAAATACCACATATAAAAGATAAATGCAGACCACTAGTAAAATAAATTTAACCCTTATTCTTTTTGCGTGGGCGAAGATTGTAGTCGTGCCCGCTACGGCGCCGCAAGTCTTTTGGTAGAGGAGCATCATCGTCATCTTCTGCCACGGCAACACCACCATGGACGTCGTCTTCATCACCCAGTTGGCCATCGTGGTAGCCGTCGCCATCAAATGGGGACAGGCGAAGTGGCCAAGTTGGCCTAAGTCCACCCAAACCCTAAATGGGAAAAACTGGCATACTTGGGGTCAGTTGACCCTTCCATAGCCAAGAGGACCCCACACATGCCCTCCTAACCCTAAAATGAGGTCAATAGGTCACCAGGGACCCATTGGGGTCCACACAAGAGGCTAAGTTGACCTAAGTCAACCCTAGCCGTAAAAAGGTCAAAGTGCGCAAACTAAGGGCTATTGTCCTCTAACATGCCCAATTGACAATACCTAGACCTCCACAAGCCCTAAGGGAGGCCAATTGGTCACCAAGGACCCATTATAGTCAACCAAAGAGGCTAGGTTGACCCAAGTCAACCATAATCCTATTTTGGTCAAAGTACCCTTCCTAAGGGTAGGTGACCTCCAAAGTGACAAGACAACCTACCCAACCCTTCATAGATTTTATGGGAGGCCAATGGGTCACCAAGGACCCATTGGGGTCCACCTAGAAGGTCATTTTTACCAAGGTCAACTCCACACTTGAAATGGGTCAAACTAGCCTAAATGGCTAGCTCAAGCATAATCCGCTTAGGCTAAGCCCAATTAAGGTGGCTCATTGGTTTATGGGGGCTGAGAAACATCAGATTTGCCATCTAATTTCGGCCAAGGTGACTAGGAGAGAGAAGAAGCTTCATTTGCCCTTTAATGGAGGAGAGAGAAAACGGAGGAAGACCATTCATGGCCAAGGAAGACCAAGAGCCACTCCCGCCACCTCCAAGGGGGCTGATTAAACTCCCCATTCATTCAGTGGATGTTCAGGGGTCATTTTGGTTCCTGTTCACGGCCGGAACAGTGAACCCAACCATGGCCGAGCTAAGATTTCAATGGCCATTAATGGCCATTGATGGCTTGGCCTCTCCCCTCCTCAACTGGTGTTTTAAACACGATCAGTGGCATGAGAGGAGCCCTTCCCACCTTTTAACTGGAGTTTTCGAGCCCCTCTATAGTGCAGTTGCTGAAACTAGAGTGGCGGCATGACCACCATGGCAACTCGGTGATCAACTCAAATCCAGACCACCAATGAGGTCCTCCATTGCTCCTTCTTCTATGGGTAGATCATAGGATTCAATAGGGAAGGGAATCAGGCTCAATTTAGCCCGATCAAAGCTCTCAATTTCTCTGGTTTTTCAGAAAAAAATAACCTATCGGGATCGCCGGAATCCACCCCTCCGGCTGCTGTGCCGCCGCTTGGCTATAGCCACCACCTCGACGATGGTGGTGGTGGCGGTGGTCGGCCAGGGAGGTATCTGGGTGGCCGGCTATGGCAGCTGGAAGATGCTCCAGGTCGGGTGATTCCTGGTTGTTGGCTGGAGGTAGAAGATGAGCTAGCGCCATCGGATCTGCGCCAAGTTTTGTGCAAGATCAAAATTTATATATTATATTAAAACTATTTTTTGCCCTTATAAATCATTCATTTATGAAATATTTTACAAATACCTAGTTGCTGTTTTAGAGAAAATGAACAACATAAAAATTGTATCTCGGTGGGTCCACTTTATTTTAAAATTGATTTCATCGAATTTGGGTATGTGGTTTGACCACAACACTCATTTTTGTGGGATCTATACCTAGGGCAAGTCAGAGACTTAAATGTGTGCCCCAACTTCACCATATGTTCAAATGATCTAAAATTTGGACACGAAGTAAATCTAACGTATACTAGGTCATGCCCAAAATTGGGAATTTTTGGAGACATTTTTCTATAGTTTTTGAAATTATTTAATAATCGTAAGGAAATTTAATTAGGGGACATAATGACCTTCAAACCCTCCCAAATTTTGGTGGGTGGTCCATGTGGTCATCATCAGTCTCTGTATAAATTTTCATCCCTTTTGGTGTTCATTTGGTTTGGAAATAAGCAAACCCTAGCGTTGCCCTAAAAGGGGTATTTAGGTCAAAAGTGCCCCTTGTGGGTTTGAATGGCCAAACCACCTCAACAGAGGTTGAAATTTGGGTCACTGATTTGACATGTCATTTAACATCCTCAAATGGATTATGGGGTGGATTAGGGTGGATTTGCCCTTGGACCATAGTTCTAACCCCAAGGTTGAACTTTGGGGGCTTGTGAAAGAGATAGCGGGTTATGTTCTTGGAGGAACTTGGGTATCAGTCCATTAGATCCTAGGGTGGTGAAATGCCCTAGGAAGGGATATGGTGGAACTTAGACACATGCACCCCACATAAACCACTTAATAGTATTTATGACTTTAAAACCTAGAAATTATCTTATGGGTCAAATGACCTTGAATCTTGATGATATTTTGGTATGGTTTATTTCATAGTATTTTTAACCTCTGGAATTTATTTTATGGTGTTTAGAGATCAGTAGATCATCCTTGTAGTAGTAACTTCCATATTGCCTTTTGATGTTAATGATGAAAATATGATGTATAAATGGTAGAATGGTTTGAAATTCTGTAATTGATAATCAAATGACATTATGTTGCACTAGTTGTTTATTTGGAGTGGTTGAAGCTTTATTTGCAGTACCTCTTTTGTAAAGTAAATTAATGCACCAAACCTGGATAAATAGGAAATAAATACCATATCTTCCTGGAAAATTGTGACTCAAGGAACATATTGGGGCATATAGATGCATGAAAAAATTGTTAAATGTTGTTTAATTGAGATTTCAAGAGTGTGTCTTCATAAAGTGTCTTATGATTGTTTTCATTAGGATAATCTTTTACCTGGTTTGCTGACTTGTGAATTTCATGAAACTTAGGAAGTGAAGTTTTATGATCATAATATTGCTCTGCTAATTTTTGGGGAATTTTTGGACTAATAGTTTTGGTACTTCCATCAATACCCCTATTTATATGAATTATTTTGGAATAAATATTTCGAGGTTAAATGTTTTATGAAAGTTTATTATATTTGGTATTCACTGATATCTTGTTATCCTACAGTGTTCATAATTTTTGAATGGTCATACCCTAAGTAAATCTAGTACCTCATGTTCAAATCACCCATGGATTAATTTTGGGAAAAATTAATTAAATGCCAAATTTAGTTAGAAAATCATGAATTTTTGGATTCTGACAAAATATATCATGGTAGACCCGCAGTAAATATTATATGTCTTTTGGGTGAAAAAATTTGGATTACCTCCTATCATGTACATCATATAGCTTAGGATGGTCTGCGCATAGTAAAACTGCAAAATTAATTCAGACAGTTGGATATTTCGCTATTGGTTGAGGTCAGGTACTAAGGAGTTCATCATTGGGAATAATGTTGGGATAACTAGAGTAGGTGGTGCTTGGGTTCGATGAAAGATCGTCTTTCCCGCGGAGAGAAAGAGTCAAAACACACCAGAGTTAGATGGAGAGTAATATTAAAAAGGGATCAGGGATCGGGTATTAACCAATAACAGTAAGTGCCTTGCGAAAGGGAGCTTTGGGCTTAAGCACAATGTAATTCCTTGTGCCCTCGAGAGACCTTCACATGAAATACCTTTGGCAGTCCTGGGCTAACCTAAACTGCAAGTAAAATCAATGTTTAACAACAACTAGTATAAGTAGGGTTTCACATTCACACACCCCGGTAGCTCGGGAGGTTGGTTGGGCTAGTTTGATTAGACATCCAAACGGTAGGTTCAGAAGGTAGATCTAACGGACGGGATAGTCCGGGGTGCCGGTGGCTTGGCGGGATTTGGATACATTAATAAGGTGGTGGGTCTTCAGTATTGGACGATCATTCACACCGACATCAATACGTTGACTCGGCCGGTGTGATTGACACTTAGCCAAAGAAATTCTGGTGGACATGGCCAGCACTAGTACGCGGTGAGTCTAGGATGTGTCCTTCTAGAGGCGTACGTAAGGACTAGGCCTGTTAGTGTGGATACCTGTCTAGGAGTGGGGAGCCCGACTCACTGTCTCCGTTTACCACTACGGAGGTTCCTGGGAGTGAAGCTAGCTGCGCAAATCGGGGGAACTAAAGGTCTGTGTGCATAGAGTCGTGTGCGTGAGTTACACTTGCATGAATCATAGCATAACAAATCACTACACTCATACTTGCATACAACCGACACCCCAACGTATAAATCAGTATGGGACTTTTTATACAATGAGAGCCTTACAAAAGACCCTTTAACTTATAAGTTTGTATGGGCATTCATATATGTTAAGGTTACTTACTTCTTACTATGTATTTCTTACCTGTGTTGCTTTACTCTACTTGTTCACCTTACTACTTACTATTATATAACTGCTAGCTTGTACCTTCCATCCTTAGATGTATATACATTATAATTAACTGCTAGAATAGTTCCACCGTCACCTACTTTAATTATTCTACACCTTCATAGATTCCATTTCCTCCTCCCCGCTCCGTGCCTGGGAGCCTAGGGGAGGGGTAGGGGATGATAGGACTTAGTCTTTTGACTAACAGTTTTCGGACCACAACATTCCAGGGACTCCGAATGGGAGACAGGGAGCAACAGCAGGGGACACAACACTAGTGGAGTACGATGCTCATGGAGGTGGGCCAGTCTAGCACAAGAGCACCACCTACTTGTTCCGTGAGTGATTAGTTTACTTAGCTTCCGCGAGTGGTTATTGTGAGGATTTGATGTACCGGGCTTGAGCCCGTTTATATTTTGTTGTACTGTTTTACTTCAGTACTTCTATTATCATGTGGACTTTATGTGATTTCTCATGTTTATTTTTACATGTGTTTGTGGACTTAGTTTTATCCATATAATGTGTATACTTCTCTTTCTCTTTGGTGATCGTAAAGGCCGACAGGATCAGCATTTTGTAGTGGCGACCTTCCCCAGTGTCGGTGTCACCACAAAATAACGGTTCTGGACATAATACCCCGGTGGTTTTAAAAGAAAAAAATGGGGTCTTTCAAACTAGTATCAGAGCAAACATCGATCCGAGAGAAGAAGTCCACAAAAATCCTGGTCCACCCCCCGCGAGCTTAGTTTGCGGACAAACTAGCAGCGGAAGCAGTGGTGGACCCATAAGGGTTATCACATGTAAAAGTCCACTTTATCTCTTCCATTCATTCCATTTTTATGCTATCTAACAATTGGAATTCTTTCTTGTAGCCTGCGACGAACCCCACCCCACAACAGGGAACACCTCAGGCACAGAATATGGTTCCACCCCCGCAGGCCCCTGCTCCATTCCAGCAGATGGAGATGGGGAAAACATTGATGGCCATTCTGGAGGCCTTCAGGGCTCAGTAGGCACTAGCTCCACAGCCAAATCCTGGGGCCAACTGGATGAGTGCCTTCCAGGGGATTTCTCCTCCATCCTACCTAGGGATGGAGTCGGCAGTCCGCACGGATGAGTGGTTGGACACCATCTACGAGATGCTTGCGAGGATTCGATGCCCGACAGAGGAGGCGGTATCTTTGGCAGTTTCCTGCCTAGAGTCATATGGGAAGAAGTGGTGGAAATCACAGCTGGACACCACCTTTGCTGGAGTGAATTACGCAGACATCTCCTGGGAGGAGTTTAGAGCAGCTTTACTGGGACATTTTGTACCTAAGTCAGAAAGGGACCTGTTGGAGGATAGGTTCCTACAGTTAAGGCAGGGCGACAGGACCGTTCTAGAGTACTACCAGGAGTTTACTCACCTAGCCCGCTATGCGGAGTCCTATCAGTTGGATGACGCGGGCTACACAAAGTGATTCTACAAGGGTCTTCATGACGGCATGAGACATGCCCTCCTCTTCATCTCTGAGGGGAGCTTGGCTAGGATTTTGGAGATGTCCAAGAAGAGAGAGGTAGATCAGCTCACAGTCAGGAGCCAGAAGAGATCAACCGACCCCGCAGTGATTGGAGGCCGTAGAGACCGTCCTCGAGGTCAGGTTATTGAGGAAAGGAGGAATGGGGATCAACCTCGCCGGGAGGATAGGAAGGAGCAGAGGAGCTCGGCCGTACTGGCTCCTTAGCCTTTATAGATGTTAGAGATGCCAAGGACAACAGATAAGGAACCGACATGTTTTCGGTGCAACCAGCCAGGACACTTCATGAGGAACTGCCCCATGAGGGAAGCACCCCTACTAGCACTTCAAGATGCCCCACCACCTCGACAGTTTGGTGGCCGAGGATGCGACCGAGGACCTAGATTTCAGGACAGATACTGCAGACAGGAGAGATGGCAAGTATATGCCCTGGACCTGGCACAGCCTCGAAATCTGGAGCGGGTGATAGCAGGTATGCCAGTAAATTTTATATTCTTTCTTTTCAAAAGAAAACTAGATTCATGGATATATAATAGTAGAAATAGGAAAGAAAACCAAAACTAGAATTCTAAAACATTTAACTACCTCAGGCATAGTCTCGATCAACGACAAGCCCACTTATACTTTGTTCGACACTGGTGCCACACACTCATTCGTTTCAGCAGATTTCGCTAAAACTTAGGTGACGAGCACAGCTTTACCGACATCACTCGGAGGGTACGCCTCCTAGACGGCTCCGTGACGACTTCGTCCGCAAAGTGCAATATAGAAGTTTGTATTAGAGGAAATACCTTCGAATTCCTAACAACAGTATTGGAAATACCAGGGTTCAATCTTATTTTGGGCATGGCATGGCTGTGTTGGCACCACTCCAGAATTGACTGTGCAGAAAAACAAATTATCTTGAGACAAGAGGACTCGGAGGTCGTTTTCCAAGGTATTGAACTCACACCTCGTATGTTGTTATCTTCTATTCAAGCCATCAAGGCCCATCTGCAGGGAGACAAGGTGTATCAGGTGCTCTTTGAGAGGGTTGAGGCCAAAGTTTCCATTCAGAATATCCCGGTGGTGCGGGATTTTGCCGATGTATTTTTGGAGAAGATACTAGGGCTACCCCTCACCGGGAGAAGGATTTTCAGATTCAGCTAGTGTCGGGGGCTAAGCCGGCATCCAGAGCTCCTTATTAGATGGCCAAAAGGAGTAGGTGGAGTTTCGAAGCCAGCTACAGGAGAAAGTGGAAGCCAGATTTGTCCGGCCTAGCTCTTCACCATAGGGAGCTTCGGTGTTGTTCGCCAAGAAGAAGTATGGGACACTTCAATTTTGTATCGACTACCGGGCCTTGAATAGGCTGATGGTCCGGAACACGTATCCTCTACCGAGGATAGATGAACTATTTGATCAGTTGGAGGGAGCTCACTAGTTTTCAAAGCTGGATCTAAGGTCTGGGTACTACCAGCTGCACATTCAGGAGGAGGACATCCCGAAGAGAGTCTTTAGCAGTAGATACGATTGTACAAGTTTACTGTGATGCCTTTCGGGCTCACAAATGCACCCTCCGCGTTCATGAGTTTGATGAACCGAGTATTTAAGACATCTCTGGATGTCTTTTTCATCGTGTTTATTGACGACATCCTCATCTACTCGAGGACAGAAGAGGAGCATGTGAGACACCTGGCTCTGACACTGGGAAAGCTCCGAGAGAACAAGTTATTTGCTAAGTTCAACAACTGGCAGTTTTGGCTAAAAGAGATGGCCTTTTTGGGCCATATTATCAGTGGATCAGGATTGGCGGTAGATCCAGCGAAGATTCAGGCAGTACACGATTGGTCACCACTGAAGACAGCAACGGATGTCAGGAGTTTCTTAGGACTTGCCGAATACTACTCGAAGTTCGTGAAGGGATTCTCGCAAATTGCTCTCCCTCTCACATGCCTGACAAAGAAGGAGTCTCCATTTGTTTGGACGCCGCGGTGCGAGGCTGCCTTTTTGGAGCTAAAGGGTCGGCTTACCTTGGCCCCTATCCTTGCTCTTCCGTCGGGGAAGAAAGGATTCCAGGTGTACACGGATGCTTTCTACCAGGGGATTGGTGCTATTCTGATGTAGAACATGCACGTGATAGCTTACACCTCCCGTCAGTTGAAGAAACATGACCAGAACTACTCGGTGCACGACTTGGAGATGCGGGCGGTTGTTTTTGCCCTGAAGATCGGGCGACACTATCTATATGATGTTCACTGCGACACTTTCTCGTACCATAAAAACATGAAGTACGTAGACACGCAGAAGGAGCTGAACATCAGATAGAGATGCTGGGTAGAGTTTTTGTTGGACTATCAGGACACCATGCACTACCATCTAGGGAAGGCAAACGCGGTGGCAGATGCTCTGAGCCGGAGAGCAACTACATCAGGAGCAGGTCCTCAGCTGATGGCCTTGGAGTTGGTGAAGATATTAGAGGAGATCTATATATCCTTAGTGTCTGAGGATGATCCAGAGCTATATATGGAGTACCTGACATCGATGAATGCTATCGATGACATTCAGAATCGTATCAGGGACGGGCAGAGGCTGGATGGGAGGGTGTTGGAACCCTAGTTCTGATTTGGGCAAGGATCACTATTAATTTTGCTTAGAGTGACCCAAAATGTATAGTCATGGGTCATAGGTTTATTTCTAGGACTTTCCTCAGAAGGACTCTCAAGAATTGCTGAAAAAATTCTGAAAAATGCAGTTAAGACAAAGTCAGTAAATCAGTTTGACGATCGTCGAACGCAGTTCGACGATCGTCGAACGCAGTTCAACGAACGACAAACTCAGGTCGATGAATTCTGAGTTCCTTCTCTGAACTCAGGTCGACGAACTCTGATCTCAAGCAAGAAGTTTAGCTCGACGAATTCCAGTTGAGCTCGACGAACTCCGAGCTCAAGTCGACGATCGCTAAACTCAAGACAAATTCCCAGCTCGACGAAATAGAAGCTAAGCTCGACGATCTGCGAGCTCAGGTTGACGAATTCTGTGCAATCAGTTACAGTTAGCAGAATTAATTACAGTCAATGACCAGACCTATTTATTTACAGTTGGCAGATCAACTTAAGAATTAATTACATTCAATATGGTAATATCCGTTCAAACAGATAGTTTCAAAAGAATTAATTATAGATCAATTCCCAATGCATCTTCTACTCTCGGTAATGTTTCTCCCGCCATCAAGACTAAGGAATTCAAATGTCCAAATAGATACAGAGATAACAAGAAACACAGAGACATGATAGAGACAACTAGTGACAAGCAGTGATCAACCAAGATAGAGAAGAAGTAGAACACTCAGGCCAATATCATCATAGCAACTAGAAGCCCTAGATTAGAGAAGTGACATCGATCTGAAGAATAAGAACATCCATTCATATCAAGAGTCTTCTTCTTCCTTATACTCTCCAGGATACTTCAAGGACAACAAATACCTATCAGACAAGAAGTTCCTGAATCTCTGCTAGTCAAGGCTGCAAGCTTGAAGGCCTATCACCCTATGCAAAGCTTCCCATCCTGAACCCTTTTACATCTCAGGGGGAGCTTTGACAACATCACTGAATCGACATAGTCTTCTCATTGTGATTGAGAAAAGAAGACTTTCATCACTCTCTCATCCCTACCTCTGTACAGGGTTTTAATTCCCTTCAAAATAATTCTGATTCACAAGTCTCCTTCCAAAAGACTTGAGGTTTGGTTTTGAGCACCTGATCAAAAGCTCATTGGTGTCAGGAACCTGATCAAAACTCTGAGTGGATTCCTACCAGGGTGGTAGAAGAGTGGATGTACTAGGTTTGGGAACCACTATAAAATCCTTGTGTCTTCTGGTTGCTTTTTCTTTTTTTTTGTTTTCTTTGAGTTGTGATCTTTTGCTCTTTATTTTTATATATATATATAAATATATCTCTGATTAGTGTTAGCTAAGATCTATCCCCAAACTTTCAATTTGAATCAGAGCGGGTTTTCTTGGTTGTACAGGCTAACACCTAAACAAAAACGATCTGATAGATCTTATACTTCTTTAGAGTTTATCATGGAACAAAATGAAGAGTTTTCAAGCACCAGACTACCTATGTGTAATCTAAATAAACTTGCATCATGGAAGACGAGGATTAGTTTTTATATGAACTCCATTGATGAAAGCATTTTCAACTCCATCTTGATAGGTCCAGCTCAACCTCAGGAAACAACAAGTCCCAATGTTGTTCCATCATCTCAATGGATAGATGCCCAGAAAAGGCTGAAGATTGCTGATGCACAAGCAATGAACATTCTTGCACAATCAATGTCTGATGACATTTTTCTGGAAATTATTGAATGTTCATCTGCAAAAGATATGTGCGACTCCCTTACAGCAATGGCTGTTGGATCAGCTAAAGAAAGAATATTTGATGTTGAAACCTGGATTGACTCTGAAGCTTCATCCTGCATAACTGAAGATGAAGAAGAGTTAAAAGCAAGAGAGTTCTGCTTAATGGCAATAAATGCCTCTTGTAACAACCTTGATGAAGAATCAGACTCTGATGAAGAATCAGAATGTGAATCAGAAGATCATGTAATCTCTACCCTTGATCTTTCATCAGTAGAATTTAATACTGAGTTTAAATTATTATGTAAAGACTTGATTCAATCTGAAAAAGAAATAAAACTTCTCAGAGAGAAATTAAATACTGTATCTTCTAAAAATATAAAACTTAAAGAAGATTTAATGAATGCCCTTAAACAAAAAAGTCATATAGAATCAATTAAAGGAAAAGATAAGTTAAAGAACATAGACAAAATAACTGAAGTTTCACCAAATCAAACCAAAAACCTTCAGAAAATTTTAGTTCAAAATAATTCGTCGAACCGAGCTCGACGAAAACAACATCATTTGTCGAACAAAGCTCGACGAACTATGAACAAAGATTTCAATCTTAACTGTTCTGAAATCTATGCTCGACAAAATAGATATAATTCGTCGAACAGAGGTCGACAAAAATGGATCAGTGAAAACAATTTCCATTGTTCTCTGAGCAGAGATCGACGATCTCAATACCATTCGTCGAATTCAGTTCGACGAAATTACTTTAATTCATCGAACTCAAGATTTCAGAACAGAATTTTTTTATTTCTTTCAAAATTATAATCAAGCTCAAAATTTTATAAATCCTTTCACTGAGTGGATAATCCCTACTAGGAAATATAATCCACTTGGTTATGAAAATCAACCTGGATATTCCTTTATTTCTAATTTTTATAAAAAAAGAACCAGTACCCAAGGTAATCTGGGTCCAGAATTTCTAACCTCTCTTTTTACGAAAAGACATATCTTACCACAGAGGAACATTGGTATTTGATAGTAATCAAAAGCTATAATCTTAGCCAACACAGAGGATACATCAGTGACTTTATAATGAGAGATTATTTGAAAGGCTACAACAATAGAGAGATATAAATTCTACTCAGATTTGGCCAAGGAATTTGGGCAAGGAAAAGTAAATAGGGGAGATTGTTTGTTTTACAAAGAGGAAACTGCTTTGAAGGATGCAACAATATCTTCATTTTATTTAATTTATTTCTCAAAGCACCCTTGTACATCTGCTGAAAAATTTTATAAATCAGG
Organism: Platanthera guangdongensis; assembly: GCA_039583875.1. Classification (NCBI taxonomy): domain Eukaryota; kingdom Viridiplantae; phylum Streptophyta; class Magnoliopsida; order Asparagales; family Orchidaceae; genus Platanthera; species Platanthera guangdongensis. The sequence goes on along the minus strand of CM077150.1, from coordinate 165,747,744 downwards.
CAGATTGATTTTGGTTTGTATTATATTGTTTTTATGTAAATAGTGTCCTCACCCAAATAAGCGGAGATTATTGGAACCCTAGTACTGATTTTGGCAAAGATCACTATTAGGTTTGCTTAGAGTGACCCAAAATGTATAGTCATCGGTCATAGGTTTATTTCCAGGAATTTCCTAAGAAGGACTCTCCAGGATTGCTGAAAGAATTCTGAGAAATGCAGTTAAGACAAAGTCAGTAAATCGGTTCGACGATCGTCGAATGCAGTTCGACGAACGGCGAACTCAGGTCGACGAATTCTGAGTTCCTTCTATGACCTCAGGTCGACGAACTCTGATCTCAAGCAAGAAGTTTAGCTTGACGAATTCCAGCTGAGCTCGACGAACTCCGTGCTCAAGTCGACGATCGCTAAACTCAAGACAGATTCTCAGCTCGGCGAAATAGTAGCTAAGCTCGATGATCTGCGAGCTCAGGTCGACGAATTCTGTGCCATCAGTTACAGTTAGCAGAATTAATTACAGTCAATGACCATGCCTATTTATTTATAGTTGGCAAATCAACTAAAGAATTAATTACAGTCAATATGGTAATAGTCGTTCAAACAGACAGTTACAGAAGAATTAATTATGGATCAATTCCCAATGCATCTTCTACTCTCGGGAATGTTTCTCCCGCCATCAAGACTAAGGAATTCAAATGTCCAAATAGATACAAAGATAACAAGAAACACAGAGACATGAAAGTGACAACTAGTGACAGGCAGTAATCAACCAAGATAGAGAAGAAGTAGAACACCCAGGCCAATATCATCAAAGCAACTAGAAGCCCTAGAGCAGAGAAGTGACATCAATCAGAAGAATAAGAACATCCATTCATATCAACAGTCTTCTTCTTCCTTATACTCTCCAGGATACTTCAAGGACAACAAACACCTATTAGTCAAGAAGTTCCTGAATCTCTGTTAGTCAAGGATGCAAGCTTGAAGGCCTATCACCCTGTGCAAAGCTTCCCAGCCTGAACCCTTTTACATCTCAGGGGGAGCGTTGACAACATCAATGAATCTACATAGTCTTCTCATTGTGATTGAGAAAAGAAGACTTTCATCACTCTCTCATCCCCACCTATGTACATGGTTTTAATTCTCTTCAAAATTATTCTGGTTCACAAGTCTCCTTCCAAAAGACTTGAGGTTTAGTTTTTGAGCACCTGATCAAAAGCTCATTGGTGTCAGGCACCTGATCAAAACTCTGAGTGGATTCCTACCAGGGTGGAAGAAGAGTGGATGTACCTAGGTTGGGGAACCACTATAAAATTCTTGTGTCTTCTGGTTGCTTGTTATCTTTCTTTGTTTTCTTTATGCTATGATCTTCTGCTCTTTATTGTTATATATATACATATATCTCTGATTAGTGTTAGTTAAGATCTATCCCATAACTTTCAAAGGGCAGAGCTAATATTCAGAGCCTTGGAGTAAGGCACGATAGGGGATTACTCCTTGAGGGATGGACTGCTATGTTTTAGAGTTAGGGTCTATATGCCGACAAGAGGCAAGATTCGGGAGGATATCATGTCAGAGGCACGCTGTAGCAGATACTCAGTGCACCCGGGGATCAGTAAGATGGCAACGGACCTGAAAAAGATGATGTATTGGCCGGGTATGAAGACGGACATTACATATTTTGTGATGCATTACGAGGCTTGTCAACTCGTAAAGGCGGAGTGCAGAATCCGGCCGGGTTACTACAACTACTTCTAGTGCCAGAGTGGAAGTTTGAGGACATATCCATAGATTTTATACATGGGATACCCCGATCTCATGTGGGGAATGATTAAATCTGGGTGACTGTCGATAGACTGACGAAGGTGGCCAAGTTCATTCCGATTGCGAAGGATGCTCCGGTCAGTGTGCTAGTACAGAGTTTCGTCAAGCAGTTTATGCGCTATCATGGGGTGCCCAGGACGATCGTTTCAGATAGAGATGGACGGTTTACTTCCAAGGAGTGGACGTCATTTCAGGATCACCTGGGTTCTCGTTGATGTTCAGCAAGGCTTTACACCCCCAGATAGATGGACAGACGGAGCACACCAATTGAACACTGGAAGATCTTCTGCGCCTATGAATTTTGGACCGCGACAAGCCTTAGGAGAGACAGCTGCCGCTGATCGAGTACTCATACAATAACAACCATCAGTCCAACATAGGCATGGCCCCATATGAGTCGTTATATGGACGAAGGTGCAGGACCCCACTATTTTGGATCCAGGATGAGCATCCTAAGGCACTCGGCTCAGAGTTCCTGGAGGATACTGATGCTCAGGTTAGATTGATCTGGGACAGGATGTTGGAAGCCCAGAGCAGGCATGCCAAATATTACGATGCATGGCATCATCAAGTGGAGTTCCAGGTGGGAGACCAGGATTTCCTGAAGATACGACCGATGCATGTGGTCTCGCGGGTTCGCGGGCGGAAGAGTGTCAGGCCGAGATACAAGGGGCCTTACGGGATCCTGGAGCGGATCGGCCCCTTATCTTTTAGACTGGAGCTGCAGCCATAGTTGGTGGGATTGCACGGCGTCTTTTACGTATCTTAGCTTAGGAGGGCTCTACTATGCTCTGATCAGCTGATTTCCACTACAGACGGCCCGGTGGCCTCAGATCGATCAGTCAGCATGTAGTCGATCAGGATCAATGATACGACGATGCGGGTCTTGCGTCGCAAGAAGGTTCCGCTAGTCAGGGTTCTGTGGAGAAACCATGGGTAGGAGGAGCACACTTGGGAGCCATAGGACTTGATGCAGCAAAAGTACCCGGAACTCTTCGAGTCAGGTATACCTTCAACTCCTAGGGATGTTACATACTTTCACTTCCGTAGAAACCCCGTAGGCTTAACTGTAATTTCGAGGATGAAATTTTTATTTTTATATATTGGGATTTGTAACATCCCTCAAACAACTAGACCCCTAGGAGTGGTTTTGTCATGACTGGGTCATGACAAAACCTTAAGAAGCTCAAAGGACCAAGTGAACAAGGGCCAAGGTGAAAATCACCTTGGTCTACATATAACACAACCTCACCACCAGACTTAGGGTTTGACCTTAGGGCTTCAACTTGACTTAATGACCCCACCACAACACCATAAACCCCCTTGGGTTGTCCATAGGGTCACTAAGTACCCAATGGGGACATGCAAAGTGGCCAAGTTGGCCTATGTCCACCATAACCCTAATTGGGTCAAACTGGCCTACTTGGGGTCAGTTGACCCTTCCTTAGCCAAGAGGACCCCACACATGCCCATCTAACCCTAAAATGAGGTCAATGGGTCACCAGGGACCCATTAGGGTCAACACAAGAGGCTAAGATGACATAAGTCAACCCTAGCCCTAAAAAGGTCAAGGTGCCCTAACTAAGGGCAATTGTCCTCTAACCTGCACAATTGACTAAACCTAGACCTTCCCAAGCCCTAAGGGAAGCCAATGGGTCACCAAGGACACATTGGGGTCAACCAAAGAGGCTAGGTTGACCCAAGTTAACCTTAATCCTAATTTGGTCAAAGTACCGTTCCTAAGGGTAGGTGACCTCCAAAGTGCCAAGACAACCCTACCCAACTTTTCATAGATCTTAGGGGAGGTCAATGGGTCACCAAGGACCCATTGGGTCCATCTAGAGGGTAATTTTGACCAAGGTCAACTCCAACTATGAAATGGGTCAACCTAGCCTAAATGGCTAGCTCAAGCCCAATCCACTTGGGCTAAGCCCAATTAAGGTTGTTCAATGGTTTATGGGGGATGAGAAACATCAGATTTGCCATCTAATTTTGGCCAAGGTGACTAGGAGACATAATAAGCTTCATTTGCCCTTTAATGGAGGAGAGAGAAAAGGGAGAAAGACCATTCATGGCCAAGGAAGACCAAGAGCCCCTCCCTCCACCTCCAAGTGGGCTGATTCAACTCCCCATTCAATCAGAGGAAGTTCAGGGGCCATTTTGGTGGCTGTTCACGGCAGGAACAGTGAACCCAACCAAGGCTGAGCCAAGCTTTCAATGGCCATTAATGGCCATTGATGGCTTGACCTCTCCCCTACTCAACTGGTGTTTTAAACACCATCAGTTGCATGAGAGGAGCCCTTCCCACCATTTACCTGGAGATTTTGAGCCCTTCTACAGTGTAGTTGCAGAAACCCGAGTGGTGCCACCACCACAATGGCAACCCTGCAATCAACTCGACTCCAGACCACCAATAAGGTCCTCCCTTGCTCCTTATTCTATGGGTAGATCATAAGATTCAACAGGAAAGAGAATAAGGCTCAATTGAGCCCGATCAAAGCTGTCAATTTCTTTGGTTTTCTGAAAAAAAATAACCCATCGGGATCTCCGAAATCCACCCCTTTAGCGGCTGTGCCGCCGCCTGGCGACAGCCACGACCTCGACGGAGGTGGTGGTGGCGGTGGCCGGCCAGTGAGGTGGCCGGGTGGGTGGCTGTGGCGGCTGGAAGATGCTCCAGGTCGGTTGAATCCTGGCTGTTGGCTGGAGGTAGAAGATGAGCCAGCGCCATCGTATCTGTGCAAAGCTTTGTGCAAGATCAAAATTTATATATTATATTAAAACTATTTTCTGCCCTTATAAATCAGTCATCTTAGGAAATATTTTACAAATACGTACTGGCTGTTTCAGAGAAAATGGTCAACATGAAAATTATGTCACGGTGGGTCTACTTTATTTTAAAAAGTATTTTATCCAATTTGGGTATGTGGTTTGACCACAACACTCATTTTGGTGGGATCTATACCTAGGGCTAGTTAGAGACTTAAATGCATGCCCCCACTTCACAATATGTCCAAATGATCTGAAATTTGGACAGGGAGTCATTCTAACCTATACCTAGGTCATGCCAAAAATTAGGAAATTTTGGACACTTTTTCTATAGTTTTTGAAATTATTTTATAATCCTACGGTAGTTTAATTAGGGGACCTAATGACCTTCAAACCCTCCCAAATTTTGGTGGGTGAACCTTTAGGTCATATAAGCCTCTGTATAAATTTTCATTCCTTTTGGTGTTCATTTGGTTTAGAAATAAGCAAACCCTAGCCTTGCCATAAAAGGGGTATTTAGGTCAAAAGTGCCCCTTGTGGGTTTGAGTGGCCAAACCACCTCAACAGAGGTTGAAATTTGGGCCACTGATTTGACATGTCATTTAACACCCTCATATGGATTATGGGGTGGATTATGGGGGATTTTCCCTTTGACCCTAGTTCTAACCCCAAGGTTGAACTTTGGGGGCTTGTGAAGGACATGGGGGGTTATGTTCATGGATGAACTTGGGGATCAGTCCATGAGATCCTAGGGTGGTGAAATGCTCTAGGAAGGGATATGGTGGTACTTAGACACATGTACCCCCACATAAACCACTTAATAATATTTATGATTTTAAACCCTAGAAATTATCTTATGGGTCAAATGACCTTGAATCTCGATGACATTTTTGTATGGTTTATTTCATAGTATTATTAACCTCTGGTATTTATCTTATGATGTTTAGAGATCAGTAGATCATCCTTGTAGTAGTAACTTCCATAATGCCTTTTTGATGTTAATGATGAAAATATAATTTATAGATGGTAGAATGGTTTGAAATTCTGTAATTGATAATCAAATGATATTAGGTTGCACTAGTAGTTTATTTGGAGTGGTTGAAGCTTTATTTGTAGTATGTCCTTTATAAGGTAAATTAGTGCACCTTACCTGGATAAATCGGAAATAAATACCATAGCTTGCTGGAAAATTGTGATACTTAGTTAAGGAACATATTCGGCATATAGAAGCATGGAAAAATTATTAAATGTTGTTTAATTGAGGTTTCAAGTGGTGCCTTCATAAAGTGCCTTATGATGGTTTTCCGTAGGATAATATTTTACCTAGTTTGCTGACTTGTGAATTTCATGAAAGTTTGGAAGTGAAGTTTTATGATCATAATGTGGCTCTGATAATTTTTGGCGAATTTTTGGACTAATAGTTTTGGTACTTCCTTCAATACCACTATTTATATGAATTATTTTGAAATAAATATTTAGAGGTTAAATATTTTATGAAAGTTTATGATATTTGGTATTCATTGATATCTTGTTATCATACAGTGTTCATAATTTTTGAATGGTCATATCCTAAGTAAATCTAGTACCTCATGTTCAAGTCACCCATGGATTAATTTTGGGAAAAATTAATTAAATGCCAAATTTAATTAGAAAATCATGAATTTCTGGATTTGCACTAAATATATCATGGTATACCCCCAGTAAATATTACAAGGGTTTGTGTGAAAAAATTTGGAGTACCTCCTATCATGCACATCATATAGCTTAGGATGGTCTGCGCATACTAAAACTACAAAATGAACTCAAAGAGTTGGATATTAGGCTATTGGTTGAGGTCAGGTACTAAGGAGTTCATCATTGGGAATAATGTTAGGATAACAAGAGTAGGTGGTGCTCAGGTTCGATGAAAGATCGTCTTTCCAGCGGAGAGAAAGGGTCAAAACACATCAGGGTTATATCTAGAGTAATATTTAAAAGGGATTGGGGATCGGGTATTAACAAATAATAGTATGTGACTTACGAAAGGGAGCTTTGGGCTTCAGCCCATCGTAGTTCCAAGTGCCCTAGAGAGCCTTCACGGGGAATACCTTTGGTAGTCCTGGGCTAACCTAAACTATAAGTAAAATCATTGTTTAACAGCAACTAGTATAACTAAGGTTTCACATTCACACACTCTGGTAGCTCGGGAGGTTTGTTGAGCTAGTTTGATTAGACATCTGAATGGTAGGTTCAGAAGGTAGATGTAACAGACGGGATAGTCCGGGGAGCCGGTAGATCAAAAGGATTTGGATACATAAAAAAGGTGGTGGGTCTTTGGTATTGTACGACCGTTCACACCGACATTAATACGTTGACTCGGCGGGTGTGATTGACACTTAGCCAAAGAAAGTATGGTGGATTTTGTCAGCACTAGTATGTGGTGACTTTAGGTTGTGTCCTTCTAGAGGCATACGTAAGGGCTAGGCCCGGTAGTGTGGATACCCGCCTAGGAGTTGTGGGACCGACCCACTATCTCTGTTTGCCACTACGGAGGTTCCTGGGAGTGAAGCTAGCTGCCCAAATGGTGGGGGGGGGGGAACTAAAGGTTTGTGCGCATAGAGTCATATGCATGAATTACACTTGCATGAATCATGGCATAACATATCACTACACTCATACTTACATACAACCGACACCCCAATGTATTAACCAGTATGAGACTTTTTATACGATGGGAGTCTTGCAGAAGACCACTTAACTTATAAGTTTGTATGGGCATTCATATAAGTTAAGGTTACTTACTTCTTAGTATGTCTTTCTTACCCATGTTACTTTACTCTACTTATTCACCTTACTACTTACTATTATAGAACTGCTAGCTTATACCTTCCATCCTTAGCTGTATATACATTATAATAAAATGCTAGAATAGTTCCAACGTCACCTGCTTTGCTTATTCTCCATCTTCATAGCTTCCCTTTCCTCCTCCCCACTCGGTGCCTAGGAGCCATGGAGGAGGGGTAGGGGATGGTAGGACTTAGTCTTTTGACTAATGGTTTTCGGACCACAACATTCCAGGGACTTCGGATGGGAGATAGGGAGCAGCAGCAGGGGACACAGCACCACCGAAGTACGATGCTCATGGAGGTAGGCCAGTATAGCACAGGAGCACCAGCAACTGATTCTGTAAGTGATTTGTTTACTTAGCTCCGCGAGTGGTTGTAGTGAGGACTTGATGTTCCGGGCTTGAGCCCGTTTATATTTTATTGTAATGTTTTACCTCAGTACTTCTATTATCATGTAGACTTTATGTGATTTCTCATGTTTATTATTACATGTGATTGTGGACTTAGTTTTATCCATACTTTGTGTATACTTCTCTTTATCTTTGGTGATCGTAAAGGCCAGAAGGATCGGCATTTTGTAGTGGCGACCTTCCCGAGTGTCAGTGTCACCACAAAATGGTGGTTCTGGGCATAAGACCCCGGTGGTTTTAAAAGAAAAAAATGGGGTCTTACACTCTGGTCCGTCTTCGGAGGTCTAAAGCTTGCCTTAAGTGGAGAAACCCACTATTGGATTTCACACTAATCCGGGATATTTAGCGTTTGCCTCTCTCGAGGGGTGCATGCAACTCTCTTTACTCTTGAGTGTTCACTTCAAACTATGTGTCTCTCGGGTAGCAAAGAGTAAAAACCAAGATGTAAATTATATATCGATGATATAATTCCAAACATTATGATTCAAGAGTAAATCGAAGGCCTAAACCATAAAAAAGAAAGTAAACTAATGCATCATAACTTAATCAACTCAACCACAGATCATCAAGATCGAGTGCTTGGAGGATTTAGTTACTCATTGATGTACAGAAAGACAATTATATTGAAAATATCAAAAGAAGAAGGAGAGAGATAGGGAATAGGAAACTATTTTATTTCTTCTTGAATAGCAATCACAAAGAGGGAATAAGGCCATTACAAATAGGATTTCCAGGAAGATCACACATACAATAAGAAAGATCGTAAGAACATTAAAATATGAAAACATTAAAATAAAATACTATGAAATAAACTCTCAATATCTCTCTACAAGACACTAATCTGTCCCTAAAACACTTGGAGAATATGTCTATTTTTAGAAATTTTCCGTGAAGTACACGCCCCCCTTACACGCCCGGGTAGGGCATGTACCTGGGGCGTGTCACATTCGACTTGAATTTTCTGGCTGAAATTGATGTTTAGAAGTGACAGGGGTCGTAATTAGGTTACACGCCCCGATGACACGCGCGTGTAATACAGGCGTGTAAGCTGTGTTGTGACGGTGGAGTGGGAAAAAGTCGTGCTGCGGTGCTTCATTGGGACTTGGCGGGACATGCCTCATGTACACGCCCGTTGGAGGTAGTGCACGAGCGTGACTGAGGGCGTTATGCTGAATTTCCTGAATCTGGCTTCGGACCGATTGTTTCATTCCATTTGGATTACACTCCCTAAGTACACGCCCTGTGAGGGCATGACCTTGAGGCGTGTAACAGGAGAAAACCTAGAATCCAGAAAAACAAAAAATAAACTAAGTTAGTACAATAAATGAAAAAAGAAACTAAAAAGAACACAAAAAATACAAAAGACCGAAGACTTAAACGAGAAAATACATATTTTTGCCCTAATAAACTTTGATAAATTATGCTTCATAAAATTCCCCCATACTTACTATCTTGCTTGTCCTCAAGCAAAGTTTACGAGTTAGTGAAAATAATGAGTATTAATTGAAAAGTTTAAAAATGATGCAAACGAGTATGACAGGAATTTAGAGGTAGAGAAATTTAGAAAAACAACTGAAAATTCCAACTTTAACTTAGCACAGAGTTTTATAAATTTCACTAACTATAAAAACAAATCATCCAAAATTTTTTTAGAATTAAAACTTAATAAAGTAACGAGTAGAAAGTACATTGAGTCACTACTAAAGTCTAAGAGCCAAATTAAAACCATAGTCAATCATGACAAATATCAATATTTCTAAAAAAACACTTACTCAATCTAGTTTCTTGCTAAACAAACAAATTTAAAGTGTGCATATAGGTAATCTATTTGGCAGTGTTGAAACAAAAAGTGGTACTACAAAAAGGAAAATAAAAGGAAAAAAATTGCTTGCAACGATTATTGTTAGGCGGGGTGCAAAGGCACAAACGTTTCCAAAAAAAATGTCTAGAACATTTTCATGCTTCCTATATCTACTCAAATTAAAGCTTTGAAATTTCAAAAAAAAAGCACTAAAATAGAAAATAGAGAATTTGCTTTCATGAAAACAATGATAATAAGCGTATAGACCTCTTTGTCTCTAATGCACTTAATACTAATTTAACATTTTAAAAGATTTTAATAAGGAAAAATAATGGATGATAGGTTTTTAAAAGTAAAAGAAATAAAAAAGAAAGGCCACAAAAAGTGAAAAAAAATTCAAAATAAGTTTTCAAAAACAACATACTACCCTAAATAGGAACAATGCATGAGGCAACATACTACTCATTAAACATATTAAAATAGAAAATTAATGTAATATATTCTAACTAAGCAAGTAAATATGGGTTTAAAACTATAAAATACAAAGTGGCGGGGTACTAATTGATTTGGCAAAAATTAACTCAATTTAATTTAGGATTTTTCAAATGATATATATATATATATATATATATATATATATATATATATATATATATATATATATATATATATATATATATATATATATTAAAGTTAATTAATTAAGGAAACACTTCCCATACTTAAACTTAAACATTGTCCTCATTGTAGGAGGAGGAGAGAGAGAAGCTAAAAAGGAAAACTGAAATTTAAATAAATTAAATCAGGTACTTGCCCAGATTTGTGAGTCCCGAATGGCTGGGTGATGGCGCTCCCGTATTCTTATGCTTTTAAAATTCTTTAAATATCATCCTGAGCTTCTGGTGGAGTCAACAACGTTGTAACCGGCGATCGCAAAATGACAGCATGTCGGAGCACCCATGGGGCAACAAGTGAAAAATAAAGAAAATAGAAAAAAACCTTGGGTTGCCTCCCAAGAGCGCCCTTTGTTTAAAAAGGTTGTTTGAGCTTGACCAAAAAGAATATTGTCCAAAAATAGTTCACAAAAAAACAAATATAGTCTTAAGTTATTACAGTTCATGTAGAAGAAAATTAATATTGTCCAGACTGACATCATCACCAAAAAAGTAAAGTTTCAGACGCTGGCCATTTACTTTGAAGTCACCCTTGTCCGGGTGAGAGATTAAAACAGTAACAAAAGGAAAATCTTCTTTTGCAGAAAAAGGACCAGACCATCGAGATATGAGTTTGCCCGGAAATAAACACAGGCGTGAATTATAAAGCAAAACTTGGTCGCCTGTTTTGAATGTTTTTGGGTGCCTTAAATTTTTATCATGAAAATGCTTTGTTTGCTCCTTATATAATTTATTATTTTTGTATGCATAGGAGCGCCACTCGTTGATTTCTTTAAGTTGGAATTTTCAAAGATCGGCGATGGAGTGGGGATCGAGATTTAAAAATTTGAAGGCTCAAAAAGCCTTATATTCAAGTTCGACGGGTAAATGACATGACTTTCCATAAACTAACCGGTACAGCGTAAAACCTTTGGCGGTTTTGTAAGTTATTCGGTAAGCCCATAGAGCGTCATCTAATTTAACCGGCCAATCCTTTCGTGAAGTGGAAACTATCTTTTCTAAAATGAATTTAATTTCCCTATTTACTTCTTCGACTCTGCTATTAGTTTGGGGGTGGTAAGCAGTTGAAAGCTTATGCGTAACACCATATTTTGACAGAGTTTTAGCAAGCTGAGCATTACAAAAATGCGAACCCCTGTCACTAACGATGGCCCTAGGAGTACCGAATCAAGAAAATAATTTTTTAAAGAAAGTGATAACAACTCGGGATTCATTTGTACGAAGAGCTTGGGTCTCTGCCCATCATGACATGTAATCTATGATAAATAGAATATACTTATTCCCAAAGCTAGAAGGAAGAGGGCCAATAAAATCAATTCCCCAGAGATCGAAAACTTCGTTCTTAAGGAAATAATTTTGTGGCATTTCATTTTTATTATAAATATTGTCCGATCGTTGGCAACTATAACACCTACTCACAAAGGATTGTGCATCCTTAAAAAGGCAAGGCTAATAAAAACCTGCACTAAGCACTTTGCGAGAGGTGCGATTGGGTTGATAGTGGCCGCCAGTCAGTCCTTCATGCAGGTTTTTTAAAATATCTTTTCCTTCTTCAGATGAGACACATCTCCTTACCACCTGATCTGCACAAACTTGGAAAAGATGCGGGTCCCCCCAAAAATAGTTCTTCAGATCAGAAAAAAATTTCTTTTTTGGCTGAGAGGAGAACTCTTTCGGGAGGATACTAGCCAATAAATAGTTGGCAAAGTGTGCAAACTAAGGGAAGGTGATTTGTTAATCAAAAACATATTTTCATTTGGAAAGGAGACATTAAAAGTCTTTTCATCTAAATTTTCAATATATGGATTATCTAAATGAGAGAGATGATCTGCGGACATATTAACGACCGCCTCTTATCGCGAATTTCAAAGTCAAACTCCCGAAGGAGTAAGACCGAGCGAATCAAGCGTGGCTTGGCATCTGATTTAGCAAGTAAGGACTTGAGGGCCGAGTTGTCTGTGAAAATAATAATTTTAGAAAGCGTAATGTTGGGGAGGAATTTATTGAAAGCAAAAATAACAGCTAAAAGTTCTTTTTCTGTCGTGGTGTATTTTTCCTGTGCAGATTTGAGTGTTTTACTCGAGTAATAAATGGGGTGAAACTTTTTAGATATTAGTTGTCCTAGAACAGCTCCCACCGCAAAACTACTTGCATCACACATAATCTCGAAGTGATTGTCCAAGACTAGAGCTATCATAATCAGTGCATTAATTAACTTAGTTTTTATTAATTCGAAGGCAGATATACAAAGATCATCAAAAATAAATGGGGCATCTTTTTCTAGCAGCTCAGTAAGAGGTTTGTTGATTTTAGAGAAATCCTTTATGAACCTACGGTAGAACCCAACATGAACTGAAAACTCTGTATGGCTTTAATGTTTATTGGTGGCGTTAGTTTATCAATTACATCGATATTAGCGATATCTACTTCAATTCCTCGGGAAGAAATCCTATGTCCTATAACTAACCGCTCCCTCACCATAAAATTGCATTTTCCCAATTTAGGGAGAGGCTAGTTTGTTCACATCATGCTAAAATGTTTTCTAAGTTTTCTAAGCAAATATCAAAGGAGCCACCGAACACGGAGAAATGATCCATAAAAACTTTCATAATACTTTCTACGTACTTGTCAAAAATGGCTAGCATACATCTTTAGAATGTAGCTGGTGCATTGCAAAACCCAAACAACATTATTCGGTAAGCGAAGTTTCAAAAAGGACAAGTAAACATTGTTTTCTCCTGGTTCTCGGGTGAGATGGGGATTTGAAAATACCGCGAGAGTCCAACTAGAAAATAGTAAAAGCTATGGCCGAAAAGAAGCTCTAAGATTTGAACGATGAACAAGAAGGGAAAGTGGTCCTTGCGGGTTGGCATCTTTTAACTTACGATAATCTATACACATGCGCCACCCCGTCATTGTCCGTGTCAGAATATAATCATTATTTTCGTTAACTACTACCATGATCCCTCCTTTTTTTGGCACTACCTGAACTGGGCTAACCCACTTACTATCTGATATGGGGTAGATAATTCCTGCATCTAAGAGTTTCATTACCTCGCCTTTTACTACTTCTTTCATGTTTGGATTTATGTGGCGCTGAGGTTGGATTGAGTTACGCGAATTATCTTCCATTAGGATTTTATGAGTGCAAAAAGATGGGCTAATGCCCTTGATATCCAAAATCTGCCAAGTGAAAGCTCGACGATGTTTTTGTAGAAATTGAAGAAGTTTATGACTTTCTATTTTAGTTAAGTAGGCCGAAACTATTACGGGCAATTTGGAGTCTTTTTCGAGGAAGGCGTATTTTAGATGTTCAGGTAGCTCTTTTAGTTCTAAGGTAGGTGGGTCTTCATAAGATGATTTGTAAGATTTTTCTTTTTTCAAAAATCATTTCTTTGTACACTTTTGATTTATTTTGAAAATATGAAGGAGTGGACTCAGCGGCCAGGGCTATTTCTTGCAGACAATCAAGAGAAATTATTGAGAAAGAACAGAAAGATGAAAATCCATTTTCAAAAAGGCAGTAGCAAGAGTCATCACTTAAGACATCTATGAAAAAACAAGAGTCATCATTTTCGAGGGTGCTCTTTATCGATGGGGTGATAGAAAAAGTAACCTCGTCGTCTCCTACACATCTGAGGAGCTTTCCTTTTCTCACGTCAATGATAGATCAGGAGGTGTCCATGAAGGGTCGACCAAGGATCAGAGGAACCTCGACGTCTTCTTCGATGTCCAGAATGACAGAATCCACCGGGAAGATGAATTTGTCAACTTTTACTAGAACATCCTCCTCAATTCCTAATGGGTACTTGATCAATCTATCAACAAGTTGGATACTCATACGCGTGGGGTTAAGGCTACCTAATCCCAACTTCTCGAATAAGAAGAAAGGCATTAAGTTGATATTAGCACCTAAATTGGCTAGCTCGTTCTTGATGAATAGGTTACCAAAGACACATGGGATTCAAAAACTACACGGGTCGTTGATTTTCATTGGTAACCCATTTGTCAATATGGCAGAGCACTCGACATTTAACGTGACGTGCGATAAGTTCTCTAACTTTTTTTATTTGTCAGGAGGTCTTTCAAGTATTTTGCATAATTGGGCATCTATGAGATGGCTTCGTGGAAGGGCAGATTTATGTGGATTTGTTTAAACATTTCTAAGAAGCTGTTGTACTGATCATCTAAACGTTCCTTATCACATTGGAACGGATAAGGTGGGGTAGAATCTTTTTTCAAAGTAGAGGGCGGGGTGATTAATTCTTTTTCATCTAGCGGAATAATTTAACCGGGGGTGGAGCACTTCTCGGGCTCTTCACTTACATTTCAAGAAATTTGTTTCCCACTCCGGAGAGTTATAGGTTTGGCTTGCTCTCTCGGGTTGGGCTCAGTATTTGAAGAAAGTGACCTGGGGGTCGCTAGGATATAATTTTGGAGAGCTTCCCTACTTGGTTTTCTAAACATTTGACAGATCCTGTGAGGATTCTAATGATCGCGTCATTAGCATTAATATATTTTGAAAGTATTTCTTCCAAGCTTGAAGGTTTTGGAAAATTTTGAAGTGGTGGAGGTGGTATAAAATCATGTTGCGAAGGCGGGCGAATAGCGTTTGTCGGATTACTCCACGAGAAATTAGGGTGACTATGTAAAGCAGGATTATAAATATTCGGAAAAGCAAAACCCGGCGAAGGAAAATTAGCAGCAGAAAAACTATTAAAATCATTTTGAGGCGTACTACTAACATAATCAACTTGTTCGGAGGCAGCAGTTGCAGATTTCCAAACCTGAGTGACGGAGGCAGCAGTCATCTCCATTATCTTTTAACTAAGTATTTCTACTTGTAGTCCCAGTTGGGAGACGTTGTGTGCTTTGTACATTCCTGCATGTTTGTTTGGGAAAGATCTTGGCACATTCCATAGATATGTGTTCATGGCTATATCCTCGAAAAGCTCAAGAGCTGCTTCCGGGTTTTGGTGTTTTAAAGTACAACCAAAAGCGGCGTCTATCATTTGATTTGTATTTTGATTTAGCCCATTATAAAACGTCTGCACTTGTAACCATACATGCAGCAGGTGATGTGGGCATCGTCTTCAAAGTTCTTTAAATCTTTCCCAGTTATCGTATGAAGATTCAGAGTCTATTTGATAGAAAACAGAAATATTGTTCCTAAGTATTGCAGTTTTGGCTGGCATAATGTACTTCGTCAGAAAATTTTTAGTTATTTGATCCCAAGTGGTGATGCTCCCTCTTGGGAGAGCCATCAAACACTATTTTGATTTAGTTCTTAGAGAGAAGGGGAAACGTCTCAGCCTAATTGCATCATTTGTAACACTATTGATTTTGAAGGTGTCACAAATTTCAAGAAAGCTAGCGATATTTGTGTTCGGATCTTCATCTTGAAATCTGTCATATTGCATATACTGCTGCACCATTTGAATAATGCAAGGCTTTAGTTCGAAATTATTATTAGCTATTGTAGGGCGAACGATGCTTGATTTTGTCCCTTCCAATTTAGGCCGAGCGTAATGATACATGGAACATTGCTCGGCCGCATTTTTGTTAGGGTTGGCCGGTTGGATATCATTTTCATTTAAATTCATGGTTGTAAAATTAACGTCCACTATGACTCCTCAACCAAATCAGTTAGAATTGGAGGGCGGGATAGCTGTTCGCGCCGAAACGTGCATTCGATTTCCGAATCCAAATCAAGTTGATTCGACAGATTCCGTCGGGTCATGCACTAGGGGAAAAGAGGAAGAGAAAAATGGTGATAAAATTAATGGATTCATGGTTTCAAAATATCAACATAAAGTCAGCTCCCCGACAACAGCGCCAAAAACTTGATGTCTACAAATTTGTTTTGAAAAAAAAATTCGAACTAGCAATACAATGAAGGCAAGTATACCTATCGAATTGTAGCGAGGGGACACAAGTTTCGTATTAAAATTCGGGAACTGTGGAGTAATTCTACTCACAAGAAAAAGTATTATCTTATCGCAAAATCTTTTAGGGTTTTTTAACGTATTTAGAAAGAATGGAAACTACTTGCAATTATGAAAAGAAGATTGAAAGTAAGGCTTAGATCTGAAATACTCTAGAGGGGGGGTGGGTGAATAGAGTATTTAGGGTTTATAAAACTTTTTGTTACTTAACAAATCAGTCCTAAGATAATTCAATCAATCACTGGTGCTGCAGAAATTAAATTAACTACCATAAACACAACAAACCTAAGCTACACAGCCACAACAAGAACACAAGAAAAAGTGCAACCAGACAACACAAGAATTTTATAGTGGTTTCCCAACCTGGGTACATCCACTCTTCTACCACCCTGGTAGGAATCCACTCAGGTTTTTGATCAGGTGACTGCCACCAATGAGCTTTTGAACAGGTGCTCAAAAACCAATCCTCAAGTCTCTTGATCAAGTGACTTGCAACCAGGAATAACTTTTGAAGGGAGTTAAGAACCCTTTATACAGTGGGGGATGAGAGAGTGATTATGTCTTCTCTTTCTGAAATACAACTGAGAAGACTTTAGTGGATCTTGATTTTGACAAAGCTCCCCGTGAGATATAGATTTGTTCAGGAAGGATGGAGCTTTGCTTCAGGGTGAGTAGGCCTTCAATGTTTCAGCATTGACCAGCAGTTATCCAGCTGCTTCTTGACTGATATAATAATTGTTGTCCTTTGAAGAATCCTGGGATGAAGACAAAAGAAGACTCTTGATTTAAATGGTTGTTCTTCTTCTTCTTCAGCTTGCTATTCTTTCTCTAGTCAAGAGCTAGGGCTTCTTGTTCTCTGTTACTGTATGATTGTTGTTACTCTATGGCGCTCTGCGTGTTCTCCTGAGAAGAAGGAAGAAAACCCTTATTGCTGTCTTGTGTGTGCTACTAGAAGGAAGAAGAAAAATCCTTTTTATATTTCCTGTGAAATCTTTCTTCTGAATTTCTAATTTCTTCCTTCATTTAATGCTGACGGCCTGGATAATATTTGCATTGATTGATTTCCCCAACTATTCCATTGAAAATCGAAAAGCAATAATCCTGATGAAGTCCATAATCAATGTTGTGTCTAACGGTAATATTCAGATAATATTTAGCATTGATTACTTAGGAATTATTGCAATAAAATAAGGACAGAGGGAGGAAAATATCTAAGTCTGGAACTTCACAGAAATCGTTAAGCAGAGAACAGAATTCGTCGACTTGGATCCAGAGTTCGTCGAGCTGAGAAGTCAATTTCGTCGACCAGATAATAGTTGTTCTTCGAGCTGAGATCCAAGATTGTCGACCTAAGAACAGATAACTGCTTTCTCTAGAACCTTGCGAACTCTGTGCATCATGATCGTCGAGCTGATAGTATAACTTCATCGACTGGAGTTCAAAATTCCATGTTTCTTGGACTTAAGAATGTTGAAGTAACGTGTCCAAAAATCGTCGACCTCAAAAGTGGGTTCGTCGACCTAAGAACTAGTTTCATCGAGCTGAGTGCTTCTAACTGCTACTTGATAAATCTTGCCAAGACTGTGGTCTAAGTTCGTCGAGCTGAGAAGGTGAGTTCGTCGACTGGAGTGTGATCCTGGACTTAGAATACTTAGGTGTTTTTGGAATAAGATGTTGAAGTAGAATACCCAGTAATCGTCGACCTGAGAACTATGTTCGTCGGCATGAGAACTAAGTTCATCGACTGGAGTTGAGAGAATTTCTGGACCTGTAATGTTGAAATATAGTGTCCATAAATCGTCGACCTGAGTACCAAGTTCGTCAAGCCCAGCTCAGAGAATTGTCTCTGATTTCGTCGAGCTGAGCATGACTTTTGTCGACCTGAGTTCGACAAACATCGAACTCATTTTCCTGAATCTTTGAAATCTCTAAGTCTTGAGTCTTTTGCAGTCTATTGATGATTGGTCCATGCAGTGTTGATTCCAAGGACATGGCCTAAACTCTAGAACACAAACATGACCCAAGCTATACATGTTGGGTCAAACATCCTAGTTTAGTGAACCTAGCCCAAATCCAACTAGGGATCCAACAATCTCCCCCTATTTGGGTGAGGTAACTAATTATAGACTCACAAAGATAACAAAGCAAGAAAGCATATATCTTGCAAGAAATTTTAAACACATGCATCAGATATATATATACATAGAGAGCTTTGTTTCAAGATATAAGCAGATAGTTTTAAAACAACACAGAGATAAATCAGTTTAAACTTCATTTCTTCTTCTTGGGCTCCTTTGGCTCAACCCCCTTAGCTTTGTCACCAGGCTGTGTAAACTTGATGTCCCTATTTGGATCTGCTGCTTGAGCTTTTGTCATGGTCATGTCAGCAGCTCCAATGATGTTAAGGGAGGTGGTTCTTGCATTACAGCTTCAGGATGTAACTTCATATAATCATCAACACTGAAAAATTTGTTAGCCTTAACAAACCTGTTAAGTTCTTCATTTCTGTACTTGGACATTATAGTATATTCAGATGGATCCTTCCCTTCAGCTCTTGCTTTGTTGATCATGGATAGGCCAACCAATTCCTGGAATCTGGCCATCTTAGCAGTTGTACCGGTCTCAGGATATTCAAAGGGTACAGGCGGGGAAGTAGGTCTCTTGGGGCTTTCAGCCTTTTGATGTTCAGTGAATTATTATTGTTGATGTTATTGATGCTGTTGCTTGGCAGATGAATAATAACTTTGTTGGCCGCTTCCTGAAGAGTAGGACCTACCCTGATGTCTTTGATAGGGTTGAACCTGGGTAGTCCTCTGAGTTGACGAACTGGAAGCACCAGCAGCAGGTGGAGGAGGAGGAGGAGGAGGAGGAGGATCCTTTCTGTATCTCTGAGGAGGTGGGGAATATCTCCTACTTTTCTTCCTTTCTTTCTGTTGATTCTTGGACAGCCACATCCATGCTGGCATGCCCTTATAAGGTGTGATTTTTTGCAGTATATAATATGGAGTGTCATTGGCTGGATTTGGTTTTGGGGCAGGAGGTGGAAGAGCTTTCCTCTTCTTAGATACTTTCTTTTTCTTAGGCTAATCATCAGAGTCCTCTTCATCATCATCCTCATCATCATAATCCTGAGGAGTATCATGCAAAGCATCAATATCTTTTAGTACTGATTTGTCAATGGTATTTTCAGCCTGAATAGGAGCTGGAGGAGGAGCTGGAGGAGGAGCTGAAACTGGGACAGGAGGGCTATACAGATCTGTACTTTCAGCCAGTTTTTATTTTTTTTCTTCTACATCAGACATCATCAGTGCATCAAGATCAGGCATGGGTGAATCATCCATAAGAAAAACTGGAGCAGGATGAGATGAGATAATGGGGGAAATAACTCTGGGAGGAGATGGAATAGCTGGAACCTCTATAGCTGGAACCTCTGTTGTAACAAAACTAGCCTTTAGTTGCTTGGAAACCTTGTGGCTTATGGGAGAGGTTTATGGGACTATAGCCAATGATGGCATGATGTTGTACTCTGGAAGGTTATTAAAATAAGCTGTATCAAAACTGCTCAATAAATTTAAAAGATCAACTGTGGGATTTATAATAAAATCACCAGCAGTTGTTATTTCCTCTGGGACATGCTCATCTATTTCCATATTAGATTCAATAAAATGATTAAATCAAATAAATCTTGATCAGCATCTCCAACTGCTTCTGCTGCAGCTGCTTCTGCTATGTCTACTGCTGCATCTACTGCTACTACCGTTGGATCTATTGCTGTTGTTACTGCTGCTGCTGTTGTTGCTGCTGCTTCTTCTTCTTCTTCATGGAGTATCTCCCCCTACCTTGTTTCAGTGGACACTGAAGCCAGGCCCATAACTGAAGAGGAAGGAGCAAAAAGAGCAGATATTTTTGCAGCTAGGGAGGAAATGGAAGTAGCAAGAGGTGAAATGTCTTATGCTATAATGGTTTTAAGAAGAGGAGTGAGAGGTACAATGAGTGGTGGTATGATGGAGGGATCCAATAGTGGAGATGCAAAGGGTTGTGCAGAAGGTGTAGTAGTGGAGACACAAGGAGGGATGTAAGTTGATGGTGGAGGAGGAGGTAGAGTATCTTGCATGTGTTCATCTGGAGGAGAAGGAGTATGAAGGGGGGATATGAGCAAATTAAATATTGGGAGGGAGGACATATTAGATAGGGGAATGTCAGCTAAGTGAGCTGGAAGAGGAGATGAGGGTGGTGATGTAGTTAGTTTACCATGGGGAGATGGAGTATGAGTGTGGGATAGAATTTGTACATCATGTTGGAAGGTGGGTGAGGTATGAAGGGGAACATGAGTTGGAGATATATGAATTGGGGATGATGGAGGTATAGGAGTATGGACTGTAGTGGGAGTTGTGGAGGGGGGTTGGTGTACCACTTGAGAATGAGGTTGGATGGCTGGAGGTGATGGAGGTGGAGGAGGGAGATCTTCAGTAGGGTGGGGAGTGGCTAAACCAGCCCTGGTACTCTCAGAAGGCCTGGTGGAGGAGGAAGAAGCCTTGGAGGGCTTGGTGATGCTCCTCTCCCACCTGCCAAAGAGGGCACATGTGAGCCTCTTGGAGGCATTGTTGAATATGGTCAGGGAGACCAGGGATTCAGCAACCTTCTCCTTCAGGAAGATTCCCAGAATTCTTCTAAAACAGACCTCCTTTTTATTGTTTTTCTTCTTAATCAGCTCAAACAGAATCTGAGTCCAGTTCACCTTCTTCATGTTTTCCACAGCACACATTACCAGGAATTGGTGCCTGGTTATGTAATCATGTGAGTGTGTTTGCCCAGCAACACTTTCCCCACAATGTCTGCTAGAAATTTGAACTCGGCAGACAGGTGTTTCCTTAGCAATTTATTTGGGGTTTCTCCAGTATACCCCATCATACTCAGCATCACATCAAATTCCTCAGTATAAATTTCTAACTCTTCTTCACCGTTAAATAATCCAAAAATTTCTATTAGAACGGCAGGAGTAAGTGGAACAACATTACTAGAGATTGTGCCAATCATAGAGTTCTCATCTGTGGTAGAAGAAGTATAGACCCACTCTCTGATCTCAGTGCCAGATATCTTGATCCTAGTGGACAACAAATTCTTCAACTACTGTTCTTCAATGAGTTGCAGGATGTCCAAGAAGATTGGGTCTGAATGTTGGAAGGAATCAAAATCGACATCAAACCTAGTGTCAAATTTCATTGCTGCAAGGCTGCCTGCTATAATCGTCATTAGTTCACCTACAAGAGAAAAATAAAGATCAAGTGTAAGGGAAATAAAAGCGCGGGATGGAGGTCGAAAAAACCTAGATATAAGATTTTCCAGAATATGAATCGACAAATTCCATTCCACGGAAAATAAAAAATTCTTCGATCTTAGGTCGATGAAATAATTTGGAGTTAAATAATTCATCGAGCTCAGTCTGATGATTTGAATACATTTCGTCGAGCTCTGTTCGACGAAAGTTTTCTGAAGCAAAATCATCGAACTCCGTTCGACGAAAACAACTTCACTCATAGAGTTCGTCGATCTCCATTCGACGAATATCCCAAGAACGTTTCCCAATTCGTCGAACTCCGTTCGACGAACTTTGAAAAATTCATCGAGTGCAGACAGAAATTAAACTAAGGCTTCTCCAATTATCATTCCAAGCTGATTTATAAAGAACAAGTGATTTCTTTCATCAAAGGGTTTGGTGAAAATATCAGCTCTTTGTAAATCAGTGTAGATATAGACAAGCTTAATTTTGTTTTTGTCTACACACTCTCTAATGAAATGATGTCTAAAGACTATATGTTTAGTCCTACTGTAATGGACTGGATTATGTGCTATGGATATAGCACTTGTGTTATCACATAATGAAGTTGAAATATTTAATTTGAAGAAATAGTCCAGGAGTTGGTTTTGGATCCACAGCATCTGCGAACAATAACTGCCAGCTGCTATATATTCTGCTTCACAGTTGATGTGGACACAGATGACTGCTTCTTGCAAAACCAGGACACTAATCTCATACCAAGAAACTAGCTGGTTCATGATGTACTTTTTATATCCACCCTACATCTTGCAAAGCCAGCATCTGAGTATTCAGTTAACTCAAATTCTGGTTCAGTAGGATACCAGAGTCCTAGACTAGGACAACACTTTATATATCTCAAAATTTTTTTTAGAAAAACTAGATGAGATTCTTTAGGGTTCACTTGGAATCTAGCACAAAGGCATGTGGAAAACATGATATCAGGTCTGCTAGCTGTAAGATATAATAGGGATCCAACAACGCCCCTGTATAACTTCTAGTCAATAGGTTTGCCATGTGTATCAGAATCTATTACAACATTAGTGGCCATAGGTGTTTTCTTTGCTGAGGCATCAGCCATCCCAAACTTCTTAATAAGCTCTTTAGCATATTTAGCCTAGGAGATGAAGATGCCATCAGGTAGCTGCTTCAATAGGAGACCAAGGATGTAGGAGAGCTCACCCATGCTACTCATTTCAAACTTTGAATACATAAGGTCAGAAAACCTCTTGCATAGTTTGGAATCAGTAGACCCAAATATAATGTCATCCACATATATTTTTACTAACAAGGTTTGATCCTTATGATGTCTAGTGAATAAGGTTTTATCTACTATGCCTCTATCAAAAAGCTAGCTAAGGTCTCATACCAAGCTCTTGGAGCTTTCTTTAGACCATAGAGGGCTTTATGTAATCTATATACATAAGAAGGATGGGTTGGAGAGATAAAACCTGGAGGTTGTTCAACATAAACCTCTTCTTTTAATACTCCATTCAGAAATGCACTTTTCACATCCAACTGGTAGACTTTAAACTTCTTGTAGGCAGCATAAGCAAGAAAAATTCTGATTGCTTCTAACCTTGTAACTGGTGCAAAGGTTTGATCATAGTCTATGCCTTCTTCTTGTCTATATCCTTGAGCAACAAGCCTAGCATTGTTCCTCATAATTTCACCATGGGCATCTAGCTTGTCTCTGTATACCCATTTAGTTCCAATGACTTGGTAGTCTTTGGGTCTTGGAACTAAATCCCAAACTCTAAATCTCTCAAATTGGTTGAGTTCCTCTTGCATAGCAATAATCAAGTGGGGATCTTGCTCAGCATCTTTTATGGATTGAGGTTCAATGTGGGAGAGGAAACCGGCATGCATCACATCTTGGTTGAGTTGATGCCTTATCTGTAAACCTACTGACATGTCTCCAATCACTTGAGATCTGGGGTGATCCCTTAGTGTGACAAAGTCAGTTGGTGGAGTTGGTTCAGCAACAGCTTTTGGAATTAATTCCTCTTGTGGAATTATGTTTGCTGTTGAAAGAGGTTCAACTTCTTCCAAAGTTTCTTCTTCACTGTCTTCATCAACTTGTGGAGAAGGATGTATTGGAACCTCTTGGGTGAGGCTTAGTCCATCCAAATTCTCACACAAGTGAGGTACCTGCAGAGGGTTACTGGTAGAAATTTCTTTCTCCTTGCAAGACATTTTAGCCTCATCAAAAGTAACATGAATTGATTCTTCAATTTTTAAAGATGATTTATTAAACACCCTATAAGCGTTGCTTACTTGGGAATATCCTAGAAAAATTCCCTCTTCAGCCTTAGCTTCAAACTTTCTAATGTACTTCTTGTTATTATTATGTATGTAGCATATACAACCAAATACTTTAAAATAGGTGATTTTAGGTTTCTTCCCTTTAAGTAATTCATAGGTGGTCCTATTCTTAAGTTTATGTATCAAACTTCTGTTCAGTACATAATTGGTTGTGCTTACAGCCTCTTCCCAAAAGGATAGTGGCATATAAGCATCTGTAAGTAATGTGCCTGCAGCTTCAATCAAGGTTCTATTCTTCCTTTCAGCTACCCCATTTTGTTGGGGAGTTCTAGGAGCTGAGAAGCAGTGCCCGATACCTTCCTTCTCACAGAAATCATGCATAAGAAGAGTCTCAAACTCTATACTGTTATCACTTCTAATCAATACAACATGAGTAGAGTACTCAATTTGTATGGTCCTGAGAAAATCTGTAAGAACTTTAAAGGTATCTGACTTAGATCTCAGAAAGAACACACAAGTGAATCTTGAGAAGTCATCTACAATTACTAGAGTATAGGATTTACCTCCTAGGCTTTGTACAGCAATGGGTCCAAAGAGATCCATGTGTAGCAAGTACAAGACCCTAGGTGAGTCACTTTTATTAACTGACCTAAAGCTAGATTTAGTTTTCTTGCCTAATTGACAAGCGCTGCAAAGGCCTTACTTCTTGTAGGGACCAGAAGACAAACCTCTCATAAGGTTGTCTTTAGATAGTCTAGTAATATTTTTCATGTTAACATGTCCTAGCCTTTTATGCCTTAAATCATTTTGATTGCTAACTAAGTTAAGTAGACAAATGTCTGAAGGTGCAAAATAAAAATCTACTATATATATGTTTCCTTATCTGTTTCCAATTAAAACATTTTGTTTTTCTTTGTTAGAAATAATACAAGCTTTTGAGTTGAAATGTACCTGATAACCTTCATCACATAATTGGCTTATAGAGATGAGGTTATGCTTGAGTCCACTTACATAAGTCACCTTCTTGAATGTGACTTCTCCAATCCTTACTTCTCCATAGCCTTCAGACTGGCCACACTTTGAATCACCAAAGATAACCTTTGGTCCCAGCTTGGACTTGTAGTTGATTAAAGTGTCATTGCTGCCAGTCATGTGCTTGGAGCATGCACTGTCTAGATACCATAGTTGATTAACAACTGGACAGCTCTTCACCTGCAGAGAAAATAATTAATTGTTCTTGACCCAGGTTTCCTTGGGTCCTTTATTTTGCTGATAGGAAAAACTTGAAATCATGGAAAATTCAAGTTGTGATTTATATCCTAATGGGTGATATCTTCTGGGTAGAATTATGCAGTCAGCAAGTGGGTTAAATGGTTTCCTAGTTTAATTAGAGTTGTTATCATAATTATGATTTTTACCAAGTCTGACTTGGTTTGATGAACAATTGTGAGTTCGTCGACCAGAGTTTGACGAAACGGGATGAGATCGTCGATCTCTGCTCAGAGAATGAACATAGTCATTTTTTGTGCCTCAAGTTCGTCGACCTCTACTCGACGAACCATACACAGTTCGTCGATCGCAGTAAGATGAATGATTATTTTATAGATTTGTGTTCAGAGTTCGTCGACTTGAGTTCGACGAACTGGCCATATTTCGTCGATCTTAGTTAGACGAAATCTGCTGAACTTTGTTTTTATCTATGGTTCTCTTGTTTCTGTTATTGTGATTTTTGATGTTGGGTAATTCTTCTGTGGTTTGTTTATTGTTGATAATTTCCTTACCCTTAGCAGAAACAAATTTAATGGGGGTTGATAAAATATTCTTCTTAAGAATGGGGGGTAAACTTGATGATGCACCCAAGCCTAGTTTGCCATTCAATCTGGCATTGACTGTGCTTGTGATGTCCATCAGCTTAAGGCTTCTCCCATTGAGAGATTCCTTAAGTTGTTTGGCCTCACATAGTTCTGTTTTCAATGAGTTAATTTGTTCATTAGCTAATGTTAGTTTTGCTTTTAGCTTGGTGTTTTCAGAAATGATGTTTTCCTGATTTGATAATTTTTCCCTAAGTGTTTTGATTTCCATTTCAGAGTTTATTAAATCAATACACATGGTTTTAAATTCAAATTTGAAAGCATCAAAAGTATAGTCATAGGATAAGAGTACCTGATAAGCTTCTGTTTCTGAAGCTTCTTCATTATCAGATTCTTCTTCTTCTGATTGGCTTCTGGAGGCATCAATGGCCATGAGGGAGACTTCTTTGGCCCTTGCCTCTTCTTCTTCTTCACTGGAGCTAGAGGATGTGGATTCATCTTCAGTTTCACTCCAGGATTCAGCTACAAAACCTTTCTCCTTCTTCTTGTATTTGCTGGAGGAAGGTCTTGAACTTTGTTATCTTCTTGTATCCGTCTCTATTCTTTTCTCTTTCTTGTGATTCTTTGGACACTCTGAGATGAAGTGTCTAGGTTTCCTACAACTAAAGCAAACTACCTCTTTAGTAGGAGTTTTGTCATACCTTGGCTTGTCATCCTGCCTGGATCACTTTCTTTTGAAATCTTTCCTTGTCATTTTATAAAATCTCTTGGCAAAGAGACTCATCAACTCTTCATTGACTGTTGAGGCTTCAGATTCTTCAACAGCTTTGAATGCCAGGTTGTGTTCCTTCCTTGTTGGTCGAGGTGTTCACTGCTCAGCTGCGTCTCTGGATTTAATGAGCTGCTCATAATATTTGAGCTTTCCTAAGAGAGATTCTGTGGAAATCTCATTTAGGCTCCTGACCTCCTTGATTGGCTAGATCCTTGAATCCCATGAGCTTTGGAAGCACATGAGGATTTTGTCATTCACCTCAGTGAGGGTGATGCCCTTGTCCAAGGTTTTTAGCTCATTGATGATTGAGCTCAGCCCGTTGTACATGTCTACTACAGATTCTGCTTCCTCCTTCTTGAAGTTCTCATATTGTGATATGAGATTGGATCTTCTGTCTTTTCGTTCATCAGCAGATCCAGCCACCATTTGGTTAAGGGATTCCCAAATGGCCTTGGCTGATGTACATTCATCCACCTTCTTGAATATGTCATCAGACATTGTTTGGGCCAGAATGTTCATGGGTTTAGCATCAACAACTCTGGCTTTCTTCTGGGCTTCAGTCCACTCAAGTGGTGGTACTGCTTGAGTGCTTGAGGTTGCTATAGATGTAGAGGTAGTTGCTTGAGGAGGATATGTCATAATGGAGTTGTAGATATCCTCATCAATATAGTTCATGTATAATTTTATTCTTACCTTCCAGATGACAAACATATTTAGGTTGCACACTGGAGGTCTAGTGCTTGCATAGTCTTTATTTTGTGTCATGCTGTGAATATAGATCTAATAGATGTAAAAATCAGATCTACCACAGGATCTTTTGGTTTAAGGGTTAGCTTGTACAACCAAAGGAACCTTGCTCTGATACCAAATGAAAGTAAGGGTTAGATCTGAAATACTCTAGAGGGGGGGGGGGGGGGGGTTAATACAGTATTTAGGGTTTATAAAACTTTTTGCTAATTAACAAATCAGTCCTAAGATAATTCAATCTATCACTGGTACTGTAGAAATTAAATTAATTACCACAAACACAACAAACCTAAGACACACAACCACAGCAGGAACAAAAGAAAAAGTGCAACCAGACAACACTAGAATATTATAGTGGTTCCCCAACCTGGGTACAACCACTCTTCTACCACCATGGTAGGAATCCACTCAGGTTTTTGATCAGGTGACTGCCACCAAAGAGCTTTTGATCAGGTGCTCAAAAAACAATCCTCAAGTCTTTTGATCAGGTGACTTGCAACCAGGAATAACTTTTGAAGAGAGTTAAGAACCCTTTATACAGTGGGGGATGAGAGAGTGATTATGTCTTCTCTTTCTCAAATACAACTGAGAAGACTTTAGTAGATCTTGATTTTGCGAAAGCTCCCCCTGAGATATAGATTTGTTCAGGAAGGTTGGAGCTTTGCTTCAGGGTGAGTAGGCCTTCAATGTTTCAGCCTTGACTAGCAGGTATCTAGGTTCTTCTTGACTGATATAGTAATTGTTGTCCTTTGAAGAATCTTGGGGTGAAGACAGAAGAAGACAGTTGATTTAAATGGTTCTTCTTCTTCTTCTTCAGCTTACTGTTCTTTCTCTGTTCAAGGGCTAGAGCTTCTTGTTCTCTGTTACTGTATGATTGTTGTTACTCTATTGTGCTCTTCGTGTTCTCCTAAGAAGAAGGAAGAAAACCATTACTGCAATCTTATGTGTGCTGCTGGAGGGAAGAAGAAAAATCCTTTTTATATTTCTGTGAAATATATCTTCTGAATTTTGAATTTCTTCCTTCATTTAATGCTGACGGCCTGAAGAATATTTGCATTTATTGATTTCCCCAACTGTCCTTTTGAAAATCTGCAAGGAAAAATCTTGATGAAGTCCATAATCAATGTTGCGTCTAACGGTAATATTCAGTGAATATTTAGCATTGATTACTCAAAAATTATTATAATAAATTAAGGACAGAGGGGGGAAAATATCTAAGTCTGGAACTTCACAGAAATCGTTGAGCAAAGAACAGAATTAGTCGACCTGGATCCAGAGTTCGTCGAGCTGAGAAGTCAAGTTCGTCGACCAGATAATAGTTGTTCGTCGAGCTGAGATCCAAGATCGTCGACCTAAGAACAGATAACTGCTTTCTCTAGACCCTTGCCAATTATGTGCATCAAGATCGTCAAGCTAAGAGTATAACTTCGTCGACTGGAGTTCAGAATTCCATGTTTCTTGGACATAAGTATGCTGAAGTAACGTGTCCAGAAATCGTTGACCTCAGAACTGGGTTCATAGACCTCAGAACTAGTTTCGTCGAGCTTAGATCTTCTAACTGCTACTTGATAAATCTTTCCAAGACTGTGGTCTAAGTTTGTCGAGCTGAGAAGGTGAGTTTGTCGACTGGAGTGTGATCCTGGACTTAGAATACTTAGATGTTTCTGGAATAAGATGTTGAAGTAGAATAACCAGCAATCGTCGACCTTAGAACTAAGTTCTTCGGCCTGAGAACTAAGTTCGTTGACTGGAGTTGAGAGAAATTCTGCACTTGTAATGTTGAAATATAGTGTCCATAAATCGTCGACCGGAGTACTAAGTTCGTCAAGCTGAGCTCAGAGAATTCTCTCTGATTTCGTCGAGCTGAGCACGACTTTCGTCGATCTGAGTTCGACGAATGTCGAACTCATTTTCCTGAGTCTTTGAAATCTCTAAGTCTTGAGTCTTTTTGTAGTCCGTTGATGGCTGGTCCATGGAGTGTTGATTCCAAGGACATGGCCTAAACTCTAGGGCACAAACATGACCCTAGCTATACATGTTGGGTCAAACATCCTAGTTTAGTGAACCTAGCCCAAATACAACTAGGGATCCAACAAAGATTACTTGCACTAATAAAGACAACTACTAGCGATTAAAAGAAATGTTGAAACGATGAAAAGGAAGTAGCACTCGACCGTGAATCACCTAGGCATAAGATAATCAAAGATGCGATAACAAACCTAATCATAATAAGGTAAAGGTCCTTGACCATGGTGGTTCCCAAAGCTTGAACACACTTCTCTCGAAGTCGTACCCAACTGAGTTTAGGAAGGTATAACCGAACTCTGGTCTGTCTTTGGAGGCCTAAAGCCCGCCTTTAGTGGAGAACGCCTCTATTGGATTTCAGTCCAATCCGGGATATTTAATGTTTGCCTCTCTCAAGTGGTGCGTGCAACTCTCTTTACTCTTGAGTGTTAACTTCAAACTATGAGCCTCTAGGCTATCCTAGAGTGAAAACCTATATGGAAATTAAATATCGATGATATATTTCCAAACATGATTATTCAAGAGTAAATCGAAGGGCCTAAACCTTAAGAATAGAAAGTAAACTAAAGCATCACAACTTAATCAACTCAACCTCAGATCATCAAGATCGAGTGTTAGGATGATTTAGTTACTCATTGATGCAAAGAAAGATAATTTTATTGAAAATATGCATAACAAGAAGGGGAGAGAGAGAGAATAGGAAACTATTTTATTTCTTCTTGAACAACAATCCTAATGAGGGAATATGGACATTACAAATAGGGTTTCCAGGAAGATCACAAATACAATTAGAAAGATCGTAAGAACATTAAAACAGGAAAACATTAAAATAAAATACTCTGAAATAAACTCTCAATAGCTCTCTACAAGACTCTTATCTGCTCCCAAAACACTTGGAGCATAGGCTATTTATAGAAATTTTTTGGGAAGTACACGCCTCCCCTTACACGCCTGGGTAGGTCGTGTACCTGGGGCGTGTCACATTCGACGTGACTTTTCTGGCTGAAATTGAAGTTTGGAAGTGGCAGGGGTCGTAGTTGAGTTACACGCTCCGATATCATGCATGTGTAATACAGGAGTGTATGATGCGGCGTGACGGTGGAGTGGGGAAAAGTCGTGTTGCGGTGATTCATCGGGACTTGGCAGGACACACCATGGGTAAACGCCCATCGGAGGTAGTACACGGGCGTGACTGAGGGAGTGTATGTTTAATTTACTGAATCTGACTTCGGACTGATTGCTTTATTCCATTTGGGTTTCACGCCCTAAGTACACGCCCTGGGAGGGCGTTACCTTGGGGTGTGTAACAGGAGAAACCTAGAATCCTGAAAAAAAGAAAATAAACTAAGTTAGCACAATAAATGAGAAAAGAAACTAAAAAGAATCAAAAAATACAAAAGACAAAAGACTTAAATGACAAAATACATATTTGTTCCCTAATAAACTAAGATAAATTGTGCATCATCATAGCTCTGGAATCACAGCTTCCAAGATTCTATGTTTCCTTATGTGAAGGAAACGTCGAGGTCGCTATTCATCGATTTATTGAAGGCGGCTTCGCAAAAGATGAGGTGGAAGGAGTGACCTTCTTCAAGCTCTTCCCTGAGATGAAAAGCTAGGTCGCAATGCTGTAGCGATCTGGAAAAGGTAAAGCAGTGGTTGGTGAGGAAGAGGAAGATGAAGAAGAAAGAGAAGAAGAAGAGGATGCAGCCAAAGATGAAGTTGTAGAAGATGCCGGTTCAAGTCAGTGGAGGGAAGACCAGTCCGCCGAGTCCGGCTCTTCAACATATAGCTCTGATGATGGGAGCCTGCATAGCGAGTTCGCGGATAGTGAGAGCTCTGATGGTAGAGGAAGCGATTCAGAGGGCTACTCTCCAGATGAAAACATTGATGGATCTTCAAGTCCCGACGCTCCTGTGGCAAAAAAGCGCAAGAGTTCGGTAGAATAAGATAATGTATTTTATTTTTTTATTTTTTGTAAAGGAAGTGGCAGACTCGTTTAGAGGTCTCCATCTCTTTAAAAGATGTATTTTTAACATGATTGAAAATAAAGGATATTTTGCTCAGCTCACGCCTTCTGCTATTTCAGTTGTTCATTTCTTGTTCTTCAATGTTTTGTTAAGACTTGCTGTCTGAAATTATGTGCATGATCAATGATCGTCACCGTAGTTTAGTGAAAACCAGTCCTCACCATTTAGAATCTAGGCCGCTTGCTTAGAGATTTAATAGATTAAAGAACCAAAATAAATAATATTCTAGCCGCAGGTATTGATTTTTCAGCTCGCCTAGGTAATATAACTGTAGGAAAATGATTTAGTTGTAGCTCGTTGACACATATTCAATATGATATGAATATGATTTTCCAGCTCGCTAGAAAGGTGTAATAAATATTCAAGTTGACGCGGGCTTTGGCGAATACCAATTCCAGTCAGCACTTTCAATAACTATGAGTCTGATGATAAACATTTGCAAACTAAGAAAAGATAGATGGTAACTGCTGCGAGTTGAGAAAGAATTATAGATAAAATGCGTTTAATTTCCTTATTTACTAATTCGACTTCGCTATTAGTTTGGGGGGTGGTAATCGGTTGAAAGCTTATGCGTAACTCCATATTTTGACAGAGTTTTAGCAAGCTGAGCATTACAAAAATGCGAACCCCAGTCACTAACGATGGCCCTAGTAGTGCCGAATCGAGAAAATAATTTTTTTAAGAAAGTGATAACAACACGGGAGTCATTTGTGGGAAGCATTTGGGCCTCTGCCCAACGTGACACGTAATCTATGACAACTAGATTATACTTATTCCCAAAGCTAGAAGGAAGAGGGCCAACAAAATCAATTCCCAAGAGGTCGAAACTTCGCTCTTAAGGAAATAATTTTGTGGCATTTCATTTTTATTAGAAATATTCCCGACCGTTGTCAACTATAACACCTACTCACAAAGGATTGTGCGTCCTTAAAAAGGCAAGGCAATTAAAAACCTGCACTAAGCACTTTGTGAGCGGTGCGATTGGCATGATAGTGTCCGCCAGTCGGTCCTTCATGCAGATGTTTTAAAATATCCTGTCCTTATTCAGATGAGACGCATCTCCTTACCATCTGACCTGCACAAACTTGGAAAAGATGCGGGTCCACCTAAAAATACTTCTTTAGATCAGAAAAGAATTTCTTTTTTTGCTGAGAGGAGAACTTTTCGGGAGGACACGAGCCAATAAATAGTTTGCAAAGTGTACAAACTAAGGGGAAGGTGATGTGTTAATCAAAAACATCTTTTCATCTATTAAAGAGTAATTAAAAGCCTTTTCATCTAAATTTTCAATATATGGATTATCTAAATGAGAGAGATGATCTGTGGCCAAATTCTCGGCCCCCTCTTATAGCTGATTTTCAAGTCAAACTCCCGAAGGAGTAAGACCCAGCGGATCAAGCGTGGCTTGGCATCCGATTTATCAAGTAAGTACTTGAGGACCGAGTGGTCTGTGAAAACAATAATTTTAGAAAGCGTAATGTAGGGGCGGAATTTATAGAAAGCAAAAATAACTACTAAAAGTTCTTTTTATGTCGTGGTGTAATTTTCCCGTGTAGATTTGTGTTTTACTCACGTAATAAATGGGGTGAAAGTTTTTAGATATTCGCTATCCTAGAACAGCTCCAACCGCAAAACTACTCGCATCACATATAATCTCGAAGTGAAGGTCCAAGATCGGAGCTATCATAATCGGTGCATTAATTAACTTAGTTTTTATTAATTCGAAGGCAGATAAACAAAGATCATCAAAAATAAATGGGGCGTCTTTTTCTAGCAGCTCAGTAAGGGGTTTGGTGATTTTAAAGCTATTAGTATATCACTTCTTGCATTTGGTGATGTTGCTGAGGTGTTTTTTTATGTTTGCGAGGTGCAGATTTCATGATATTGTGGCTGACTGTGATATAAAAAAAATTTGAAAAAGATAAGAAAAAGAGAAAATGAAAGTAGTTTGAAATGAAAGAAGAAAAAGTTTAAATGAAAATTCCATTTGAGATTTTATGCTGGTAGGCGGTGCTCGCACCCGTATGTCAAGTCCAAGTCTGGTGGTGTGGAGCACCTGTTTCTATTGCTTAGCGAGAGGATTTTTTGTATGAGCTCATTTGGGTAGTGCGTAGCCATTGTTTACCTTTTGCATCCTTACCTACGTATACACCTAAGCCTCATTATCTTACTAAAGTCCTGCGGATTCGCGCTCCAGTCAAACTAGCATTGTGGAGAGAGTGTGAACGGGCAAGCATATGGTCCCCGACATTGTTGGATTCCTTTGGAGGTGGTCCCGAGCCTCGGTCTTTGGCAATACTCAACTTAGTGGCCTGCCTACTTTCTTCCTACGCATGACCAAATGATTCTCCAGGATTCTAGTTTTGAGTAGCTACAATACTTATTTTCACTTGTCGAAATTTATGAACTTCGTAGCGTAATTAAAAAGTGTATCTATTATATTTTTATTCCAATGCCGCTTTCGATTTCTCACTTTACCTTATTCTCAAAATTTCTAAGCCAGCTAGCTATTTTCGAGTCCACAGAGAGATGATTTGCTCGGCACGTGCAAATGTTTAAGTCTAGTGGTGTGATTAGTCCGATATTTATAGGGTTTTTTGGACTCATCTGGGCTGGTTTTCTCTCTCGTGCACTGCATTTCAACCGAAAATCGGTTATATTTGCATCGTTCGGTCTTGGACCATTTTGTGCACTATTTTGGCCCGAGGGTGTTCAATTGCACATTCGGTTATTGGGGGTATACACATGTTGCTCCCCATGGCTTTTTCCTGCCATTTTCTTAGCTTTGTATTTGTTGCTGGGAGCTTGTGCTCTAACTTTGGCTTTGTTGTGCAGGTGGTGCGTTTTTCCCAAAGGCAGGATTTCTATCTTAAGGAAAACGCACGGTCATGCATTTATTTTACGCACGGTTTGCGTGAAATCGTGCGTTTTAGTCAGCTAGAAGAACGTCGAGCTGAGTTCGACGATCCTCACGCAAGGTTGACGAACGGTTTCTTCGAAACCTTACGCGAAGGAAACACACGGTTTTCCTATAGCTTTCTAGTTTCTTCCGTTCTGTAGCTAATCGTGGGAGTTGCTCACGTACAGGAGGCTGCTCCCGTGTGCGAGTAAAATGCATGTTTTTCCTATGTGTCCCTATTTCCAGTGCTCTGTCGCTAGCCGTGCGATGTCCTTCACGCATGGGAGAAACTGCCCGTGCGCGAAGGAAAATGCATAGATCAACGCATCTCCTTCCTCGTGTCTATCCTGAAAGTTAATATCACACGGTTTTCGCACGGCCGTCCGCAGAACCGTGCGTGACCATTTTTCTGACTTTTCTATTTAATTTGCAGATTTCCTCTTTCCAAGGATCTAGCTCCGCTTCCCCGGCCAATTCCGCTCCTCTGAGCGGGAAACCTCGCCTCTAGCCGCCATTTTCTCTCTCATGCTTGGAGAGTTGATGCGACCACCTTTTCTCCTCAGAAAGCTTGCAATAGATTCGTCTCCGGCCACCTTCATCTTCTCCGACCTCCAAGCTACCATCCGAGCTCATTGTTGCTGCACATGTAGAGTTCTTCGGTCAGAACTAGTCCAGCGATCATTCATGAAGAAGACGGGATATTCAAAGGAAGTGACAGCCATTCTTAGTTCCCGGACGTCAACCGAAGACCGAGCCCGGACAAGGATTGAGAACCCTTGACTCCGGTCGTGAATCTCGGAAAGCCTTCGTGCGCTCGGTTGTATTTCTCCACCTCTTCTTGTGGTTACTTCTTTTTGAACTTGTGACAGTGGGATTGTTCTTTAGAATAATGTTTTGCTTAAGGTTTCAGCATGTCGATATGTTGTTATGTCTTAATCATTGCTTGTGTTGTTAAGCTTCAGTTTTTCCTATGCTTGTTATGATTGTGTCGTTCTAGCGATTGCTAGAAGCGTACATTGTGATGAGGTGATTGCGACCCTCACTATTTCTTCCAACATCCATACTACTCTCCGTAATAATCCACCCAAGAGACGCGGTGACGGCGACCCACAAAAGTTTTCTTATTGTTGTTAACTTAGGAACCCAAATCAAAAACTCCCTTTGGTTACTTTCCTGCTTGCAATCACTTTTCCAATAGCAAAACCGCACTCCCTACTTGCACTCCTTGAGAGATCGATATCCGGGGATTAAACTCCTCACTTTTATTACTTGAAAGCAATCGGTACACTTGCCGAGAGTGCATCATGAAGCACTGAATCCGTATGTGATAACTGAAAGCCAGAATACAGCAGGCTCAGCAGACATGGGTGTGTTCCCGTCCGCTTCGGGAGCACTCATGTTGAGCATAAATCTGGAAAATGAGGTTTCCTCACATGAGGCCCAGCAGCTTGATGTTGATCTTCATCAAGAGAAGTAACCTTCTGGAGGACAAGCTGAGAAAGAACTTCCTTCTCAGTCCCTGGTCGTCATCAACCCAGAAGCAGTCCGCGAGAATCTGCGAATCTTGGAGCAGGTCGTGGCTGACTCAACTGAAAAAAAGGCCCTTCTGAGAAGAAGAAAAGGAAGAGGGATAAAACCTCCGTTGTTGAGCTAGTAGATAAGAAACTGCGAGCAATGTAGGAAAAGAATGTCTCTATGCGGACTGGGGCTGCGAACTTGTAGTACAGGCCGCGAGAAAAATAGGTTCCAGAGAACAGCTTCGTTACTCCAGAGGCCCCAATCTCGGGAAGTGATTCCCTATCTACGGTCAGTTTGTCTAGTAATAAGATACTCAATTACATAGATAATGACCAACTTGATGACATTAATCAGTCATTGTTGGAGGCATTGCAGCCTGAAGTTGAGATATTGGGGGTTAAGATTGGCGATCACCCTTCCACACCTGCCGCTGAAGGAGATGAAAAGAAAAAGTTGAGGGAGTAGATCGCCGCTCAGAATGCCTAGGTGGATGCAGCCTCAGATAAGATCGTTTCGGACAAGAGAGATGAGAATCTACGGATTGCAGCAGAGCTGATGTGGTCAAGTAAACTCCAACAACGCCTAAGCACTTTAAGCGTCAGTGGCTTTATAAATCTCTCCTGCAAAAGACAAGGATGATAAAGATCATCACTGAGACTGGTGGCATAGTTGTTTCAAGTATATTGGTGGCCGAGATGAGACCAAAAGCCCATCGAGAATGGATAAAGCGCCAAAGTGATTTTGACCCAGAGTGCATGAGGTGGTCTGTTTTCGATAGTCTCCATATCGCTACGATGATTTCCAAAAGTCTGAATTTACTCTTTGCATTTTGAGTCCGCTGCGACCTAGATTTAAATTTGAACTTTGCTTTCATTGTTTCAGGATGGAAGTAGCCTCCTGGCTAAGCTGAAACTGGTGAGATCATGCATTCTCCAAATGCAAACATTTTAGAGAGACCTGGCATGATCTCTTTTGGTGAGTCCTCTCAAGGCGAGCAATCCGGGCTGGCTAATTTGGCAATGTTAGAAAGGAAGAAGTTTGAAGATGAAATTAAAGATATTCGAACTGAGTTGAGGAAATGGATAGAGAGAGAAAAGGCTATGGCGGACTACATCGCAAGCTTTTCAATGGCACTTGAGAAGAGCGACAAAGAGAATAGGCGGCTTGGTGACGATGTCCGCTACTACAATGAGAAGTATTTTAATCTTGTGTTAGAAAGGAAAAGTAAGCGAGGTGCCGAAGTCCCTGCGGATAGGCCGCGACTGCAAGATTGCACTGCTCCATTGGAGGTTTCGGCTTCAGCTGAAGTCATGCAGCCCACAATGGACGAGGTGCCGAGGTCGGTAACATAGCCATAGTTTCTTTGTGCCGGGTAGATCGGGAAGCCGCGCATATGCATCACACCTTCAACTCCATCCATCATCTTATCTATCAACTCTATGGCGAAGTGCTGCAAGGAAGTGACCAAGCGGCACATCTTTGTAGAGAGAGAGGGGAGCGACCCACGTGACCTTATCGTAGAGGCCACTGAGTCTGCTTTTAGCGTGAACATTTGATATTTATTGTATATTATCTGCGCTTGAACACTTATTTTTTATTGAACTGTGATGCGATCTGTTCGATCTGTATAATATTGCAATCTACGCGATTTGAACAATATTGTGGTCTGCATGATGTCAATCTTTCTACAGGATGATGTTGAATTCGAAATGTGTGAACTGCTTATGTGTCTGCGTCTTTTGATTTTGAACTTGAAAGTTTAGGATGTGGATGAAACTACAGGGATCTAGGTGGACTGATTTTAGGTCCGCATTCTTTGATTTTAAATCAAAACGTTGCTTAGGATCAGCGACTCGATGTTCTGCGAGCTAGGCGCACTGAAGGAACAAGCTGCGCGGTCTGGCTTAAAACTGTCTGACCCAAAATTCTATAAATAGAGCTTTGTTTTTCTTCAATACAAGAAATGCGATCGAATAAGAAGTCCCTGAGGTCTCAGAGGATGGTGACCGCACATACTGATGCATCGTTCGCCTTCCATGCTGCGGACCATAAAAAATGTAAACTTACAGAGGCCGACTTAGAGGTCTTTGTTGCGAAGTACATGGCGAACTCACCTGTTCATGTCCGCCTTCCAGAAGATCAGGAAAGAATAAACTTCTCTACAACAACACAGATCGTGGTGCTGATTGATCATTTTGATTGTGGGTTGATGCGGGTTAAAAATCCAAAAATTATTTCGAGCACACGGCGCCCCGGGCGGTTTTATTTAAGAAAGAGCGGAATTAATTTTACTTAGAAAACGAGGCGTGCAGATTTATTATTTGGATATAAAACAGTGAAATCGAGTTTTAACGAAAGGAGGTAGGTGCACCTATCGTGTGTAGTACAAGATATTCCAGTGTGGAATATCGAGGTTGTATTATTCTCGGGGTCGGGTTGATTATTTCTACTCTTCCCTGGAGGGGACTATTATTTTACCGATAATTAACTTGTCGTGTTATATTTTTTATATATAATAACAAAAAGGCAGAAAATAAAAGCAATTAAAAAGGTGGAGCCATTGAAGAGCTTAGCTCGAAGGCAGCGAATTAAATTTGAACTAAAATATACTTTTAATAAAAAGAGATCCTAAGTTTCAAATTAATTAAGGCGGAGACTTGGTCGTGGAGGTTCCACTAAAATGAGCTCACCTAGCTATAGGAATATCGCTCACCTGAAAGCTAAGAGTATTCGTTAGGGCTCTCGTCCGATGAAGGATTCCTCTTAACGCCCGCATTACGGTAAGAACCCCGCTATTGGGTGGGGAACCATATCCGGTAGAGTTTGCGTGCCTCCTCTCTCGAGGGTTAGTGCGGAACTCCATTTACCAATGGGAGATCGGTCCATACGCACGGCCTCTCGGCTAGCTAGCATATGGACTACAGAAATAGAGACCACTCATCGATTATGTGGTTCTACGCTTCGTAAATCCTAGGAAAACCTTAAGTTAATTTTAATTAATTAGAAAAACAGGACCTTTTATTATTTAAAGCTATTTTGTTTATCCCAATGCACTTCAATACCGAGGGCTAAGAACATTTAGCCACTCATTGGAATGGGGACGGTTTGCAGGAAAAAGCAATAAAAAGAAAGCAGTAAATAAAGTAGTACAGGAAAGCTGTAAAGGAAAGCAGTAAATTGCAAGTCCTACTCAAATGAGTAGGATTGAAATGAAATCAAGTCCTACTCAAATGAGTAGGAGAAAATAAATGCACCACACGCACGCACTCTACTTGAAAGTAAACACACGCACACACTCGACATAATTGAAAATACACACACACAAGTCCTACTCAAACGAGTAGGAGAAAATAAAGACCTGTCATTTAACTCCTAGTGAGTAGGAGGAAATAAATGCTAGTACAAGTTCAACTTAAATAATTACAGAAAAATAAAGACCTGTCATTTAACTCAAATGAGTAGGCGGTAAATAAAGACAACAAACTCACTCACTTTACAGAAAGTAAAACACACGCACACTACAGAAAGTAAATACTTACACACACAAATACTACTCAAATGAGTAGGTGAAAAAGAAATAAAACCTGTCATTTAACTCGTAGAAAGTAGGCGGAAATAAATACACAAACGTACACACTCTACATGAATTGAAATAAAGCTATAAAAAGTAACTCATACATGCACTCACACGTAAAAAATTAAGAAAAACTAAGTGCTTTAAAAATTAAAACAACTACATTTCTACCGCTAGAATACGATAGAAATGCATAAAAAGTGAAAATAAAATTTAAAGGAGCAAAATTTTTTCGAAATAAACGCCAAATGAAAGTACTCGAAAAATTAAAACGAATACATTTCTAACGCTAGAATGCGGTAGAAATGCATAAAAAGGGAGCAGAAAAATTAAACGGGCAAATGTTTAAAACAAAAAATCAAAGTGCACGAAAAATTAAAACGACTATATATTCATTCCTATAACTCCATAAAAGGTGTTAAAAAGTGAAAATAAAGTGAAAATAACAAAACGTTTTACATCCTAAACAAGAAAATCTAAGTTAGAAAAAATGAAAATCACTTTGAAATCTCTTTTACAGATTTATAGGAACACAATAGAAAGCTATAAAAATCCTAAGTCTAATATAGTTAAGTGAACAATTAATGAAAACATCAAAGTAAAAAATCTATACTCATACACGCACACACACGTAGAAGAAATAAAAAAAAGTTAAAATAAAATAAAGATAAGATTGCATAAGAGATTGCATATAGATGGAGTCCATGACAACGTGAGGAGGAAAAACTTCTAATTTTATAAAGATGAAAAGTTCATTACAAAGCTAAAACAAACAAACATAAAAGAGAGGGGGAGAAAATCTCCTTACAAAGCCCTTGGAATCATCTAACAGCAAAGACCCTACACAAAATGGTTCAGGAAAAAGGGAATAGAAATTCTTACAGCAACTGCCAATTTATAGACAAAAAAAATCATGGAACACGCCCTCTGACACGGGCGTGTCAGGGGGCGTGTCGACACTGTACATATGGCGGCTGTCAATTTAACTAGAGATTTGACTTTGCGGCTGAAAATGCGGAGGTCACGCCACTAGTCATGGGCGAGACGGTAGGCGTGTCGGGGAGGTTGAACTGGGCATCGTTTGCGTCAAAAAGTCATCGGCGACGGTTTGTTGGGCCAGGTGGAGGAGTACATGCCCGTGTCGAATCTTGACACGGGCGTGTCGGGTCGCATCGACAAACTTCGACCGCATTTTCGTCGAGCTGGGCATGTTGATTGTCGAACGGGGATGATACGGGTGTGTCGGATCATGGGACACAGGCATGTCCTTGTCTGGTCGACAAACGTCGAGCTCAAAATGTCGAGGGCGGAGACACATGTCTCGGTCACGGCCATGTCCTATTTGACACGGGCGTGTGTCCAGGCGTGCCCAGCATTTCTTCGACTTTCGCAGATTTTTGTTGGAATTGAAGGTATAACGCCCATGACACGGGCTTGTCATCTTGGGACACGTGCGTGTTAAGTTATTTTTGGGCTGTTTTCTAAAATCTTTAGAAAATCAAAATAAGTTAAGTTAGAATCAAATTTAACAAAATATGAACAATTTATTAAAGGAAATTGATTGAAAGCAAAGAAAATAAACAAAAATGACTTAATTAATGTACATAAAAATAGGTATATTTACAACTCATCAAATACCACCATACTTAAGCTTTTGTTATTTCATAGCAAAAGTTGGAGATGAACTTATAAGGAATTAAAGAAATCCTAAGTTTTGCTACCGCTTGAATTTATTAAAAGAAAGATTAAAATGAATATCCGGGGTATAAGAGTTAAATCCTAAATTATGATAAAAATTTAAATAAAGTAAGAGTTTCAGCTAAAAACTTCTGGTTATAAGCAAATAGATAGCAAAAAAATATTATTT
The DNA here is from genome assembly GCA_039583875.1 of Platanthera guangdongensis. Lineage (NCBI taxonomy): Eukaryota > Viridiplantae > Streptophyta > Magnoliopsida > Asparagales > Orchidaceae > Platanthera > Platanthera guangdongensis. Next base: position 165,706,681 of record CM077150.1, on the reverse strand, counting down.
GTTACGCTAACAAAAAATAGATTGGATTTATGAAAACTTGAGCTTGTAAGAATTACAGGAAATAATTTAATTTACAAATTATGCTCTCAAAAAGTTTTAAAATTAAATCTAGATTCTTTTTGAAATTGGCGGAGTTGGATATCGTGGTATATGAAGAAGGCTTTGGTTTAGAGGCGTGGTATATTTTTTTGTTCGAACCTCTAATGAAATTTTTTTGGTTTGAAAATGGATGTTAGGAAAATGAAATCTTATTTTCCATAACATAATATATATATTTTTTAACATCTTCGAAATAATCCAATGTATATGTATAGGAGTAAAGAATTATATCTTCTTACTCCGTAACATATAATCTTTTTAAATATTGGATGCCTATATTTACGGAACGAAATCTTATTCCCATTGATATAGGATCTTTTAAGGATCAAAATCATGCCAAGTATGACATCAAAAAAAATGATAGGTTTTTGTTCAAAAAAATAAAACTAGGTTTAATAAAAGTTTTGAGAGCAACCTTTATAAATTAAACGTTCCTATAATTCGAAAAAAAGGTTGGAGTAACATAACTTGAAATCTAAGATTGTTATTTTCTAACAAAAGAAATGTGCAACTATTTAGATAAGTTAGAAGTAGTGCGGAAAACAAGTATCTATCTAAATAAAAAAGCATATGAAAATTTTTAAAACATAACCCCAGGTATCTAAATCTATCGATCTCCAATTAATAAATGAATAGTAAGCAAAGAATTAAAAAAATTTGCTTATAAATTAACTCGCAACTAGATTTTGGAGAGCGAAAAGGGTTAAGAATTGAGATATTCGTTACATAATTAACAAAATATTTTTTGATTTTTAGGGTTTTTATCTTTTTTTTGGAAGTTTGAATATCACTTGTTTTTAGATTTTCAAAATTTTTTTAAAGTTATTTACAAGAAAAGGGGGAAGAAAGAAGTGTTATTGATAAAGAAGAGAGAGGGGAAAGAGAAAATTACAAAATTGTACAAAGTAAAAACTCGAAGGTCCGCGAACACACTCTTATTTAGGTGGTTGGTTCGATAAGTCGAACCTCGCGGGTTTGCTAAAAAGCGAGACAAAAAATGTATTTTTTTTGAATTTTTGTGTATTTAAAAGGGTATTTATTTTTTTTTATTTTGCTTTTATAATAATTTTTTTTGGTTTGGTTTTATAATTATTTTTTTTGAAATTTTTGTTTTATGAATATTTTTTTAGTTTTTTGTTTATTATTATTATAAAAACAAGGAAAAAATTGTTTTTGTAGGTTTTGATTTTTTGCATTTATTGTGTATTTTTGCTAAATGCGAAATATAAAATGTGCAGAATAGGAAAAATTGGCAAACACCCCCATACTTAAAACTAACATTTGTTCCCGATATTGCAATCTAAGTATGTGGAATGAATAATAGACAAAATGAAATATGTACAAAAATAAAAGGGGAGGGTAAAAGCTTCCCTAAGACGAGTGCGGGAGGATCGAGATGATACCATGCATTATTTTAGAAGCAGTAGCAAAAATATAACAGACAAAATAAAACGAAAAATATAAACTCGGCTAAAAGATTGTAGGTGGTAGGGGGTAAATGTGGGAGTGACTCGTAAGTTAACGTCTTACCTATAAGAGCATGTACATGATATGCGATCCCCTAGCGCGCACAAGAGCGTGAAATGCCGAAACAAAAAAGTTTTATTTATTTAAAGTATTGATTATTATTATTTATTTTGTAAAAAACATTTTATTGCGTTTTGAAAAGGAAGAAGTGAAAAACAAAATATATAGACGAAACTTTTTTGTGGTCTTTTAAGAGATTTTTTAAGTCTTAAATTTTTTTGTGGTCTCTTTTTTGTTTTTGGTTATAAATATAAAATTTTTTAAGTTTTTCACTTTTGGATTTTTTTTTGGTTTTATAGGTTTTTCAAATTTTTAGTTGTATAGGTTTTTTTAATTTTTTTTCATGGAAACAACGCTATTTCATTTTGGTATTATTATAGATAAATATATATAAAATAATAAGTATAAAATAAGTTTTTTTAGTAGTTTTATTATTATTATTATTATTAGTATTATATTGTTTATTATTTTTTTTGGCCATTTTAAATTTTTTTTTTAATATATGTATGTATATAGGTAAAATTAATTGTTTTGCAGAGTTCAAAATAACGACTCGAAAGTCTCCCCAGCAACGGCGCCAAAAACTTGATGCGGGTTAAAACTCCAAAAATTATTTCGAGCACGCGGCGCCCCGGGCGGTTTTATTTAAGAAAAAGCAGAATTGGTTTTATTTAGAAAACAGGGCGCGCAGATTTATTATTTGGATATAAAACAGTGAAATCGAGTTTTAATGAAAGGAGGCAAATGCACCTATCATGTGTAGTACAGGATATTCCAGTGTGGAATATCGAGGTCATATTGTTCTCGGGGTCGGGTCGATTATTTCTACTCTTCCCTGGAGGGGACTATTATTTTACCGATAATTAACTTGTCGTGTTATGTTTTTTATATATAATAACAGAAAGGCAGAAAATAAAAGCAATTAAAAAGGTGGAGCCGATGAAGAGCTTAGCTCGAAGGCACCGAATTAAATTTGAACTAAAATATACTTTTAATAGAAAGAGATCCAAAGTTTGAAATTAATTATGGCGGAGACTTGACCGTGGAGGTTCCACTAAAATGAGCTCACCTAGCTATAGGATTATCGCTCACCTGAACGCTAAGACTATTCGACCGGGCTCTCGTCCGACCAAGGATTCCTCTTAACGCCCGCATTATGCTAAGAACCCCGCTATCGGGTGGGTAACCCAATCCAGTAGAGTTTGTGTGCCTCCTCTCTCGAGGGTTAGTGCAGAACTCCATTTACCAAGGGGCGATCGGTCCATACGCACGACCTCTCGTGTAACACCTCCTATCCGTCGCATAGCATATAGCAGTAGGTCCGGCCGGGGCCCAACACCATATACCACAGACAGACCGGAAGGTTACTCAATGGAAACCATCCAACCATTCCAACGTCCTACACAGAGTCATTCTAGCGGAAGCAGTTTTATTAGTTGCAATAAAAAGAACCCAACAAAAATAGCATGAATGTCCATTAAACAATCCCAAAGGAATGAAGTACAAATACACAAGTTCTGGCCTTAAGGCCTTACAACAGTTTGCTCAATTTAAATGTTTTCCAAACTTCGGCACGCAGGCCGGCCATACATGAATAAAAGAAAACATCCAAAAATTAGGCCTTCGAGGGCCGGCACAGCAACTTTGGCTTTAGCCTGCTATTGACCGCTCAGTCCAGCAGTACCTGCAAGCACAATCTACCACATGGTGGCAAACAAAAGCAACGGTCAGCAATACTGACCAAATTATAACGATCCCGCCCCCAAATCCGGGGTAGCGATGCTCCTTCCATTCACTTTATTAGTATAACCAAGCAGTATAGTAATGTCACTACATCACAGGCGTAGGCTCACATGGCCACACACCCCGGTGCACTCAGGGCACATTCTCGGTGAGCACGGTCAAAGTCTGCTGACTCACCACCGTCCCTTTGGACGGCCACAACTCATGAGCATTTGGTCTTTCTGGCCACTGCCTAAGACCCTCTATCTATACCAACAGCAAGTGCCACGTATCGTTAGGTCTCTTTACCGAATGACATAGAGCGGGTACGGTTCTGCCTAACCCGTTGCTCACACTGCCCTGTTAACTTAAGAACATATGCGCGGGTCAAACTTCCCCGAGTCCCAATCCGTTTGCACATCACATAACGCAGTTATGTTCAAGTTGGCTCCCCGGCCATCATGTTGGCAGAACCACGCATCTCCCAATTTTTCAGGTGCACCTTGGACTTAATCCCCAAGTCTCCCTGTTGCAATCTACCTCGTAGAAAAAACCCGAAAAACAAACATTCTCACGGAGTCTTCTCCGGCATTTATGCAATGCAACATCACCGATCCAGACCAACATTACCGGATAGGTTTCACACACCATGCCTATGTCCGTTCTCGATTACGGACTCTATACAACGGGGACTTTACATATCTACCCGAAGGAACGCCTCCAACTCACCACAAACTTGCGGGAGCGGGCTTCCTATGCAAAAGAAGGAGAGCTTCACATACTCAAGTAGAGAATCATTACCCTAGCGTTCTTCCTTGGCACCATGGAAATCTACGCGGATGAAAAGAACCGCAAACTCCTTGCCTTCGTAGATCCGAAGTCGGCTCGCGATTTGGAGTCCCGAAGCCCCCTCCAAGGACCGGATCTAGATTTCTTCTTCCTCCTTTGCTCTCCCTTCTCTCTAGAACTTAGACAGAGAACCAGCGGCTGAAGATAAGAGTTTTGAAACCCTATACTCGGGTATAACCCACTCGGAATAACCACCAGCCATCGGATCCCATAAAAGGGAAATGCACGGCTTCGATCCAGGTCTGACCTGGACAAACGGGGCTAAACACCGCACGGTTCACCAACCGGAGCAGGACACGTTCGCGACCAATCAAATTATGTCGGGACGTTTAGTCAAGATCCCGCAAAAAACCTCTATGTCGACACTCCGCGTCGAGAGAGTCAAACACGCTACAATCCGCCCCGCGCTCGACGATTGTCGAGCCAAAATCGTCGAACCCTGCAAAATTATCGATCGCTGATCGCTGGCCTGATCGTCGAACGTCGCCAGATCGTCGATCGCTGATCGTTGGCCTGTTCGTCGAACGTGGCCAGATCGTCGATCGATGATTGCTGGCCTATTCATCGAACGGGCATGACATGCCCGTGACAACCAACTGTGTTCGCTGTTCGACGATCGTCGACCCAAAATCGTTGAACCCTGGCCAGATTGTTGATCGCTAGCCAGATCGTCAAAACGAACACGACACGCCCTGGGACACGCCCGTGTCCCAGGCCCTATACCGCCTGCCAAAAACCAAATTTGGTACAAAATGCCTCCCGTCGCACTTTTGAGTTTCGGGGCTTTACAGCTCTCTCCCTCTTAAAAGAATTTTGTCCACGAAATTACATAAAGGAAAGATAAGTACAAAACTAAAATTTGTACCTGAGCAGAACAACTCTGGGTACTGGTCAAGCATAGTTTGCTCTCGCTCTCAAGAGAGCTCTTCTCGACCGCAATTGTCCCAACGGACCTTGGCCATCCTGATCTCTTTATTGCGTAGCCGCTTGACTTCCGAATCCTCAATTCGTACCGGCTTGACCTTTTTTGTTAACCCACTATCAATCGGCACTTGATCGACCACGATCACTTGCGTAGGCTCTTGCACCGCCTTCTACAGCACCGATATATGGAATACATCATGTAGACCACTAAGCTCCACTGATAGCTTCAAATGATAGGCTGCTTTGCCAACCCGCTCCAGAACCTCAAACGGCCCAAGGTACCTCGGGCTTAGCTTTTTCAATCGTCGCACTCGCGAGACACCCTTGAATGGCTTGATCTTCAAGTATACCCAGTCTCCCACAGAAAACTCCACGTTCCTGTGCTTGGCATTATAGTACTTTGCCTGACGGTCCTGAGCGATTAGCAACCTATCGCGAATGGTTCGCACCAATAAAGTAGGATCTTCCGCCTCTTGACGCTTGTACAACTTTGACTCACCTGTTTCCAACCAGGACAACGATGTGCAACATCTTCTACCATATAGGGTCACGAAGGGCGCCATTTGAATACTCACCTGGTAGCTATTGTTGTACGCAAACTCCACCAAGTATAGGTGGTCTTCCCATTGCTTTACAAAGTCCAGGACACACATGCAGAGCATGTCTTCCATTATCCTATCGACCCTCTCGGTCAGCCCATCCGTTTGCGGATGGAAGGCTGTACTAAAACTCAGCTTTGTTCCTAACATTTGCTGTACCAGCCTCTAATCATTGGACGTGAACCGCCCATCTCGGTTACTCACGATGCTGTGGGGCACACCATGAAGCCGCACAATATTGTCTACATACAACTTTGCCAATTTCTCAACCGGATCATCCTTCCTATGCGGAATGAAATGTGACACCTTCGTTAGACGATCTACGACCACCCAAATTACATCGTTCCCCTTTTGTGACCTTGGCAACCCGTGCACAAAGTCCATAGTGATGTCATCGAACTTCCACTCCGGAACAGGCAAGGACTTCAAGAATCCTCCTGATTTTTTGGCACTCCGCCTTCACTTAGGCGCAAGTTTGGCACTTCGCCAAGTACAACACCACATCCTTCTTCAGTCCTGGCCACCAGAACAATTTCTTAACATCGCGGTACATCTTCGTGCTCCCCGGGTGAATCAAGTACTTGGTATGATGCGCCTCGTATAACAATTCCACCCTAAATTGGCCACTTTTGGGACACACAAACGATGAACGAACTTCCAAAGTAATCTGTCCTCCACAACAAATTGAGGATTTGACCCATCCAGAGCTTCTATCATGAGTTGCTTCATGTGGACATCCATATCCAAAGCCTGCTGAATTTGATCAGCCAGGTCATATTGGACTTCAGTCCAATTCAATAATGCTTCAGCACTTAACTGCTTGTCTACACAAACGATCTCCATTGCCTCCAACTCCTGAACCAATCGCTTGTCATGGATCGACAGCCAATTGGCTTGAGCTGGGGCCCGGCGACTCAACGCATCCGTAACCGCATTGCCCTTACCAGGCACGTAGTGGATCTTGAACGTATAGTCCCCCAGGAACTCCATCCATCTATGCTGTCGCATGTTAAGATCTTTCTGATCTAGCAAATATTTCAGGCTTTTATGGTTGGTATAAATATCAACCTTTACTCCATACAAGTAGTGCCTCCACAGCTTCAAGGCAAAAATCATGGCCGCTAACTCCAAGTCATGAACCGGATAATTCCTCTCGTGCACTTTCAGTTGTCTCGAACCATAAGCTATGACACTTTCGTGTTGCAATAGTACACAACCCAAATCGCTGCCAGAAGCATCACTGTATATCTCGAAGCCTTCGGTCCCACTCAGCGAACTAAGAACCTACGCCGTGGTCAACCGACATTTCAACTCCTCAAAAGCTCATGCACACTCCAGCGTCCAAACGAACTTCTGCTCCTTCCTCATCAAAGTAGTGAGAGGTAACACTATCCGCGAAGCGCCTATAATAGCCGGCAAGCCCCAGAAAGCTCCGGACTTTCGCTACCGCAGAAAGCTCAGGCCACTCTCGTATCGCAACAATCTTTGCCGGATCCACTGCAATACCTTCCCCACTCATTATATGGCCGAGGAATGCCACTGAGGACAACCAAAACTCACATATGGAGAACTTGGCATAAAGTTGATTCCTCCTCAGCGTCTCCAACACCAAATGAAGATGCTTGAAGTGATCTTCCTCACTCTGCGAGTACACCAAAATGTCGTCGATGAAGACGATCACAAAATGGTCCAAGTACTCTCTGAAGGTCCTGTTCATCAAATCCATGAACACTGACGGCACATTAGTCATCCCAAACGGCATGACCGTAAACTCATAATGCCCATATCTTGTACTGAACGCTGTCTTAGGGATATCACTCTCCCTTATCATCAGTTGATAGTAACCAGACTTGAGATCCAACTTAGAGTACAACGTCGACCCGACCAACTGATCAAAAAGATCATCGATCCTTGGGATTGGGTACTTGTTCTTTTCCGTTAGCTTGTTTAGCGCCCGATAATCAATACAGAGTCTAAAGCTCCTGTACATCTTCTTTACAAAGAGGACCGGTGCGCTCCAAGGCGACGAACTTGGACGCACAAACCCTTGCTCCAACAACTCTTGAAGTTGCACCTTCAGCTCTGCCATTTACTTAGGCGCTAGTCGATACGGAGATCGTGACACAGGCTTCGCACCTGGCACTAGCTCAATAGTGAAATCTATCTCCCGTTGAGGCGGGGCTCCAGGAAGATCTGCGGGGAACATATCAGGGTATTCAGCTACAACTGAAATACTATCCAACATAGGCTTTGGCTTTGCAACCTCCACTAGTGTAAAGAACAGCTCTGCACCAACACGAACCGCCTTCACCACCTGAAGAGCAGACATCAACATCTTGCTCGACCCTTTCAAGCCCGTAAAAGTCATCTCTTGACTTGTTCCCAACTAGACTTCCTAGCGACCGCAATCAATATAGGCTTGCTGCTCCGAGAGCCAGTCCATGCCAAATATAACTTTAAAGTCCACCAACGGTAGTAACGACGCTTGCAGATCGAACTCTTGATTCATAATGCGAATCTTCACGCCACAGATTCTATCCGCGCGCATCGAACACCCATTGGGAAACAACACATCCAACTTGTACTTCGCCATCAAAGAAGGTACTCCGATGCGTGATACAAATTCTTCGGACAAAAAGGAGTGTGAAGCTCCCGTATCGAAGAGTGCTCTTGTCGGATTTTCACAAATCAAAACAAATCCTAAACAAGCAGTGGTAAGGTTACATGTGCATAACAAGTATTTAAAATATTAAGTTGCTATAAATTTAAATTTTACCTGTCACCACATCCGCCGGTTTGATGGCCTCCTGTTGGCCAAGATTGTAAACCCTCAGTTGGGCCGGAGCATAATGGGATGTGGTCGACTCCACCGCCTTGCCCTTCTCTTCGTAAGTGGCTCCCGGCTTCATCTCGGACTTGGGACGTCCGCTCCAGCAATCGCAGGCAAAGTGCCTCGGCTTTCCACAAGTAATGCATGCACCCTGGGTACGACCCATAGTCGCCCCAGAAGCACCAGAAGAAGGAGCTGGACCAAAAGTCCTAGCTTTATTAGCGCACCTTCGGTACGCAGGCTTTGAGTTAGCCGGTACCTTGAACTCAGACTTCTTATCACCAAGGCTTTTCTTTGCTTGTACATTCTTCATGTCCTTCTCCAAGGACCGGGCCGTGTTGAGCAGGGTGAAGAATCCCTGCATCATAGGCCCCGATAGTAGTAGCCTCAATTCATCTCTTAACCCTTCGTAGAATCGATTCGTCTTGACTTCCTCATCTGCGATGGTGGATCTAGCATACCGACCCAACCTAGTAAACTCGTGGAGATACTCATCCACGCTACTCTCTCCTTGTACCAATCTCTGGAACTCATTATACAAAGCTCTCCTCTAAGTCGAAGGGAGTTACCTAGCCAAGAACAGTCTCGAGAACTCCTCCATCGAGACGTCTGTAAGTTGCCTACCTCTCAATAGACGCAGCTCCAAACCCTCCCACCACAGCCTAGCGTCTCCATTCAATAGGAACGTAGCTATAGTGGTCATCTGCCACTCCTCCGTCTCCGTCGCTGGCAAGACTCTCTTCACACGGGAGAGCCAGTCTTCAGCTTGATATGGGGTTCCCAACCCCGAGAATACCGGAGGATTAAAGCTCTTGACATGCTTGAGCTGTCTCTCGGTTGCCCTCCTCGGCACCAACGGTTCCTCCACAACCTGCTCCACCCTTCTCTGCTCAGCCGCTTGTAGTGGTACCTGCTCCATCGCAGGAGCGGGCTGCTGCATCTGCCTTGCAGGCTGCGCATTGATCATGGCAAACACTGCTTCGGCCACCAATCGTAGGGTCTCAGCCGATGGAGGTGTTGTAGGAGCATTATTTGGCGCACTGCTAGCCTCAGAAACTCGAAGTTTCGACTTCCCCGCAATGCCTCTTATCACCTATAGTGGTACAAAACACCGTTAAGTGACCAATCAAAATTGCAAACAGCAATTATAGGAACACGCAGGTTCCCCAAACACATGTATTTTCATTCCTAAGTGGACATTCATGGGTTCTTTTGTTGTTATAACGATGACACACACACATGTGCGCACCACCCCTTAAAAAGAATTCGCCCACGAATTCATTTAAGCCTGACGGAAACCAGTAGTCTGATACCAAATTGTAACACCCCCTATCCGTCGCAGAGCATAGAACAGTAGGTCATGCCGGGGCCCGACGCCATATACCACAGACAGACCAGAAGGTTACTCAATGGAAACCATCCAACCATTCCAACGTCCTACATAGAGTCATTCTAGCAAAAGCAGTTTTGTTAGTTGCAATAAAAAGAACCCAGCAAAAATAGCAAGAATGTCCACTAAACAATCCCAAAGGAATGAAGTACAAATACACAAGTTCTGGCCTTAAGGCCTTACAACAGTTTGCTCAATTTAAATGTTTTCCAAACTTCGGCATGCAGGCCGACCACACATGAATAAAAGAAAACATCAAAAAATTAGGCCTTCGAGGGCCGGCACAGTAACTTGTGCTTTAGCCCGCTATTGACCGCTCGGTCCAGCAGCACCTGCAAGCACAATCCACCATAAGGTAGCAAACAAAAGCAACGGTCAGCAATGCTGACCAAATTATAACGATCCCGCCCCCAAATCTGGGGTGGCGATGCTCCATCCCTGCACTTTATTAGTATAACCAAGAAGTATAATAATGTCACTACATCACAGGCGTAGGCTCACACGGCCACACACCCCGTGCACTGAGGGCACATTCTCGGTGATCACGGTCAAAGTCTGCCGACTCACCACCGTCCCTTTGGACGGCCATAACTCGTGAGTATTTGATCTTTCAGGCCACTACCTAAGACCCTCTATCTATGCCAACGGCAAGTGCCACGTACCATTAGATCTCTTTACCGAATGACATAGAGCCGGCACGGTTTCGCCTAACCCATTTCTCACACCGCCCTGTCAACTTAAGAACATAGGCGCGGGTCAAACTTCCCCGAGTCCCAATCCGTTTACACATCACATAACCCAGTTATGTTCAAGTTGGCTCCCCGGCCATCATTTTGGCTGAACCACGCGTCTGCCCAGTTTTCCGGGTGCACCTTGGAGGTAATCCCTAAGGCTCCCTGTTGCAATCTACCTCGTAGAAAAAACCCGAAAAACAAACATTTGCACAAAGTCTTCTCCGGCATTTATGCAATGCAACATCACCGATTCAGACCAACATGTCCGGATAGGCTTCACACACCATGCCTATGTCCGTTCTCGATTATGGACTCTATACGACGGGTACTTTACATATCTACCCGAAGGAACGCATCCAACTCACAGCAAACTTGCGGGAGCAGGCATCCTATGCAAAAGAAGGAGTGCTTCACATGCTCAAGTAGAGAATCGTTACCCTAGCGTTCTTCCTTGGCACCATAGAAATCTACGCAGATGAAAAGCACCGCAATCTCCTTGCCTTCGTAGATCCTAAGTCGGCTCGCGATTTGGAGTCTTGAAGCCTCCACCAAGGACCGGATCTAGATTTCTTCTTCCTCCTTTGCTCTCCCTTCTCTCTAGAACTTAGACAAAGAACCAGCGGCAGAAGATAAGGGTTTTGAAACCCTATACTCGGGTATAACCCACTCGAATTAACCACCAGCCATCAGATCCCACAAAAGGGAAATGCACGGATTTGATCTAGGTCTGACCTGGACAAATAGGGCTAAACACCGCACTGTTCACCAACCAGACCAGGACACGTCTGCGACCAATCAAATTGTGTCGGGACATTTAGTCAAGATCCCGCCAAAAACCTCTGTGTCGACACTCCGCGTCGACAGAGCCAAACACGCCACAATCCGCCCCGCGCTCGACGATCGTCAAGCCAAGATTGTCGAACGCTGCCAAATCATCGATCGGTGATCGCTGGCCTGATCGTCGAACGTCGCCAGATCATCGATCGCTGATCGCTGTCCTGTTCGTCGAACGTCGCCAGATCGTCGATCGCTGATCGCTGACCTATTCGTCGAACGGGCATGACACGCCCGTGACAACCAGCTGTGTTCGCAGTTCGACGATCATCGACCCAAGATCATCGAATGCTGGCCAGATCGTCGATCGCTGGCCAGATCGTCGAAACGAACACGACACGCCCTGGGACACGCCCATGTCCCAGGCCGTGTACCCCCTACCAAAAACCAAATTTGGTACAAAACGAGTCCCGTCGCTCTTTTGAGTTTCAGGGCGTTACATCTCGACTAGATAGCGTATGGACTATAGAAATAGAGACCACACATCGATTATGTGGTTCTACGCTTCGTAAATCCTAGGCAAACCTTAAGTTAATTTTAATTAATTAGAAAAACAAGATCTTTTATTATTTAAAGCTATTTAATTTGTCCCAATGCTCTTCGATATCGAGGGCTAAGATCGGTTAGCCACTCATCGAAATGGGGAAAGCTTGCGGGAAAAAGAAATAAAAAGAAAGCAGTAAATAAAGTAGTAAAGGAAAACTGTAAAGGAAAGCATTAAATTGCATGTTCTACTCAAACGAGTAGGACTGAAATGAAAGCAAGTTGTACTCAAATGAGTAGGAGAAAATAAATGCACCACACACACGCACTCTACTCGAAAGTAAACACACACACACACACTCGACATAATTGAAAACACACGCACACAAGTCTTACTCAAATGAGTAGGAGAAAATAAAGACATGTCATTTAACTCCTAGCGAGTAGGCGGAAATAAATACTAGTACAAGTAGTACTTAAATAATTACAGAAAAATAAAGACCTGTCATTTAAATCAAATGAGTAGGCGGTAAATAAAGACAACAAACTCACTCACTGTACATAAAGTAAAACACACGCACACTATAGAAAGTAAATACTCACACACACAAATTCTACTCAAATGAGTAGGTGAAAAAGAAATAAAACCTGCCATTTAACTCCTAGCAAGTAGGCGAAAACAAATACACAAACGCACACACTCTACAAGAATTGAAATAAAGATATAAAAAATAACTCATGCACGCACGCACACGTACAAAATTAAGAAAACTAAGTGCTTTAAAAATTAAAACAACTACATTTCTACAGCTAGAAAGCGGTAGAAATGCATAAAAAGTGAAAATAAAATTTAAAAGAGCAAAAAGTTTTGGAAATAAACGCAAAATGAAAGTGCTCGAAAAATTAAAACGAATATATTTCTACCGCTAGAATGCGGTGGAAATGCATAAAAAGAGAGCATCAAAATTAAACGGGCAAATGTTTAAAACAAAAATCAAAGTTCACGGAATATTAAAACGACTATATATTCATTCCTATAACTCCGTAATAGGTGTTAAAAAGTGAAAATAAAGTGAAAATAACAAAATATTTTACATCCTAAATAAGAAAATCTAAGTTAGAAAAAATGGAAATCACTTTGAAATCTCTTTTACAGATTTATAGGAACAAAATAGAAAGCTATAAAAATCCTAAGTCTAACATAGTTAAGTGAACAATTAATGAAAACATCAAAGTAAAAATCTATGCTCATACACGCACACACACGTAGAAGAAATAAAAAAAAATAAACTTAAAACAAAATAAAGATAAGATTGCATATAGATGGAGTTCATGACAATGTAAGGAGGAAAAACTGCTAATTTTATAAAGATGAAAAGTTCATTACAAAGTTAAAACAAACAAAGATAAAGGAGAGGGGGAGAAAATCTCCTTACAAAGCCCTTGGAATCATCTAACAACAAAGCCCCTATACAAAATGGTTCACGAAAAAGGGAACAGAAATCCTTACAGCAACTGCCAATTTATAGACAAAATATTCATGGAACACGCCCTCTGACACTGGCGTGTCAGGGGGCGTGTCGACACTATACATATGGCGGCTATCGATTTGACTAGAGATTAAACTTTGCAGCTGAAAACGCGGCGGTCACGCCCCTAGTAACGGGCATGATGGTGGGCGTGTCGGGGAGGTTGAACTGGGCGTTGTTTGCGTCAAAAAGTTGCCGGCGGCGGTTTGTCGGGCCAGGTGGAGGAGTACACGCCCGTGTCGCATCTTGACACGGGCGTGTTGGGTCAGATCGACCAACTTCGACCTCATCTTCATCGAGCTGGTCGTGTTGATTGTCGAATGGGGATGATACAGGCGTGTCAGATCATGGGACACTGGCGTGTCCTTGTCAGGTCGACGAATGTTGAGCGCAAAACATCGAGCGCGGTGACACGTGTCTCGATCACGACCGTGCCAAATTTGACACGGGCTTGTGTCCGGGCATGTCCAGCATTTCTTCGACTTTCGCAGATTTTTGTTGGATTTGAAGGTATCACGCCCATGACACGGGCGTGTCATCTTGGGACACGGGCGTGTCAGGTCATTTTTGGGCAGTTTTCTGAAATTTTTAGAAAATCAAAATAAGTTATGTTAGAATCAAATCTAACAAAATATGAACAATTTATTAAAGTAAATTTACTGAAAGCAAAGAAAATAAACAAAAATGACTTAATTAATGTACATAAAAATAGGTATATTTACAACTCATCATGGGTTCAAGTTTCCTCTACATGGGAGATCGCAGAGATTTTCGAACACTATGGCATGGTTCCGGGGCAGCTCACGCCGAATACGCTAGCTGCCATTTATATTTATATATCTTATTTGCGGTCTGAGAAGATCGCGTTTTGTTTAAATGTTTTCAGGAAAATTTCTTCAGTCCGCTCAATAACACCGACCGGAGGCCGCCCATACAAATGCGTAATTTACTTCTACTGTAGAGGCAAGAAGGTAGTGGGTCTGCCGAATATGATCCATATCTGGACATCATGTTATCTAATCTTTAAAGGCGACCTCGGCTTCGCGCACATTTATCTGCAGGAGCGCAAAGACTCCCTCTTTAAGAGTGTGAAGCTTAATACAGTGGAAACTACAATTGTTGAGTTCTTGGTGGGATCAAGGCTTGATATAGAGCATTATATCCCAATGCTGGCAAGGTTGGAATATTTAGCTCGCCAAGAGAGTAAGTTATGCAACCTGACTTATTGTCACTGCGACCTGGAGTGATTTAACAATTTCTTTCTTCTTGATGCGGTCATGGCAACACCAGCAAATCAACCGCAAACTCCGAGCGGACTGACCCCTACGTAAAGGGAACAAAATAAATAGATTTCAAGGAAGAGAAAAGAAGAGGGGGATCCCACAGTGGGTTACTCCTCTTCTGAAAGCTTTGATATGCAAGGCTTTGGATGAGCCGGAAATATCTGCGGGGAAACCCGATGATCCACTAACACAACAAAAATAAACATGTCTGCCTCTCCACCGCGCTTCCCTCTTGGAAGACACCAAGAGTATCTCGCCATGCCCATTTTGCAATATCTGCGCTCTACGGGAAGCGCAACTTGCGCAACATGAAAGGTGTCCCTCCTGTCGATATCCCTCTCCTAACTACCCATGCCAATGCGAATAGCGTGGTGACAAGCCACTTCCTGGGCTGCTTGATGAGAGACCTACTATGGGAAAACGAGTGACTTCAGCATGAGTTAAAATCACTGAAGGAAAGAAATTAGCGGTTAATAATTATGGTCGCTCTTCATAAGGAAAGAGAGGCAGTAAGTTTTGTAATCGGGGCAGTCTCCATTGTATATCCACGACAAACTGGCCTACTTTGCCTTTCTGTAGATCGCATATGACCTCGGGAATCACGTCTTCCAAGATGCTTTGTTTCCTTATGTGAATGAAAGCATCGTGGTCGTCATTCTAAAAGTGAGTTGTTAGATCAGGAATACTCTAGAGGTGGGTGAATAGAGTATTCAGGGTTTATAAAATTTTCTTCTGATTTAATCTAGTGCAGGAATAAAATTAAAACAACAATCCTAACAAACAACCACAACACAAAAAACAAAAGAAAAGAGCAATCCAGACAACACAAGAATTTATAGTGGTTCCCCTAAACTTGGGTACATCTACTCTTCTACCACTCTGGTAGGAATCCACTCAGATTTTTGATCAGGTGCCTGACACCAATGAGATTTTGATCAAGTGCTCAAAAACCAATCCTCAAGTCTTTTGATCAGGTGACTTACAACCAGGAATAACTTTTGAAGGGAGTTATAACCATTTATACAGTAGGGAGGGGGGTGAGAGATGATTGTGTCTTCTCTTTCTCAATATACAACTGAGAAGCTGGTGGATATTTGATTTTAGCACAGGATCCCCCTGAGATATAGAATGGTTCAAGTAGAAGAAGCCTTGCTTCAGGGTGATAGGCCTTCAGTAGTACAGCGTTGATCAGCAGCTGTTCAGGAACTTCTTTGACAGATAGTGATGTAGTTGTCCTTTGAAGTATCCTGAAGTGTTGAAGACAGAAGACTCTTGATTTTGATTAGGTGTTCTTTTTCTTCAGATAGCTGATGATCTTCAGGAATATGTCTTCTTGTTGTGTCAGAATTCTGTGTTGATAGACAGCAGTAAATCTCTTGTTTCAGACAGACTATTTTTTTTATATCTATCGTCTTTCTCTATTGTGTATCTTGTTCTATCTGTCTTACAAGAAGAAAAGAGAAAATCTCTTTTATATTTCCTATAAAAAATGGTCTTTCAAAATTTTGAAATCCTCTGCAATCAATGCTGACGGCCTTGAGAATAAACGGCATTGAATTATTTCCCCAACTATCCCAAGGAAAAACGGCAGGCAATAATCCTGAAGAAGACCATTATCAATGTTTTGTCTAACGGTTATATTCCAAAGAATATTTGAGCATTAATTACTCAGGAATTATTGTATTAAGAAGGCGACAGAAGGATGGAAAATAGCTAAGTTTGGATTCGTCGAACTGATAATAGAAATCGTCGAACTGAGTTCATAGTTCATCGAGCTGAGTTGGTGAGTTCGTCGACCAGATGACTTTTGTTCGTTGAGCTGAGTTCCAAGATCGTCGAGCAGAGAGCAGAACTATATTCTCTAGAAACTTTGCCTTTTCTGTGTATGGAGTTCGTCGAGCTGATATCTGGTTTCGTCGACTGAAGTTTAGCAAAATATTTCTGGACTTAGAATAATTTCAGATGCTTCTGGATGAAGGTGTTGAAGTGAAGTTTCCAGAATTCATCGACCTAAGAATTGGTTTCGTCGAGCTGAGGACCACTTAACTACTGCTGGATAACTCTAGCTATTGTGGTCACAGTTAGTCGAGCTAAGAATCAAGTTCGTCGACCAAAGTCTGACTCTGGACTTAGAATAATGAGATGTTTTCTGATCTTGAAGTGTTGAAGCATAGTGTCCAAAGTTCATCGACCTGAGTACCAAGTTCATCGAGCTCTACTCAAAGAATTTACTCTGAGATCGTCGAGCTGAGCACGACTATCGTCGAACTGAGTTCGATGAACGTCAAACTCATTTTACTTGGTCTTTAGAAAAACTATAAGTCTTGAGTCTCTGATAGTCTTGTTGATAGCTGGACCATGTGATGTTGATTCTAAGTACTTGGCCTAGACTCTAGCACACAACCATGACACTAGCTATACATTATGGGTCATATGATCCTAACTTAGTGAACCTAGCCCAAATCTTACTAGGGATCCAAAAATCTCCTCCTATTCGGGTGAGGTCACTAATTATAGACTCAAATCAAAATTGAAAATCACAAGGCAAGAAAGCATATATCTGGCAGAGATCAATAACACATGCAGCATAAATATATATGTACATAAGCTTTGTTCAGAAATAGAAAGCAGTTATAAGAACATAACAGAAGTAAAGCAGTTCAGAATCACTTCTTTTGTTTCTTCTCTTTGGGCATTACTTCTTTACCTTTATCTCCAGGATTGGTAAAGAAAATTTCTCTATTTGGATCTGAAGCTTGCACTTTTGTCATGGTCATATCAGCAGCCCCTATAATCTTCAACGATGTGGCTCTGGGGACAACTACTTCTGGGTGAAACTTCATGTAGTCATCAACATTGAAAAACTTGTTTGCTTTATCAAACCTCTTAAGCTCTTATTTCATGTACTTAGACATTGTGGAATACTCAGAAGGATCCTTTCCTTCAGCTTTGGCCTTATTAATCATAAAAAGGCCTACAAGTTCTTGGAACCTGGCCATTCTAGCTGTATTAGCTGTTTCAGGATCTTCAAAAGGAACAGGAGGAGAATTTGGTATTTTAGAACTTTCAGCTTTTTGATCTGCAGTGAATGATAGCTGTTGTTGATGATGTTGCTGTGGTTTATGCAGCTGATGTGGTTGATGCTGAAATTGATGTTGCTTGCCTGAAGAGTAATGCCTATGCTGGCTGCTTTCAGAAGAAGATCTCCCTTGATGTCTCTGATATGTTTGGAATTGGGTAGATCTTTGGGAAATTGTGCCTGAAGCACCAGCAACTAGAGGAGGAGGAGGTGGATCTTTTCTATATTTCTGAGATGGAGGAGAGTATCTTCTGCTTCTCTTCCTCTCTTCCTGTTCATTTTTGGATAACCACATCCAAGCTGGCATCCCTTTATATGGAGTTATCTTCTGGAGAATATAGTAGGGAGTGTCATTGGCTGGATTTGGCTTAGGAGCAGGAGGAGGAGGAGCTTTTCTCTTTTTAGATCCGGACTTCTTCTCTTTCTTAGCATCCTCATCAAAATCCTCATCATCCTCATCATCATCATCTTCACTACTATCCTGTGGATTATCATATAAAGCATCTAGCTTTTTCAGTGTTTCATCAGATATAATGGGTTTCTCAACTTGGGATGGAGCTGGAGTAGATGTTGGAGCTGGAGCTGGAAGAGAAATTTTAAGAGGAGCTGGAAAAATAACTGTGACAGTGATTTCAGCAGCTGTCTTATTCTCTTTTTCAATGTCAGCCCTGATTAACTCATCCAGATCAGACAAGGGTGAGTCATCCATTACAAAAGTGGGGACTGAAGGGGAAGAGACAATTGGGGAAACAACTTTAGGAAGAGGTGAAGTAGGAACCTCTTGAGAATTAAAGTTGTCCTTAAGATGCTTAGCCACTTTAGGGCTTATTAGAGAGGTGTATGGGATAATAGCCAAAGATGGCTTAGTATACACTGCCGAAAAGAATCTCAAGTATGCAGTATCAAAAATGCTTAACAAATTAACCAAATCTACTGTGGGATTTAAAATGAAATCACCAGCAGTAATTAATGTTGGAGTTACCATTGTGATCTGAAAGTGATCAAGCATATAATCTCACTGCCAACGCGATATGAGCCTGCAGGGTCGCACATAAGAGATGTGGAGAAGTTGGATGACTGACTGTGTTGGTAAAGGTTACCAATCACCGACCTGAATAGGGTTATGGGCAAAGTGTTGCCTTATAGGATCATCGCGTTGGGCAAATGTTGCCTTGAAGGGCTGGTTGGGATTGTCGTCCGAGGGTCGATGACATTAGTCGAGAATCGTCTTCTGATTCCCGCCGATCGGCGAGAATCGTCTCTCTGATTCTCGCTGATCGACGAGAATCGTCGAGAATCAATTGTTGATTCTCAACGATCGACTACTTCGACAATTGTCGTCGACCGCGGCTCGACGATCGTCGAGTATCGTTGTATATCGTCGAGCGCGGCTCGACGATCGGCGAGAATCGTCGAGTATTGTACTCTGATTCTCGCCGATCCTATATGATACTCGTCGACTGATTCTCGCCGAACCTGCTCAGTGATTCTCGCCGATTGTCGCCGATTCTCACCGATTGATACTCGCCGATTCTGAACCCTATTTTCGGGTGGTCTGCGGATAGCGATTTTCCTGGGTTTATTTATCCCTTTGGTATAAATAGGACACTTAGGGTTTTCGGGATCAATCTCTCGCGATTTTCTCCTGTAGCAGATCGAAACCCGACGGAAGCCGTTCTGCCTTTCGATCCGCCGATCCCGATCCCCGCCGCCGACGGAAGAGTTCCGCCGCCGCCGTGTTTGCTCCGTCGACCGCCTCTTCTCCAGCGACTGTCGCTGGTGCTGCTCTTCCTGGCGCGGACCTAGCAGTCCGTGGAATAGCCGAGGTGCGGTCTTCTCCTTCCCGATCTTCCGTGCGACGGAAAGCTCGGCGTTCTCCTGCTCGTGTGGACTTCTGCTGAAACGTGGACACTATTCCACGAAGAACTTCCCACCAGCAGAAATCAAAGTTTGGAGCATCTCCGTTGAGTTGTGACTCAACGCCACCGAGGTAATTTTTGCCTAGTTTTTGCTAACTTCTTGATTCAACGTTCATAGCCCGATCCACATCTCTTTGGGTTTTTCTTGATGTTTATTTTTCCGCTGCGTGCACAAGCGTTGTGCCATCCTCATAGAGAAACCCAACAATTAACTCTTCTAGGACTGCATCTTCCATATCCATGTAAGTCTCAATAAACTGCATTAAATCAATTAAATATGTATCTGTAAGCTCTGTATCTACTATTGTTGCTACTGCCTCTGCATCTGCTTGAGCTGGAGCTGCTGAAACTGAAACTGAGACTGCTGCTACTTGAGTTGTTGCAGCTTCTTCATCAAGCATCTCCCCCTGCCTGGTTTCAGTAATAACTGGATCCAGGACCCTAAATGAAGAGGGGCAGCAGAAAGGGCAGAGATTTGAGCAGATAGGGTAGAGATGGAAGTAGCAAGAGGTGTAATGGCCTCTACTATGATGGTTTTGAGGAGGGTGTGATGAGAGTAAGGACAGAAGAGATGGTGGAGGGGTCCGGTGTTGGAGTGGCAGATGTTGTTGAGGTGGAAACAATTGGAGGGAGGGTAGATGTTGGGGAGGATGGAGGAGGGACATCTTGCATGTGGACATCCTATGTGGATGGTTGTGGAGGAGGAGGAGAATTGGGAGGAGATGTCAGCAGATTGAAGGATGGTATGGAGGACAAGTGTGGTGGAAGAGGAGATGAAGGTGGTGTTGGGTCTGGAATATCATTAGGGGATTGGGGTGATTGAGGTGCAGTGGGTTGATGGTATTCCTGGTTGGGTGAGGAAGGGAAATAAGTGAGGTCTATTGGTGGAGAGGTGGCAGGTAATGTAGCTGTAGTAGGAACAAGATCAGAGGGTTGTGGTTGTTGATGTTGTTGAAGAGAGGGAGTATGAACTGTGGAGGTTTATTGTTGTTGAGTTGCTGGAAGGGATTGAGGTGTGGGGAGGATCTCTTCAGCATGGTGGGGAGTGGATCTAACAGGCCTAGTCCTTTCAGAAGCTGTGGTAGAGGAGGTTGAAGCCTTAGATGGCTTGGATATGGTCCTCTCCCACCTGCCAAACAAGGCACAGGTGAGCCTCTTGCTGGCATTAATGAATATGGTCGGGGAGACCAGTGATTCAGAAGCCTTCTCCTTTAGGAAGATCCATAGGATCCTTCCAAAATAGACTTCCTTCTTAGTGTTCTTTTTCTTTATTATATCAAATATAATCTGAGCCCAGTCTACTTGTTTCTTATTTACCACTGCACACATGACCAAAAATTGATGCCTGGTAATGTAGTCATGGCCAGTGTGCTTGCCTATCAAGACTTTCCCAACAATATCTGCTAGAAATTTATATTCTGCAGATAAATATTTCTTCAACAGTTTATGGGGATTATTTCCAGCATAGCCCATCAAACTTAACATCATATCATATTCCTCAGAAACTATCTCCAGTTCTTCTTCTCCATTGTTCAATCCAAAAATTTTAGTTAATACTGAGCGAGAGAGTGTTATAGCGCTACCCGCAATTATTCCTGTCAGGGTATTCTCTTTTGATGTTGATGAAGTGTAGACCCATTCTTTAATTTATGTTCCAGACAGTTTGATTCTGGTTGTCATTAGGTTCTTCAGTTTCTGTTCTTCCAGAAGTTCCAGAATATGTATAAAGATCGGGTCTGAGTGTTAAAATGTGTCGAAGTCGACATCGAAGCAGTTGTCAAACTTCATTGCAGCTAGGATTCCTGCTTGAGTCGTCATGAAATCACATGCAAGAGAGAAAAATAGCGATCAAGTGCAAAGGGAACAGAAAGCGCGGGACAGAGGTCTAAGAAAACCTTGTTATAAGATTTTCTGGAATATGAATCGACAAACTCCGTTCCACAAAAAATAAGAAATTCTTCGACCTGAGATCGACGAAATAATTGATAGCGAAATAATTCATCGAGCTCAGTTGGAAGAGTTGAAGACATTTTGTCGAGCTCCGTTCGACGAACGTTTTCTGAAGTGGATTTGTCGATCTCCGTTCGACAGAAACAACTTCACTCACAAAGAGTTCATCGACCTTTGTTCGACGAATATCTCCCGAACTTTCCCTAGTTCATCGAGCTCTGTTTGACGAACTTTGGATAATTCATCTAGTGCAGACAAAAACTAAACTAAGTCTTCTTCATTGATCATTACAAGCTGATTTATAAAGAATAAGTGATTTATCTTATCCAGAGGTTTGGTGAATATATCAGCTCTTTGTAAATCAGTATAGATATAGACAAGATTAATTTTGTTGTTGTCTACACACTCTCTAATGAAGTGATGCCTAATGTCTATATATGCTTAGTCCTATTGTGATGGACTGGATTTTGTGCTATTGTTATAGCACTTTTGTTATCACAAAGAGAGTTGAATTATTTAAGTTGATACCATAGTCTAGGAGTTGGTTTTGGATCCACAACATCTGAGAACAACAACTGCCTGCTGCAATATATTCTGCTTCAGTAGTTGAGGTGGATAGAGAAGACTGTTTCTTGCAAAACCAAGATACCAACCTCATACCAAGGAACTGACAAGTCCCTGAGGTGATTTTTCTATCAACCCTACATCCCGCAAAGTCAGCATCTGAAAATCCAGTTAAATCAAATTCTGACTCAGCAGGATACCATAGGCCTAGACTAGGACAACCCATTATATATCTCAAAATTCTTTTTAAGAAAATTAGAAGAGATTCTTTAGGGTTCACTTGGAACCTAGCAAAAAGGAATGCGACAAACATGATATCAGGTCTGCTTGCTGTTAAATATAGTAGGCACCCAACAATGCCCCTATATAATTTCTAATCCACAGGTTTTCCATGTGCATCAGAGTCAATCACAACATTAGTAGCCAAAGGTGTTTTCTTTGCTGAAGCATCAGCCATCCCAAACTTCTTTATAAGCTCTTTAGCATACTTAGCTTGACTAATGAAGATGCCATCGGGCAACTGCTTCACATGGAGACCAAGGAAGTAGGAAAGCTCACCCATGCTACTCATTTCAAATTTTGAATGCATGAGGTCAGAGAACCTCTTGCATAATTTGGAATCAGCAGACCCAAACATGATGTCATCCATATATATTTGCACTAACAATATTTGATCCTTATGATGTCTAGTGAAAAGTGTTCTATCTACTATGCCTCTAATGAATTTATGCTCTATCAAAAAGCTGGATAGGTTCTCATACCAAGCTCTTGGAGCTTTCTTGAGACCATAAAGAGCTTTATGCAATTTGAAAACATGATAAGGGTGAGTTAGAGAGACAAAACCTGGAGGTTGTTCAACATAAACCTCTTCTTTAAGTACTCCATTTAGGAATGCACTCTTCACATCCATCTGATACACCTTGAATCTCTTGTAAGCTGCATAGGCCAGGAATATTCTGATTGCCTCTAACCTTGCCACAGGTGCAAAGGTTTGGTCATAATCTATTCCTTCCTCTTGCATGTATCCTTGAGCAACAAGCCTATCCTTGTTCCTCACTATTGTTCCTTGGGTATCCAATTTATTTTTATATACCCATTTGGTTCCAATGACTGGATAGCATTGGGGTCTTGGAACCAAATCTCAAACTCTACATCTCTCAAATTGATTTAATTGCTCCTACATTGCAATGATCCAGTGGGGATCTTGTTCAGCATCATGGATGGATAGAGGTTCAACCTGAGAGAGAAAACAGGCAAGCATCAAATCTTGTTTGAGTTGATGCCTGGTCTTTACACCTGCTGATATGTCTCCAATCACTTGAGATCTGGGGTGATCCCTTAGTGTGATAAGATTAGTGGGTGGAGTTGGTTCTGCAGCAGCATTAGGAACTAATTCCTCTCGTGGAATTATGTTTGCTGTTGGGGGAATATCAATCCCTTCACTGCCTTCATATTCACTATCTTCATTGACTTGTGGAGAAGGATGTGTTGGAACCTCTTGGGTAAGGTTTAGTCCATCCAAATTCTCACACAAGTGAGGTACATGCAAATTACTTTTGGTAGAAATCTCTTTCTCCTTGCAAGACATGTTAGCTTCATCAAATATAATATGGATAAACTCTTCAATTTTTAGAGATGATTTATTAAAAACCCTATATGCTTTGCTTACATGGGAATATGCTAGAAAGATTCCCTCTTCAGCCTTAGCCTCAAGATTTCTAATATATCTTTTGTTGTTGTTGTTGTGAATATAACATATACATCCAAATACTTTAAAATAATTGATTTTAGGTTTCTTCCCTTTAAGTAATTCATAGGGAGTCTAATTCTTTAGTTTATGAATTAAACTCATGTTCAGGACATAATTTGTTATGCTCACAGCCTCTACCCAGAAGGTTAGGGGCATGTAAGCATCTGTAAGCAATGTACCTACATCTTCAATGAGTGTCCTATTTTTCCTTTCAGCTATCCCATTTTGTTGAGTAGTTCTAGGAGCTGAGAAGCAATTCCTGATACCTTCCTTCTCACAGAACTCATGTATAAGAAGAGACTCAAACTTTGTGCAATGATCACTTTTGATCAATGCAACATGAGTAGAGAACTCAATCTGTATGATCCTGAGAAAATCTGTAAGAACCTTGAAGGTATTTTACTTAGATCTCAGAAAGGATACCCAAGTGAACCTTGAGAAGTCATCCACAATAACTAAGGTATAGGATTTCCCTCCTAGACTTTGTACAGCAATGGGTCCAAGAGATCCATATGTAGAAAATACAAAATCCTAGGTGAATCACTTTTATTAACAGATTTAAAACTAGATTTAGTTTGCTTGCCTAGTTGACAAGCCCTACAAAGGCCTTCCTTCTTGTAGGGACCAGAAGGTAGACCTCTAACAAGGTTATCTTTTGATAGCCTAGTAATGTTTTTCAAGTTCACATGACCTAGACTTTTATGCCGTAAATCATTCTGATTACTAGTTATATTAAGTAAGCAAATATAAGAGGTGGCAGAAAGAAAATTAACTAAGTATATGTTACCTTGTCTATTCCCAATTAAAATAGTTTGGTTTTCTTTATTAGAAATAATGCAAGAAGATGAGTTGAAGTGTACTTGATAACCTTCATCAGATAACTGACTAATGGAGATGAGGTTATGCTTGAGTCCTCTGACATAAGTTACTTTCTTGAAAGTAACTGCTCCAATATTCACTTCTCCAAAGCCTTCTGACTGGCCACATTTGGAATCCCCAAAGATAACCTTTGGCCCCAGCTTGGACTTGTAGTTGTGTAAGATGTCCTTGCTGCCAGTCATGTGTTTGGAGCACCCACTATCCAGATACCATGTTTGATTATTTTCTAGACAGCTCTTCACCTGCAGTGAAATACAATTAATTGTTCTTGACCCAAGTTACCTTGGGTTCTTTGTTTTGTTGGTATGAGAAGCTAGATATAACAGAAAATTCTGATTGAGATTTGTATCCTAAAGGGTGATATCTTTTAGGTGGTATAACCCAATTAGCTACAAGATTAAAAGGTTTCCTTGAATTTTTAGAGTTTCTGTTAAAATTACAGTTTTGGTTAAGTATTTCTGGGTTCGACGAATTTTTGTGAGTTTGTTGACCAGAGTTCGACGAATTGTGTTGAGATCGTCGATCTCTGCCCAGAGAATAAACATATTCTTTTTATGTTCCCCACGTTCGTGGACCTCTACTCGACGAACCATACAGAGTTCGTCGATCGCAGTTAGACGAATAATTATAACTATAGTTTTCTTTCAGAGTTCGGCGATCTTGGTTCGACGAACTTGCTGCATTTCGTCAATCTAAGTTCGACAAATTCTACTGGACCTTGTTTTTACTTAAGGTTTTTTTATTTTTGGATTTCAAACCTATTGATTTGGGAACATTTTCTATTGTTTGTTTATGGTTTATTTTCTCTTTCCCCTTAGTAGAAACAAATTTAATTGGGGTTGTCAGTATGTTTTTGTTGCGGATGGGGGGCAAACTTGATGAAGCATCCAAGCCTAGCTTGCCATTGAGTCTGGCATTTACAGTGCTTGTGATGTCCATCAGCTTGAGGCTTCTTCCATTAAGAGTTTCCTCAAGTTGTTTAGCCTCACAAAGCTCAGTCTTTAACATTATTATTTGTTCATTAGCTAAGGTTAATTCATCTTTTAACCTATTATTTTCAGAGTTGACATTCTCTAGGTTTCCTAATTTTTCCCTAAGAGTTTTAATCTCCTTTTCTGAGTTTATTAAGTCTATACACAATATTTTAAATTCAAATTTAAAAGAATCAGAACTGTAATCAAAAGAAGACAGTACCTTGTCAGCTTCAGAATCTGAAACTGCTTCATTGTCTGAGTCCTCTTCTTCTGAATGGCTCCTGGAAGCATCAATTGCCATGAGGCAAACCTCCTTGGCCCTTGCCTCTTCCTCATCTTCACTGGAGCTAGAAGATGTGGATTCTTCTTCAGTCTCACTCCAGGTTTCAGCCACAAAACACTTCTCCTTATTCTTGTATTTGTTGGAAGAAGGTCTGCTGTTGTGCTATCTCCTGATATCTTTATCTCTTCTCTTTTCTTTCTTCTGATTCTCTGGAGACTCAGAGATGAAGTGTTCAGCTTTCCTGCAACCAAAGCATACCACTTCTTTAGTAGGTGTTTTATCATACCTTGGTTTTTCATCTTGTCTGGATGACTTCCTCCTGAAATCTTTTCTTGCCAACTTGTAGAATCTTTTGGCAAAAAGACTCATTAGTTTTTTATTTGTTGAGGGAGTCTCTGCCTCTTCAGCTACCTTGAAAGCAATGCTATGCTATTTTCTTGCTGGAGGGGGTGTTCTCTGCTCAGCTGCCTCCCTGGATTTAATCAGCTATTCATAGGACTTAAGTTTGCCTAATAGAGATTCAGTGGATATCTCATTTAGGCTTCTGGCTTCTTTGATAGTCCAGATCCTTGAATCCCCTGAACTTCGGAAGCACATTAGGATCTTGTCATTCAACTCAGTGAGGGTGATGTCCTTATCCAAGGTTTTTAGCTCATTGATGATTGAGCTTAACCTATTATATATTTCAGCTACTGACTCAGCTTCCTCTTTCTTGAAATTCTCATATAAGGATATGAGGTTGAATCTCCTATCCTTTCTTTCATCTTCTGATCCAGCCATCATTTAGTTTAGGGAATCCCAGATGGCTTTGGCTGAAGTGCATTCAACAAACTTTTGGAAGATATCATCTGGCATAGTTTGTGTCAGTATGTTCATTGCCTTGGAATCAGCAACCTTCATCTTCTTCTGAGCCTCAGTCCACTCAGGTGGTGGAACTGCATTTGTGCTTGAGGCTGTTGTAGATGTAGAAGCAGTGGCTTGAGGACGACCTGTCAAGATGGAATTGTAGATATCTTCATCAATAGAGTTCATATACAATTTTATCCTTGTCTTCCAGATGGCAAACGTATTTAGGTTGCAAATTAGAGGTCTGGTGCTTGCATAGTCTTTGTTCTGTGCCATTACTGTGTATATAATCTAAATAAAAATAAAGATAAAAGATGAAATCTTATCTAACACAAGATCTTTGGTTCAAGGGTTAGCTTGTGTACACCAAGGAATCCAAGCTCTAATACCAATTGAAAGTGAGCTGTTAGATCAGGAATACTCTAGAGGGGGGGTGAATAGAGTATTAAGGGTATATAAAATTTTCTTCTGATTTAATCTAGTGCAGGAATAAAATTAAAATAGCAATCCTAACAAACAGCGACAACACAAAAAACAAAAGAAAAGAGCAATACATACAACACAAGAATTTATAGTGGTTCCCCTAAACTTGGGTACATCCACTCTTCTACCACCATAGAAGGAATCCACTCAAATTTTTGATCAGGTGCCTAACACCAATGAGCTTTTGATCAGGTGCTCAAAAACCAATCCTCAAGTCTTTTGATTAGGTGACTTGCAACCAGGAATAACTTTTGAAGGGAGTTATAACCCTTTATATAGTGGGGGGGGGGGGTGAGAGATGATTGTGTCTTCTCTTTCTCAATATACAACTGAGAAGACTGGTGGATATTTGATTTTAGCATAGGCTCCCCGTGAGATATAGAATGGTTCAGGAAGAAGAAACCTTGCTTCAGGGTGATAGGCCTTCAGTAGTACAGCCTTGATCAACAACTGTTCAGGAACTTCTTTGACAGATAGTGACGTAGTTTTCCTTTGAGGTATCCTGGAATATTGAAGACAAAAGACTCTTGATTTTGATTAGGTGTTCTTCTTCTTCAGATAGATGATGATCTTCAGGAATATGGCTTCTTGTTGTGTCAGAATTCTGTGTTGACAGACAACAGTAAATCTCTTATTTCAGACTGACTATATTTTTTATATCTATCGTCTCTCTGTATTATGTATCTTGTTCTATCTGTATTACAAGAAAAAGGGAGAAAATCTCATTTATATTTCCTGTCAAAAATGGTCTTTCAAAATTTTGAAATCCTCTGCAATCAATGCTGACGGCCTTGAGAATAAATGACATTGAGTTATTTCCCCAACTGTCCCATGGAAAAATAGCAGGCAATAATCCTGGAGAAGATTTGAGCATTAATTACTCAGGAATTATTGCAGAAAGAAGGGGACAAAAGGATGGAAAATAACTAAGTCTGGATTCGTCTAACTGATAACAGAAATCGTCGAGCTGAGTTCACAGTTCGTCAAGCTGAGTTGGTGAGTTCGTCGACCAGATGACATCTGTTCGTTGAGATGAGTTCCAAGATCGTCGAGCAGAGAGCAGAACTATATTCTCTAGAAACTTTGCCTTTTCTGTGTATGGAGTTCGTCGAGCTGATATCTGCCTTTGTCGGCTGAAGTTTAGCAAAATATTTCTGGACTTAGAATAATTTCAGATGCTTCTAGATGAATGTGTTGAAGTGAAGTATCCAGAATTCATCGACCTAAGAATTGGTTTCGTCGAGATGAGGACCACTTAACTACTGCTGGATAACTCTAGCTATTGTGGTCACAGTTTGTCGAGCTGAGAATCAAGTTCGTCGACCAAAGTCTGACTTTAGACTTAGAATAAAGAGATGTTTTCTGATCTTGAAGTGTTGAAGTATAGTGTCCAAATTTCATCGACCTGAGTACCAAGTTCGTCGAGCTCAGCTCAGAGAATTTAGTCTGAGATCATCGAGCTGAGCACGACTATCGTCGAACTGAGTTCGACGAACGTCGAACTCATTTCACTTGGTCTTTAGAAAAACTCTAAGTATTGAGTCTCTGACAGTCTTGTTGATAGTGGGTCCATATGATGTTGATTCTAAGGACTTGGCCTAGACTCTAGGACACAACCATTACCCTGACTATACATTGTGGGTCATATGATCCTAACTTAGTGAACCTAGCCCAAATCTTACTAGGGATCCAACACATTCATCTATTCATTGAAGGCAGCTTTGCAAAAGAAGAGGTGGAAGGAGTGATGCGATTATTTTTTACTCTATGTATAAAATATGTAGATGGGCATAAGCTAAAAATATTTTTAATCTCAGGCAAGTGCACCTATCAATCATATATAGGAGAAATCTACATCTCGTGTAGTATTCCATAGAGTCTTTTCAAGTACTCATACTCACTCTCACACTATTATCATATCTATAATTAAAATTGATTGTTACCCTAAATTAATCATATTAATCACATGAGAATAATCACTCATTAATTTAATTCTATGTAATCATATAATAATAAGATTATCAAATTCATTGTATTGTAAGGGTTAAACCTCTATCTAATTCTCTCTCGAGCACTCCAATACCTAAACCTAAGTTGAGTAAAT
This sequence comes from Platanthera guangdongensis, assembly GCA_039583875.1. Taxonomy (NCBI): domain Eukaryota; kingdom Viridiplantae; phylum Streptophyta; class Magnoliopsida; order Asparagales; family Orchidaceae; genus Platanthera; species Platanthera guangdongensis. The sequence goes on along the minus strand of CM077150.1, from coordinate 165,677,047 downwards.
TTTCTCTGGAATAATTCACAACACTCAAGTTTGCACTAATATAAAGTAACCTTATCTAATACATAAATTTATGAAATCCTATCTCTAAGATACCATGAATCCAATTATCCGTATTACCATAATCCAAACAACATATCTCTCGATCATGTGATTTGAAATACAAAGAGAAAGAACAACAGAATATGAACATACAAACATCATCACAAACATCTAATTTCTCTATCTAGAGGTTTGGGATTCAAAAAAATAAGTTCTAACTTCAAATCTAATATCAATCTCTTTGTTTGAAAGCATCCATATGAATAAAATACCATGAATCCAAGTAAAAACAACATACATGATTACTAAATTGATTCATAAATATAAGTCTCATGCAGAATTTAAAAATAAAGTTAGATCCATTAAGAGAAATGGAAGATTAAAAGAGATATATGAGGATTAAAAACATACGAATTATCTCCTTCAATTTCTCCTTCACATGAGTGCTCCACTTTCATTCTCCAGAAGTTCTCCAAATGGTCCTAATCCAAAAGTCCCTCTTCTTTTTTTCATAAAGGTTTTTATAGTCTTCTTGCAAACAGGGTCGAACACAGGTTCCAACACGGCCGTGTCCCTGGCCGTGTGGGCTGTTCAAAAGTAGCTTAATAGGAAAAGAAATGTCTAGTCGTGGGCCGTATCATTTGATATGGCTGAGAACACGACCGTGTTGTTCTTCGTGGCTCCACATACGGCTTGGTTTGGCAGCAGGCCTGATAAAGACAAGGGTAGGGACATGACCGTGTGCCTACCCGTGTGGTGCTCTGACTTCTCTTCCAATCCTTGTGATCTTTCCCAATAAGGACACGGGTAGTGACATGGGCATGTTCCTACACGTGTGTGCCCAATTCCAGTCCTATCCTCAGTCATGTTTGATACGTGAACACCTCTATTTGCTCCAAGACTTTTATTTCGAAGGACTTGCAATACTTGCATTAAGAAGATGAATGAATAAATAAATAGCTTAATACAAGGAATAAAAGAAACTCCACACTGTGCTCTTCTATTCATGATAATCAAATTCTTAACTATTTTTGCACAATTATAACGATTGGAGGTGTACAATAGTGGACATGATTACAAATATGATAGTAAAAAGGATATATATAATTGCACTCATCAAACACCTCTAGACTTAATTGTTTGCTTGTCCCTAAGAAAACTAATTCAAACACTTGGGTTACCAAAAAATAATTTTTCTTCTGCAAGCTGGTTGCTATGAATTCAAAGAGAAATTTGATGTTGTAATTATAAAAAAATAGTATACAAACTTTTCTAAATATAACTTTATCTTAAAATTCCTCCCATATATCTTTTAACTATTTTCACTCTTTCCTAGAATTAAAATTACAGTCATCCATAACAAATGTGAGGAGAAAATAACAATCTCAATAAGCTAGGCATTAGTGTTTCAAAACTTATAAGTACCAATATTGATAGCCATAAGCTTGCCTTTTCACACCCACTCCACGACACTAGTTAGGATTAGCTAGGCTGGATCATTAGGACTTGTATTATGATGTAACCTTTTGGCTTAGGATAAAAGATTATGGGTGGGGTAATCAAAGATAAATTTGATGGTTCATTTCACACGTAGATAACGATTGAGCCTCTTGCTTTGTAATTAACTTAACATATATCAATACTATAAAAGCACCCCCAGAATTATTTTACTTCCCACATTTTTCTCTTTCTTTTTCTTTCTTTCTTCTGATCGATACTCTATATTTTTCTTAGTTTTTTTTCTTATCCAAGGGTCCATAGTAGGGATCATTCCGAGTGTTTGTACATGAACTCAGGCCACATATCACTATTTTTTATCCAAGGGTCCATAGTAGGGATCATTCCAAGTGGGTCTACCTACACTCAGGCCGCATATCACTATGAAAAAACTCATTCCAAGAAGGTCTCAATGATAGATGTGCTAATAGGTAATGATTTTTGGCCTTGGTGAACTTTAGAAGTAGAGTATCGAAAGAAAAAAAGGGATTATGTCCAACTTGGGTGCGCAATGGTATAATGTTTAGGGTTTTGGGCATGCAAGGCTCAAGCTATCCAATGGGAGTCCTAAGTCATTTCCGCCCTAACTAATTAACTTATGTGAATGTTTTGAGGGTCGCTAGGGGCAAGTTCTAGAGACCAATAATGGGTACTCTTCATTTTGAATCCCTAATACAAAATTATCAAAATGTTACACTCATCAACTCGCTTTATTATAGATAATTATATTTTATAAAATAGAGTGATTGTTAGTTAATAATATAGAGGACTAATCCTAAAAATAAGTTATATAGCGAAAATTAAACTAAAGAATTTCTATACATAATTACTAATCAACAAATTTGACCACTCAATGAGTCAACTTTAATTCATTTTAATCAGCTTGCGAAAGCAAATTAACTAGTTATAATCTCAAATGAATTAATTAATTAAAGCATAAAAGAAAACTTATAAACAATTTTATTTGGGGGGGGGGGGGGGGTTAACAATAATGAGTACTATGTTAGCAAAAATAAAACCAATTGTAATCATGTCCAGCACTGAAATATTAGAATTGAAGAACATCCACCCCCAGTCTTAAAATTTGAAATGTCCTCAATGCAACGTAGAGAACTGAGAAAACACATACACCAATATGCAAAAAACTAACGATCAATAAAATTAAAGAGCATAAGAACAACAATAGGAGCAAAAATGAGTCTCCTTCAAGTCATATCAAATATAAAAGAAAACTACAGAGAAATCAAAAATAAAAAGCTGGGTCAGCAGAATATGACAGATCGTCGGGGATGTGAGAGAAGTCGGGAGCTGCCGGAGCTGGAGGAGAGATCCTCAAGTGGTCCCTGATCTGAGCTATGGCATCCTCTGTCCACTTCTGTGAATCCTCTATACGTTGTAAGCGCGGTGAGAGCTCGGTCTCATAAAAGTGATGGAAATCACCCGAATACTAAGAGCGCGATCGAGGAGGAGGGGCAGAAGGCTCTCCATGAGTATAAGTATACTGGGATGGAGGAACTAGAGGCTTATCAAGGTAATGATCGACATCATCGTCATCATCATCATCAGGAGCAAGTTGAGGTCTGCACCTCGCAATGGAATAAACAGGCCCACCCTGACCCTGATGTGTAGTGATGAGGCAGAGAGATCGAAGACTAGCCATAGTGATCGGAACAGTCTTCGCAACCACTGTCATCGCTGGAAGGGAAGAAAAGATATTAATGTTTTCACCAAGCGCGTGATGTAGGGTGCTACATAGATACACCCAATACGGTAGTTATTGGCCTAGTGAAGAATGAACTGTGCTAATATATATCCCAAATGAATGTGGTATCATGACGACATACTATAGAGTTAAAGTATATCCTGCATACTCACTACACCAGAGCTTTCGCCCTGACCACTCAACGTATGAGTTAGTAGATGATGTAGGTAATGAAGTTCATGGGAACACAACTTAGAAGCAATAGATCTCTTAGGCTCATATAGGGATATATCAAAAGTTAGCCGAGCCCAGATATTGGTGGCGTGGTCCCGAGATGGGAGATCGAAGTAAAGGTCAGAATAGGCGGCACTAAAGAGGAAAGAGTCCTAATACTCCACTAAATATTGGGTGAACTGGAGAAGAGAAAGGGTATAAGTAGTGCCCGCTACTCGAAATGAAATAACCCCTTCCTGCGTGTTGGTCTGCTTGGTGAAAGTCGGCCTGAGATTTAGGTAGAAGTACATAAACTCTAAAGTGAGCTCCTTAAATCCCAACTCAACAATAATAAAAAATGTTTCCCACCCCATTATAGAAATTAACTCTCAAACTTCCGCATCTAAATGAATCTCCTCAAAAACACTCCAGTCAATAGTACGAATTCTTGAAATTTCTTGGACTGGAGACGATTAAAACGGTTAATGTGCGTCAGATCCGTAAACTCTAGTGGCGCAACATTTTCGCGCCTTTTTGTAGATAATGCTTGGAGATTTGGACGATGACGGAGTCCCCCTTGAAATCGTACCGTCGACATGTTCTATAGAGGATGAATGAGAAAAAAGAAAAAGAAATGAGAAGAGAAGAGAAATGAAGTTTAGAAGAAGAAGAAGAGAATGAAGTTTGAGGTTTGGAAGAAGAAGAACAAGATTTAGAAAATATGAATTGAAAAGCAAGAAAATGATAAAAATTTCACCTAGTAGTGTAGATCGAGAGGAGAGGAGATGGATCTAGGAAGTTTGGAGGCAGAAATTTCCAAGCCGAGTTCTGGGCATGAGGGAGTGGAGGAAAGTGGGGATTAGCAGGTTTTGGAGAGGATGAAGATGATGACCACACACATGGTTTTATATAAAAAAACCGCACACATGTTCCGACACGAGCGTGTCGGGACTCGTGTTGACGAATCTCAACCACGTGGAACACAGGCCTCAAAAAGATGTGCAGTCAAAGTGATGTGAAAGCAGCACGCCAGGCAAACACGGTCTAGCACATGGGTGTGTGAGGACCTATGTCCTTCTCGGGAATAAAATCGTCGAACTATGACAAGGTAGAGAACACGGCTGGGTAGCTACCTATGTCCTACACGGGAGCCTGCTTCGTCGAACACAGAATTTGCACACGGGCACCAATATGGGTGTGTGTTCACCCGTGTCCTGCTCTGGATGATTATGTGAGAGAATTAACAAAAAATGACACGGCCTGACACAGAGGTGTGTGTCCAGCCATATGGTGCTCAGGAAAAAGGATCCCTACTCAACTTTAAGTCAAACACAGCTGGGCTAAACAAAGTTTTTATGAACACGGCCCTGCACACGGGAGAGTGCTAACCCGTGTTACCCTCTGGTTCGAAATTACCTCCTAGGTTTTTTTTATAAAAAAAAAATTATAATAACATTTAACTATAATTTTACCCAAAAATTTTATAAACTTAGAAAAAATAAACTTAGAACATTTAACTACATTACGCTTAATCAAAGTCTAGTCGGAGGAATGATTCTTGGCGAGCAAAATCTTGAGGAAGCTCACAAAAATAAAGTTTTAATCGGTGCCCGTTTAATTTAAAATCTCCCTTCTCAGGGTGGGTTAGTTCGATGGTGCCATAGTGAAAATCTTATTTGACTTGGAAGGGTCCAAACCACTAATACCTTAACTTCCCTGGGAATAAACGAAGACAGGAATTGTAAAGGAGAACTTGGTCACCTTTCTGAAATGTCTTGGGTTTGCGATGGTGACGGTCATGGAATAATCTAGTCTTCTCCTTATATATCCGGGAGTTTTCATAAGCCATGGTTCTCCACTCATCTAATTCGTTAAGTTGAAGTTTTTGTTTCTCCCCTATACAATTGGTGTCAAATTTCAAAGAGTGTATTGCCCAATACGACTTGTGTTCTTATTCTGTAAGCAGGTGACATGGTTTACCATAGACTAATCTAAGAGGAAGTGGTCCCAATAGGTGTTTTGAATGCGGTCCTATATGCCCACAAACAATCGTTTAGTTTCTTAGACCATTGTTTTTTATACCCTTCTATAGATTTTTCTATGATTCTCTTAAGATCTCTATTTGAAACTTCAACTAGACCACTAGTTTGCTGATGATAAGGAGTGGCTATCATATGTGTGACCTCATATTTTTGTAATACTTTATCTAACTGTAGATTACAAAAGTATGTACCCCTATCACTAATAAGCGAACGTGGTGTGCCAAATCGTGTGAATAAGGATTTAAAAATTGAATTACAACTCTATTATCATTAGTAGAAAAAGCTTGTGCCTCTACCACTTAGATACATAATCTACAGATACCAAGATATATTTATTCCCATAAGAACTTAGAAATGGTCCCATAAAGTCAATTCACCACACATCAAACACTTCACATTTAAGAATAAACTATTGTGGCATTTCATGTAATTTAGAAATATTACTTGATTTTTGACAAGAATCACATGAAAGCACATACCTTTGGGAATCCCTGAATAGAAGGGGCCAATAAAAACCAGAATCAGTAACCTTTTTAGTAAAGTGTTTTGCTCCAAAGTGACTACTTGAAAGGCCTGAATGATAATGCTCCAAGATTTTCCAGCCCCCCTCCGTTGATACAGACCTACGTATAATGGAATATGCACATATCCGAAAAAAGGGTCCTCCCAAAAGTAATATTTCAAGTCAGGGAAAAACTTCTTTTTCTGCTGATATGAAAAATCTTTTGGAAGGACCATAGCCATAAGATAGTTTGCATAGTCGGCAAACTACGGATAATCAACATTTATATTTGTAGATAATACAAATAATGATTCCTCCGGAAATGTATCACTAATCTCAGACTCATCTAACATTGTTGGTAGTGGATTTTCTAAACGTTAGAGATGATCTGCCACTAAGTTTTTTGCTCCTCGTGTATCCCTAATTTCCAAACCAAATTCTTGCAATAAAAGAGCCCAACAGATTAAATCAGGCTTTGCTTCCACTTTGGCAAGTAAATATCTTAGGGTAGAGTGATCTGTGTATACTACCACCTTAGACAATGTTAAATAGGATCTAAATTTATCGAAGACAAATACCACTGCTAGAAGTTCTTTTTTAATAGTTGTATAGTTCTCTACTGCGTTATTAATTGTTTTGCTAGCATAATATATAGGGTGAAAGTGTTTGTTTCGGCGTTGTCCTAAAACAGCTTGTACCGTAAAACTGCTAGTGTCACGCATGATCTCAAAAGGTTGAGCAAAATCAGGTGTGATCATAATAGGATACTTAATTAATCTTTCTTTTAGGAACTCAAAGACATACAAACACTCTTGATCGAAAATAAAAGGTGTGTCTTTCTCTAAAAGCCTAGAAAGTGGTTTAGATATCTTAAAGAAGTCTTTAATGAACCGGCAATAAAATTCGGTATGACCTAAAAAGTTTCTCATTGCCTTAACGGAGGTTGGTGATGGCAACTTTTCTATGTTTTCAATCTTTGCTATATCTACTTGAATTCCTTGGCTTGAGATCTTATGGTCAAGTACAAACCTTTCTTACACCATGAAATGGAACTACTCCCAACTAAGCACTAGATTTGTTTCCTCACACCTCTTTAGAACATTTTTTAAATTATTCAAACATAAATCAAAATAATTACAAAATACAGCGAAGTCATCCATAAACACTTCCATAATATCTTCAACATATTCATCAAATATAGCTAACATGCACCTTTGGAAAGTGGTGGGTGTATTACATAAACCAAATGGCATGCGCCTATAGGCAAAAGATACCAAATGGGCAAGTCAATGTTGCCTTCTTCTGGTCTTCTGGTGCTATAGAGATTTGGAAGTATCCAGAGAACCATCTAAAAATAATAATAAGAATGTCGTGATAAACGTTCTAATATTTGATCAATAAATGGTAGAGAGAAATGGTCTTTCCTAGTAGCATCATTAAACTTCTGATAATCAATACAGACACGCCAACCGGTTACTATTCGTGTTGGAATCAATTCATTCTTATCATTTGCTACTACTGTTAAACCACCCTTCTTAGGTACGACTTGTACAAGACTAACCCATGAACTATCTGAAATAGGATATATCATTCCAGCATTTAACGACTTAACAATATCAGCTTTCACTACAACTTTCATATTTGGATTCAACCTACATTGCGGTTGAATAGAAGGCTTATAGTTTTCTTCCAAAAGGATCTTGTGGGTTAAAAAACTAGGGTTTATATCTTGTATATCAGTTATTTGCCATGCTATAACACTTTTATACTTCCCTAACAAAGTTATTAACTTTTGTTTTTCAGTTTCAGAAAGATTAGAAGAAATAATAACTGGGTAAGTAGAATTAAATCCTAAGAATGCATACTCAAGATGATCCAGTATTTCTTTAAGTTCTATTATCGGTGGATCCTTAATATTACTCTTAAGAACTTCAAGATCCCTTGTGTAATCAAACTATACTCAATCTTCCTATTCACCAAAACAGAGCTATCTAGATAAAATAAATGTTCAACAATGTCTTGATTTTTTTATTTTTCTAGATAATTGTTAGTGATGCAAATCTCTAATGGATCTCTATAATAATATTCAAAATTCATAGAAGTCATAATATTATAAACACCATAGAAAAAGTAGCAACGATCATCATTATCCAAAGTTTGCTTTATTGCATTGCCAATTTGAAAAGTGACTTCATCTTCCCCTACTCGCAAAACTAATTTACCATCAAAAACGTCAATAAGAGCTCTAGATGTGGCTAAGAATGGATGACTTAGTATGAGTGGCACTTCTACGTTTTCGTCCATATCTAGAATAACAAAATCGGCGGGAAATATATGTTGAAAATTTTGAAGTGAAAGTGGGTAATGGACCAAACTGTGCGGTCTGGACAGTCTGAGTCCGTGGCATGGGCGGACTGATGTTGCGGCCTGGGTTATCAGTGGCCAGAACAGACTTGGCAGCTTGAGTTTCTAGTGGATCGGCGTGGGTGGACTATTATTGTGGCCTGGGTGGTCTGCGACCAGAGTAGACTTGGCGGCTTGGGCATCTTGTGGAGCGTCTTGGGCGGTCTGTCGTTGGTGGTCTGATAGCGGTGCTCAGCTCATCCTGCGGTTCTGCTGATCTTGCTCTTGAAGTAACCTGGCGGATTGGAGTTCAAATCCATAGAGATGTGGCAGACTCGGTTATAATCCGCGGAGGCCGCTATTGTGGACTAGGTTTGGAAATCGTCATTGGTCCTTGCCGAGTTCTCTGGTGTTCCGGTGGATGAGCCGCATTCATAGTGGAGGACTGTCCTTGGAGTTGGCGGTCTAGGTTTCGTATCCTCCAAGCTCTCACCAGTTGTTTTGTGGGTTGTTGGACTTGATCACACTCTGTGACAAGTTCAGGGTGTTCGCAGTGTCAGCAGAGTCCGTTGTTGATTGGACGGTCTGCCTTTTGGTCGTGGACTCTTGCGGCGAGCTGAGGCGCTATTCTCGTATTGTGCGAACTATCACCATGTCCGCGTATGGCTTGCGGACTGATGCAGTATAGGCTGTGGCTGTGTTCATGTGTTGTGCAGTGTGGCGGACTAGTTGTGTGCTTGCGGGCTGTGCGGGCTGTTGTCATGTCCGCATGTAGCGTGCAGACTGACGCAGTGAATGAGATGTTGTTGTGTCTGCATGTTGTATGTGTGCAGAATGGCGCGGTGTTTGCCTGGCGGTGGACTGACCTTGACTTAGAGCCTGGCAGGTTGTTTGAAGTCCAGCTAAGTCCTTGCGGACTCAGCCGACTGGTGTTTCCTAGCCGCAAGCTGGGGTGTTGACTCTATTCACTATGGCGGTGACCACACTCCTCACCCCACCTATAAATAGACACCCGACACGTCTACAGTAACAGAGTGAACAATTGTGCGTCTAGCACTGTGAAGTCAGCATCTGGTTCTGATCAAGGTCAGGAAGCAATGAAGCTTGCAGTTTACAATCAGAAGTTACAGCAGGTCACAGGTGGCGGAAACTCAGTTTCTCTCCTCAATTTGATCTAAGTTCAATAACCAGGTCACCGTTCTAGGTGGACTTGGCGATCTGTTCATTCAGTTCAGCAGCGGCTTGTAGAGAAGACGTTAGCAGAATAACGGGTTGTCCGCGCGGTTTTTAAAAATCCTGTAGAATCAGAGTAGCAACAGCGGCTAAGCGGTCTCGGCGGACTCAGCGTTCTTGGTGGCAGTCTGCCAGGCTTGGAGTTTGCTCTTGCTTGTTTTCTTCTCTTTGTACTTGGTGAAATCATGTCTCGCCATGTATACCTTGCCTTGTAAAATTGAGAGTGGATTAATGCAAGATCTGGGTTTGTTCTTCATTATCACTGATACATAGCTCAGTTTATGGTTGGAGTGTTCCAACGCCTAGTTCCCGCTTCTGCTTGATCAAGTGATCAGCTTGATAGTTTTGGACGTGTTTACTTGATACCAAAACTACCAGTTGATTGACTTGTGAAATTTTAATATGGTATCAGAGCTAACAATGGCGTGAGCAGTAAGCTGTGATCAACCTCAGATTACGCTCGGCGCTTCCGGAAGCCTTGTGATCAGTGGTGAATTACAATGGAAGGAGCCTACGGAAGAGGTCTTGTCATTGGGCTTCTGACAGTGACTAACTTCAAGAAGTGGAAGTCGTGCATGAAGAGCTATCTCTTAGGTGAGGAGTTATGGGAGGTCGTATGGTGGTGACGACAAGCAAGAGGTTACTGCTGCTGGTACTGCTGAGGAAGTGAGAGTTTGGAGAAGAACTAATGCTAAGGCAGAGTTTGCTCTCGAACGAGCTGTCTCACATGAGCTCTTTGATCACATCTTAGGATGTGAGTCTGCTGCGGAGATTTGGACAACCATTGATGGGTTGTTCAATAGGAAGAATGTGGCTAGGCTGCAGTTCCTGGAGAATGAGTTGGCTAAGGTAACTTAATGTGATCATTCTGTCTCTAAGTTCTTGGTGAAGATGAAGAATATGTGTGCTGAAATATCAGCATTGGATCCTGATGAGCACATCTCTAAAGCAAAGTTGAAGAGTAGCATAGTCCGCGGGTTACAGAAGGATTATGTGGCCTTTGTGACTTTCGTGTATTAGTGGGCAACTCAACCTTCTCTGCTGGAGCTGGAACACATATTAGCGTCACAGGAGAGCTTGTCCAGGCAGATGGTCGGTGTGACTATCTCTGAAGGTGGTAGTGAAGCTCTCATCACTGAGAAGAAGAAGAAGAGAAGGGAGAAGAAGAAGAAGAATACTGCTACTGAAGAAGGGCCTTCAACCTCTTATCAGCAAGAGAGGAGCTTTGCTCCTAAGAAGAATTGGAAGAAAGTGTTGAAGTGTTACAGATGTAATCAGGCAGGCCACTTCAAGCGCGACTGCAAGGTCAAGTTGCAACCTGGGCATGTTGCAGGAAAGGAGGGAGCTTGTTCCACTTCTGAGGAAGCCGGGTGGGGAGGAGCTTTCTTGACAAGAACATGTGTTTGTGCTCTTGCCACCGTTGACTACCAAGATGACTGGATAATCGACTCGGGGTGTGGTCATCACCTCACTGGAGATGAGTCGATGTTCTCATCTCTGCAAACGTTCACAGGTAACAAAGCAATTATTACAGCTGATGATTCTATTCATTATGTAGAGAAGGATGGCGTTGTTTCTTTGGAGAGTGCTCAAGGTTCTCTTACTATAAGGAGGTGTATCACGTAGCCGGCATGAAGAAGAAACTCTTCTCGGTGACCAATGCGGTCGACGTGGTCTTCATGTTCTGTTTGTCCCAATAGAAGTAAGGTTTCTCTGCAACGTATCGACGGTAAAGGTTGATGTTGCCCATGTAGGGAGAAGAGTAAGCGACTTGTTTGTTCTATCAACAAGCTCTTATGTTTATCGGATGAGAGCCAATGATAGTGCAGATATCTATCATGAGTGACTAGGGCATATGAGGATGGGCAAGTTCAAGGCTATGTCAATGAGGAGCCTGGTGAGAGGCTTGCCAAAGTTGTCCTCCTACGGAGATGGCCACATTTGTGCGGGATGTTAGTACAGTAAGGCTCATCACCTTCCATTTGATATGTCTCAAACAAGGAGCAAGGCACTATTGGAATGCATTCATGGTGACTTGATGGGGCCAATAGCAACTGCTAGTCTTGGAGGCAGTAGATATATGCTTGTGTTGATTAATGATTACTCAAGATTCACTTGGGTGTATTTTATGAAGGAGAAGTCGGCAGCTTTCCAATTATTTGTGGAGTTCAAGGAGCTGGTGGAGGGCCGACTTGGCTTGCGGATCAAGAAGTTCATATCAGACAACGGTGGTGAGTTTGTCTCATCTGAGTTCTCTAGTTTCTGCAGGAAGCATGGGATCCAGAGGGAGCTTGCTTGTGCTCATACTCCACAACAAAATGGAGTGGCGGAGAGGAAGATCCGTCACTTGACGGAAACTTACAAATGTTGGCTTCATGCAAAGGTCATTCCCAGGTCCTTTTAGGTGGAAGGAATGGCATGCACAGTGTATGTCATCAATTGGATGCCTCTAAGTCCAATCAACATGAAGTCTCTGGTTGAAATGATGTTCAAGGAGAAGTTGAGTGTGGAACACCTTCGGGTGTTCAGATCAACCTGTTATGTTTATATCCTGGATGCTCAGAGGACCAAGCTTGATGCAAAGGCAAGGAAGCTTGTCTTTGTGGGCTATGATGAGCGGAAGAAGGGGTGGAAATGCATGGATCCTGTGACAAAGAAGTTCTTTATTTCAAGTGTCATTGTCTTCGATGAGCTGACGTCGTATGGAGGTGGTACCATTGAACTGCAGGAGAGCAGGGTTGATGAAGGGTAGGAGAAAGCTGCTGAAGATTTTCAGGTGGAGCTGTCTGTGTCACCAGGAGCTCTATGTGTTTCAAACTCTGGGCTGAAGCTTCTGGTTCGGGAAGCAGGGGGAGTGATGCTCCAACTGTGCCTGGGAATAAATTTGGTGCTGAAGAAGCAGCGGAGGTGGTGAGCAAGGAGCATCCTCTTTGGAGATCAAAGATGATCATTAAGCCTCCAACTCGGTATTACGAAGGAAACACGGTGAGCTTCGTTACTTATTTCTTCACAGGCCCCTTGGATGAACGGGAGCTTTCAAAGTTTGAAGAAGCCACTGGAGTAAAGGAGAGGGTTGATGCCATGGATGAGAAGATGGCTGCCCTCAGGAAGAATCAAACTTGGGACTTCGTGCCCAAGGTGAATGGTGTTACCCCTGCTACTTTCAAGTGGGTCTACAAGCACAAGAAGAAGACGGATGGAAGCATCGAGCGGTATAAGGCTCGGCTTGTAGCTCGGGGACTTTCGCAACAGTACAACGAGGACTATGAGGAGGCGTTTAGTCCGATGGCGAAGATGACTTCAGTACGAGTGGTGATCTCTTTGGCGGCTTGCCAGGGTTGGAAGATGTGGCAGCTGGATTAAAGAACGCTTTTATTTACAGGGATATTGACAAGGACATCTTCATGGATCAGCCGCTCGGGTACATATCTAAAGAACATACGGACTACGTTCGCAAGCTCCGGTAAGCACTTTATGGGTTTAAGCAGGCTCCTCTAGCCTGGTATGAGAAGATTGCATAATTCCTCCAATTCTGCGGGTATCTGGCTTCTAACTCATATTCGAGCCTCTTCCTCAAGAAGAAGGGGGAGCTTCTAGTCCTAGTGTTATTGTACGTAGATGACATGATCATCATGGGAAATTCCAAGAAGGAAGTAGCTAGGCTCAGGGCAGAGCTAGCTATCAGCTTCGATATGAAGGATCTGGGTGAACTCCACCATTTCCTTGGACTTGAGGTGGAGAGGAAGGAGAGCGACATACTCGTGTCCCAGAAAGGCTATACGGTGCGGATCATCCTGCGATTTGGCATGCAGGAGTGGAAGAGTAGCTCTACTCCATTTGATTCTGTCATCAAACTTCGGCGGGATGAGGGGAGGATTCTTTCGGATCCTTTGGTGTTTCGGGCTCTAGTTGGGAGTCTTATTTACTTGACGATTACAAGGCCATACATTGCTTACATAGTTGGCCGGGTAAGTCGGTATATGTTGGAACCCAGGAAGCCTCATCTGATGGCGGCTAGGAATATCTTGAAGTACGAGAAGGACACTTCTAACATGGGTCTCCTATATAGGAGAGGCACGGAGTTTGTTGTTCAAGGGTACTCGAATTTTGATTACCGGGGAGATTCAGACTACCGGAAGTAAACATTCGGTAACGTCTTCACTTGTGGATCAGGGAGAATTTCTTGGTGGAGGAAGAAGGAAGACTCGGTGTCCGTATCTACTACGGAAGCGGAATACAAGGCCTCGGCCTTGGAAGCTCGGGAAGTCATTTGGCTCAGGAGACTAGTAAAGGATGTCTATGAAGAAGTGTGTGGTCCTACTCTGCTGAGCGGTGATAATGAGAGTGCCCTAAAAATGGTAAATAATCCATTTTGTCACGCTCGGACCAAGCACGTCGAGATTGAGCACTACTTCATACGAGAGAAGGTGTTGGAGGGATCTCTGTTGGTGCTGCATGTGCAGAGTGAGGATAATGTCGCTGACATTTTCATGAAGCCGTTACCCAAGGTGTCGTTTACTCAGTTACGAGGATTGTTGGGTTTGATCACCACTTCTCACTTCAAGGGGCAGTGTCGAAAAGTTTGAAGTGAAAGTGGGTAATGGAGCAGACCGCACGGTCTGGGCAGTTTGAGTCTGTGGCCTGGGCAGACTGATGTTGCGAACTGGGTGTTCAGTGGCCAGGACAGACTTGGCAGCTTGAGTGTCTAGTGGATCGGCCTGGGCAGACTGTTATTGCTGCCTGGGTAGTCTGCGGATAGAGTAGATTTGGCGGCTTGGGCGTCTTGTATAGCGGCCTAGGCGGTCTGTCGTTGGTGGTCTGATAGCGGTGCTCAGCTCGGCCTGCGGTTCTGCAGATCTTGCTCTTTAAGTAACCGAGTGGATTGGAGTTCAAATTCGCGGAGATGTGGTGGACTCGGTTAGAGTCCGAGGAGTCCGCTATTGCGGACTAGTTTTGGAAATCGACATTGATCCTTGCCGAGTTCTCCGGTGTTACAGTGGATGAGCCGCATTCATGGTAGCGGACTGTCCTTTGAGTTGGCATTCTGGGTTTCATTTCTTCCAAACTCACACTAGTTATTTGTTGGGTTGCTGGACTTGGTCACACTCTGTGACAAGTTCAGGGTGTTTGCAGTGTCAGTAGAGTCCGCTGTTAAACGGGAGGTCTGCCTTTTGGTCATGGACTCTTGCGGCGAGCTGAGGCATTATTCTCGAGCTGTGCGGACTGTCTCCATGTCCGCGTATGGCGTACGGACTGATGCAGTATAGGTTGTGGCTGTGCCCGTGTGCTGTGCAGTATGGCGGACTGGTGGTGTGCTTGTGGGCTGTGCGGGCAGTTGTCGTGTCAGCATGTAGCGTGCGGACTAATGCATTGAATGAGATGTTGCTGTGTCCGCGTGCTGCATGTGTGCGGACTGGCGTGGTGTCCTCCTGGTAGTGGACTTTCACAACCCGCATTTTCTCAACGGTAATCAGCCAATCATCCAAAATCATGAAATCTACTTGCCCATCATAGGTAGGGGGTCTCAGCCGCTGAAACTGTGATATGAACGCCATCTCCGGGGGCACCACAACCAAAGGCACGGGAGGAGCAGGAGGGGCAGGAATAGCTACTCCCTCAGCAGGGTTCTGAGCTCTCGGGGTCTGTCCCGCCAAAATGGCTGGCTGGTGTCGACACCACGGTATCGATACCCTGACTGGCTGGTGTCGACACCACGGTGTCGACACCAGCCAGCCATTTAGGGTGTCAACTTAATTGAACCAAAGTATTTTCTGCTGCGTGTAAATATAATTTTAAGTGTGGACTAGCTGATCCACCGGGCCGAGGGATACGGACATTCAACATAACTGATTTTCTTTCATATTTAATCAACATTTTCCCTTAAAATCTAACGTCTGGAGTTTTTCCTGAGCGTGTGCAGTTATCCCCTGCACGACGTGGCATCACGGCACGTGTTTTCTCTTACTTTGATACGATTTAACCTTTGAGAAAATGCGGGTTATGACATGGACTAACCTTGACTTCGTTCCTGGCGGGTTGTTTGAAGTTCGGCTAAGTCCTTACGGACTCAGCGGACTGTTGTTTGCTACCTGCGAGCTGGGTGGTGACTCTATTCACTAGGGCGGTGACCACACTCCTCACCCCGCCTATAAATGGACCCCCGTCGGCACGTCTATAGTAACATAGCGAAATGTTGTGCGGCTAGCACTGTGACGCCGGTCGTGTGGTTCTGATCAAGGTCAGGAAGCAGCGAAGCTTGCATTTTACAATCAGCAGTTGCAGCAGGTCGCAGGTGGCGGCCAACAAGTTTCTCTCCACAATTTGATCTAAGTTCAATAACTAGGTCGTTGGTCTAGGCGGACTTGGCGGTCTATTCATTCAGTTCGGCGGCGGCTTGTACAATAGACGTCAGCAAAATAACGTGTTGTCCGCATGGTTTGTGTGGACTCTGTAGAATCAGAGTGGCAGCAGCGGCTAAGCGGTCTCGGCGGACTCAGCGGTCTTGAAGGCAGTCCGCCCGGCTTGGAGTTTGCTCTTGCTTGTTTTCTTCTCTTTGTACTTGGCGAAATCATGTCTCGCTCTGTATACCTTATCTTTTAAAGTTGATAGTGGATTAATGCAAGATCTATATTTGCTCTTCATTATCAATGATACATAGCTCAGTTTATGGTTGGAGTGTTCCTGAACCTAGTTCTCATTTCCACTTGATCAAGTGATCAGCTTGATAGTTTTGGAAGTGTTTACTTGATACCAGAACTACCAGTTGATTGACTTGTGAAAGTTTAACAATATAAACTTATCTACCTTAACCAATACATCCTCTACTATTCCTCTAGGATACTTAACCGAATGATCTGCTAATTGAATACTCATTTGTGTAGGGCTAAGTTCTCCGAGACCTAGTTTCAAATATAGTTTATAAGGCATTATGTTTATACGAGCTCCTAAATCCGCTAAAGCTTTATTCACTTGTAAATCACAGATTAAACATGGAATTGAAAATGAACCGGGATACTTAAGTTTTGTGGTGATTTGTTTTGTAAAATAGAGGAACATTCTTCACTAAGTGTCACTAAAGATAACTCTTATATTTTCTTTTTATTTGAGATCAAGTCCTTTAGGAATTTAACATACTTCGGCATTTGAATAACTTCTGAAAAAGGTTGATTATCATGTAATTGTTTAAACATAGTTAAGAACTTACCATATTGCGCATCCATGCGGTCCTTGTTCAGCTTCACTAGATACGGTATTGCTGTTTGATACTCCTTTGATTTTGAATTCATCTCGTTGTGTCCATCGCCACTAGACTCCTCTTGGGGTACTTCTTTTGTAAGTCTTTGGTCTTGTAATTCATTTCCACTCCTCAATTAGATTGATTTTGCATGCTCCTTCGGGTTTGTTTCAGTATTACCTAGAAGTGTTCCCTGATGCCTTTCATATACCATCCTTGCGACCTGACCAATCTGGTTCTCCAAATTTCGAATACAGCACTCTTGATTCGGGATAGCTAGATCAGTTTTTTGCATGAACTTGGTGAGTATATCTTCTAATGATGGCTTCCTTTGTTCTGGATGATGTAGCTGTCTAAACACAGGTTGCTTGCCTTAATTTCCTTGCCCTCCCCAAATGAAATTGGGGTGGTTCCCCCATCCAGGATTGTATGTAGAACTATATGGGTTGTTTGCTTGGTTGAAGGGAGGTCTGGTATTATTGCCCATATAGTCAACATGTTCTTCCACTTGAGGTTCACAACTAGACATTCCACTAAATGAGGGGTCCCATTGTTGAGGTATCATGGAGGGTGATGCTAAAGATAGGTTATCCATCTTCTGGTGAAGCTTCTCCACTTAAATAGCTAAGGCAGTGACGACATCGACTTCATAGATTCATGCAGTCTTATTAGGCCTTTGTCTCACGGTAGTCCATTGATAGTTATTCATTATCATGTCTTCTATCAAATATTGAGCCGCTTCAGGTGTCTTATTGTTCAAGGTACCCCCACTAGCCGCATCGATCATCTGTTTACTGGCTGGATTAAGACCATTGTAGAAGGTATGAATCTGAAGCCAGGAAGGTAGTGCATGATGGGGAGATTTCCTTAATTGATTATTGAATCGTTCCCATTTCTCATACAACGATTCATAT
This sequence comes from Platanthera guangdongensis, assembly GCA_039583875.1. NCBI lineage: Eukaryota > Viridiplantae > Streptophyta > Magnoliopsida > Asparagales > Orchidaceae > Platanthera > Platanthera guangdongensis. Next base: position 165,659,328 of record CM077150.1, on the reverse strand, counting down.
TCTAATTGAGCATACGTAGAAATGTCATTTCTTAGCTTTACAATCTTCTTCGTTGGAAAATACTTCATCAAGAACTTCTCAATCATCATATCCCATGTAGTAATCGACCCTCTATGTAGTGTGTTTAACCACTGCTTCGCCTTGTGCCTTAATGAGAACGGAAATAACCTCAATCGAATGGTATCATTGATAACACCATTGATCTTGAATGTATCAAAAATCTCCAAGAATCCAGATAAATCTGTGTTGGGATCTTCATCTTACAGGCCATTATATTGGACATACTGTTGAACCATTTGAATAATACTCGGCTTCAATTCAAAATTGTTTGTGACAATTGGTGGTCTAATAATGCTTGACCCAGTACCCTGGAGATTAGGTCTAGCAAAGTTAGACAAGGTTTGCTCGTTCTGGTTTGCCATGTTTTCTGAATTATCTGAATGATGATCTCCTAAGCTTACTATTTCCTCTTCTAAAAGTCTGTTTGAATTATCCGTGTTATCATTTCTCAAGTCCCTTTGGCCAGTGTTGTGAATAATCCATTCCGGATCAGGATGAAATGGTGTTAACCCAGAATTTCTCCCCCTGATCATAGACTAACAAACTACAAAATAGAGATTAAGTGATATAATTATACAGTAATTTAATTTACCATTATGTGTTAATAATTTGCAATTATATGCAATAAACTAATTTACAATTATATGTTAGTAATCAAAGATTGGTAGATTAACAGAGTTTGAGCTTTCAAAATATTGAAAATGAAGTTCTCCGGCAGCGACGCCAAAAAATTCATGTGATTATTTTTACTCTATGTATAAACTATGTAAACAAGCATAAGCTAAATATATTTTTAATCTCAGGCAAGTGCACCTATCAATCATAGTATAGGAGAAATCTATATCTCGTGTCGTATTCCACAGGGTCTTTTCAAGTAATCGTACTCACTCTCACTCTATTATGGTACCTATAATTAAAATTGATTGTTACCCTAAATTAAACTTATATGGACTACTTGGATAAAGAGACATTGGAGGATTAAGGATAGTAAAAAGCAGATAATCTAAGAGTAATCATATGAGAATAATCACTCAATAATTCAATTCTATGTAATCACTTAATAAAAAGATTATCGAATTCGTTGTATTGTAAGGGTTAAACCACTATCGAATCTCTCTCGAGCAATCCAATACCTAAACCTAAGTTGAGTAAATTTTCTCTCGAACAATTCACAACACTCAAGTTTGCACTAATATAATGTAACCCTATCAAATACATAAATTTATGAAATCCTATCTCTAAGATACCATGAATCCAATTATTCGTATTACCATGATCCAAGACAACATATCTCTAGATTGTGTTATTTGAAATACAAAAAGAAAGAACACCAAAATATTAACGTATAAACCTCATTACAAACATCCAATTTCTCAATCTAGAGGTTTTGGATAGAAATAAAACAAGTTCTAACTTCAAATCTAATATCAATCTCTTTGTTTGAAAGCATCCACATGAATAAAATAACACGAATCCAAAGTAAAAACAACATACATGATTACTGAATTGATTCATAAAAACAAGTCTCATGCAGAATTTAAAAATAAAGTTAGATCCAGTAAGAGAAAGGGAAGATTAAAAGAGATACATGAAGATTAAAACCATACGAATTATCTCCTTCAATTTCTCCTTCACTAGAGTGCTCCACTTTCATTCTCCAGAAGTTCTCCAGATCATCTTAATCCAAAAGTCCCTCATCTATTTTTCATACAGGTTTTTATAGACTTCTTGCAAATAGGGTCGAACACGGGTTCCAACACGGCCGTGTCCCAGGCTGTGTGGGCGGTTCTAAAGCAGTTTAACATGAAAAGATGTGTCTGGTCATGGGCCATTGAAAGTGCAGGTTAGATCTGAAATACTCTAGAGGGGGGGGGGGGGGTGAATAGAGTATTGCGCTTTCTTAAAAAATCTTCACAACTTTTACTGTAAAGCTAGGTGAGCAGGTTAGTAATCAGAGTAATAAACAAAACAACCTAACAAATCACAGAGCACAGCCAAAACAAAAGAAAAAGGGAAACCAGACGACACAAGAAATTTATAGTGGTTCCCCAACATGGGTACATCCACTCTTCTACCACCTTGGTAGGAATCCACTCAGATTTTTGATCAGGTGCCTGACACCAATTAGCTTTTGTTCAGGTGCTCAAAAACCAAAACCTCAAGTCTTTTGGTAGGAGACTTGCAACCAGGAATAATTTTGAAGGGACTTAAAACCCTATACAGAGGATGGAAAAAGGTGATGATGTCTTCTCTTTCTCAATAACAACTGAGAAGACTTGTGGATTGATTTCAGCAGATTGCTTCCCCTGCGATCTTGAATGGATCAGGAAATCTGGAGCACTGCTTCAGGGTGACAGGTCTTCATAAACTTGATTTCCGTGACCAGAGATTGCTTCAGGAACTTCTTTGATAGATAGAGATTGTTGTCCTTCTGAAGTTATCCTGTAGGGTTGAAAGAAAAAGACACTTGATGGAGATTGAATGTTCTTCTTCTTGATGATGATGTTCTCTGGCCTAGGCTGATTGCAGAAAAGAACTTTTGATTTCTGTAAGATTGTTCTTGAGTACAATGTCTGTCAGTGTGTCTGCAACAGCTTAATATTTTCTTTTCTGATTGAATACTGACTGAAGAACATTCGAAATTTGAAACCTTGAGCAGTAAATGCAGTCGGCCTGGGAAGGAAGAGGAAATCAATGATTTCCCTAACTGTGCCATGGAAAAATGGCATGTAATAATCAATGATCAATGCCCGTTCCAACGGCAACATTCCGAGAAGATTGAGCATTAATTACTCAGGATTCATCGCCAAGAAAAGGGACGGAAAACTAGAGAAGACCTAATCTGGAATCGTCGAATGAAGAACAGAAATCATCGAGCCGAGTTCACAGTTCATCGAGCTGAGCTGATGAGTTCGTCGACCAGACAATAGCAATTAGTCTTCAAGGGAAACTTGTCAATTCTGCTACAATATTCGTCGAACTGACAATCTTCATTCGTCGAGCTGGCAATCATCATTCGTCAAGCTGAGATCCAAAATCGTCGACCGAAGAATGATTGTGGACTTAGAATCTGAGAAGTCTCTGACTGAGAAGGATTCAAATTGTAGACCAGAAATCGTCGAGTAGAGTACTGAATTCGTCGACCTAATAAGTTGACTTCGTCGAGTATCGTCGAGCTCAGAATCTTATTCGTCGACTAAAGCCTGAAGTTGGACTTAGAAAAAAAATGGAGTTACCCTGACTTTAGTTTGTTGAAGTACCTCAGTCTTCGTCGAACAGAGAACAAAGATCGTTGAGCTCAGCACAAAGAAATATCTCAAGATCATCGAGCTCAGAATGCCTTTTGTCGACCTGAGTTCGACGAACGTTGAACTCATTTTACTTGGTCTTGAAATCTTCTAAGCCTTGAGTCTCTGATGGTCTTGTTGATAGTTGGTCCATCTGATGTTGACTTTAAGGACTTGGCCTAGACTCTAGGATATAAATTTGACCCTAGCTATACATGTTGGGTCACATCCTATGCTAGTGAACCTTGCCCAAATCAACTAGGGATCCAACAATATCCCCCTATTTGGGTGAGGTCACTAAGAAACTCAAAACATAAACAAACAGATAAACAATGTAAGAAAAAGATATATCTGGCAGAGAATTACTAACACATGCAGCAGATATATATATATATATACATAGGCTTTGTTTAAACAAATAACATAGTTGAAAGCAAATGCAGAAATAAATTGAAACAAAATAAAGATTACTTCTTCTGCTTCTTCTGCATAAACTTGTCTTCTTTTGTCTTCTCTCCTGGCTTTTTAAAGATAATTTCTCTATTTGGATCTAAAGCCTGAGCCTGATTCATTGTCATGTCAGCTGCCCCAATAATCTTTAGTGATGTAGCTCTGGGGACAACTGCTTCAGGATGGAGCTTCATGTAATCATCAACATTAAAGATCTTGTTTGCTTTGTCAAATCTTTTTAATTCTTCCTTTCTGTACTTTGACATAGTTGTGTATCCAGAAATGTCTTTACCTTCAGCTTTAGCTTTATTAATAAGGGACAAACCAATAAGTTCCTGGAAGCTGGCCATTTTAGCAGTGTTGGCTGTTTCAGGATCTTCGAAATGGATAGGAGGAGAATATGGCCTTTCAGGATTCTAAGCCGTCTGATCTTCAGAGATAGGTTGCTATTGTTGCTGATGCTGCTGTTGATTTCCTAAGGAATGATGCCCTTGCTGACTACTTCCAGAGGATCTCCCTTGATGTCTCTAATAAGTTTGCATAGGGGCAGATCTCTGAGAGCTAGAGCCAGCAGTACCAGCTGCTGGAGGAGGCGGAGGAGGTGGATCTTTTCTGTATCTCTGAATTGGTGGAGGAGAATATCTCCTACTTCTTTTCCTTTCCTTTTGCTGGTTCTTTGATAGCCACATCCGAGCAGGCATTCCATTATAAGGAGTAACATAATGAAAAATATAGTAGAGAGTGTCAGCAGTTGGATTAGGATTAGGAGCAGGAGGAGGAGTCTTCCTTTTCTTTGACAACAATTGCTTCTTCTTCTTGGTAGCTTCTTCATCAGAATCATCTTCATCATCATCTTCATTATCTTCACTGCTAGAACCCTGAGGGTTATCATATAAAGCATCCATTGCTTTTAAAGCTTTATCATCAATGACAGTCTTTTCTGGAGGAGGGGCAGAAGGTTCAGAAGCTGGAGTTTCAGAAGTAGTTGAAGAAGAAACTATACAAGAATCAGAGATAATTGGGACAGAGCTTTCAGCTACTGCCTTATTTTCCTCTTCAATATCAGCCAAGATTAACTCATCCAGATCTGGCATAGGAGAGTCATCCATAACAAAAATTGGTGCTGAGATATCTTCTGAAATAACTGTAGAGGTTTTATCAACAACAGGAATTGCAAAACTATCACAGAGTTGCTTAGCAACTGCTGGACTTATTGGAGATGTATAAGGAACAATAGCCAACTGTTGCTTAGTGAAGTCTTCTGGAAGAGAATGCATGTATACAATATCAAAAGGTTGCAGTAATTCTTGTAAATTATCTATGAGATTGAGAATAAAATCACCAACAGTTGCAGTAATATCCATATCAGCAATGTCCATATCAGTATTAATAAAATCAATTAAATCAATTATATCTGTATCTGTACAATCAGGATAAACTTTTGTGGGGACTGGAGAATCTACAGTATCTGCTGGAGCTGAAGTATCTGAAGCTGGTGCTGCTTCTTCATCATCAGGCATCTCCCCCTGCCTGGTTTCAGTAGGAACTGAGGCCAGGACCTGGATTGAGGAGGGGGCAGCAGAAAGAGCAGAAATCTGGGCAGATAAATATTGAATGGAGGAAGTAAGAGGTGTAATGGCCTATCCTAAAAGGGATTTTAGAATGGGGGTAATGATGGTGAGGATAGAGAATATGGTAGAGGGATCAAATGAAGATGTGGGAGAGGATGTTGCATTTGGTGTGGAGGAGGGAGCAACTAGTGATGGTATGGAGGGAGGAGCAGCATGTATACGATGAGTGGATGGTGAAGAGGATGGAAAGGTGGCATCTGGCATTGCAGTGTCTGAGGGTTGGTTGTGAGATGGAATGGAGGACAAATGTGGGGGAAGTGGAGACTGTGGTGGTGTAGGAATATATGTGTCATGAGGTGAAGTAGGAGGTGTTGGTTGTTGATTTGCTTGAAGAGGGGAAGAATGAATGTTAGTAATGTCAAGTGGTGGAGATGGAGGTGGAGTAGGCACATGAGAAAGTTGTTTTGCTAGAAGGGGTGCTGAAAGAGATGGTGGAGTGGGATGAAATTCCTCAGCAGGTGTGGGAGTGGCTTTAGCAACCCTGGTGCCTTTAGAAGCTAGTGTGGAAGAGGTAGAAGCCTTTGTGGTCTTGGTGATTGTCCTCTCCCACCTGCCAAATAAGGCACAAGTCAGCCTTTTACTGGCATTAATGAATATGGTCGGGGAGATCAGGGATTCAGCAGCCTTTTCCTTTAGGAAGATCCCTAGGATCCTTCCAAAACATACTTCCTTCTTGGAATTCTTCTTCTTATTCAAATCAAACGATAATTATGCCTAGTCTATTTGCTTCTTGTTGACAATGGCACACATGACCAGAAATTGTTATATGGTGATGTAGTCGTGTGCTGTATGTTTCCCGAGTAGCACTTTACCCACCAAATCTGCTAAGAATTTATAAGCGGCAGACATATGTTTCTTCAAAAGTTTGTTAGGGTTGTCACCAGCATAACCCATCAGATTTATCAACATAGTAAACTCTTCAGAATCAATCTCTAAATCCTCTTCTCCAGTTGTCAAACCAAAAATTTCAGTTAAAACGGCGGGGGTTAAGGAGACGGCGTTACCGGCGATTGTTCCTGTCATAACATTGTCTTCAGAAATGAGTGAAGTATGAACCCATTCCCTTATTTCAGTTCCGGCCAACTTTATCCGGGTGGTCATCAAGTTCTTCAGATTTTGTTCTTCCAGAAGTTCCAGAATGTAGAGGAAGATTGGATCTGAGTGCTGGAAAGAGTCGAAGTCGACATCAAAGTCGGTGTCAAACTTCATTGCGGCTAAAGCTCCTACTGGAATCGCAATTGAGCTCACCTGCAAGATAGACAGAGAAAACGGAGATCAAGAGCAAGGGAACAGAAATCACGGGATGGAGATCGAAGAAAACCTAGATATAAGGTTTTCCAGAATATGAATCGACGATCTCCATTCCACGAGAAAAAAACTGTTCTTCGAACTGAGGTCGACGAAATAAATTATAGACAAATAATTCGTCGATCTCATCCAGAAGAAACGAAAACAGTTCGTCTAACTCTGTTCGACGAAATATCTTCTGAAGTAAAGTTTGTCGATCTCCGGTCGATGAAAATTGTTCCCACACAGAGAATTCATCGATCTCCGTTCGACGAGCATCTCTCAAACTTTCCCTAATTCATCGAACTCTGTTCGACGAACTCTGGAAAATTCGTCGAATGCAGACATAAATTAATTTAACTCTTCTCCATTGATCATTCCCAATTGATTTATAAAGAACAGATGATTTTTCTTATCCAAGGGTTTGGTGAAAATGTCTGCTCTCTATAAATCAGTAGGAATATGGATTAGATTAATTTTCTTTTTGTCTACATTATCTCTAATGAAATGATGCCTTATATCAATATGTTTAGTCCTACTATGGTGAACTGGATTCTGTGCTATAGCAATAGCACTAGTATTATCACAAAATAATGTTGAATTATTTAAGTTGACACCATAGTCTAGGAGTTGGTTTTGTATCCATAACATTTGGGAACAGCAGCTGACAACAGTCATGTATTCTGCTTCTGCAGTTGATGTAGACACAGATGTTTGCTTTTTACAAAATCAGGAGATAGGTCTCATACCCAGGAACTGGCAAGTTCTAGAGGTACACTTCCTGTCCACTCTACATCCAGCATAGTCAGCATCTGAGTATCCAGTTAACTCAAACTCTGACTCTACAGGATACCAGAGTCCTAGATTTGGGCAACTCTTTATATATCTCAAAATTCTTTTTAAGAAAATAAGGTGAGATTCTTTAGGGTTCACTTGGAACCTAGCACAAAGGCATGTGGCAAACATGATATTAGGCCTACTAGATGTTAGGTATAATAGGGATCCAACAATTACCCTATAATGCTTCTGATCTACAGGTTTTCCTGCTGCATCAGAATTCACAACAGTATTGGTAGACATAGGTGTTTTCATTCCTGAAGCATCACCCATCCCAAACTTCTTAATAAGCTCTTTAGCATACTTAGCTTGGAAGAGGAAGATACCATCAGGGAGCTGCTTCACTTGGAGATAAATTAAGTAGGAAAGCTCACCCATGCTACTCATCTCAAATTTGGAATACATGAGGTTAGCAAACCTCTTGCATAATTTGAGATCAGTAGACCCAAAGATGATGTCATCCACATATATTTGCACTAATAAAATTTGGTCCTTATGATTTCTAGTGAAAAGAGTTTTATCTATGGTTCCTCTTGTAAATTTATGCTCTAACAGAAAGCTTGCTAAGGTCTCATACCAAGCTCTTGGAGCTTGCTTTAAACCATAGAGAGCTTTATGCAATTTAAACACAAAAGAGGGTTAAGTTAGAGAGATAAAACCTGGAGGTTGTTCCACATAAACCTCTTCTTGAAGCACTCCATTCAAAAATGCACTCTTGACAAACATGTTGGAACACCCTATTACTGATTTGGGCAAGGATCACTATGTCTTTTAGGAAATCTATTTTGACCTCCTTGTATAGATCTAAAGGTCAATTAGAATTGAGTATAAGGGTTAGTATTTAGGTTTGAAAGCTGCCCTCAAGACCCCCAAGACTAGATATTTCAGTTCTGGAGACTAAGTCATTTCGTCGAGCTCAGGACGACGAATCGTCGAACTCCATTCGACGATCGCTGAGCTCACTTTGACGAATCGTCGAACTCCATTCGACGATCTCTGAGCTCAACTTCAACGAGTTGTCGAAATCCATTCGACTATCGTCTAGCTCAGATCGACGTTCTTGTCCCCAGTTTGTTTCTCTATCTATGAGCTCAGTTCGACGATAGTTGAGCTCAGATCGACGATCTCTGCTTCAGTCTAAGTCCAGTCTCTGAGCTCAATTCAATGATAGTGGAGCTCAGGTCGACGTTTTTCTGAAGAGATCGATGTTTTTCAAGATTCAAATTCAGACAGTTATGGAATTATTCTCAGCATTTATGTCAAGGATCTTGTAGTGTTTTCAATTAATCTGGAGCAAGTTTCAAGGGATTTTCAAAGGAATGTTTTATTGGACTTTCCACCAGAAGATAAAATGCAGTTAAGGAAGTCATTTATGACAGGCTAACGACTATCTTGGACAGAAAAATATTCTATTCAGATCTAAGGAATAAAAGAGATATTCATATTCTGCTGGAATAGAAGAATACAGAGAACATCATCAACAAGTGAGTAACAACAAGAAAAAGAGGTGCAGATATTCACAATCTTAGAACTCATACAAGAACACACATCACAAAAGGAGATCAACATACTGAAATTTTCAGATCCCTCTTGATTCCAGTGTTCAAAGGCCATCATCATTCAAGACTCCAGACAACACACATTTCAACTGTTGCTGCAATCATCTTTTGCTGAAGATCAAATTTTCTGAAGGCCTATCACCCTACTGCAAAGCTTCACTTCTTGAACAACTCAAGATCTCAGGGGGAGCTTTGACAACATCCACTATCTTCTCTCTGATTGTTGACAGAGAAGATCATCTCATCCCTCTCTCTTTATGTTGTAAAGGGTTTATCAAACTCCCTTCAAATGTTTGTGCTGGTTTCTGAGACCTTGTCAAAACTCAGTGGTGGCAAGACACCTGATCAAAAAATCTGGTTTGGTTTTTGAGTACCTTATCAAAAGCTCATTGGTGCCCAGGACACCTGATCAACTCATCCTGCAGTGGATTCCTACCTAGGGTGGTAGAAGAGTGGATGTACCCAGATTGATTGGGGAACCACTATAGCTCCTTGTGTCATCTGGTTGCTTACTTTCTTTTGTTTACTGGCTGTGGTTTGTGATTGCACTGTGTTTAGTTAGTTGCTGTGTTTGCTTTATTTTTATTTGCTTCCCTGTTCACTTAGGAATACAATAATAGTTGTAAAAAGTTTTTAGCAAGCACCATACTCTATTCACCCCCCCCCTCCCTCTAGAGTATATCAGATCTAACCTGCACTTTCAATCCATTTGGAAAACTTTGAATCTCCTGTGAGATGCATAGGTAAGGAATATTCTTATGGCCTCTAACCTTACAACAAGGGCAAAGGTTTGGTCATAGTCAATTCCTTCCTCTTGCTTATAGCCTTGAGCAACAAGCCTAGACTTGTTTCTCACAATGTTTCCTTGAGCATCTAGCTTGTTTCTATAGACCCTTTTGGTTCCAATAACTGGGTAGTTATGAGATCTTGGAACAAAATCCCAAACTCTACATCTCTCAAACTGATTTAGTTCCTCTTTGATTATAATGATCTAGTGGGGATCTTGCTCAGCTTCATGGATGGAGAGAGGTTCAATCTGAGAGAGAAAACATGCATGCATCAAGTCTTGGTTGAGTTGATGCCTTTTCTGTACACCTGCTGAAATGTCTCGAATCACTTGAGATCTGGGGTGATCTCTAAGTGTGACAAGATCAGTGGGTGGAGTTTGTTCAGCAACAGCTTCTGTAATTAATTCTTCTTGAGGAATGTTATTAGCTGTTGAGGGAAGTTCAACAACTTCCACTTGATTTTCTTCTTCACTGTCTTCAGCAACCTGTGGAGCAGGATGGATTGGCACCTCTTGGGTAAGGTTTAGTCCATCCATAGACTCACACAGTTGTGGAACCTGCAAAAAGATATTGGTAGAAATCTCTTTCTCCTTATAAGACATGTTAGCTTCATCAAAATATACATGGACTGACTCTTAAATTTTAAGAGTGGATTTATTAAAAACCCTATAGGCCTTGCTTACTTGGGAGTATCCTAGAAAAATCCTTTCTTCAACCTTAGCCCCAAACCCTCTAATGTATCTTTTGTTGTTTGTGTGAATATAACATATACAACCAAAAACTTTAAAAAATGTGATTTTAGGTTTCTTCCTTTTAAGCAATTCATAGGGTGTATTATTTTTCAGCTTATGTATAAGGCTTCTTTTCAGGACATAGTTAGCAGTGTTTACAGCTTCTGCCCAAAAGGATAGAGGCATGTAAGAATCTGCCAATAATGTGCCTGTAGATTCAATGAGTGTCCTATTTTTCCTTTCAGCTACCCCATTTTGTTGGGGAGTTCTAGGAGCTGAGAAGCACTGCCTGATACCTTCCTTCTCACAGAACTCATGCATAAGAAGAGACTCAAACTCTGTGCCATGATCACTTCTGATCAATACAACATGAGTAGAGAACTCAATCTGTATGGTCCTGAGAAAATCTGTAAGAGCTTTGAATGTATCTGACTTATTTCTCAGAAAAGCCACCCAACTGAATCTGGAGAAGTCATCAACAATTACTAAAGTGTAAGACTTCCCTCCTAGGCCTTGTACTGCAATGGGTCCAAATAGGTCCACATGAAGCAAATACAAAATCCTAGGTGAATCACTCTTATTAATATATTTGAAACTAGTTTCAGTTTGCTTGCCAAATTGACAAGCGCTGCATAGGTTTTCCTTCTTGTAGGGACCAGAAGGTAAACCTCTAACAAGGTTGTCTTTAGATAACCTAGCTATGTTTTTAAGGTTTACATGACCTAATCTTTTATGCCACAACTCATTTTGGTTACTAGTAATATTGAGTAAACAAACATCAGTTTTGGCAGAAATAAAGTCTACTAGATATATGTTACCTTGTCTAATTCCAATTAAAACAGTTTTATTTTCATTATTAATAATAGAACAGGAGGTAGAGTTAAAGTGTACCTGATAACCTTCATCATATAATTGGCTTATGGATATTAGGTTATGTTTGAATTCTCTTATATATGTTACTCTCTTGAAGGTAACTGTTCCAATCTTTACTGCTCCATATCCTTCATACTAGCCACTATTTGAATCACCAAAGATCACCTTTGGTCCTAGCTTGGACTTGTAATTAGATAGATTGTTCTTGCTGCCTGTCACATGCTTGGAGCAACCACTGTCCAAGTACCAGGTCTGACTCACCCTTGGACAGCTCTTCACCTATACCTGTAATGAAAAATAAAACTCAATTGTTCTTGACCCAGGTCACCTTGGGTCCTTTGTTTGGTTGAAATGAAAAGCTGGAGAAAACTGACAAAGTAGGTTGAGATTTATAACCTAAGGGGTGATATCTCCTAGGTGGAATAACTCAATCAGCTACTGGATTGAATGGTTTATTAGCTGACTTAGAATTTCTGTAAGATAAATGATTTATGTTTGGTCCTTCTGGGTTCGACGAATTCTTGTAAGTTCGTCGACCAGAGTTCGACGAATAGGGCTGAGATCGTCGATCTCTGCTCAGAGAATGACAATAGTCATTTTCTGCGCCCCATGTTCGTCGACCTCTGCTCGACAAACCATACAAAGTTCGTCGATCGCAGTTAGACGAATTTTTATAACTGAAGTTTGCGTTCAGCGTTCGTCGATCTAGGTTCGACAAACGGGCCACATTTTGTCGATCTAGGTTCGACGAATGTTGTTGAACCTTGTTTTTATTAGCTGTTTTCTGATTTCTATTGCTATTGTATATGGGTTTTGGATTGTTTTCAGACATTGGTTTGTTCATTATCTTTTTTTCCCTTGGCAAAAACACATTTAATGGGTGTGGTAAGAATATTTTTCTTAATTATGGGGGGCAAACCTGATGATGCACCCAAGCCCAGCTTGCCATTTAATCTGGCATTTACTGTGCTTGTTATGTCCATCAGCTTGTGAAAGGGGAAACTAGATCAGATATACTCTAGAGGGGGGGGGTGAATAGAGTATATGGTGCTTTTAAAACACAAAGAAAAACTTTTGCAAAGCTTTAAACCAATAGTTGTAATGAGTGTAAGCAGGGAAGCAGAAATAAAACTAATCACAAAACCAAGCTATGCAGAAACTAAGCACAAGAAAATCTAGGCCAGAAACAAAAAGAAAACATGCAGAACCAGATGACACAAGGAATTATAGTGGTTCCCCAAACTTGGGTACATCCACTCTTCTACCACCGTAGGTAGGAATCCACTGCAGGATGAGTTGATCAGGTGTCCTGGGCACCAATGAGCTTTTGATAAGGTGCTCAAAAACCAAATCAGATTTTTTGATCAGGTGTCTTGCCACCAATGAGATTTTGACAAGGTGCTCAAAAACCAGATTCAAACTTTTGAAGGGAGTTTGAGAAACCCTTTACAGAGTGGGGGTGAGAGAGTGATGGCAGTCTTCTCTTTCTCAATCAACTGAGAAGACTATGTGGATTGATGTCAAAGCTCCCCCTGAGTCCTTGATCTTCAGGAAGATGAGCTTTGCTGAGGGTGATAGGCCTTCAAAGATAGATCTCCAGCAAAAGATGATTTCAGCAAGCTGAAATGTTGAGTGTCTGGAGTCTTGAAATGATGTTGGCCTTGAACACTTTGAGAGCTGAAGAGATCTGAAGATTGTTTGAAAGCTTGATCTCTTTTTGATGAGTGTTCTTCAGAATTCTTGTTGACAGAATATTTTCAAGGAGTCTCTGTGTACTGAGTTGTGTCCTATTCTTGTCAATCTCTCTTTTTCTTCTTATCTGTTCTCTGTCTTGATTCAAAAGCATTCTGTCTTTTATTCTATGTGTCTGAATAGAATATCACTATGTCAAAGATAGCCGTTGGTCTACATTGATTACAGCCTTAATTGCATAATTTGTTCTGAAGGAAAGTCCACTGAATTGTTCCTTGAAAAATCCCTTGAAACTTGCTCCAGAAGTAAATGAAAACGGCTGGCAGATCTTCTGAATTAAATGCAGAATAACTTCTATCTGATTTAAATTTGAATTCTGAAAGATAACTGAAATTGTCGAACTGAGCTCTGCTATCGTCGAGCTGAGCTCAGCGAACTGGAAAGTGCATGCAGCAAAGAAATCGTCGATCTGAGCTCAAAGATCGTCGAACTTAGCTCAGAGATGAGGATCCAGTGCAGAGTCAAAATCGTCGACCTGAGCTCAGCGATCGTCGAATGGAGTTCGACGATATTGAGAAGTTGAGCTCAGCGATCGTCGAGTGGAGCTCGACGATATTATGAGGTTTGAGCTCAGCGATCGTCGAATGGAGCTCGACGATCTGTCGAAGTTGAGCTAGACGATCGTCGACCGGAGTTCGACGAAACGTCGTGCTGAGCTCGACGATTGGACTTAGTCTCCAGAAAAACTTTGGTCTACAGGGCAGCTTCCAAACCTAGACTCCTGATCCCTTAGACTCAATTCTAATTGACCTATTAAGCTATACAGAAGGTCAAACACAGATTCCTAGAGACATAGTGATCCTGACCCAAATTAGTAATAGGGTGTTCCAACAATCTCCCCCTATTTGGGTTAGGAAAACTATTTACAGACTTTGGAAAATCAAAGAACATCATACAATCAGAAAAACATAAAAACAACAGTACCTAGACATTACAGAACCATCACAGAGATATATAAATATGTCATCCAGATATCAGTCAGAAAAACCAAGGATTGTCACCTTACAGAATTACTTTTTCTCTTTGCTTTTTACCAACTTGATTTCTCTGTTAGGGTTCAATGCTTCCTTGTTGGACCTAGTATCATCAGCTGCTCCCAAATATGTTTGCTTTGAAGTCCTGGGAACCACTGCAGCAGGATGCAACTCCATGTATCTTTCTGCATCAAAGAACTTGCTGGAGGCATATCTTTCTAATTCTTTCTGTCTTTGTTCTGACATTGTAGATATATTAGAGGTGTCTAGGCCTTGCTCTCTGGCTTTCTTTATTTGATCTAATGCAGCCAACTCTTTCATTCTAGCAGTCCAAGCAACAGGATTCTTCTCAGGGTCCTCAAATGGAACAGGTGGCTCATACCTGTTGGAAGAAGTATCTTGAGGAGTCCTGGCAGTCACAGTTTCTTTGAGCTTGTAGGGGAATGGACCAGAAGATGTATCAGAAGGAACATGTCCTCCCCTGGAATAAGGGTGCTGCCTGGAATGCCCTTTAGAATATACTTGAGTCTCTCTTTGATTTCCCCTATATCCTCCCCTTCTAGAGTAAGAGCCCCTAGACTGGCTTTCCCTTTGATATGTTCTAGCATGGGGTTGGTAGGGAGCCTGGCTTCTAGATGGGGCTGAGCTTGCAGAGCTGTCACCTGCACCTGCATCAGGTGGAGGTGGTGGAGGAGGATGAGGGTGCTTGGACTGGGTGGAACCTTTCTCATACTTCCTTTTCTTCTTCATTGCCTTTAGCTGATTTTTAGAGAACTGCATCCAATGTTCAGTAATTGGGCAGTTGTGCAGAATATAGTAGGGAACATCATTGTCATCTCTAACTTTGGTAGGTGGAATCCTTTTCATTGCCTTACTTCTTGCCTTCCTTTTCCTTGCAATGGTGGCAGAAGAATCATCAGAATCTGTCTTGAATTCATCAGAGTCAGAACTCTGGGCATCATATATAGCATCTATCCTTTTCATCAAATCTTCTTTTAGTTGAACAGCAGCAGATGGAGCAGAAGCAGGAGCAACAGAAACGGATACAGCAGTAGATATAACAACAGATACAGGAGCAGCAGTAGAAGCAACACTGGTAACTTCAGAAATGATGGCAGCAGCTTCAGTAATATCAGCAAAAACTTCAGCAGGCTCAACATCAATGGCCTCTGACATCAGAAATTCCTGGGAAATGGGCTCATCAGAAACAATTTCTTCAGCAGCAGCAGCAGAGACAGTTTCTTTAACAGCAGCAGCAGAGACAGTTTCTTCAACAGTAGCAGCAGCAGTCACTGAGTGTATAAAAGAAGAAATAATATTGGGGTCACAGCCAGAGAAGGGCACCATAGCCTTGGACAGATCTTCTGAGGGCTGGACAGCAATTGGCTCTGGAAGGTAGCTGTAATATGCAGTATCAAATGCAGAGAGCAAAGACCTTAGGTCTATTGCTAAGACTGGAGTAGGCACAGCAACTGGAGCAGAAGAGGCAGCAGACACAGAAGCAGCAGCAGCAGCATGAAGACTGACTTCATAGGGCATCTCCCCCTGCCTGGATGCAGATACCTCTGTATCAAGGCACACTGCTGGAGGTGCTGCTGGAAGAAGGAGAGAAGAAAGCCTGGCAGAGAGGGCTGCCACTGACAAGTGTAGAGGAGCCAAAGAGGTCTCCAAGAGGAGGGAGAGCCTGGGGGCAATGAGCTCATACAACTTGTCAGCAAGGGCTGAGAGATCTACTTGCTCAAGAAGAGGAGCAGAGGTAGATGAAGTAGGGATAGCTGAAGAAGCTGGAGGTGGAGGGCTGAATGGTGGAATGAATGGCTCAGGAGAGGGGATTGTGGAGATGGAGGACAAGGGGATGGATATGGAGGGAGTGAAAGTGGGTTGGTCAATGATGTGGTGGAGAAGGTCTTGGAAATATGTTGAAGAGGATGGTAATTCTGGAGGAGAGGAGGGGGAATCATCCATGTAGGATTCATCCAGAAGTGTGAAGGATGGTATGGATGGAGATGAGGTGACATCTGGTGGTGGATATGAGAATAATGGGTGGAAGTGGTCTACTGGAGGTGATGAAGTGGTTGCTGGAGATGGAATTGAGGTTGGAGATGGGCTGGAGATTGTAATTGTGGATGGAGCTGGAGTGGTGGATGGAATAGGTAGGGTTGGACTTGGAGGAGGAGGAGAAGCAGCACTAGCAGCAGGCAGGTCTTCTGCAGGAGCAGAGACCTGGGGGGGAGTGACTCTTTGAGTCCTGGTGCCTGAAGGGGCAGTTGAAGAGGGCCTGCTGGGCTTGCTAATTTGCCTGTCCCATTTCCCAAATAGGGCACAGGTGAGTCTCTTGGAGGCATTGATGTGCACTCCAGAGGAGACCAACAGAGCAGGGCACCTTGCCTGAAGGAAAACTCCCAGAATTCTTCCAAAATTCACAAAGGTTTTGTTAATCTTTTTCTTTATCAGGTCAAAGAAGACCTCTCCCCAGTTCAAGCTTTTCCTATCTACCAGAGCTCCCATGAGGCAGAGCTGATGTCTGGAGATGGTGTCATGTGCAGAATGTTTTGCCAACAGCACCTTGCCTACAACATCAGCTAGAAACCTGTATTCAACTGACAGGTTGCTCTTAAACAACTTGCTAGGGTTTCCCTCAGGATGACCCATCCTGGCAAGTATATCAGACAACTCTTCTCCAGATAGTTCAGCAGTGTCTTCACCATTTCTTAAACCAAAAACCTCTGTTAAGACTGTTGAGGTCAGAGGTACCTGTGTTCCAGCAATATATCCAACTATGGTGTTGTTGTCAAGGTTGTGTGCAGTATACACCCATTCTTTGATTTCATCTGAGGCAAGTTTGATTCTTGTGGTCATGAGGGCAGACAAATGCTGATCTTTGAATAAACTCAGGATGTCCTGGAAGATTTGATCAGTGGTGTTGAAGGAGTCCAAATCAATGTCAAACCCTGCATCAAACTTCATTGCGGCGAGGACAGTGACTGAGACGGCCATGGTACCTGCAAAAACTTAACAAACAAACCGAACAAGCGTAGAACTGTTTGGAGGGAAGAAAATTTTTTGCAGAGAAATTGAAAGCGCAAGAGAGAACGACGGCGAAAAATGAGTTTTATATTAGGGTTCGACGCAGAAATGGAAAGATCGTTGAACTCAGTTCGACGATCGAGGCTTCTAAAGGAATCTGAAGAGACTCCAACATCGTCGATCTCCGTTCGACGATCTGGAAAGGCGTCGAGCTCCGTTCGACGATCGTTCAGTGAACAAAATCGTCGAGCGCCGTTCGACGATCGTTGACCAGAAGAGATAGTTCATACTATCTGAGGAGCGCTGAACTCCGTTTGACGATTCAGGAAATCGTCGAACTCCGTTCGACGATCGTTGGGAAAATCGTCGAGCGCAGTTCAGAGATCAGAAAATTCTAGACACTAAGGAAAATCAGAATTTTTGCCTAGTCTTGGTCAATTTTTAGCTTTCAAAATCTTGGATATTATTTAAGACTTCCTCCATCTAACATTCCTAACTGATTTAGGAAGAAAGTGTGTTTCTTTTCATCCAAGGTCTTGGTGAAAATATCTCCCCTTTGTAAATCAGTTAGGATATAATGCAGTTCAATTTTATTCTTTTCAACATTGTCCCTTAAGAAGTGATGCCTAATCTCTATGTGTTTTGTCCTACTATGGAGGACTGGATTTTGAGCTATGGAAATAGCACTTGTATTGTCACAAAAGATTTTTGACTTCTCTAAGTTGTAACCATAGTCTAGGAGTTGATTTTGAATCCACAGTATTTGTGAACAACAACTGCCTGCAGCCATATATTCAGCTTCAGCAGTTGAAGTTGACACAGTTGTTTGTTTCTTGCAAAACCAAGAGACAAGTCTATCACCAAGGAACTGACAAGTTCCACTGGTGCTTTTCCTGTCAATTCTGCATCCAGTATAATCAGCATCAGAGAATCCAGTTAACTCAAATGCTGAATCTTTTGGATACCAGAGACCTAGATTTGGACAACTTTTAACATATCTAAGAATTCTCTTTACTAATGTTAGGTGTGACTCTCTAGGGCTAACTTGGAATCTAGCACATATACATGTAGCAAACATTATATCTGGTCTACTAGCTGTAAGATACAACAGAGAGCCAATCATTACTCTATATGTTGTCTGATCAACTGGTTTCCCATGTTCATCAGCCACCAATACAGCATTGGTAGGCATGGGTGTTTTCATACAAGATGCCTCAGACATGCCAAATTTCTTAACCAGCTCATTAGCATATTTGGTTTGAGAAATAAAGATGCCTTCAGCATGTTGTTTGACTTGCAATCCTAAGAAGAAGGATAGCTCACCCATGCTACTCATCTCAAATTTAGAATGCATTAGGTTAGAAAACCTTCTACACAATTTTGAGTCAGTAGAACCAAAAATGATATCGTCCACATAAATTTGTACTAGTAGGGTATTGGACTTATGGGTTCTAATAAAAAGAGTTTGGTCTACTCTACCCCTTATAAAACCATTTTCCAAGAGAAAGCATGCTAAGGTCTCATACCATGCTCTAGGAGCTTGCTTGAGACCATATAATGCTTTATGTAGTTTAAAAACATAATCAGGGTAAATTGGAGAGATAAAACCTGGAGGTTGTCTGACATAGACTTCCTCTTTGATGTCTCCATTCAAGAAAGCACTCTTGACATCCATCTGATAAACCTTGAAGCCTTTGTGAGCTGCATAAGCTAGAAAAATTCTAATGGCTTCCAATCTTGCAACAGGTGCAAAGGTCTGGTCGTAGTCAATTCCTTCTTCTTGAGAATATCCCTGGGCAACTAGCCTTGCCTTGTTCCTTATTATTACTCCTTGATCATCCAGTTTATTTCTGAATACCCATTTTGTTCCAACAATGGAATGATCCTTTGGCTTTGGCACTAGTTCCCATACTTTGTTCCTCTCAAATTGATGCAACTCCTCTTGCATGGCAATGATCCAGTGTGGATCTTGCTCTGCATCTTGAATGGGCTGAAGTTCAATTTGAGAAAGGAAGTAGGTGTGCAACAGGTTTTGGTTGACCTGATTTCTGGTTTGCACACCAGCTGAGAGTTCTCCAATTATTTGGGAAATTGGATGGTCTCTTGATGTTATTAAATCAACAGGGGTTGTTGATTGTTCACCAACCTGTGTTGTTGTTTCCTCTTGTGGTACAACAACTGGCTCTTCATGTTGAGCTTCAATGTGTTGAGCATTCCCTTCATCTTCACTGCTTTCATTCTCTTGAGCAACCTGCAACTTGTTCATATCTTCAACTAGAGAGTGTTCCTGCAAAGGTTCTATGGTAGAAGAAATCTTCTCCTTGAAAGACATGTTAGTTTCATCAAAGGAAACATGAACAGATTCCTCAATTTTCAAAGATGATTTATTATAGACCCTATAGGCCTTGCTGATCATGGAGTATCCCAGAAACACTCCTTCATCAGCTTTGGCTTGAAATTTTGCTAAATATTTCTTATCATTATTGTGAATGTAGCAAATGCAACCAAAAATTCTGAAATAGTCAACTTTAGGTTTCTTCCCTTTGAGTAGTTCATAGGGAGTCTTTCCCTTCAGTTTATGTATCAGACTTCTGTTCAGCACATAGTTGGAGGTGTTCACTGCCTCTGCCCAAAAGGATAGAGGTAGATGAGCATCTGACAACAATGTAGTGGCAGATTCAATAAGGGTTCTATTTTTCCTTTCAGCTACCCCATTTTGTTGAGGAGTTCTAGGAGCTGAGAAAGTATGCCTGATCCCTTCACTCTGACAGAACTCTTGCATAAGAAGAGAATCAAACTCTGTCCCATGATCACTTCTGATCAGGGCGATGTGAGTATTGAACTCAATCTTTATACATTTGAGAAACTCTATCAGACACTTAAAGTTATCAGACTTCTTCCTTAGAAAGAACACCCAAGTGAATCTAGAGAAGTCATCTACAATTACTAAAGTGTAGGATTTCCCTCCTAGGCTTTGTACTGTGATGGGTCCAAATAGATCCATGTGTAACAGATACAATATCCTAGGTGAATCACTCTTATTAAGTGACTTAAAACTGTTTTTAGTTTGCTTGCCTAATTGACAAGCCTTGCAGAGTCCTTCCTTCTTGTAGGGGCCAGAAGGTAGTCCTCTAACAAGGTTGTCCTTGGATAGCCTAGCAATAGTTCTAAGGTTTAGGTGTCCTAGTCTCTTATGCCATAAAACATTTGGTCTACATACTGAATTGAATAAACAGATATCTATAGAAGTTGAAAGAAAATCTACTAGGTAGATGTTACCTTTCCTTTTACCTGTCAACACAGTTGTGTTGTCCTCTGACTTGATTTTGCATAAGGTTTTGCTGAAGTTCACCTGGTAGCCTTCATCACATAGCTGACTAATGCTGATTAGGTTGTGCTTCAGTCCTTCCACATATGTTACCTTCTTGAAGGTTACTGAACCAATCTGGACTGCACCATATCCTTTAGTTTGTCCAAAGTTGGAGTCACCAAAGATAACTTTGGGTCCAAGCTTGGCTCTAAAGGAATTTAGGTTGTCCTTGTTCCCTGTCATGTGCTTAGAGCACCCACTATCCAAATACCATTGCTAGTTAGATGTTGGATAGGTCTTCACCTACACATAAAACAATTCACTTGTTTTTGACCCAGTTTACCTTGGGCCTAGGTTGATAATCTTTAAATTCAGAAATGAAAGATATCCCTGGCTGACTCTTATATCCTTCAGGATGATATCTCCTTGGAGGTATAATCCATTCAGTATAAGGGTTAAAGGTTTGGGATGAAAAACCCTTAGGATTCAATTTTGACTTGCCCTTGAAAAAATTTCCAGAGCTCTGACCTCTGTTCGACGATCTTGGAGCTGCGTTCGACGATCGTGGGTCAGATCGTCGAGCTCCGTTCGACGGTCGACTATGGCTGAGGTCAGGTATATGGGATCGTCGACCAGCGTTCGACGATCTTGGCTGAGATCGTCGATCAGCGTTCGACGATTTTTCCTGAGATCGTCGAGCTGCGTTCGCCGATCGTCAATCTTCATTCGGCGATCGTCGATCTCCGTTCAACGATTTGTGCTGGACTTTAGTTTTCTGAGGCAGATCAGAATTTTTCCTGGCAACCTCTACAACTCCCTTTCCCTTGTCAGAAATGAACTTGATAGGGGTTGTTAGAACAATAGGTTGGCTGGATGAGGCACCCAAGCCCAGTGTACTGTTGAATCTTGAGTTCACTGTGCTTGTGATGTCCATCAGCTTGATGCTTCTCCCATTGAGAGATTCTTCAAGCTTCTTGGCCTCAGAGAGCTCACTCTTCAGTGAAGCTATCTGTTCCCTATAGTTCTCCAACTCCTGAGAGAGTTTGAGGTTTTCTGATTTTAAAACATTTTGTTCAGATAATTGATTTCTGAGAGAGATGATCTCTTTCTCAGACTTTAGCAGGTCTAAACATAGTGCTTTAAATTCAAATTTAAAATCTTCTGAAGTAAAATCAAAAGAGCTGATTACCTGATCTTCTTCAGGTTGAGTCTCTGAGTCTGACTCTGACTCCTCTTCCTCTGAGTTGTGTTGTGAGGCATTGATTGCCATCATGCAGAACTCCTTTTCCTCAGCATCATCCCCATCATCACTGGAGCTGGAAGAGGCTTCTGACTCCTCTTCAGTCTCACTCCAGGATTCAGCAACAAATCCTTTCCTTGTGTGCTTATTTTTGCTGGAGGAAGGTTTGCTATTTCCATTCCTTTTGGAGTCCTTCTCCTTTCTTCTTTCTTTTTTGTCCCTTCTGTCCTTGTTCTTGTTCTCTGGACAGTCAGGAACTATGTGCCCTGGTTTCCTGCAACCAAAGCAAATAATGTCTTTGTTATTGCCAATGGACTTGTCATACCTTGGCTTGTCCTGCTCCTTGTATGATCTTCTTCTGAAGTCCTTTCTGGCCATCTTATAGAATCTTTTTGGCCAACAAGCTGAGAAGTTCATCATTGGCTGTTCCTTTTTCTTCAGGCAGATCCTCAGTTGCCTTGAATGCTACAGTCTTCTCCTTTCTTGTGGCTGGTGAAGCAGCCTTCTGTTCTTCTTCTCTGTTCTTGATGAGTAGCTCATAAGATTTGAGCTTACCCAACAAGGCTTCAGTGGTGATCTCATTCAGACTTCTGGCATCTTTAATTGGCCAGATTCTTGAATCCCAAGTGCTGGGGAAGCACATTAGGATCTTGTCATTAAGTTCTGTCAGTGAGATCTCTTTGTCTAATGTCCTCAGTTCACTGACAATTAGACTCAGTCTGTTGTACATATCTCCCACTGACTCAGTTTCTCCCTTCTTGAAGTTCTCATATTGGGAGATGAGATGGGATCTTCTGTCCTTTCTCTCATCAGCTGAGCCTGAAACTATTTCTGAGAGCTTGTCCCAGATCTCCTTGGCTGAATTACATTCAGCTACCTTTTGAAAAATGTCATCTGACATTGTCTGAGCTAGAATGTTCATTGCCTTGGCATCAGCTACTTTCCACTTTTTGATGTCAGCATCTGTTCCTGATGGAGGTGGAACAGCATTTGTGCTTGTGCCCTCTGGAGGTCTTGGACACACTGTCAAAACAGAATTAAAAATATCTTCGTCAATAGAATTCATGTAGAGTCTAATCCTTGCTTTCCAAAGTGCAAACTTTGACAGATTGCACACTGGAGGTCTGGTGCTAGCATAATCTTTGTTTTGGGCCATGATTTGTGCAAACTAAATCTAATAATAAGATACAAAAGAAGGATCTAGTTTGGGATCTTTGGGGTTCAGGTGTTAGCCTGTACAACCAAACAGATATGGTATGTTTAACCAACCTGCCTCTGATACCAATTGAAAGGGGAAACTAGATCAGATATACTCTAGAGGGGGGTGAATAGAGTATATGGTGCTTTTAAAACACAAAGAAAAACTTTTGCAAAGCTTTAAACCAATTATTGTAATGAGTGTAAGCAGGGAAGCAGAAATAAAACTAATCACAAAACCAAGCTATGCAGAAACTAAGCACAAGAAAATCTAGGCCAGAAACAAAAAGAAAACATGCAGAACCAGATGACACAAGGAATTATAGTGGTTCCCCAAACTTGGGTACATCCACTCTTCTACCACCCTAGGTAGGAATCCACTGCAGGATGAGTTGATCAGGTGTCCTGGGCACCAATGAGCTTTTGATAAGGTGCTCAAAAACCAAATCAGATTTTTTGATCAGGTGTCTTGCCACCAATGAGCTTTTGACAAGGTGCTCAAAATCCAGATTCAAACTTTTGAAGGGAGTTTGAGAAACCCTTTACAGAGTGGGGGTGAGAGAGTGATGGCAGTCTTCTCTTTCTCAATCAACTGAGAAGACTATGTGGATTGATGTCAAAGCTCCCCCTGAGTCCTTGATATTCAGGAAGATGAGCTTTGCTGAGGGTGATAGGCCTTCAAAGATAGATCTCCAGCAAAAGATGATTTCAGCAAGCTGAAATGTTGAGTGTCTGGAGTCTTGAAATGATGTTGGCCTTGAACACTTTGAGAGCTGAAGAGATCTGAAGATTGTTTGAAAGTTTGATCTCTTTTTGATGAGTGTTCTTCAGAATTCTTGTTGACAGAATATTTTCAAGGAGTCTATGTGTACTGAGTTGTGTCCTATTCTTGTCAATCTCTCTTTTTGTTCTTATCTGTTCTCTGTCTTGATTCAAAAGCATTCTGTCTTTTATTCTATGTGTCTGAATAGAATATCACTCTGTCAAAGATAGCCGTTGGTCTATATTGATTACAGCCTTAATTACATAATTTGTTCTGAAGGAAAGTCCACTGAATTGTTCCTTGAAAAATCCCTTGAAACTTGCTCCAGAAGTAAATGAAAACGGCTGGCAGATCTTCTGAATTAAATGCAGAATAACTTCTATCTGATTTAAATTTGAATTATGAAAGATAACTGAAATCGTCGAACTGAGCTCTGCTATCGTCGAGCTGAGCTCAGCGAACTGGAAAGTGCAAGCAGCAAAGAAATCGTCGATCTGAGCTCAAAGATCGTCGAACTGAGCTCAGAGATGAGGATCCAGTGCAGAGTCAAAATCGTCGACCTGAGCTCAGCGATCGTCGAATGGAGTTCGACGATATTGAGAAGTTGAGCTCAGCGATCGTCGAGTGGAGCTCGACGATATTATGAGGTTTGAGCTCAGCGATCGTCGAATGGAGCTCGACGATCTGTCGAAGTTGAGCTAGACGATCGTCGACCGGAGTTCGACTAAACGTCGTGCTGAGCTCGACGATTGGACTTAGTCTCCAGAAAAACTTTGGTCTACAGGGCAGCTTCCAAACCTAGACTCCTGATCCCTTATACTCAATTCTAATTGACCTATTAAGCTATACAGAAGGTCAAACACAGATTCCTAGAGACATAGTGATCCTGACCCAATTAGTAATAGGGTGTTCCAACAGCTTGAGACTTCTTCCATTGAGGGATTGCTCAAGTTGTTTGGCCTCACATAAATCAGATTTTAATTTAATTATCTCCTCATGTGCTAAAGTTAGTTGTTCTTTTAGTTTAAGATTGTCTGAGTTAATAGATTCAAGATTTCCTAGTTTTTCTCTAAGGGTTTTTATTTTTTCTTTGAGCTAATTAAATCTAAACACATAGCCTTGAATTCAATTTTAAATAAATCAGAATTAAAGTCAAAACTTGAAAGAACCTGATCTGCCTCTGAGTCTGAGGCTGCCTCATCTTCAGATTCTCCTTCTGAGCCTGAACTGATCCTGGAGGCATCAAATGCCATAAGGCAAACCTCCTTGGATCTTGCTTCTTCCTCTTCTTCACTTGCACTGGAAGTGGATGATTCTTCTTCAGTATCACTCCATGTTTCAGCAACAAAGCCTTTGTCTCTCTTTTTGTACTTGTTGGAGGAGGTTCTACTGCTGTGTTTTCTCCTGGAGTCTTTTTCTCTGCTTTTCTCCTTCTTATGGCTTTCTGGACATTCAGAGATGTAATGTCTAGGATTTCTACATCCAAAGCACACAACCTCTTTGGTTGGTGTCTTGTCATATTTGGGCTTATCATCCTGCCTGGATGATTTCCTTCTGAAATCCTAGACTTGTGGATTGATTTCAGCAGATTGCTCCGCCTAAGATCTTGAATGTATCAGGAAATCTGGAGCACTACTTCAGGGTGACAGGTCTTCACAAACTTGATTTCCTTGAGCAGATATTACTTCAGGAACTTCTTTGACAGATAGAGATTGTTGTCCTTCTGAAGTTATCCTGTAGGGTTGAAAGAAGAAGACCCTTGATGGAGGTTGAATGTTCTTCTTCTTGATGATGATGTTCTCTGGCCTAGGTTGATTACAAAAAAGAACTTTTGATTTCTATAAGATTGTTCTTGAGTACAATGTCTGTTAGTGTGTCTGTAACAGCTTAATCTTTTCTTTTCTGACTGAAGACTGACTGAAGAACATTCGAAATTTGAAACCTTGAGCAGTAAATGCAATCGGCCTGGGAAGGAAGCGGCAATCAATGATTTCACTAACTGTCCCATGGAAAAATGGCATGTAATAATCCATGATCAATGCTCGTTCCAACGGTAACATTCCGAGAAGATTGAGCATTAATTACTCAGGATTGATCGCCAAGACAAGAGACGAAAAACTGGAGAAGACCTAATCTGGAATCATCGAAAGAAGAACAGGAATCGTAGAGCTGAGTTCACAGTTCGTCGAGCTGAGCTGATGAGTTCGTCGACCAGACAATAGCAATTAGTCTTCAAGGGAAACTTGTCAATTCTGCTACAATATTCGTCGAACTAACAATCTTCATTCGTCGAGCAGACAATCATCATTCGTCGAGCTGAGATCCAAAATCGTCGACCGAAGAATGATTGTGGACTTAGAATCTGAGAAGTCTCTGACTGAGAAGGATTCAAATCATAGACCAGAAATCGTCGAGTAGAGTACTGAATTCATCGACCTAACAAGTTGACTTCGTCGACCTGAGAAGTTGTGAACTTGAGGTCCAAGTTCGTCGAGCTCATATTCTTGTTCGTCGACCAAAGCCTGCAGTTGGACTTAGAAAAAAATTGAGTTACCCTGACTTTAGTTTGTTGAAGTACCTCAGTCTTCGTCGAACAGAGAACAAAGTTCGTCGAGCTCAGCACAGAGAAATATTTCAAGATCGTCAAGCTCAGAATGCCTTTCGTCGACCTGAGTTCGACGAACGTCGAACTTATTTTACTTGGTATTGAAATCTTCTAAGTCTTGAGTCTCTGATGGTCTTGTTGATAGCTGGTCCATCTGATGTTGACTCTAAGGACTTGGCCTATACTTTAGGACACAAATTTTACCCTCGCTATACATGTTGGGTCACATCCTAAGCTAGTGAACCTAGCCCAAATCAACTAGGGATCCAACAGTCATGTCATTTGACATGGCTGAGAACACGGCCGTGTTGTTCTTCGTGGCTCCACACACGGCTTGGTTTGGCAGCAGTCCCGAAAAAGACACGGGTATGGACACAACCGTGTACCTACCCGTGTGGTGCTCTGACTTCTCTTATAATCCTTGTGATCTTTCCCGATAAGGACATGGGTAGTGACATGGGCGCGTTCCTACCCGTGTGTGCCCAATTCCAGTCCTTTCCTCAGTCATGTTGGATCCGTGAACACCTCTATTTGCTCCAAGACTTTTAGTTCCAAGGACTTACAATACCTGCATTAAGAAGATGAATGAAAAAATAAATTTCTTAATACAGGGAATAAAGGAAACTCCATACTGTGCTCTTCTATTCATGAAAATTCAAATTCTTAACTATTTTCAAATAATTATAACGATTTTAGGTGTACAATAATGGACATGATTACAAATATGATAGTAAAAAGGATATATATAATAGTACTCTTCAAGGAGTGCCCTTCCTCAAGCTCTTCCCTGAGCGGGAAGACCAGGTTGCGGTGCTGGAGCGAGCTGCAAAAAGTAAAGCAATAATTGATGAGGATGAAGAGGAAGATGAAGAAAAAGAAGAAAGTGAAGATGAGGCCGCAACCGAAGATGAAGCTACAAAAGAAGTTAGTTCAAGCCAGCGGAGATAAATCCAGTCTGCCGATTCCGCCTCTTCTACATCTAGCTCTGATGATGGGAACCCGAATTGTTAACCACAAATTCCGCAACATGTACCACAAGGTTCCAAGGTCACATGTTGCTTAAGCGGCGGACTTGATTCTCTAGTCTGCCCAGATCGTCAAGCCTCGACAAGTTCAGCAAGATTCAGCTCCGGCGGCGGACTCACCTCTCAGTCCGCACTAGTTGTTTTGCCTCAGGGGATTAGCTACCTGGATTGCCTTGATTCCTCTTCAGGAGCACTCAGTCATCAGTCCGCATAGGTAGTGGCCCTCCAACTAGGATTACGCCTTACAGCAACAGACGGAAGCTCCAGCCCATGAGCCCAGTTCGCTCCTCTTGCGCGGACTGGCGTGTCTTTTCTTTTTTGTTTCCCATCACCAATTCCCAGTTCTCCTGTACCCCGGGCTGCTGGTTATTTTATCCCTACCCATTTGGGCAGGCCCCTGAACCTATAAATAGGGGGAAGTGGTTCAACCAAAGCACACTGACTCGAGCCTTGAGCCTACTTGTTACAGGCTGCGGACTCGAATCTTAGGCTCTGCGGTCTCCAGCTTACTCTGCTCCTGCACTTTTCCTTTCCTAAACTTGTAACCAACTCATTTGCAATGAAAGGAAAGCCCATCGCAAGAGATGCATTTAAGATACGACGGGCGATGTCTGGTGTTATCATGGTTCACAGCTCTGCTTTGTTTCTCTCATCCACTAGTAGATAACTGCCTGTAGTCGCTTCTTTTCCCTTTCATTCCCCCGTGCTCGAAGTGTTAGCTGGGGGTGCTCGTCTCTCTCCAGCGCATCAACAATTAACACGCGACCTTCAGATCTCAAGTAGTTTTTTGAAATCAGCGGACAGGAATGTCAGACTGCCGAACATGCCATATAGACAGCACCAGTTCATCGGAAGACTCGCTGTGGGAAGCAATTGATCAGTCTCGCTGGGAGCCTGAACGATCTCGCAGGGAGACCTACCAGCGCTTCGAACCATCAGTTAGGCTTTGATCACGCTGACTCAACGGCTTGCACCCCAGGACGCAAAGATCTTGCGGACATGCCAGTCCGCCAGACTCCACCCCGCAGAACTCCTCTTTGGCAGTCTACGGCAGTTACGCCATATCCTTAGCCTCCCCATCCAGCTCAGACCATAGCTCCTCTGTGGCCTCAAGAAGATTAGTTCGCCTATCTGATGGACTTCTACAAGGAGGTGGCCAGTGGCACTCCTGCCCGCCAGCTCGATTTCGCAGACCGCCAGTCCGCACAGCCTGCGGACGCTCCTGCTCCAGTCCTCCCTTCCTATTCGTCTAAATATAAAGCACCCTCTCCCTTCGTTGATCGAATCTGATGGGAGTCAGCACCAAACAACTTCAGAGAACCTCGTCTTCCTCTTTATACATGGGAGACTGATCTTGTTGCCCATCTGCAGGCGTTCGAAGGGGCAGTTGCATTGAAATGTCTCTCCGACGCCATAAACTATAAAATCTTAGTTACCACTCTCGACGGACAGGCAATACAGTGGTTCTCTTGAGTTGCCTTCAGATATAATTTCTACTTTCATCGATTTTCACAGCAAGCTCCTGCTGAGGTTTGCTATCTCTAAAAAGAGAAAGGATGGACCTGTTGGTGCATGAAAATGGAAAGGGAGTCGAGCACCAACAGCTAACGGTTCGAGCACCGGGGAATAGAAGGGAAAAGAGAAACTGGGAGTAGCAATCTACTAAGCAGACGAGAGCAAAAAGAATAGCAGAGTCATGAGCCACGACAACAACAGACTTCGACCGTCGCGGCCTAAATGCCTCTCTTGTGACGGGCTTTCCTTTGATTGAAGAAGGGTGGTTACAGAGTTGATTACTTGTGGAGCAAAGGAAAAGAGAAAGAGCTGGGCAAGCTGGAGTCCGCAAAGCCTGAGATTCGAGTCCGCAGTCTTTTACAAGTAGGCTCCAGGGCATGTGTCAGCGTGCTTTGGGTGCACCACTTCACACTATTTATAGGACGGGGGCCTTCCCAAACGGGCAGTGCTATAATAACCGGCTGCCCGGGTACAGGAGAACCGTGCAGCGATGACGGAAAGCAAAAAAGAAAGAACACGCCATCCCATGCAAAAGGGGCGGACTGGGCTCGTGGGCTGAAGCTTCCATCCGATGCTGCAAGGCTCGATCTTGCTGGAGGTCCGCGACATGAGAGGACTGGATACTGAGTCCGCCGAAGAGGGGATCAGTACAGAGCTCCTACGGAATGCCGACCTGGGCGGACAGAGCACTGAGTACGCCGCTGGGGGGATCAACCTTGGGACGGCTGAATGCTGATGCTCTGCCGACCTTGATGGACTGCCAAACAGAGTCCGCCGCTGATGGGCCCGGGACCTTGGATGCGTTACGTACTTTGGGGTTAACATAATCCCCGCACATTTTTAAGTTTGTGAAAACTTCGAAAATGTTTGCTTAACTGCCGAGTCTACAAGTCCCATTAATGTTGTCAGCGCTATAAATATCACTAGAGGGCCTGGAATTATCAAACGTTTCCAACGACACTGGGCGTTACTCACCTCTTGCAGTCTCTACCTTATACTCCGGCATGGAGAGAGTCGGAGCATTCTTCACTAGCCTCACTACAAAGACTGAAAAATCAGTATTGCCAATGAAAACAAAAAAGGTAATAAAGCATGGAGGGCCGTCAGTCTGCTCTGTAGGAGAGAGCTCCCAGAGTAAGAAGCTAGTTATAGAAGCAATCCGCCAGACTGACATGCCTGCGCGTGAAAAATCTGGGGATGACCCTATATCTCACTCAGAACAACAATCAAAGAGTGCGGATAAGACGCTAAATCCGCCAGAGATTGCTAGTATTCAGAAATCCGCGAACTCAGCGCACACAATTCGCTCTAATGTCGAAGCTAAGGTATCGTCACCGAACGCCTCGCATCCAATCTTTGACCTTGACGAAGATAGGCGGCCTGCGGGAGAGGAAGTTGAGAAAGATGCACCTTCATAGGCATTGATAGTTTCAAATCTGGAGACAGTCCGCGAGAGCCAGCCGGACTTAGGGAAGGCTACCGCAGACTTCGCTGAGAAAACGATCCCTTCTGAGAAGACGTGGAAGAGGGACAAGTCCACTGTGGTTGAACGGGTAGAGAAGAAACAACGGGCTATGAAGGAGAAGAATATCTCCATGCTGACTGGGGTTACAAGCTTACAGCATACGCCACGGAAAAAAGAAGTATCTGAGGGCGACCTCGTTACTCCGGACGCCCAAATCCAGGGAAATAATTCCCTCTCGACGGTCTGTTTGTCAACTGACGAAATATTGAATTCTATAGATGTCGAGCAGCTTGACCTAATCAACAAATCCCTGCTGGAGGTGTTGCAGCCTGAGGTAGAAATCCGGGGAGAAAAGATCGGAGAGCACCCTTCTTCATCTGCTGCTGAAGGAGAAGAAAAACTGAGGGAGAAAGTCGCTGAGCAGAAGAAGCAGATTGCTGCCAATGTGGCATCAGTAGAAGCAGCTTCGAAAATGATCGCGGTCTGCTGCTGCTGAAGACCTGAGAGCTGCTGCAGATCTGCTGCGGACAGGTAAACTCCAACCGGCGCCTAAATACTTTAAGCATCAGTGGCTTTACAGGTCACCGCAGCGGAAGTCGAGGCCAGTCATGATCATCACCGAAACTGATGATATAGTTGTTTCGACGAGTTCAGCGGCTGAGATGAGAACTGTGGTTCACCACGAGTGGAGGAAATAGCTAAGTGCTTTTGTCCTAGAGCGGATAAGGCAGCCTATCTTGAATAGTCAGCAACTCGTTATTGCCTTTGCCAAAAGTGATCATTTATCTCCATACTTTGAGTCCTATGCAGACTGTATTTGAATATGAACTTGACCTTCTTTGTTGCAGGAAGGAAGTCCCCACCGGGCTCTGTCGATAGTGGCGAGATTGTGACCATGCCGGATACTGCAGCAGTCGCGGTCTCACTTGATGAGTCCGCAAAAGGTGAGCAGCCCGGCCTGGACAAAATCACAGAGTTAGAAAAGAAATTTCATGATGAAATTCAAGAAATCAGAACGGAGTTAAGGAGGGAGGTAGAGCGCGAGAAGGCTGCGACAGAGCACGAGAACGCCTTGAAGGACCAGGTCGCCAACATCTCCAGGGTGCTGGAGAGGTCCGACAGGGAGAAGAAGCACCTTGCTAATGATGTCCGCTTCTACAAAGGAAAGTACTTAGTGGTGATTCGGGCTGACAAAGGCAAGCGGGCTGCTGAGGTTGCCGAGGAGAGGCCGCGACTGTAAGATCGCGCTGCTCCAACGGATACTCTAGTCCCAGCAGAAAGTAGCCAGCCTGCCACGGATGAGGTAACAAGGCCGACAACTGATCCTGTGGTTCCTTTGAGTCGCATTGACCGGGAGGCCGCGGACATGCACCAGACCATCAATACCATTCACCAACACATATATCGCTTGTATGGTGAAGTGCTTCAGATGAGCGACCAGGCGGCGTATCTACACAGAGATAGAATCGAGCGACCTACGCGATTAGAGAATTGAGACTGTTGAGGTCGCAATTAGATGAACTTTGATCTGTTGTATAATTTGTGTTGAACAATTATATGTTTTTTGTTGCTGCGATGTGTGTAATGAACAATGTTGTGTTTTATGCGGATTAAACTTGTTATCCACATATTCTGACGTGAAAATGTGCTTGTTTCTCTAAACTGTGTTGTGGTGAACTGTGTAGACTAATGCTATGTCCTCTTTTATGAATTTAACTTGTGAATTAATCTGTAGGTGGGAAGTATTGCGAGCTGGGCGGACTGAAAATGTATCCGCTTAATTTATGCTTTGATGTTTGCTTTGCAGGTGTAGGTAACTGGAAATAGCGAACTGAACGAGCCCAAGATTGTGCTCGCGTTGTTTTTATTTTTGCTGCATGAAAAACTAAATTATTGCGAACTTAGCGGACTAGATAATCGAGCTGTGCGGCCTGGCCAAAAATCTGTCAGACCCCGCTGCTATAAATATAGCCCTGTTGTTTGTTCTATGCAAGAAAGCAGTTGCAGCCGAGCACCGTGCGGCCTGAAAACATGGTGTCCGCCAGAATTGATAGCGCGATTGCTTTCCAAGTTGTTGATCACAGGAAATGCACATTGATAGAGGCTGACCTTGAGGCCTTCGTTGAGAGACATATGGCAGACTCAACTTTGCTTGTCCACCTTCCCGTCCACGAGGAAAGATTGAGCTTCTCAACAGCGACTCAAATCACTATACCTGTCGACCACTTTGATAGCGGGTTCTGATTCCCACTGCTATGGGAGATGGTAGAGATATTTGAACACTATGGGATGGTGTCAGGACAGCTCGCGCCCAACACCCTTGCTGCAATTTATAGCTTCATCTCCTATTTGCGGTCTGAGAAGATCACTATCTCCCTCAATATTTTCCAAAAGATATTCTCAGCTCGCTCAAAAACACTGTCTGGAGGGCGCCCATATAAAGGGGTGATTTACTTCTGCTGCCGAGGGATGAAGGTCATGGGTCTGCCTAACAAGATCCATAACTGGACCTCCAGGTTCTTGATCTTTGAGGGCGACCTTGTGTTCGTGCAAACCTATCCGCAGGAACGCGCAGACACTGCCTTCAAGTGCGTCTGGCTTGATGCGGTGTAGCTCGCCATTGTCGAGTTTCTCGCAGGAGCCAGGCTGGACATCGGGCATTACATCTCGCTGCTGGCGAGCTTGGGTGGCCTGAACCGCGAAGAAAGTAAGCTTCAGCGGACTCACGTTTTTATCCGTCGCAACTTGTGTGCTAACACTTGTTCCTTTCTTGCAGCGACCTTGGCTGTGCCCGCAAAACTGCCGCAAACGCCAAGCGGACTTACCCCTACACAAAGGGAAAGAAATCAAGAAGTCAAAACAAAAAGGAAAGAAGATGGAGATCCCGCGGGGGACTGCTCCTCCTCTGAAAGTTTTGCGATGCAGGGCTTTGGTAACCGCCAGAAGGATCTGAGGGGTAACCCGATGATCCACTAGCATAGCTAGAATAAGCATGTTCGCCTATCAACCGCGCTACCTTCATGGAGAAGTCCGAAAATCACCCTTTTCGCCCATGTTGCGATCTCCGTGCTCTACGTGAAGTGCAACCTGGGCGAACTAAAGAGGGTTGCCCCTGCCAACCTCCCTCTGCTGCCGCCCAGGCAAGCGCAAATAGCGCCGTGACAAACCATTTTGACTGCTCCCTAACAAGGGATCTGTTTAGACAAAATGAGCAAATTCAGGAAGAGGTGAAGTTGGTAAAAGAAAGAAACAAGCGGCTAGGGAAGAGAGTTGTAAAGCAGAAAGAAGAGCTGGCGGTTAGTTTGGTTTTTTGCAGCGCTCTCTGTTTGAAGCCCGCGGCGAGCTGACGTTTGTGCCTTTGTTTTTTGCAGGTCGCATATGACTTGGAGAATGATAACTTTCAGGCTGCCATGATCCCCTTTGTTAAAGAAACCGTTGAGATCGCTATCGAGTGATTAGTTCGCGGCGGCTTCGCAATGGAAGGGGTGGACGGTGTCCCTTTTCTGTAGCTCTTCCCTGAGTTGGAGGAGCAGGTCGCGGCGCTGGAGCGGATTGCTAAATGAAAAGATGTAATTGCTGAGGAAGAAGGAGAAGAAGAAGAAGAAGAATACGGCAGTGATGCCGAGATAGTTACTGACGACGCTGGTTCAAGCCAGCAAGGCGGAGATCAGCCCGCCGAGTCTGATGCCTCTGCATCTAGCTCTGCTGGCAAGAACTCACATAGCGAGTCTGCGGACAGCACCAGTTTAGATAGTAGTGGAGGAAGCGGCTCGGAGGGATATTCTCTAGATATTAAATGTTAAAGGCCTAAGCCCTAAATCCCCTGCAGAGAAAAAACAGAAGAGGAGTGAAGCAGAATAATGTATTTTTATTTTTAATATTTTTGTAAAGGCGGTGGACTCAAGATTGGAGTCCACCAAGCACTTGAAAGTTGTAACTTGATTTATGAAATACAAAAGGATATTTCGGGATCAACATGTGTCTTCTGCAATGCCCTGCTTTTTTCTTTCTTAGATGCAATCTGACGTAGTTAAGAGCGAACTCTGTGTATTAGTCCGCATATTGTAGAAACTA
Source organism: Platanthera guangdongensis (assembly GCA_039583875.1). Taxonomy (NCBI): domain Eukaryota; kingdom Viridiplantae; phylum Streptophyta; class Magnoliopsida; order Asparagales; family Orchidaceae; genus Platanthera; species Platanthera guangdongensis. Next base: position 165,624,878 of record CM077150.1, on the reverse strand, counting down.
TCTGTGCGATACAAGTTTGCGACTTGCAAATTAGAAAACCTTATCAAGTAATCCAATTACAGCTCGCCACAACATTAAGATTAAAGTCATCTGCCTGCTTGCGAAAATAATAAAAAGTAAAGGCGGACTCTAACGAGTTTCATTAGCAGTCCGCAATTCCCTTTGCCAAAATTGAAAACACTTTTCAAGCTTAACGTCAATGATAAGCGTTGCGAACTTATAATTATTGCTAAACTGCAAGCTGAAAAAACTAAAATCGGGGATCAATCGTGCGGACTTTACGGCTACAAATTTACAGTCCACCATAATTGAATAGAAATGATCTATAGCTCGTGACCAAGTGGGCAGGTGCGGCCGGAGCGGCATTGCTTTTCAAACCGGGCCATGAAAACTATAGATCGAACCAAAGAAATCATGTGGACTGAGCGGATACCAGAAGACAGTCCGCACAAAATAAAAAATAGAAATGATTTATAGCTTGTGACCAAGCGGGCAGGTGCGGCCAGAGCAGCATTACTTTCTCGCCGGGACATAAGTTATAAGATCAATCCAACAAAACCTGCGGACTCGGCGGATACCAAGAGACAGTCCACACTGAATTAATTCCCTGTGAAGAATGAGCTGCAAACTTGTGACCAAGCGGACAGGTGCAGCCAGAGCGGCAATGATTTTCACAGTGGGCCTCAAGATCTGCACGCTTAATGAAACGGTCCACTGCCCTCTTGTCTGGAGTACAGTCTGAGTTGATCTTTTTGGCAGGTGCGGCCGGAGCGACATTACTTTCCTTCAACATCAACCAGGCTGTGGGTGTCATGCTGGCACTGCTTGAGGGTACCACGGAGTGTTCGAAGGTCACAAACTAAGACGATCTGTGGGCAGGTGAGGCCGAAGCGGCATTTCTTTTCACACGCGAACATCAAAGATGTAATGATATCCCTTAAATGGCATGGTAAAGCTTAACTCCCACCCTGTCCCTCCATAATGCAGTGGTAGGGTAAGGTACTTGCCGGGATCCGAAATTTAGTGTCCCACCACACTAGAACCTGCAAGCTCCCACTACATGGTGAAAAATCTCCCCGGAACACGCGGTCTTCGTGGTGTTACGCTAATGACAATGGTTCTAAGGGAGGTTTCAGCTGAACTCGGTGATGTCTCCAGGTATCAGGCAACCTTTGGAGTTGTTCGGGAGACAGAGGAGAAAACACTAGAAAAAGTGTTAGTATAAAGTCTTTGATCAATAAAAAGCTTTTGCAAAGTTTGCATAAGAGAGAAGAGAGAGTTCAAAGATAGAACCGTTTTGAAATCATCCTTGCCCAATTTGCTAGCTATTACTATTCAAGAGATACAAAGACTTGAAGAAATGTTAGCAAGCAGCTTTTATCCATAATGATTCTTGAAAGGATTACATAGAAAGAAAATAAAAAGAGGAGGTTCAGGAATAGAACCGCTTGAGATCATCTCCGCTCCACTTATGTGGCACATCCTCCCCTTCATATGTTTGCAAGCGGTAAGCCTCGCTCTTGAGCACTTCTTTGACAATGAAGGGACCGACCCAATTCGGATTAAGCTTTCCTACTGAGCTGGCTCTCGCAGCAGCGTCAACTTTTTTAAGAACAAGATCTCCCACTTGAAAGTGTTTGATCCTTACGTTCTTATCAAAGTATCAGGACATCCTTCTCTTGACCTCTTCCTACCTTATTGCTGCTTTGTTTCTGATTTCTTTAATGTGCTCCAAGCTGAACTTCATCTCTTCATTATTCAGATCAAGCCAGTCCTCAACACCTTGCCTTACAAGCAGAACTCTTGGTGATGGAACTTCAAACTCAACTGGAATAAGGGCTTCTGAGCCATGAGAAAGTTTGAATGGAGTTTCACCAGTTGCGGATGAAGATGTCGTTCTTAAGGACCAGAGGACCGATGGAAGTTGATCAGCCCAACTGCCTTTGAGATTCTGCACTTTCTTATTTAGTAAGTTGAGGACCTGCTTGTTGGCTGCTTCCACCTGACTATTGCTTCTGGGATGATGGACTGATGAAAACTACAGCTCTGTTCTGATCTGCTTGCAGAAATCAATCATCTTAGCATTGTTGAACTGTGGTCCGTTGTCGGTGATTATTGCCAATGGGATTCCATGCCGGCAAACAATCTCCCCCAAAATGATGTTCTTAATGACCTGAGTTGTTATCTTTGCCAATGTCTTTGCTTCAAACGACTTGCTGAGGTAATCAATCATCACTATGATAAAGCATCGTTGTTCGCTTGCCATGGGAAAAGGACCAATGAGATCCATCCCCCAAACTGCAAAGGGCCAAAGAGTTGCAATTGATCTGAGTGACTGAGCAGCTTGATGCTGAAGTGGAGCGAACTTATGGCACTAAACACATTTTCTTGCATAAGCCTCAGAATCTCTCTTCATGGTAGGCCAGAAATAACCCTGCCGCAGGATCCGTATTTCTAATGTTCTTGCTCCTGAGTGACTTCCGCACTCACCAGAGTGAACTTCATGCAAAATAGTCGGAGCTTCTTCTTCTGAAACACACCTTGTCATAGCAGACAGGAAGGTTTTTCTGTAAAGGACACCTGCCACCAAGTAATAGTGAAGAGCTTTTATCTTGAAATTTTTCTGATCCTTGATTAAATGATGAAAGTTCCCTGTTGATATGTAAAGAATGAATGGATCCATCCAGGAGGGACGCTGATCAATCTTCATTAAATCTTCTTCATCCATTGCCGGGTGGAAGTGTTCAGAAGTTGTTCCCCCTGATGGAAGTCCATGCTTAGCAAGAATATTTGCCTCCTCATTTTCTGATCTAGGGATGTGCTCAATGGTAAAGATTTTGAATTTGCCAACTTCAACCTTCACAAGAGCAAGATACTTCTTCAAGATTGGCTCTCTGGTCTCAAAGTTACCAAGATCTTGTGATGCCATCAACAGAGAATAATTCTTGATATGAACATGATCAATTCCGAGCTCTCTTGCAAGCCTCAAGCTTGCTAACAAGGCTTCATACTCTGCCTGGTTATTAGTAACTGGAAAATAGAACTTGATTGTCTGTTCATGAAGTTTAATGCCATTTGGGTTGATCAGAACCACTCCTGCTCCAGAAGAATTTCTGCCTGAGGCACCATCAACATAGATGGTCCAAGCCAAAGGAGACCTTTTTGCTTGATTAGAACTGGACTCTGTTGTATCAATCAAGAAGTCTGCTAGAACGTGAGCTTTGATAGTTGTCCCGGGCACATAAGAAATTTCAAACTCACTTAATTCTATTGCCCATTTGGTCAACCTGCCAGAATGCTCTTGTTTCTCCAGTACACTTTTCAAAGGCTGATCAGTGACAACTTGAATTGAGTGCGCCTGGAAGTAAAGACGGAGTCTGCGAGCAGACATAACCAATGCTAAGGCCAACTTTTCCAGAATCGGATATTGTGTTTGTGCATCTTTCAGAATATGGCTAACATAATAAACTGGGAACTGCTTCATGTTTTCTTCCCTAAGAAGAACCGAGCTGACCGCCTCAGGTCTAACTCCTAAGTATAAGAACAATATCTCCCATGACCAGGGACTCTACAGCAAAGGCGTTGAAGTTAGTTACTTCTTTAACTGTTCAAAAGCCTGAGAACACTCTTCTGTCCATTCAAATTTGGACGCTCTTCGAAGGGTTTTGAAAAACGAGGCACTCTTATCCCCAACTCGAGAGAGGAACCTCCCGAGACCTGCCAACCTCCCCCTTAACTGCTGAACTTCCTTAGGTTAATGGGGAGGAGCCATATCAAGAATGGCTTTAACCTTGTCTAGATTGGGGTCAAGCCCTTATGGAGTAAGGAGATGACCAAGGAACTTCCCCTTATTCTCCCTAAATGTACACTTTGACGGGTTGAGTTTCATCTTGAATCTATGCAGAGTAGAGAAAGTCTCTACTAGATCTTACAGGTGTAGTGAGAAAGGCTTGCTTTTGATCAAGAGATCATCTACGTACACCTCAAGGTTTCTTCCTTTTTGTTTCTTAAATACATGGTCCATCATGCATTGATAGGTTGCACTAGCATTTTTAAGCCCAAAGGGAATCACAAGATAACAGTAACAACCATCGTTGGTAATGAATGACGTATGAGGAACGTCAGGTTTATGCATTCTTATTTGGTGGTAACCAGAGAACGCATCTAAAAATCTCATAAAAGAGTACCCTACCGTAGAATCAACTAAAAATCTATCTGAGGCAAGGGGTAACAATCTTTGGGGCACGCTTTATTAAGTTTCGTGAAATCTACACACATGCGTCATTTCCCTCCTGGTTTTTTAACCATTACAACGTTGGATATCCAAGAGGGATATTGAATTTCACGAATAAAATTTGCTTTGAGGAGCTTGGAGACCTCCTCTCTTATTGGACCAGCATGCTTCGTTGCCACATCTCGCTTCTTCTGCTACACAGGCTTGAAACTAGGATCACCATTGTGATGATGGCAGGCAATGTCCGGATCAATGCCTGGCATGTCCTCCACTGACCAAGCGAAGACATCCAGGTTCTTCAGCAAACAAGAGATCAACTCGGCTTTTTGATCTTCAGGAACTCCGAGTGGATGTAGAGCTTGTTGGAACACCCTATTACTAATTTGGGTCAGGATCATTATGTCTCTAGGAAACCAATGTTTGACCTACTGTATAGTCCTAAAGGTCAATTAGAATTGAGTCTAAGGGTTAGAAGTCTAAGTTTGGAAGCTGCCCTCAAGACCAAGAATTTCTCAGTTTGAGACTAAGTCATATCGACGAGCTCAGCACGACGATTCGTCGAACTCCGATCGACGATCGTCTAGGTCAACTTCGACAGATCGTCGAACTCCATTCGACGATCGCTGAGCTCAACTTCCACAAATCGTCGAACTCCATTCGACGATCTGCGATCTCAGTTCGACGATCTTTGACTCAGTATTGGATCTCTATATCTGAGCTCAGTTCGACGATCTTTGAGCTCAGATCGACGATATTGTGCTGCTGTATAAATCCATATCGCTGAGCTCAGTTCGAAGATAGCAGAGCTCAGTTCGACGTTTTCAGATAACTTCAAGGATGTTTCAAGATTCAAATTTAGATCAGTTAAGGAGTTATTCTGCAATTAATTCAGAAGATTTTCTAGCCGTTTTCATTTATTTCTGGACCAAGTTTCAAGGGATTTTCAAGGAATATTTCTGTGGAATTTCCTCCAGAAGACATTTTGCAATTAAGGATGCAATTAATGCAGACCAACGGCTATTCTTGACAGAGGATGTTTTTCCATTTAGTACCAGAGAATAAAAGAGAAGAATTTTTGAATATCAGAAACAGACATTAGTAATTTTCAGAACAAGAACAAAATATTCTCTGTCTCAAAGAATTCTCTGAAGAACACACATCCAAGGAGATCAAACTTTCTGAAATCCTCTGATCTCTCTTGTCTCAAGTGTTCAAGGCCAACATCTTTCAAGACTCCAGACACCCAACATTTCAGCTATTGCTGAAATCATCTTTTGCTGGAGATCAACCTTTGAAGGCCTATCACCCTATAGCAAAACTTCCTTTCCTGAACATCTCAAGGACTCAGGGGGAGCTTTGACACCATCAATCCAAATAGTCTTCTCAGCTGCTTTGAGAAAGAGAAGACTTCCATCACTCTCTCACCCCCATCTCTGTAAAGGGTTTCTCAAACTCCCTTCAAAAGTTTGAGTTTGGTTTTTGAGCACCTTGTCAAAAGCTCATTGGTGGCAAGACACCTGATCAAAAAATCTGATTTGGTTTTTGAGCACCTTATCAAAAGCTCATTGGTGCCCAGGACACCTGATCAACTCATCCTGCAGTGGATTCCTACCTAGGGTGGTAGAAGAGTGGATGTACCCAAGTTTAGGGGAACCACTATATTTCCTTGTGTCTTCTGGCTTGCTTGTCTTTATTTTTGTTTCTGGCTGTGATTGTTCTGTGTTTAGTTTGTAATTAGTTTAGTTCTGTGATTAGATTTATTAATTGCTTCCCTGTTCACTCAGATTACAACAATTGTTGTAAAACGTTTTCAAGCACCATATACTCTATTCACCCCCCTCTAGAGTATATCAGATCTAGATGCACTTTCAATTGGTATCAAAGCGAGGTTGGTTAAGCATACCACACCTTGGTGGTTGCACAGGCTAACACCTGAACCCAAAGATCCCTAGTTAGATCTGTTCTCTTTTGAAGTTTATTATTAGATTTTGTTTTCACAAATCATGGCCCAAAACAAAGATTATGCTAACACCAGACCTCCAGTGTGCAATCTATCCAAGTTTGCACTTTGGAAAGCAAGGATCAGATTATACATGAATTCTATTGACGAGGATATTTTTAACTCTATCTTAACAGTTTGTCCAAGACCTCCAGAGAACTCAAGTACAAATGTGGTTCCACCTCCATCAGGAACAGATGCTGACATCAAGAAATGGAAGGTTGTTGATGCCAAGGCTATGAACATCTTAGCCCAGACAATGTCTGATGACATATTTCAAAAGGTGGCTGAATGCAATTCAGCAAAGGAAATTTGGGACAAACTCTCTGAAATAGTCTCAGGCTCAGCTGATGAGAGAAAGGATAGGAGATCCCACCTCATATCTCAATATGAGAATTTCAAGAAGGGAGAAACTGAGTCAGTGGGAGATATGTACAACAGGCTCATTCTAATTGTCAGTGAACTCAGGACATTGGATAAAGAGATCTGACTAACTGAACTCAATGACAAAATTCTAATGTGCTTCCCTAGCACTTGGGATTCAAGAATCTGGCCAATCAAGGATGCCAGAAGTATGAATGAGATCACCACAGAAGCTCTATTGGGTAAGCTCAAATCTTATGAGCTACTCATCAAGAATAGAGAAGAAGAACAGAAGGCTGTCTCACCAGCCACAAGAAAAGAGAAAACAATAGCCTTCAAGGCAACTGAAGATCTGTTTGAAGACAAAGTCACAGGCAATGATGAACTGCTCAGTCTGTTGGCCAAACGATTTTTCAAGATGGCTAGAAAGGACTTTAGAAGGAGATCATACAAGGAGCATGATAAGCCAAGGTATGACAAGTCAATTAATAATAAAGAAATTGTTTGCTTTGGTTGCAGGAAACCAGGGCACATAGTTCCTGACTGTCCAGAAAATAAAAACAAGGACAGAAGGGACAAGAAAGAAAGAAGAAAGGAGAAAGACTCCAAGAGAAATGGCAATGGCAAACCCTCATCAAGCAAAAACAAACACACAAGAAAGGGGTTTGTTGCTGAATCTTGGAGTGAGACTGAAGAGGAGTCAGAAGCCTCATCCAGCTCCAGTGATGATGAAGATGATGCAGAAGAGAAAGAGTTTTGCATGATGGTAATCAATGCCTCACAATACAATTCAGAAGAAGAAGAGTCAGAGTCAGATTCAGAGACTCAGCCTGAAGAAGATCAGGTAATTAGTTCATTTGATTTTAATTCAGAGGACTTTAAATCTGAATTTAAAGCATTATGTTTAGATCTGCTAAAATCTGAGAAAAAATTATCTCTCTCAGAAATCATTTATCTGAACATAATACTTTAAAGTCAGAAAACCTCAAACTCTCTCAGGAGTTGGAGTACTGTAGGGATTAGATAGCTTCACTGAAAGGTGAGCTATCTGAGGCCAAGAAGCTTGAAGAATCCCTTAATGGGAGAAGCATCAAGCTGATGGACATCACAAGCACAGTGAACTCCAGATTTAATAGTACACTGGGCTTGGGTGCTTCATCCAGCCAACCCATAGTTCTAACAACTCCAATCAAATTCATTTCTGATAAAGGAAAGGGAGTTGTAGAGGTAGCTAGGAAAAATTCTGATCTGCCCAAGAAAACCAAGTCCCAGCAGAAATCGTCGAATGAAGATCGACGATCGTCGAACGCAGATCGACGATCTCAGGCAAAATCGTCGAACTCAGGTCGACGATCTCAAGTTCCTGAACTCTGCCATAGTAGACCGTTGAACGGAGCTCGACGATCTGACCCAAGATCGTCAAACGCAGCTCGACGATCGTCGAACAGAGGTCAGAGCTCTGGAAAGCCCTTCAAGGGCAAATCAAAATCCAATCCTAAGGGTCCTTCATCCCAAATCTTTAACCCTTATACTGAATGGATTATACCTCCCAGGAGATATCATCCTTAAGGATATAAGAGTCAACCTGGGATGTCTTTTATTTCGGAGTTTAAAGGTTATCAACCTCGGCGAAAGGTAAACTGGGTCAAAAACAAATGAATTATTTTATGTGCAGGTGAAGACCTATCCAACATCTAACCAGCAATGGTACTTGGATAGTGGGTGCTCTAAGCACATGATAGGAAACAAGGACAACCGCATATCCTTTAGAGCCAAGCTTGGACCCAAAGTTATCTTTGGTAATTCAAACTTTGGACAGACTAAAGGATATGGTGCAGTCCAGATTGGATCAGTAACATTCAAGAAGGTAGCTTATGTGGAAGGACTAAAGCACAACTTAATAAGCATCAGTCAGCTGTGTGATGAAGGCTACCAGGTGACCTTCAGCAAAGCTTTATGCAAAATTAAGTCAGAGGACAACACAACTGTGTTGACAGGTAAAAGGAAAGGTAACATCTATCTTGTAGATTTTCTTTCAACAGATGTAGATATTTGCCTGTTCAATTCTGTTTGTAGACCAAATATTTTATGACATAAGAGACTAGGACACCTAAACCTTAGAAATATTGCTAGGCTGTAACGCCCCTAGCCGATCCAACATGACAGCGTCATGGCTCCGCTCTAGGCGACGCTACCGGGCTGCAGCCCAAGCACCCCAACCCCTCTCCCTCCACAGGCGGGTTGTTGGTGGCCACAGCCTCCCTTTGATGAGGTAAACTCGATAGTCAAGCCCGCACTACGGGGACTTCCCAGGAGGTCACCCATCCCAGTACTACTCCAGCCCGAGCACGCTTAACTATGGAGTTCAATTGGTGATGAGAGTTGAAAGAACTCCATAGTTAAGCGTGCTCTGGCTGGAGTAGTACTGGGATGGGTGACCTCATGGGAAGTCCCCGTAGTGCGGGCTTGACTATCGAGTTTACCTCATCAAAGGGAGGTTGTGGCCACCAACAACCCGCTGGTGGGCTTGAGAGGGGTTGGGGTGCTTGGGCTGCAGCCCGGTAGCGTCGCCTAGAGCGGAGCCGTGACGCTGTCACGTTGGATCGGCTAGGGACGTTACAATAAAAAGAGGTGTTACAATTTGGTATCAAAGCGAGGTTTGATTCAAGGTTAGTGCGTAGAGAAGTTATCCACATAAGAGTAACGCGGGACAGTGAGTGTCCTTATGTTTTAGTCTTGAGATTGGAGACTAATCCCTTATTTCTTGTTTTCCTGAAGAGTGCAAGCAACGAGGCGGGCACTTCAAGAGCAAGGGATGATCTCTCGGCGAGCAGTGCTATTGCTCCAGGCCTTTTGGGCACGGGTGTAAACCCGGACGACTTCTGTCGTATGCTTGCAGAAGCGATGGTGGAAGCCCAAGCGGTGGCTGCAGCCCAGGTAGCAACCCCTGCTACACCGAACACGGCGACGGCCGTGCCAGGCGGAGAAGCCAGGCGAGTGGAACCTTTGGCAGAAAGGGTGGTGGTAGGACATGGAGACGGACACATGAAGTATTTCCTGAGTTTCCATCCCCCGTCCTTCAAGGGTGTTGGAACGCCAACGGATGCGGAGGGTTGGTGGGTTCGTATTCAAGAACTGTTAAGGGCGGCAGAGACGCCAGAGGAAAAGAAAGCTGAGTATGCGGCGTTCATGTTGGAAGGAGATGCCAAATTGTGGTGGGTGAGCCATAGCGGCAGCCTGTTCCCGGGACGCACCCCGTCAGTGGAAGAGTTTGGGGACGCTTTCTTAAGAGGTATATTCCAGTTTCAACACGGTTGGCCCTGCAGAGGCAGTTTTTGCATCTAATGCAGCGAGACAAGACAATGGATGAGTACGTGCAAGAGTTCACCCGTTTGGGTCGTTATGCGGGAACGACAATGGCGGACGATGTAGAGAGGGATAACCTCTTCTACCAAGGGTTGAGGGAGAATCTGAGACAGCCCCTCATCTCCATGAAGAGGGCGGGATTTAATGAGCTAGTTGAAGCCGCCAGGAGTTTGGAGAATGATCTGGAGCGAACCCAGCGTCGAAAGGGTTTTACTCCCAAGCATGGGGAAGGGAAGCCCTCCCAATCTCATGTAAAGTCTGATGGGAGCAGGTGGAGGAGGAAGCCTCACACTTCCAAGTCGGGTGAGAGGAGCACTTGGACGCCTGGGGGTTCTCACTCTAGGGGACCGCCGACGTGTTACAATTGCGGGAAGGTTGGGCACATAGCCCGTGCTTGTCAGCAAGGGGGAGTGGGGCAAGATGCAAAGTAGGAGCAGTCTGTGCGCTCGGGCCCCAGTGCTGCAGAGAAACGAAAGATGGCGGAGTCGAGCGCTTCTCGGTTCCAACCGGTGCAACCAAGGGCTTACAACCTTGGACAGCAAGAAGCGATCCGCCAAACCGACGTGGTGACAGGTATGAAGAAAATTTAAGTTTGCATTTGTGCTTCCTACTTTTAGACTCCCTTTCCGTGTGTTGTCTTGTTGTAGGCTTCGTGTTAGTTTCTGGATACCCCGCTAGGGTATTGTTCGATACTGGGGCTTCACACTCTTTTCTTGCGGAGAGTTTCATCCGAAGGGTAGGAGTCGAGTCTTTCTCGGCGGACGCGGAACTGAAAGTTCACATGCCCAATGGGTCATCTATGACCACCGGGGCTAAAGGGCGCATCTGTTGGGAGCTAGACGGAGTTGACTTCGTTTTGGAAGCGGCAGTGTTGCCGTTAGTAGAGTTCGATGTCATTTTGGGCATGGACTGGCTTGCAGAGCAGCGCGCCAGCATTGATTGTTTGTCCAAGGTAGTGACCCTAAAGAGTAAGGGGCAATCGGAAGTCAAATTTGTGGGCCTTTGTGGAGTAGCCCATTCCCTAATTACGGCCATTCAAATGATGCGTGCGGTTAACCAGGGAGGTGTGGCGCTGGTAGCGTTGTTGGAGGTTCGTCTCTCCCAGCTATCTTTTTAGGAAGTGCCTGTGGTGACAGAGTTCAGGGATGTGTTTCCGGATGAACATCCTGGAGCGCCTCCTCGGCGGGAGATCGACTTCTCGATCGAGTTAGTGCCGGAGGCTAGACCGGTGTCGCGTCCCCCATTTAGTATGGCACCAAAGGAGTTAGCGGAACTTAAAGTACAGTTACAGGAACTGTTGGAGCAAGGGTATATTAGACCCAGTTCTTCACCGTGGAGCGCACCGGTGTTGTTTGTAAAGAAGAAAGACGGTAGCATGCGCCTGTGCATAGACTACCGAGAGCTGAATAAATTGACCGTCAAGAATAAGTATCCGATCCCTCGGATAGACGATTTGTTTGACCAATTGGTGGGGTCAGTGGTATATTCGAAACTGGACTTAAAGTCAGGCTACTATCAACTGCAAATTCGAGATGAGGACATACCCAAAACTGCCTTTGGTACAAGGTATGGACACTTTTAGTTTACGGTGATGCCGTTCGGGTTTACGAACACACCATTGGTGTTCATGGATCTGATGAATCGAGTATTTCGGGATTACTTGGATTCATTTGTGGTTGTCTTCATTGATGACATCTTGGTGTACTCCAAGTCTGAAGTGGAGCATGAGACCCACTTGAGAGTGGTCCTGCAAGTGTTGAGGGATAACCAATTGTTTGTAAAGTTCTCAAAGTGCGAGTTCTGGTTAGCCAAGGTGGGGTTTTTGGGCCACGTGATTAGTGGTGATGGGGTGGCAGTGGATCCAGCGAAAGTGGAGGCCATCAGAGATTAGCCGGTGTTGAGGACCGTGGCGGAAGTCCGAAGTTTTCTTGGACTAGCCGGGTATTATAGGAGATTCGTGGAGAATTTCTCGAAGATAGCTCTACCCCTCACCTCACTCACTCGCAAAGACCATAAGTTTATGTGGACCTAAGAGTGCAGTCAAGCATTTGAGGCCCTGAAGGAGAGGCTTATGATGGCCCCAATCCTGAGTTTACCGCAAGGGACCGATGGATTTCAAATTTTCAGTGACGCATCGGGATGCGGTTTGGGTTGCGTGTTGGTGCAACATGGCAAGGTGATAGCTTTTGGGTGTAGACAGCTGAAACCTCATGAGAGGAATTACCCCGTCCATGACTTGGAGTTGGCGGCGGTAATCTTCGCGTTGAAAATATGGCGACACTATGTGTATGGCGCAAGGGTGGAGATCTTCACGGACCATAAAAGCCTGAAGTATCTCTTGGATCAGAAGGACTTGAACATGCAGCAACGCAGATGGGTTGAGTTTCTTGGAGACTACGAAGTGGCGATTCAGTATATGCCGGGTAGAGCCAATGTGGTGGCGGACGCGTTGAGTAGAAAGTACTCGGGGCAAGGAAATTGGATCGAAGCTTTTGATGAGCGGTTGGTACGGGAATGGGAGTCCCTTGGATTGGAATGTGTTGCGAGAGGCGAGTCTAGCGTGGCTCGTTTGAACTGGATTGAAGTGCAAAACGACTTGTCCGATCATATTCGGGAAGCGACTCGATTGGATGTGGAGTTTCAACCTTTTGTGTTGGAGGCTCAAAAGGTCGAGAGCAGCGCCTGGGAGATGATTGGGGGAATCTTGAGAAAGGATAGAAGGGTTTGTGTACCGCAGTTGGGCAATCTCCGTGAGGAGTTGATGTTTGAGGCTCACTTCTCAAAGTACTCCATTCACCCAGGCAGTACAAAGATGTACTTGGATATGAAGAAATCCTTTTGGTGGCCGGGGTTGAAGCGAGATGTAGCTTTGTATGTGAGTCGTTGCCAAACATGTGCCTTGGTGAAGGCCGAATGTCAGAAACCGGGCGGGTTCCTAAAGCCCCTTCCAATTCCTGAGTGGAAATTTGAGGACATCTCCATGGACTTTGTGCATGGTTTGCCTAGATCGCAGCATGGTAATGATACTATTTGGGTGATCGTGGATCGCCTAACCAAGGTGGCTCACTTCATCCCAAATCGGAAAGAGGACAGCGTGGAGAAGCTGGTGGAGTTGTATGTTCGCAACATTGTGCGACTGCACGGAATTCCTAAGAGCATAGTCTGTGATCGAGATGGACGGTTTACGTCTAAGGACTGGAGATTGGTTCAGAAGAGCTTGGGCACGAAGCTAAAGTTTAGTACGACGTTCCATCCTCAAACTGATGGGCAAACGGAGAGAACGAACCGTACTATGGAGGATATGTTGAGAATGTGCGTTCTTGATTTTGGCAAGAGGTGGGAGGATCACCTCTTCATGGTAGAATTTGCGTACAACAATAGTTTTCAAGCCAGCATAAAGATGGCGCCATACGAAGCTTTGTATGAGAGGCGGTGTCGAACGCCAATGTCCTGGGCAGAGGCGGGAGACACCAAACTGTTGGGAAAGGATGCGGTGGTTGACGCTTGTGAGTTGGTACGGACCATCCAAGACCGTATGAAGGTGGCGCAAGATAGACAAGCAAAATATTTTAATGCTCGTCACCGGAAGTTGGAATTTGCAGTTGGTGATTGGGTTTATTTGAAGGTCAAGCCGTTCAAAGGCGTCTAACGGGTTCGCCGACTCAAGAAGCTGAGTCCAAGGTTTTTGGGGCCTTTTGAAATTGTTGAGCGGGTAGGAGAAGCAGCTTATCGGTTGGCGCTGTCCGCAGATTTGAGTGGATTACATGACGTCTTCCACATCTCCGTTTTGAGAAAGGCCTTGGTAGAGGCTAGCGTAGTGATTGAGTCGGCATCGGTGCCGATTGAGGAAGACTTGAGGACGCGAGTCCTTCCAATTACTATAGAGGATTCGGAGACTCGGCAGTTGCGGAATAAAGAAGTCAAACTCGTAAAAGTTCGATGGGACAACTGCGGTCGTGAGGAGTTCTCTTGTGAACGAGAACAGGCCATGCTAGAAGACTATCCAGCACTCTTCATGTCAGGTACAATTTAAGTTTTGTGCCCTTCTGTTTTGAAATTTCGGGACGAAATTCTGTTAAGTGGGGGAGAGTTGTAACACCCCAGTTTTGCAAGCGGTTCAGTTTGCAGTTCTGGAAAATTTTTTGGGTTTCTGGCAGGAGGCACACGGTCTGCGACACGGGCGTGTCGCAGGGCGTGTCGAGGCCGTGTCGACACTCGGCCCAAGTGTCGACACTTTCGCTCGACAAAGTGTCGAGAGTGGGGCACACGGCCTGTGACACGGGCGTGTCGCAGGGCGTGTCGAGGCCGTGTCGATACTCGGCCCAAGTGTCCACACTTTCGCTCGACAAAGTGTCGAGAGTGTGGCACACGGCCTGCGACACGAGCGTGTCGCAGGGCGTGTCGAGGCCGTGTCGACACTCGTCCCAAGTGTCGACACTTTTGCCCGACAGGGTGTCGAGACTGGGGCACACGGCCTGTGACACGGGCGTGTCACAGGGCGTGTCCCGCTTGGTCGACGATCTTCGCTCGACGTTTTTCCGCGGTGTCGACACAAAGCCTGTCGACGGATGTCGAGACTTGGCACACGGCTTGGGACACGGGCGTGTCCCAGGCCGTGTCATCTCTCGGGTTGGTTTCCGGGCCGTGTTGTTGGAGGCACACGACCGTGTCACTGGGGACACGGGCGTGTCGGGTTGAACACGGGCGTGTCGGATGCCCGTGTGCGATTCCAGGCGCGTCGATTTGAGATGGCAATGAGGCACACGGCCCTGGACACGGGCGTGTGTCAGGTCGTGTTCGGCCCAGATTTACTATTTTCCAGGCGAATCGCGCCCATTCTTTTTCTGGTTTTGGGATCTAACACTTCAGGCCATCTTCTGGGAAGTTAAGTCCGATTTTAGGGTTGGAAACCCTCATTTGTTTTCCAAGTCTTCTCTTTCTAAGTTCTTGAGATAAACTAGAGCAAGGAGGAAGGAGAAGAAGGTCTTGGGCTGTAGGGAGAGTTTCGGTGCTCCATATCGCGAGCCGAGTCCGGATCCGTGAAGCTTAGAGCATTGCGAAGATTTCCATCCGGCTATTTTACCATGGCAAGGAAGAGGACTCGGAAGGTAACGACATCTCTCCTCTCGGTCCTTAGGATGCATGTCTTAGCATCATGCATTTTCTTTCTTTCTAATTTATGGGCACCAAACTCTCAAATGAGAGGGGTTTTGGTTTGCCAAGGTTCAAGAGGAACCTCCGGGTCGATTGAGTCCGTCCCCGGCATATTTTGCATTAGAGATCCGCTTCGCTAGTGGATTAGGCATGGTGGATGAAGCCGTAGTCGCGACCGTTAGTCCGACTCGGTGATGTTGCATACGAACTTAGGGATTCATAGAGATTTCCGTTGCGGCAAGATGACGTTTGTGTTGTGGTGGTGATTGTCCCGTTTGCTTGAAAAGGTACGTGTAGTCGAACCCGGACAAGGTTAGCTCCTCGTGGCGGTAGATTGTTTCCTTGATGGACAAGGTTAGCTCCGTATGAGTTGGAGATGGTTTCCTTGGTGGACAAGGTTAGCTCCGCACGAGTTGGAGATGGTTTCCTTGGTGCGCGGGAACGCTGCAGTACAAAGAGGGATTACGATGTATTTAGTCTTGGTTTATGTTGTGTCAAGGCGTGGCTATGTCTCCGGGGTCGGCTGGCTATCCCGTGACATGTGCGTCATGTGTGGAGAGTGTCCCGGCGAGACTAGTCCCCTTCTAAGAGACTGACGAGAATGCAAGCTTGGGGCAAGCCCGGGCAAAGAGGCCATGAGCGGGTGGGGTACAGCAAGGCTTCTTAGAATCGGTCGGTCTGTGTTTGTTGGAATCCTGACATGAGACGTCAAAACTTGCAGGCAAGCCCGGGGCTAAGCCTACGAGCGGGTGGGGCCTTGGCAAGAATTCCTTGTGGCGGCCTGTGCGCCGTTTGAGGGAGAGGTGTCTCCCTTAGTGTTTGCGGCTTTATGCCAATTGGGGAAATGTGAGTACCCAAATGATGTGATGTTGTGCTAGATGCATACGCAGTAGGGTACCTTGGGTGAAGCCCGGGTGTTGCATTCATGTTGCATAGTAGGCCCTTTCTTTATATGCTCAACCAATAGAGAACATGTTTGATGATTGAGACATCCAAGCCTGTTTTAATGTTCTTCTGTTTATAGTTTTTTTTATTGCATATGAAGTGCTGACTTGCAGGTTGGAGGGTTCCCCGGGGTCCGTTAGGGGCGGCCGGGAGGAGATGTGTTGTTATACAGTTTGAGGTCAGCCTTTGCTGACCCACGTTACTAATAATTTTTACAGGGCAAGGATCGCATGCAGGAGCTAGCACGCCGGCCAGAAAGGCCTAAGCCCATGAAATGTTTTTCCCTCTTTTGTAGCACTACATTGATGATGATGTTTGTTTGAGACTCTTTTGTCCGGCTTGCATGCCGAGGTAGACTAGGAGTGCTGAGCACATTCATGATTGATGTAATATGTCTCTTTTGGACACTTGATGTTAGGCCTTAAGGCCATTTCTTTTACTCTTTAGTGGTGGATAGCTTCTATTCCTGTTTGTTTCCGCTGTGTTGTGCAAGTGTTTTGAGTTTGGGTAGTTATATCAACTTATAATACTAAAGCTGTGACGTTCATATGCTGTGGGGCCCCGGCCGGACCCATATTATAAGTCCACTACAGGGGAGGTGTTACATAGGCTATCCAAGGAAAACCTTGTTAGAGGACTACCTTCTGTCCCCTACAAGAAGGAAGGACTCTGCAGGGCTTGTCAATTAGGCAAGCAAAGTAAAAACAGCTTTAAGTCACTTAATAAGAGTGATTCACCTAGGATATTGTATCTGTTACACATCCTAGGAGGGAAATCTTAAACTTTAGTAGTTGTAGATGACTTCTCTAGATTCACTTGGGTGTTCTTTCTAAGGAAGAAGTCTGATAACTTTAAGTGTGTGACATAGTTTCTCAAATGTATACAGATTGAGTTCAATACTCACATTGCCCTGATCAAAAGTTATCATGGGACAGAGTTTGATTCTCTTCTTATGCAAGAGTTCTGTCAGAGTGAAGGGATCAGGCATACTTTCTCAGCTCCTAGAACTCCTCAACAAAATGGGGTAGCTGAAAGGAAAAATAGAACCCTTATTGAATCTGCCACTACATTGTTGTCAGATGCTCACCTTCCTCTATCCTTTTGGGCAGAGGCAGTGAACACCTCCAACTATGTGCTGAACAGAAGTTTGATACATAAACAAATGGGAAAGATTCCCTATGAATTACTCAAAGGGAAGAAACCTAAAGTTGATTATTTTAGAGTTTTTGGTTGTATTTGCTACATACATAATAATGACAAGAAATATTTAGCAAAATTTCAAGCTAAAGCTGATGAAGGAGTGTTTCTGGGATACTCTATGATCAGCAAGGCTTATAGAGTTTATAATAAATCATCTCTAAAAATTGAGGAATCTGTTCACATATCATTTGATGAATCGAACATGTCTTTCAAGGAGAAGATCCCTTCTAACATAGAACCTTTGCAGGAACATTCTCTTGTTGAAGACTTGAACAAGTTATAGGTTTCCCAAAGTGATGAAAGCAGTGAAGATGAAGAAAGTGCTCAACATATTGAAGAACAACTTGAAGAGCCAGTTGTTGTACCACAAGAGGAAACAACAACATAGGTTGGTGAACAATCAACACCCCCTGTTGATTTAGTAACATCAAGAGGCCATCCAATTTCCCAAATAATTGGAGCCATCTCAGCTGGTGTGCAAACCAGAAATCAGGTCAACCAAAACCTGTTGCACACCTGCTTCCTATCTCAAATTGAACCTCAGTCCATTCAAGATGCAGAGCAAGATCCACACTGTATCATTGCAATGCAAGAAGAGTTGCATCAATTTGAAAGGAACAAAGTGTGGGAACTAGTGCCAAAGCCTAAGGATCACTCCATTGTTGGAACAAAGTGGGTGTTCAGAAACACACTGGATGATCAAGGAGTAATTTTGAGGAACAAGGCAAGGCTAGTTGCTCAGGGATATTCTCAAGAAGAAGGAATAGACTATGACCAGACTTTTGCACCAGTTGCAAGATTGGAAGCCATCAGAATCTTTTTAGCTTATGCAGCACATAAAGGATTCAAGGTATATCAGATGGATGTCAAAAGTGCATTCCTAAATGGAGACATCAAAGAAGAAGTATATGTTAGACAACCTCCAGGTTTTATCTCTCCAACTTATCCTGATTATGTTTTTAAATTGAACAAAGCATTATATGGTCTCAAGCAAGCTCCTAGAGCATGGTATGAGACCCTAGCATGCTTTCTCTTGGAAAATGGATTTATAAGGGGTAGAGTAGACCAAACTCTTTTCATTAGAACCCATAAGTCCCATACCCTACTAGTACAGATTTATGTAGACGATATTATTTTTGGTTCTACTGACTCAAAATTGTGCAGAAGGTTTTCCAACCTAATGCATTCTAAATTTGAAATGAGTAGCATGGGTGAGCTTTCCTTCTTCCTAGGATTGCAAGTCAAACAGCATGTTGAAGGCATCTTTATTTCTCAAACCAAGTATGCAAATGAATTGGTTAAGAAATTTGGCATGTCTGAAGCATCTTGTATGAAAACATATATGCCTACTAATGATGTATTGGATGCTGATGAACATGGGAAACCTGTTGATCAGACAACATATAGAGCAATGATTGGCTCTTTACTGTACCTTACATCTAGTAGACCAGATATAATATTTGTTACATGTATATGTGCTAGGTTCCAAGTACGCCCTAGAGAGTCACACCTAACATTAGTAAAGAGGATTCTCAGATATGTTAAAAGTTGTCCAAATCTAGGTCTCTGGTATCCAAAAGATTCAGCATTTAATTTAACTGGATTTTCTGATGTTGATTATGCTGGATGCAGAATTGACAGGAAAAGCACCAGTGGAACTTGTCAGTTCCTTGGTGACAGACTTGTCTCCTGGCTTTGTAAGAAACAAACTTCTGTGTCAAATTCAACTGCTGAAGCTGAATATATGGCTGCAGGCAGTTGTTGTTCACAAATCTTGTGGATTCAAAACCAACTCCTAGACTATGGCTACAACTTAGAGAAGTCTAAAATCTTTTGTGATAACACCAGTGCTATTTCTATAGCTCAAAATCCAGTCCTCCATAGTAGGACAAAACACATAGAGATTAGGCATCATTTCTTAAGGGATAATGTTGAAAAGAATAAAATTGAACTACAATATATCCCAACTAATTTACAAAGGGGAGATATTTTCACCAAGCCCTTGGATGACAAGAAACACACCTTCTTCCTAAATCAGTTAGGAATGTTAGATGGAGGAAGTCTTAAATAATATCCAAGATTTTAAAAGCTTAAAAATTGACCAAGACTAGACAAACATCTTTATTTTTCTTAGTGTCTAGAGTTTTTCTGGTCTCTGAACTGTGCTCGACGATTTTCCCCCAGATCGTCGAACGGAGATCGACGATTTCCGAAATCGTCGACCTGAGTTCAGCGTTTCTCAGATAGTATGAACTATCTCTTCCAGTCAACGATCGTCGAACGGCACTCGACGATTTTATTCTATGAACGATCGTCGAACAGTGCTCGACGCTCCCCAATATCGTCGAACGGCGATCGACGATGTTGAAGACTCTTCAGATTCCTTTAGAAGCCTCGATCGTCGAACTGAGTTCAACGATCTTTGCATTTGTGCGTCGAACCCTAATATAAAATTCATTTTTCGCCGTCGTTCTCCTTTGCGCTTTCGATTTCTCTGCAAAAACTTTCTTTCCCTCCAAACATTTCTGCACTTGGTCGTTTTGTTTGTTGAATCTTTGCAGGTAACTATGGCTGTTTCTGTTGCTGTTCTCGCCGCCATGAAATTTGATGTCGGCTTCGACATAGACATGGAATCCTTCAGCACAACAGACCAGGTTTTTCAGGATATCTTAGAACTATTCAAAGAGCAGAAACTTACTGCAATCATGACTACGAGTATTAAGCTTGATGCTGATGAAATTAAAGAGTGGGTCTACACTGCACATAATCAGGACCACAACACCATTGTTGGATCCATCTCTGGCACTCAGGTACCCTTGAACCCAGCAATTTTAACAGAGGTTTTTGAGTTAAGAACTGGTGGAGATTCTACTGATTTGTCTGGAGAAGAATATGCTGACTTGTTGCCAGAATGGGTCACTCTGAGGATAACCCTAGCAAGCTATTGAAAAAGAATCTTTCTGTGGAATATAGATTCCTGGCTCATGATACAATTTCCTGGTATCAGCTCTGCCTAATGGGAGCCCTAGTAGACAGGAAGAACCTGAATTGGGGAGAGGTCTTCTTTGACCTCATTAAGAAGAAAATCAACAAAAGTTTTGTAAACTTTGGAAGGATTTTAGGAATTTTTCTGCAGAATAGGTGCCCTGCTTTGCTGGTATCCTCTGGGATACACAAAAATGCATCCAAGAGACTATCTTGTGCCCTTTTTGGTAAATGGGACAGACAGATCATCAAGCTTAGCAAGCCCTCCTCCAGCACTCCTTCTGGCACCAGGACTATCAGAATCACTTCCCCACAGGTCTCTGCCCATGCAGATGACCTTCTTGCTGATGCCTCTCCTCCTCCTCCTCTAATTCCATCTCTTCTCATTCCATCTACCATTCAAACTCCCTCCACCATCATCATCTCCAGCCCCTCTCCATCATCCACACCATCTCCAATCCCTACTCTTCCAACTACAGAAGACCAATTCCATCCATTATTCACCTACCCTCCAACAGACATTGCCACTTCATCACCCTCCAATCCATCTTTCAACCTCATTGATGATTCCTTTATGGATGACTCACCATCCTCTCCTCCTGAGCTACCCTCAACCTCAACATCTTACCAAGATCTTCTACAAGAAATCATTGACCAACCAACCTTCACACCATCCATCTCCATCCCACTGTCCTCCATATCCACTTTACCCACACCTAAACCATCCCTTCCCCACTTCACTAGCTCTCCACTACCCTTACCAACAGCTACTCCTCCATCCTCTACCTCTGCTGCAGTCACTACTGAGCAAGTAGATATTCCAGCCCTTTCTGACAGGCTTTATGAATTGCTAGCCCCCAGGCTATCTCTTCTCTTGGAGACCTCCTTGGCTCCATTACTCCTGTCAGTGGCAGCCCTTTCTGCCAGGCTCTCCTCTCTTTTCCCTCAGGAAGCCCCTTCAGTAGTGTGCCTTGATCCAGCTCTGTCTAAATCCAGGCAGGAGGAGATGCCCTATGAAGTGAGCCAGCCTGCTGTTGTTGTTGCTGTTTTAGTGAGCCTGCCTGCTACTGTTTCCTCAGTTCTTGCTACTGCTACTGCTACTACTGATGTGTTTCAAGATCCATTTCAACCTCCTGTTGCAGTCTTTGCAATAGACCTCAGGTCTTTGCTCTCAGCATTTGATTCTATATATTTCAGATGTCTGCCAGAGGAAGCTTGTCTTCCAGAGACAGTTGCTATCCAGCCCCCAGAAGATTTGTCCAAGGCCCTTGTGCCCTTCTCTTACTATGACCCTAGCATCATCACTTCATTTGTTAACTCAGTTTATATTGCTGCTACTTCTGCTGAAAGCAGTGTGGTTGTTTCTGATGTTGCTGCCCCTCCTGCTGCTGAAAGTTTTGATGATACTTCTGTTACTGCTGATGAGCCAATTTCTAAGGAGATCCTTATGACAGAGGCACATGAGTTTGAGCCTTCTGTATTTTCTGCAAATATTTCTGCTGCTGATAATGCTGTTTCTGTCAGTGAAACTGCTGCTGTCTCAACTGCTGTTGTTACTGCTTCTGCCTCAATTTCAACTGCCACACCTTCTCTATCTGCTGTTGTCACTACTGCTACTGCCTCAACTTCTGCCTCAATTCCTCCGGCTACCAGTTCTGTATCTGCTTCAATCCAGCTCAAGCAAGATTTGATGAAAAAGATTGATGCTCTGTATGATGATCAAAGTTCTGAAATTGATGAGTTCAGAACAGATTCTGATGATTCTTCTGCTACCATTGCCAGGAAAAGAAAGGCAAGGAGCAAAGCCATGAAGAGAGTACCTCCTGCCAAGGTCAAGGATAACAATGATATACCATACTATATTCTTCATGATTGCCCCATAACTGAGCACTGGATGCAGTACTCAAAGAATCAACTCAAAGCAATGAAGAAGAAAAGGAAATATGAAAAGGGCTCTTCTCAATTCCAACATTCTCATCCTCCTCCACCACCTCCTCCTGATGCAGGTGCAGGTGGAAGTTCAGCTGCTCAACCCCCTGCTAGAAGCCAAACCCCCTATCAGCCACATGCCAGATCTTATCATAGGGGAAGCCAGTACAGGGGTTCTCAATCCAGAAGAGGAGGATACAGAGGCAATCAAAGAGAAGTTCAGGTTTACTCTAAAGGATACTCAAGGCAACATCCCTACTCTAGGGAAGGACAAATTTCATCTGACACCACCTCTGGTCCTTTTCCCTATAAATTGAAGGAAACTGTTTCATCCAGGCCTCCTCAAGATAACCCTTCTAATAGATATGAGCCACCAGTACCTTTTGAAGACCCTGAGAACAATCCAGTTGCTTGGACTGCAAGGATGAAAGAACTTGCTGCACTGGATCAGATTAAGAATGCTAAAGAGCAAGGAAGAGACTCCTCCAACATCTCTACAATGTCTGAACAAAGAAAGAAAGAGTTGGAAAAATATGGGTCAAGCAAATTTTTTGATTCTGACAGGTACATGGAACTGCATCCTGAAGCTATAGTTCCCAGGCCCAAACAGCAAACCACTTTAGGTGCAGCAGATGATACAAGATCAAAGAAAGAAGCCCTCAACCCCAACAGAGAAATCAAACTCACTAAGGGCAAGGAAAAGAAATGATTATGTAATGTGACAATCATCTTAACTTCTGGTTATTATCTGGGATGATATATATATATATATATCTATGGTTCTGCAATGTCCAGCTTTTTTTGTTTTTCTGTATTGCTGCTTGTATGATGTTATTTAAATTTTCCAAACTCTGTAAATAGTAATCCTAACCCAAATAGGGGGAGATTGTTGGAACACCCTATTACTAATTTGGGTCAGGATCACTATGTCTCTAAGAAACCAATGTTTGACCTCCTGTATAGTCCTAAAGGTCAATTAGAATTGAGTATAAGGCTTAGAAGTTTAAGTTTGGAAGCTGCCCTCAAGATCAAGAATTTCTCAGTTTGAGACTAAGTCATATCGTCGAGCTCAGCACGACGATTCGTCGAACTCCGATCGACGATCGTCTAGCTCAACTTCGACAGATCGTCGAACTCCATTCGACGATCGCTGAGCTCAACTTCCACAAATCGTCGAACTCTATTCGACGATCTGCGAGCTCAGTTCGACGATCTTTGACTCAGTATTGGATCTCTATCTCTGAGCTAAGTTCGACGATCTTTGAGCTCAGATCGACGATATTGTGCTACTGTATAAATCCATATCGCTGAGCTCAGTTCGACGATAGCAGAGCTCAGTTTGATGTTTTCAGATAACTTCAAGGATGTTTCAAGATTCAAATTCAGATCAGTTAAGGAGTTATTCTGCAATTAATTCAGAAGATTTTCTAGCCGTTTTCATTTATTTCTGGACCAAGTTTCAAGTGATTTTCAAGGAATATTTCTGTGGACTTTCCTCCAGAAGATATTTTGCAATTAAGGATGCAATTAATGCAGACCAACGACTATTCTTGACAGAGGATGTTTTTCCATTTAGTACCAGAGAATAAAAGAGAAGAATTTTTGAATCTCAGAAATAGACATCAGTAATTTTCAGAACAAGAACAAAATATTCTCTGTCTCAAAGAATTATCTGAAGAACACACATCCAAGGAGATCAAACTTTCTGAAATCCTCTGATCTCTCTTGTCTCAAGTGTTCAAGGCCAACATCTTTCAAGACTCCAGACACCCAACATTTCAGCTGTTGCTGAAATCATCTTTTGCTGGATATCAACCTTTGAAGGCCTATCACCCTATAGCAAAGCTTTCTTTCCTGAACATCTCAAGGACTCAGGGGGAGCTTTGACACCATCAATCCACATAGTCTTCTCAGCTGCTTTGAGAAAGAGAAGACTTCCATCACTCTCTCACCCCCATCTCTGTAAAGGGTTTCTCAAACTCCCTTCAAAAGTTTGAGTTTGGTTTTTGAGCACCATGTCTAAAGCTCATTGGTGGCAAGACACCTGATAAAAAAATCTGATTTGGTTTTTGAGCACCTTATCAAAAGCTCATTGGTGCCCAGGACACCTGATCAACTCATCCTACAGTGGATTCCTACCTAGGGTGGTAGAAGAGTGGATGTACCCAAGTTTAGGGGAACCACTATATTTCCTTGTGTCTTCTGGCTTGCTTGTCTTTATTTTTGTTTCTGGCTGTGATTGTTCTGTGTTTAGTTTGTAATTAGTTTAGTTCTGTGATTAGATTTATTAATTGCTTTCCTGTTCACTCAGATTACAACAATTGTTGTAAAAAGTTTTCAAGCACCATATACTCTATTCACCCCCCTCTAGAGTATATCAGATCTAGCTGCACTTTCAGAGCTTCCTCTCATCCCCCTCAGCAATGGGGGCTCCTTGCATCACCTGGATAGGTTCCAGGTGAGCTCCTTCTCTTTCTACAGCAGATTCTGAACTTGAAGAGGCTTCTATAGCTGCTGCTAGAACAATGGGAGGATTGGCTTCAGTCACATTGATGGTACGAATGTAACACTCCCTTGCTCGCTTTGGGTCGCTCCTAACCCTGCAAATCCTACCATCAGCAAAGAATTTGATCACGATGTGGAAAGTAGAAACCACTGCTTGATTTCTGTTGAGCAAGGGTCTGCCGAAGATGGTATGATAACTGATGGGAGCGTCAACCACTGTGAAATGAATCTGCTTGATTGATACCCTAAGTTTAATGGTAGAGTGACGCTTCCTTCGACTTCCTTTCTCTCACCAGCGAAGCCATAGAGTGGCCCTTCGGTGGAAAGCAGAGGCTTTCCAGTCTTTAGGGCCTCAAAAGTTGATTTGAACAAATGGTTGACTGAGTTGCCAGTATCAATGAGGATTCTATCAACTGTAAAATCTCCAATAACTGCCTTGATCACGACGGCATCAACAAACGGATTGGTAGTTTGAGGTAGATCGGCTTGTCCAAAAGTAACATCCACCATTGGTGGAGCAGAGGAAGAGGAAGAGGCAACCTCTGCTCGAGAGACCCTTGTAATTGAGGACTTCCGAGTAGACTCGGTTCCTGCTCCACCATGAATGAATAAGAGCCACCCCAGGACTCCCTCTTCATCTGCATCAAAACATTCAACTGGAACGTTGATAGGCCCCAGACTGCCTTCATCCTCTACCTCCACACACTCCTGATAGGCTTCAGCTTCCTCCTTGCCCTTGGAGGTAGATGACTTTGAAGAAGAGTCTTTCTTACTCAAGTCAATCTTGCCCTCAACAAGCAGTTTTTCTATCAACAGACGAAGGGCTTTGCATTCTTGGGTTAAGTGACCCTTCTCTTTGTGAAACTGGTAGAACTGTTCGTTGTTCCTCGACCTCCACTCTCTTTGAGGCCCTTGTTTCTTCTCATCTGGTTTCTTTGGCAAGATCTGGATGACCTCGTCAAGATCTAGACCTGCAATCTCCTCCACGGAGTTGGTATCATACTGGCTTGGAGCAGGCAGGGCTGCTTACTGAAGAATGGGAAGTGCTTGCAGCGGTATGGCGGGTGTGGTGGCCTACGACAGTCTCTGATCTTGAAACTGTTGATGGCCGAGGAAGGGTTTCTTGTGGCGGAAGTTCCGGCCCCTTTGAGAAGGAGGCTGAATATCAGAGCGGGGAGGTTTGTTGTGATCGTGGTTACTATGAGAAGAAATGCCGAAAGCATCCCTTCCTTCAGCCTTAGCTGTCAGGGATGAGATGCAGGTGGGGTTGGCATTCTTGTCTTCAATGAAGCGATTAACCATGGCTATCAACTCCTGCTATGTTGCTGGTGACTTCGTTGTTGCTTTGAATTTCAGAGGGCCTTCCCGGAGGCCATGAATCAGGGCAACCTTATAGTAATTGGGGTTCACGTTCCTCACCCCCGGGATCTCTTTCTGTAAGTAATCAACGAACCGCGCAACCGATTCATTGTCCCTTTGCTTGATTTCAAAGAGAGCAGCCGGTCCATCTTTTCTCTCTTTTGAGGTAGCAAACCACAGCAAGAGTTCGCTGCAAAGCTCAGCTAAGGAAGAAATCGTGCCCGAAGGCAACTCATAAAACCACTCTCTCGCATGTCCTTTGAGAGTGTTCACCAAAACCTTGCATTTGATGGCGTCGGAGAGGCATCTCAGCCCAATGACCACTTCGAACGCCTGAAGATGGGCGACCGGATCAGTATCCCCTGAGTAGATGGGGAGACGAGATTCTCTGAAGTTACTTGGAGATGACTCCCATCAGATTCGATCGACGATGGGAGACGGAGTTTCAAACTAGGCTAGAGAGAAGGGGCGGACTGGAACAGGAGGGTCCGCGGGCTCGGCGGACTGGCGATCAGTGAAATGGAGCTGACGGGCAGGAGTGCCCCTGGATGCCTCCCTAAAAAAATCCATAAAGGAGGCGAACTGCTCCTCTTGAGGCCGTAGAGGAGCGGCGGACTGAGCATGGTGGCAAGGATGAGGCGAGACTGGAGATTGCCGAAGCGGAGTTCTGCGAGCTGGGTTCTGACGAACTGGAGAGTCCGCGGGCTCTGCTACTGCCTGAGGAGTAAGCCGCTTGCTGGGTCTTCACAAGCAAAGCCTGGCTTATTGTATCAAGACGTTGATCGGTCTCTCTGCGAGATCGCTCAGCCTCATAACGAGCCTATTCAATGGCATCCCAAAGAGAATTTTCTGACGAGCTGGAACGGTCTAAGTAGCGATCTCGGCGGTCTGACATGTCTGTCCGCTGAATTCAAAATACTATTCGAATCTGAAGGACACGTGTTAACTGTTGGTGCACGAAAATGGAAAGGGAGTCGAGTACCACCAGATGACGGTTCGAGCACCGGGGAATAGAAGGGAAAAGGGAAACTATGAGTAGCAATCTACTAAGCAGACTAGAGCAAAAAGAATAGCAGGGCCGTGAGCCATGACAACAACAGACTTCGCCCGTCACGGCCTGAATGGCTCTCTTGCGACGGGCTTTCCTTTGATTGAAGAAGGGTGGTTACAGAGTGGATTATAAGTGGAGAAAAGGAAAAGAGCAAGAGCTGGGCAAGCTAGAGTCCGCAAAGCCTGAGACTCGAGTCCGCACACTTTAACAAGTAGGCTCTAGGGCACGAGTAAGCATGCTTTGGGTGCACCACTTCCCCCTATTTATAAGGCGAGCGCTTGCCCAAATGGGCAGGGCTAAAATAACCAGCTGCCCGGGTACAGGAGAACCGAGCAGCGGTGACGGGAAGTAAAAAAAGAAAGAACACGCCAGTCCGCGCAAAAGGGGCGGACTGGGCTCGCGGGCTGAAGCTTCCATCCGCTGTTGTAAGGCGCTATCTTTCTGGAGGTCCGAGGCCTGAGCGGACTAGACACTGAGCCCGCCGAAGTGGGGATTAGTCTAGAGCTCCTACGGCATGCCGACCTGGACGGACGGAGCACTGAGTCTGCCGCGAGGGGGATCAACCTTGGGATGGCTGAATGCTGATGCTCTGCCGACCTCGGCAGACTGCCAAACAGAGTCCGCCACTGATGGGCCTGGGACCTTGGACGCATTGCAGACTTTGGGGTTAACAGGACTAGCTGCTCTCTTTGATATCAGACAAAGAGACAACGAGTCAGTTTCTCGATTCGTTGATCATTTTTAGAAGCAGATCTAGTGTAATGCCCCTAGTCGATCCAGCGTGACAATGTTACGGCTCCGCTCTAGGAGATGCTACCGGGCTGCAGCCCAAGAACCCCAACCCCTCTCCCTCCATAGGCGGTTGTTGGTGTCCACAACCTCCCTTTGATGAGCAAACTCGACAGTTAAGTTGGGTCGTACGGGGACTTTCCAGGAGGTCACCCATCCTAGTACTACTCTCGCCCAACCACGCTTAACTATGGAGTTCCTTCACTTTTCATCACCATTTTAAGGGCGGGAGAGTTGTAACGCCCCGAAAACTCGAAAGAGGGATGGACTGTATTAAGAGCCAAGTTGGGGTCTCGGTAAGGGTCACACGACCTGGGGGCGTGTCCAAGGTCATGTCATGATCGGGTTCGACGAAGAACCCGGGAGGCCGTCGAACTGAGCTCGACGAAGTGTCGAGACAGTGTACATGGCCTGGGACACGGGCGTGTCCAAGGCCGTGTCGTGCTCGGGTTCGATGAATTTTCCGAGTGGTCGACAAAACTGCAGTCGACGATCGTCGAGACAGCGAACACGGCCTGAGATACGGGCATGTCCTAGGTCGTGTACTGCTCGGGTTGTTAGTCGAGCTGTGTCAGGGGAGGAACTTGGCCTGGAGCCCAGGCATGTTCGGGTTTGACACGGCCATGTCAAATATAACACGGGCGTGTCGAGTACACGTGTTCTCCTCGGGTTGTGTTTGGTCCTGTGTCGATGGTGGAACACGCCCTGAAACACGGGCATGTACTGAGTGACATGGGCATGTCACATTTGACACGGGCGTGTCCAGAACATGTGTCATGTTCTGGGTGCGACGGTTTCAGTGTTAATTGAGGCACACGACCTGGGACACAGGCGTGTCATAAGCCGTGTTCGGCCAAGGAGGTTGGTTTTAAGTGCGAATCGTGGCCGTCTGATTCTTTCAAATGAGATCTGATGGTCCAGAGTGGTCCTTGCAGTGATAAGTCCGGGAATAGGGTTTGAAACCCTCATTCCTCAACAAGTCTTCTCTTTCTAATATTTTATAGAGAGGGTAGATCAAGGAAGAAGGTGAAGGAGAGATCCGGCTACCGGAGAAGCTTCGGCGCCCCAAATCGCGAGCCGAGTCCAGATCCGCAAAGGCAAGTCTGTTGCGGTTGTTCTCATCCGGCTAAGTTCCCATAGCTAAGAAGAGGGGTCGTAAGGTAACGACACTTCTCCTCTTGGTTTCTAGAACGCGTGCTTAGCATCTTTTTCTTTCATGCTTTTGGGCACCAAATCTCTCAAATGAGTGGGGTTTGGGTCGCCATGGTGCAAGCGGATCCTACGGGTCGATCGAGTCCGTCCCGACATTATTTTCAGTAGAGATCCACTCCGTTAGTGGATTAGGCATTGTGGTTGAAGCCGTAGTCGCAACCGTTAGTCCGACTCAGTGATGTTGCATAGCGAGCCTCAAGGATTTTGTAGGAATCCGTTGCGGCAAGATGTCATTTCTGATGTGTGTGATTTCCCCCATCTCTCAAGTGAGTACGTGTAGCCGAAACCGGACAAGGTTAGCTGCGTAGTGGCAGTAGATGGTTTCCTTGGTGGATAAGATTAGCTCCGCATTGGCGATTGATGGTTTCCTTGGTGCGCGGGGACATTGCAGTACTAATGATGGATTAGGGTGGGAAAGATTATGGATTATGATGTGCTAAGGCGTGGCTTTGTCTCCATTGTTGGCTGGCTATCCCGTGACATGCAAGTCATGTGGGGAGAGTGTCTCGGCTAGACTAGTCCCCTTTTGTGCGACTAACGAGAACGTCAAGCATGGGACAAGCCCGGGCAATGAAGCTACGAGCGGGTGGGGTCCAGAAAGAGTTCTTAGAATCGGTTTGTGTGTGATATGGAATCCAGACGCACGAAGTCAGAGTTTGTAAGCAAGCCCGAGTCTAAGACCCATGAGTGGGTCGGGCCTTGGCAAGATTTCTATGTGGCGGCTTGTATGTCGTTAGCGGAATTACAGTACCCCTTTTATTTGCGGCTTAACGCAAATGGGGAAATTGGAAGTACCCAGATGTTATGATGATGTGCTAGTTGCATACGCCACAGGGTGCCTTGGGTGAAGCCCTGGTTTTGCATACATGCTGCATAGTAGGCCCCCTTTTATTATATGCACAACACAGAAAAGATGTTAGTTGTTTGGGACATCCAAACCTGTTCTTTTAGAGCTTTACATGTTTATGTATATGGTATACGAAGTGCTGACTTGCAGGTTGGAGGCATACCCCGGGGTCCATTAGGAGCGGCCGGGAGGAGATGTGTTGGTTACACAGTTTATGGTCAGCCTTTGCTGACCCACGTTACTACCAACTTTTGCAGGGTAAGGATCGCAAGCAGGAGCTAGCTCGCCGGCCAAAAAGGCCTAAGCCTTATGAAGTGTTACAAGTTTTATACTAGCTCTAGTTTGTGGCATTGTATGTTTGGTGCTCTAGTTTTCCGGCTTGCATGTCGAGGTAGTTTAGGAGTGCTTATGCACATTGATGTTTGATGTATTCATTTGAGTGTTGGACTTTCTATTGTTGTAAGTCCTTAAGGGTGTTTTGATACTCTTATATATGTGGATATCTTCTAGTCTTGTTTACTGTTTCCGCTGTTGTTTGATATTGAGTTTTGAGATTGGGTAGTTAATATATTCTTTTAGCGCTAAAGCTGTGGCGTATGTATGTTGTGGGGCCCCGGCCGGACCCATATTACACGGTCATTACAGGAGAGGTGTTACAATTTGGTATCAGAGCCAGATTACATCCAAGGTCAGTTAGGGCGGTCGATTTAACGTAATTGGATCGCGTATAGAAGTTATCCACATAGGAGTAATGCGGGACCATGAGTGTCCTTATGTTTGAGTCTTGTAATTCGAGACTGATTCCTTGTTTTCTTTCTTTTGTTAAGAGTGCAAGCAACGCGGCGGGTACGTCGAGACCAAGAGAAGAGCTTTCAGCGAGCAGCGCTACTGCTCAGGGTCCTTTGGGCATGTGTGTAAACTCGGCCGATTTTTGTTACATGCTTGTAGAAGTAATGGTGGCAGCCTAAGTTGCAGCGACACCTTAAGTAGCAACCCCTGTTGCTCAGGTAACAACTCCTGCAACCCCGGATATGGAGATGGTCGTGTCGGGCGGAGAAGCCAAGCGAGCAGAGCCGTTGAGACCAATAGTTTGGGAATGCTTTCCTAAAGAAGTACATTCTTGTTTCGACAAGGTTGGCCCTCCAAAGGCAGTTTCTGCACTTGGTGCAGCAGGATAAGACGGTGGACGAGTATGTACAGGAGTTCACTCGGTTGGGTCGTTATGCAGGAACAACAATGGCAGACGATGAGCAGAGGGATAACCTCTTCTACCAGGGGATGAGAGAGAATCTAAGACAACCCCTCATCGCCATGAAGAGAGCTAGTTTCAATTAGCTAGTTGAGGCTGTCAGGACGTTGGAGAAAGGGAAGATGGTGGAGTCTAGCGCTTCTCGGTTCCAACCGGTGCAAACAAGGGCTTATAACCTTGGACAGCAGGAAGTAATCTGCCAACCCGATGTAGTGACAGGTATAAGAAAGTTTAAATTTAACCATATACTTCATGCTTTCAAACCGTTTATGTTTGATGCCTCTATTTTAGGCTTTGTTTTAGTTTCTGGATACCCCGCCCGGGTATTGTTTTATACGGGAGCATCACACTCTTTTCTTGTGGAAAGCTTTATCCGGAGAATTGGAGTTGAGTCATTCTCGGCGGATGCAGAGTTGAAGGTGCGTATGCCCAATGGGACATCCATGACCACCGATTCAAAAGGGCGCATTTGTTGGGATCTAGGTGGAGTTGACTTCGTGTTGATAGTAGCGATCCTACCGTTGGTTGAGTTTGATGTAATATTGGGGATGGACTGGCTAGCGGAGCAGCGGGCCAGTATTGATTGTCTATCCAAGGTGGTGACCCTAAGAAGCGAAGGGCAGGCAAAAGTTAAGTTTGAGGGCCTTAATGGAGTGGCATGTTCCCTAATTTCGGCCATGTAGTTGGTGCTGGAAGTTAACCATGGGGGAGTAGCTCTTGTAGCATTATTGTAGGTTCGTCTTTCCAAGTTATCACTTGGGGAAGTGCCCGTAGTGGCAGAGTTCAAGGATGTGTTTCCTGATGAGCTTCCTGGAGCACCTCCTCGACGGGAGATTGATATCTCGATTGAGTTAGTTCCAGAGGCTAGGCCGGTGTCACGTCCTCCATTTAGAATGGCACCAAAAGAGTTAGTTGAACTCAAGGTTCAGTTGTAGGAATTATTGAAGCAGGGGTATAACAGACCCAGTTCTTCACCGTGGAGCGCGCCTGTGTTGTTCGTGAAGAAGAAAGACGATAGTATGTTGTTGTGCATAGACTATCGAGAGTTGAATAAATTGATTGTCAAGAATAAGTATATGATTCCTCGGATAGACGACCTATTCGACCAGTTGGTGGGGTCGGTGGTGTATTCAAAGTTGGACTTGAAGTCAGGATACTATTAGTTGTGAATTCGAGACGAGTACATACCCAAGACAGTGTTTGGTATGAGGTATGGTTAATTTGAGTTCTCGGTGATGTCGTTCGGGCTGACGAACGCACCATCAGTATTCATGGATTTGACGAATCAAGTATTTCGGGAATACTTGGACTCTTTTGTAGTTGTCTTTATTGACGACATTCTACTTTACTCCAAATCGGAGTTGGAGCACGAGACTCACTTGAGAATAGTCTTGCAAGTGTTGAGAGAGAACCAGCTTTATGCAAAGTTCTCGAAGTGCGAGTTCTGGCTGGAGAAGGTGGTATTTTTGGGCCATGTGATTAGTGGGGTTGGGGGGGCAGTAGATCCAACAAAAGTGGAGGTCATCAGAGATTGGCCGACTTTGAGAACCGTGGCGGAAGTCCGAAGTTTTCTTGGGCTAGCCGGGTACTATAGAAGGTTTGTAGAAAACTTTTCGCGGATAGCTTTACCCCTCACTTCACTGACTCATAAGGACCAGAAGTTTGTGTGGACTCAGTAGTGTAATCAGGCATTTGAGACACAGAAGGAAAGGTCGATGATAGCTCCAATCCTAATTCTACCGAAAGGGACCGAAGGATTTCAAATTTTCAGTGATGCATCGGGATATGGTTTGGGTTGCGTATTGGTGCAATATGGTAGTGTGATAGTCTTTGGGTATAGGCAGCAGATGTAACGCCCCGAAACTCAAAAGAGCGATAAGGGATGTTTTGGGACAGATTTGGAATCTGGCAGTAGGCACACGACCTGGGACACGGGCATGTCCCAGGGCGTATCTGGCTGGAGTCGACGACTTGGCCGCGGAAGTCGACATTTTGCGCTCGACGAAGTGTCGAGACGGGGCACACAGCCTGAGACACGGGCGTGTCTCAGGGCGTGTCGAGCCCGTGTCGACAACCGGATCGGAGTGTCGACATTTTCGACGGATGATGTGTCGAGACAAGACACACGACCTAGTAAACGGGCGTGTCCAAGGCCGTGTCGGGTGGTCGAAGAACTTCACTCGACGAAGTGTCGAGGCCATGAACACGGCCTGGAGCCCAGGCATGTTCGAGTGGAGACGGGTTAGGACACGGGCGTGTCCAAGAACCCGTGTGAGTCTCGGGTTGTTTTCGGGCTAAATCTATGGGGGCACACGGCCGTGTCAGTTGGAACACGTGCGTGTAAGGTCAAACACGGGTGTGTTGGATGCCCGTGTGTTGTTCCAGGCGCGTCGATTTTGACGGCGAACGGGGCACACGGCCTAGGACACGAGCGTGTGCCAGGACGTGTTCGGTCCAGATTGTACATTTCAGGCCCGAATCAAGGCCGTTCGTTTCTTTAATTTGGGATCCAACGGTTGGGGGTTGTTCCTACTGGGATATACCCGGGATTGGGCCTTTGAAACCCTCACTTTTATTTGAGTGGTTCTCTTTCTAAGTCAAGAGAGAGGTGAGAGCAAAGGAGGAAGAAGAAGCTAGATCCGGCCATTGGAGGAGCTTCGAAGCTCCAAATTGCGAGCAGACTTCGGATCCACAGAGGCGATGAGAGTGCGGTGCTTTTCATCCGCTTACTTTTCCATGGAGCCAAGGAAGAATGCTAGGGTAACGATTCTCTTCTTGAGCATGTGAATCTCTCCTTCTTTGCATAGGAAGCCCGCTCTCGCGAGTTTGCGCTGAGTTGGAGGCGCTCCTTCGGGTAGATATGTAAAGTCCTTGTTGTTTAGAGTCCGTATTCGAGAACGGACATAGGCATGATGTGTGAAGCCTACCCGGACATGTTGGTCTCAATCGATGATGTTGCATTGCATAAATGCCGGAGAAGACTCCGTGCGATTGGTTGTTTTTCGGGTTTTCTACACGGTAGATTGCAATAGGGAGCCTTGGGGATTAACCCAAAGGTGCACCCGAAAAACTTGGTGGATGCGTGATCTTGCCAACTTGGAGGCCTGAGAGCCAACTTGAACATAATCGGGTTATGTGAATTGTGTGACAGAAACGGGACTCGGGAGAAGTTTGACCCGCGCATATGGCTTAAAATGTCGTTGCAATGTAAGCACAGGTTAGATGGAACCGTACCCGTTCTATGTCGTTCATTTAAAGAGACCTAAGGTTATGTGGCACTTGCCGATGGCATAGATGAGGGTCTTCGGCGGTCTATGGCTTAAATTATCGTGACCCATGCCGGGAAGACAAATAGCTCATATGTTTGGCCGTCAAAGTGGCGGTGGTGAGTCCGGAATGTCTATGCCTTGAATTAACGTGACATTGGTCGGTTCAATGAGAATGTGCCCTGAGTGCATGGGTTGTGTGGCCGTGCGAGCCTACACCTGTGATGTTGTGACAATACTATATTGCTCGCTTATACTAATGAAATGTAGGGAAGAAGCATCGCCGCCCCGAGTTGGGGGCGGGATCGTTATAATTTGGTCAGCATTGCTGACCGTTGCCTTGTTTTGCCACCGTGAGGTGGTTTGTTGCTTGCAGGTGCTGCTGGACCAAGCGGTCAATAGCGGGCTAAAGCCCAAATTGCGAAGCCGGCCCTCGAATGCCTAATTGGAGTGTTTACTGCATTTATTCATGTATGACAGGCCTGCGTGCTGATGAATTGTAAATATACGTATTTTTGTGCACATTAATTTAGTTATTTTCATTTATTTTCGTCGTTTTTACTTATTTTTGTTCAATAAAATACTCCTATTCTTATAAATTTACTACTAACTTGTTTTATTTTATTTTTCAGAAAAATTCCAAAATCTGCCAAAATTGGGCAGTACACGCCCGTGTCATTTGGGCCACGCCCGTGACTACGGCATGACAGCTCAAATTCCGTAAAGTTGCAAATTTCTGAAGTAGAAAGCTTGACACGCCTGGTGTCACGCACGTGTCACCCGACACGGGGCGTGACCCAAGCCCGTGTCCTCTCCTCTCGACACATTCCGCTCTACATTCGTCGAGTGTCGACACCAACAGTCACGCCCAGCGTCACGCCCGTGACCTGGGGCGTGAATCAATCTCAGCTCGACGATTTCAACTCGACACTTTCTGCTCGACATTCGTCGAGTGTCGACACCAACTGACACGCCCAGAGTCACGCCCGTGACCGGGGGTGTGACCTTTCCAGCTGGCCCGACAAGATGCTGTCGAAGACCTTTCCAGCTGGCGTATCTTTATAGCATGAAAATTCATTTGGATGGCTTACTTCTTTCCCTTTTTTATCCTTGGTTTCATCTTTGTTCTTCATTTATGAAAAGTGTGTGTGTGTGTGTGTATGAGTGTAACATGTTTAATATTCATGTTTTTAATTTGTCTTCATGATAGGTTTTGTAGTAGATTTCATTTCCAAGCATGGTATGATATGGTTATCTCATCTTCAACATGTTCTTCTTTAATGTTTTTTTTTGTTTATTATTTCATACTTATGTATTTGTAAAAGAGATTTGAAAGTGAATTTTATTTTCTTTTCTTAGGTTTTTTGTAGGATTGTAAAACCTCTTTTTGTTCTTTTCATTTTCTTTTTCACTTTTTTATCACTTTCATGAAAACATAAGAATGAAAATCTTGTAATTTTAATTTTCCAAAAACTTTGGTTTTTAATTTGTTTTGAAAAACTTTTGTCTTCTAAAAATTGTAATTTCTTCTTTTTATTTGTTTTTGGCAAAACCTAAGCATGAAAAAGTAAAAGTTTTAATTTTTAGGTAACTTTCATTTTTCTTTTAATTTGTGTGTGTGAGTGTATGAGTATAACTTTTTATTGCTTTCTTCATTTATGAAGAGTGTGTGAGTGTAGGTGTTAAATTTTAATGCTTTTTTTTAATGTTTTGTTCAAATTTTGTAGAGTGTGTGAGTGTAGCTGTTAGTTTTATTGCTTCCTTGAAATTCATATGGAGTGTGTGTGTTTGTGTGCATTTATTTCCGCCTACTCGTTAAGAGTTAAATGACGCATCGTTTTCATTTTCAGTCCTACTCGTTTGAGTAGGACTTGTTATTTTCTTTATTTTTCCGCCTACTCACTTGAGTTAAATGGACGGATCTTTATCTCCCTGTAAATATTAGAGAAAGCCTTGTAATCGCATTTATTTTTGCCTACTCATTTGAGTAGGACTCGCTTTCATTTTAGTCCTACTCGTTTGAGTAGGACTTGCAATTTTAAGCTTTTATTTCCCGCCCCCACTCGTTTGAGTGCGACTCGCAAATTTGAATTATGCAAATTTCTTTTATGTGTAACTTAGTTTCCGTTTAATTTATAATTTGGAGTGTGCGTGAGTTCTTGTTTTAGCTAACTTTTCAGCTTTCTAAATGTTCTTTTATTTTTCTTATGTCATCTTCTTATAATCATTTAGCGTGTATTTCGAACTCGCGCCTCATTAAATTATAAAGACGTCCCCATACCGATGTGTGGCTAATCGCTATTAGCCTCGGCATCGAAGAGCTTTGGGACATTTAAAATGATTTGTAATAATTCAAGCTCTTTATTTTCATTTTAATTTAAGCACTTAAGATTTACCCCGGGTTTACGACGCGTAGAACCACATATCGATGTGTGGGCCCTATTTCCGTAGTCCATATGCTAGCTAGCCGAGAGGCCGTGCATATGGACCGATCACCCCTGGGTAAATAGAGTTGCGTGCATACCCTCGAAAGAGGACAAGCGTACTTCTACCGGATTGGGTTCCCCACCCAATAGCGGGGTTCTTAGCGTAAAGCGGGCGTTAAGAGGAATCCTTCGTCGGACTAACGTTCGGTCGAATAGTCTTAACATTTAGGTGAGCGATATCCCTATAGCTAGGTGAGCTCACATTTGTGGAACCTACACGGCCAAGTTGCCTTTTATTAATTTGTAAACTAAGTCCTATAATTATTAAAAATTATTTTAGTCTTAATCCGATTCGATGCCGAGCGTTAACCCTTCATCGAATATTTTCTAAATCGTTTTTTCGCTCCTTTGCTTTTCCGTCTTTAGTTAATTAAAAAATCCACCTTACTTTCAGTAAAATAATAGTCCGCCCGGAGGAGTAAGAATAGTCAACACGACCCCGAGAACAATACGACCTCGCTATTCCCCCGAATATCGAGTACTACTTCCGATAGGTGCACTTGCCTACCTCAGCAAGCCCGCGGCGATCGACTCACCGAACCAACCAAAGTAAGAGTATATTCGCGGGCCCATCAAGTTTTTGGCGCCGTTGCCGGGGAGCCTCTTTTCGAGTTGCTATTTCGAATTCCGGAGTCTATTACTTTTACTTATTTTCTAAAAAAAAACTAAAAACTTTATTTTAAAACAAAAAAAAGAAGAGTTTATTTTGTTTTATTTTTGTTTGGGTGTATGACCCGTGGACAACCCTCCGAGTCTGAAGATTTTGACTTCGACCCTGAGATCGAACGCTCTCTTGCGCGTATTCGATCTCAACGCCGAAATCCTTCTTTAGATCCCGAGGAATCTATCGGAGAACCCACTGTTGTAGTTATGGCCGCGCCTAACCTTCCCCCGGCGGCCGAGCGTACTATGTCTTATTATGCCCGGCCTAACCTGGATGATTCTGGGTCGAGTATTGTTCGCCCTGTGGTGGCGAATAATAATTTCGAAATAAAGTCGAGTGTCATTCAAATGGTCCAAAACGCCGTGCAGTTCGATGGAATGCCGGATGAGGACCCGAATGTCCACTTGTCCAATTTCTTGGAGATATGCGACACCTTCAAGATTAATGGCGTCACTGATGACGCCATTCGCTTGCGCTTATTTCCTTTTTCCCTTAAGTCCAAAGCCAAGGTGTGGTTGAATGCCCTCCCGCGAGGATGTATCACCACGTGGGCTGAGTTGACGGAACGGATCCTAACGAAGTACTTTCCGCCCGCAAAAACTGCAAAGTTGCGGGCGGACATTTCTTCGTTTGTGTAAAACGATCCGGAGTCTCTATACGAGACTTGGGAACGGTTTAAGGAATTCCTCCGCCGGTGCCCGCACCACGCGCTGCCAACGTGGTTGCAAGTTCAAATTTTTTATAATGGGCTGAATTTCCAGACGCGTCAAATGATTGACGCGGCTGCCGGGGGTACTCTAAACAACAAAACCCTCGAGGCCGCCCAGGCTTTATTGGAAGAGATGGCTATGAACGCCTATCAATGGAACGTCCCGCGGGGACGCCCAAAGCCGGCGGCTGGTCTTTTTGAAGTGGATGCCACTCCTCTCTTGACCCTTCAAGTTGAAAGGTTAACAAAGCAGGTGGCGGAGATGTCTGCTGCCTCCTCCACTCCGCCTTGTTTTATTCCCCCTAACGTCTGCGTGGCTGAAGAGTTCGTGGACTTCATGGGAAATTCGGGTCGTCCTCCCTTCAACCCCAACAACAACCCTTATAGTAATAACTATAATCCGGGTTGGAGGAATCACCCCAACTTCTCATGCAGCAACCCGAATAATGCTCAGCGTCCCCCTATTTCTTATGCGCCTGGATTTCTTCCTCCTCCTCCTCTTCCGAAACCCTCCCCGATGGAGGAAAATTTTTCGAAGTATATTGCGTCCAACGAGTCAAATATCCGGAACATCACCGGATCGCTAAAAACTCTCGAACAACAGGTTGGACAGCTGGCGAGGATGATGTCCGAGCACGCGCTCGGGGCACTTCCGGGAAACACGGAGCCCAATCCGCGGGAGAACGCCAACGCTATAACCCTCCGTAGCGGAAAGGAGGTGGTCGATCCAAAACGGACCGACCCTCAGGTACATATTTCACCTCCGACCCCTCTACCCCTTTCTTCGATTACGCCGCCTTTACCAATTATAAAAGAAAAAATTATTTTAAACAAGGCCCTTCCATATCCGCATAAGTTAGATAACGAGCGTAAGGACGCGCAATATGAAAAATTTATTTTATTATTAAAACAAATTCACATTAATGTTCCTTTTTGCGAGGCTATCTCGCAAATGCCCAAATATGCGAAATTTTTAAAAGAATTACTTTCTAATAAACTTAAATTAGAGGATATTTCGCATGTATCTCTCAACGCTGTCTACTCGGCGGCCCTTACTAATAAATTGCCCACAAAACAAAACGACCCGGGACGGTTTTCCATCCAGTGCCTTTTTGGCGATATATTAGTAAAGTACGCCTTAGCTGATTTAGGGGCTAGCATTAATCTGATGTCGTTCTCGCTCTTTTCACGTTTAGGTTTGGGTACTCCTAGTCCTACGAATATGCGCATCCAATTAGCGGATCGCTCGGTTAAGTTCCCTATCGGGGTAGTGGAGGACGTCCTTGTCCGAGTCGACAAGTTTACCTTCCCGGTAGACTTCGTCATCTTAGATATCGAGGAGGACGCCGAGGTACCAATAATACTCGGTCGCCCTTTTCTCGCCACCTCCTGCGCTCTAATAGATGTTAGTAATGGTAGTCTTCTCCTCCGAGTAGGCGATGATCCGGTTACTTTCTCTATTAATCCCTCGATGGACAATTTGTCATCGAGCGACGATTTCTGCTACTATTTAGATACCTTTTTTTGGAGATCGTTCTTCTCCCGTTTTCGAGTCCGTATTTTTAAATGATGATATTTATGCGCTCGAAAATTTTAAATGCGATGAGAATACTTCTTTAGACTTACCTTTCGAACCAATTGGTAAGAAAGACATAGGCATTAAAACCTCCCTAGAAGAACCGCCCATCCTAGACCTCAAACCCTTACCCGCATCGCTCAAATACGCTTTTTTGGGAAAAGGCGATACACTTCCCGTTATCATTTCTTCGGACTTGAGTGATTCGGAGACTTCCGATTTATTGGAAGTTTTATTTAAACATCGATACACAATTGCGTGGCAAATCTCTCACTTAAAGGGGATTAGCCCCTCCTTTTGCACCCATAAGATTTTTCTTAACGATAATTGCCGCAAAACGATTCAGCCGCAGCGTCGTCTTAACCCAAACATGAAAGACGTCGTTAAAGCCGAAATTATTAAGTTATTAGATGTGGGGATTATTTACCCTATTTCGGACAGTGCATGGGTTAGTCCCGTGCATGTCGTGCCCAAGAAGGGCGGTCTTACCGTAGTGGCGAATGAGCATAGCGAGCTCGTCCCAACTCGTACTGTTACGAGTTGGCGAGTGTGCATCGATTATAGGAAACTTAATGATACCACCCGCAAGGACCATTTCCCTCTTCCATTTCTGGATAAGATTTTAGTGCGTTTATCCGGTCATCCGTATTATTGTTTTCTTGATGGTTTATCGGGGTTTTTCCAAATCCCCATTTCCCCCGATGATCAAGAGAAAACAACTTTTACTTGCCCATTTGGCACCGTCGCATATCGAAGAATGCCATTTGGACTCTGCAATGCGCCGGCTACATTCCAAAGATGTATGCTAGAGATCTTTGGCGAGTTAGTAGAAGACATTATGGAAGTCTTTATGGATGACTTCTCTGTTTTCGGACGCTCTTTTTCCGATTGCCTTCACAATTTAGATCGTGTCCTTCAACGGTGCGAGGACATAAGTCTTGTTTTAAATTGGGAAAAATGCAACTTTATGGTTCGAGGAGGTTTGATCCTCGGCCATATGATTTCATCTAAGGGGATAGAGGTGGATAAGGGCAAGATAGAAATTATAGAAAAACTTCCGCATCCAACAAACGTAAAATCTATTAGGAGTTTCTTAGGCCATGCGGGCTTTTATCGACGCTTCATTCAAGATTTTTAAAAAATAACAAAGCCGCTAACTCACCTCTTGGAAAAGTAATCACGTTTCATCTTTAGTAGCGAATGCGAGTCCGCCTTTAATTTAATAAAACAAAAACTTATCACTTCACCAATTTTAGTGGCCCCTAATTGGTCCCTTCCGTTCAACATTATGTGCGACGCTAGTGATATTGCCTTAGGTGTCATTCTTGGCCAACGCGTAGAAAAACATTTTCATCCTATTTATTACGCTAGCAAGACGCTCACTTCGGCACAAGTAAATTACACGAGAACGGAAAAGGAAACTTAGCCGTCATTTTTGCTTTTGATAAGTTTCGCTCGTATATAACGCTATCTAAAGTTATCATTTTTACCGATCACTCCGCGCTTAAGTATTTATTAGCTAAAAATGATGCGAAGCCCCGCCTTCTTCGATGGATTCTCCTCCTACAAGAGTTTGATTTGGAGATCCGAGATAAGCGGGGAGCGGAAATCTAGCGACAGACCACCTCTCCTGTTTAGAAAATCCGGGTGCGGAAGCGCTCGTCGAATATGAAATAAATGACAGATTCCCCGAGGAATGCCTTCTTGCCATTAATAAATCTTCATCATCTTCGCCTTGGTTCGCAGATTTTGCAAATTACTTAGTAGCGCGGGTGCTTCCAAGAGAGTTTTCAAGTCATCAAAAGAAGAAATTCTTTTCTGACTTGAAAAATTTCTTTTGGGAGGACCCATTTCTTTTTCGTATCTGCGCGGACCAAGCGGTC
This sequence comes from Platanthera guangdongensis, assembly GCA_039583875.1. NCBI lineage: Eukaryota > Viridiplantae > Streptophyta > Magnoliopsida > Asparagales > Orchidaceae > Platanthera > Platanthera guangdongensis. The sequence continues at coordinate 165,583,107 of CM077150.1, read as the reverse complement.
CGAAGATGCGTTACGGGTGTGGAGTGCTTGCAAATTCTTAAGCACTGCCATGAGGGTCCAGCCGGTGGGCATTATCAAGCCAACCGGACCGCTCGGAAGGCGCCAGAGGCGGGCTACTTTTGGCCCACTCTCTTCAAAGACGCGCATAATTTTGTGCGCGCATGCGATAACTGTCAGCGGTCGGGTAACATCTCTCATCGCGACGAGATGCCCCAAAACATGTTTTTAGAGTGCGAAGTCTTTGATTTGTGGGGCATAGATTTTGTTGGCCCCCTACCTCCATCTATCAAAAATATGTATATTTAAGTGGCGGTCGACTACGTATCAAGGTGGGCGGAAGCGCAAGCTCTACCCACCAATGATGCGGGAGTCGTCGTTACATTTCTTAAAAAACTATTTTCTCGCTTCGGCACGCCTCGCGCAATTGTTAGTGATAGGGGAACGCATTTCTGTAATGCTCTTATGGCTAAGACGTTAGCTAAATACGGAGTCACGCACAAGCTTGCCACCCCCTACCACCCGCAAACAAGTGGCCAAGTTGAGGTAGTAAATCGAGAGATTAAGCGAATTTTAGAAAAAACCGTTTCGCTAAATAGGAAATATTGGTCCGTTAAACTCGACGATGCGTTGTGGGCATATCAGACGGCATACAAAACCGCAATTGGTTGTACACCGTTCCGGTTAGTCTACGGCAAAGCGTGTCATTTACCCGTAGTATTAGAGCATCACGCTCTTTGGGATTTAAAACTCTTAAAGCTCGACTCCAACTTAGCCGCTCAGAATAGAAAACTGTAACTAAACGAGCTCGATGAATGGCATGCGAACGCTTACGAGAGCAATAAATTCTATAAAGAGCGCTCTAAGTTATATCACGATCGAAAAATCAAGTCCCAAAAATTATTTTCTCCGGGCGATCTTGTCCATCTTTATAATTCTCGTCTTAGGCTTTTTCCAGGTAAACTAAAATCTAGATGGTCCGGTCCCTTCCTAGTTGAAGAAGTTTTTCCATATGCAACCGTACTCGTCTCCCACCCGGACAAAGGTTCATTTAAAGTAAACGGTCATCAGTTAAAGTCTTATATAGCAGGCGACCCAGTGATCGGTTTTAGCGAAACCATAACTTTCCTCCACATTATAAACAAGCCAAAATAGTCAAGCTACACGACTATAAACAAAGCGCTCCTGGGAGGCACCCCTCGCTTATCTTTTTCGCTCTTTCCTTATTATCTTTGTTGCTTTTTCTAATAAACGCAGGGTTTCTGATTGGACTTCCCCGAACGCGCATCAGGGACGTTTCTACCCCCCCCCCCCCTCTTTACTTTTGTACATATCGCATTTTATTTAATTTTTATTCCGCATACTTACGTTACAACATTGGGGACAATGTTGGACTTAAGTATGGGGGTATTTTCGTGCTTTACTTTCTGCACTTCAATTTTTCGGCATTTCAAAAATAGAAAAAAATACATATAACAACAAAACAAAATCAAAAAAATAAAAAAAAACATCTTAAAATGAAAAAAAATTTAAATGAAAAATCCAAAAAAAAATGTTTTTGTTCTCTTTCTTTCTTTTTTCCAAAAACTCAAAAACAATTAAAAAAAAGGAAACAAAAAATATATTTAGTTTCACTTTGTAAATATTTTTTTACATACTCTTTTCTCTCTCCCCCTTCCTCATTGTTGTAAAAACCTCTCTTTTTCTCCCATATTTTTGTACATATAATGCAAATTCTCTCAAAAAAAAAATACCAAAAAAAAGATAATAGTTCAAAAAAAATTTCAAAAAAAAATTGAGAAAAACAAAAATACAAAAAAAGATAATAAATGAAAAACAGAAAAAACAAAAATACAAAAAAAGATAGTAAATGAAAAACAGAAAAAAAATGATGATAAAAATTATAAAAATCAAAAAAATGTTTTGAAAAAAATAAATCAAATATTCCATCCTTAACTTTCCTGCTATCCAAAAATTTTGTTCGGAGTTTATTTATATGTGAATACTATTAATTCTTTGTTTGCTATTCGTTTGTTAATTATTGAGTGAAAAATTTAAATAGCCGGGGTTAAGTTTTAAAGAATTCTTTATGCTTTGTTAAAAATAGCGAACTCGTTTTAGGCACTACTTCTAATTTTTCATTGATAGGAGCACGTGTATTATGTTAGGAAATAACGACTATAGAATTCAATTATACTTACTTTTAGCTTTCTGAAAAAAATTGGAACGTACAAATTTTTAAGATTAAAAATCTAGTTTTCCTTTCTCCCCTAACCTTATCATGACCTACTTGGCATGATAAAATTTTCTATCCTTAAAAGATCTTATGTCAATGGGAATAAGATTTCGTTCAGTAAACATAGACACCCAATAATTTAAAAAAAATTATATATGAAGTAAGAGGATAAAATTCATTACTCCTACAAATATACATTGGGTTAATTTTATTCTTATGATGTTGAAAAACAAAAATCATATTAGGAAAATAAGATTTCGTTTTCCTAATAATCCAAAAAAAATGGAGGTTCGAGAAAAAATTATCTCACCTCAAAAATCAAAACCCTCTTCATAAACCCACTACCCCCTTAGCCAATTACACGATTCTAGAATTAATTCAAAAATCTTTTGAAGAGCATAATTAGTAAATTGTATTACTTCTAGTAGCACTCGTATAAGCTAGAGTTCTTATAATTCCAAACTATTTTCGTTAATCTAACCATTACAAATGTTGCCTTCTATTTGATTACATCAAGAAGTCTTTTGGCCAAAACTTTTGCGCTATTTAAATCATCTACATAATTTTAGGACTTAACTCTTACACCCCGTATATTTATTTCGATCTCTCTTATAATTGATTAAGCGGTAGCTAAACTTAGAGTTTTTTTATTCCTTATAGATTCGCCTCAAACTTTTGCTCTGGAATAGCAAAAGCCTAAGTATGGGGGTATTTGATGAATTGTAAATATACGTATTTTTGTGCACATTAATTTAGTTATTTTCATTTATTTTCGTCATTTTTACTTATTTTTGTTCAATAAAATACTCATATTCTTGTAAATTTACTACTAACTTGTTTTATTTTATTTTTCAGAAAAATTCCAAAATCTGTCAAAATTGGGCAGTACACGCCCGTGTTATTTGGGTCACGCCCGTGACCAGGATGTGACAGCTCAAATTCCGTGAAGTTGCAAATTTCTGAAGTAGAAAGCTTGACACGCCTGGTGTCACGCCCGTGTCACCCGACACGGGGTGTGACCCAAGCCCGTATCCTCTCCTCTCGACACTTTCCGCTCGACATTCGTCGAGTGTCGAAACCAACAGTCACGCCCAGCATCACGCCCGTGACCTGGGGCGTCACTCAATCTCAGCTCGACGATTTCAACTCGACACTTTACACTCGACATTCGTCAAGTGTCGACACCAACTGACACGCCCGGAGTCACGCCCGTGACCGGGGGCGTGACCTTTCCAGCTGGCCCGACAAGATGCTGCCGAAGACTTTTGACGCAACACGCGCCCGGTTCTACCTCCCCGACATGCCCAGAGTCACGCCCGTGACTTGGGGCGTGATAGTCGTGAACTCTGCCTGAAGTCAACTTTCCTGTCAAATCTCCGGCCGCCATCATGAATAGTAGTGACACGCCCCCCCTACACGCCCGTGATGGAGGGCGTGTACTTAGAATTTTTTTGCCTATAAATTGCCCATTTCTGTAAGGTCCAAGGGTTCAGATTTTTGGGCCATTTTAGTGTCTTTTTGTGGGCTGTATCCGTGGATTCTAGTGCTATGTAAGGAGATTTTTCCCTCCTTTATTTCATGTTTTGTTTTGCTTTATCTTTTAGCTTTGTAATAGCTTGATAATTTTAATAAAAATGTTAGATTATCTCTCTCTTTATAGCATGAAAATTCATTTGGATGGCTTACTTCTTTCCCTTTTTTATCCTTGGTTTCATCTTTGTTCTTCATTTATGAAAAGTGTATATGTTTGTATGAGTGTAACATGTTTAATATTCATGTTTTTAATTTGTCTTCATGATAGGTTTTGTAGTAGATTTCATTTCCAAGCATGGTAAGATATGGTTATCTCATCTTCAACATGTTCTTCTTTAATGTTTTTTTTTTGTTTATTATTTCATACTTATGTATTTGTAAAAGAGATTTGAAAGTGAATTTTATTTTCTTTTCTTAGGTTTTTTGTAGGATTGTAAAACCTCTTTTTGTTCTTTTCATTTTCTTTTTCACTTTTTTATCACTTTCATGAAAACATAAGAATGAAAATCTTGTAATTTTAATTTTTCAAAAACTTTGGTTTTTAATTTGTTTTGAAAAACTTTTGTCTTCTAAAAATTGTAATTTCTTCTTTTTATTTGTTTTTGGCAAAACCTAAGCATGAAAAAGTAAAAGTTTTAATTTTTAGGTAACTTTCATTTTTCTTTTAATTTGTGTGTGTGAGTGTATGAGTATAACTTTTTATTGCTTTCTTCATTTATGAAGAGTGTGTGAGTGTAGGTGTTAAATTTTAATGCTTTCTTTTAATGCTTTGTTCAAATTTTGTAGAGTGTGTGAGTGTATGTGTTAGTTTTATTGTTTTCTTGAAATTCATATGGAGTGTGTGTGTTTGTGTGAATTTATTTCCGCCTACTCGTTAAGTGTTAAATGGCGCATCGTTTTCATTTTCAGTCCTACTCGTTTGAGTAGGACTTGTTATTTTCTTTCTTTATTTTTCCGCCTACTCACTTGAGTTAAATGGACGTATCTTTATCTCCCTGTAAATATTTGAGAAAGCCCTGTAATCGCATTTATTTTCTCCTACTCATTTGAGTAGGTCTCGCTTTCATTTTAATCCTACTCGTTTGAGTAGGACTTGCAATTTTAAGTTTTTATTTCCCGCCCCCACTCGTTTGAGTGGGACTCGTAAATTTGAATTATGCAAATTTCTTTTATGTGTAACTTAGTTTCCGTTTAATTTTTAATTTGGAGTGTGCGTGAGTTCTTATTTTAGCTAACTTTTCAGCTTTCTAAATGTTCTTTTATTTTTCTTATGTCATCTTCTTATAATCATTTAGCGTTTATTTCGAACACGCGCCTCATTAAATTATAAAGCCGTCCCCATACCGATGTGTGGCTAATCGCTATTAGCCTCGGCATCGAAGAGCTTTGGGACATTTAAAATGATTTGTAATAATTCAAGCTCATTATTTTCATTTTAATTTAAGCACTTAAGGTTTACCCCGGGTTTACGACGCGTAGGACCACATATCGATGTGTGGGCCCTATTTCCGTAGTCCATATGCTAGCTAGCCGAGAGGCCGTGCATATGGACCGATCACCCCTGGGTAAATAGAGTTGCGTGCATACCCTCGAAAGAGGACAAGCGTACTTCTACTGGATTGGGTTCCCCACCCAAAAGCGGGGTTCTTAGCGTAAAGCGGGCGTTAAGAGGAATCCTTCATCGGACTAACGTTCGGTCGAATAGTCTTAACGTTTAGGTGAGCGAACATTTATGGAACCTCCACGGCCAAGTTGCCTTTTATTAATTTGAAAACTAAGTTCTTTAATTATTTAAAATTATTTTAGTCTTAATCCGATTCGATGCCGAGCGTTAACCCTTCGTCGAATATTTTCTAAATCGTTTTTTCACTCCTTTGCTTTTCCGTCTTTAGTTAATTAAAAAATCCACCTTACTTTCAGTAAAATAATAGTCCTCTCGGAGGAGTAAGAATAGTCAACACGACCCCGAGAACAATACGACCTCGGTATTCCCCCGAATATCGAGTACTACTTGCGATAGGTGCACTTGCCTACCTCAGCAAGCCCGCGGCGATCGACTCACCGAACCAACCACAGTAAGAGTCTGTTCGCGGGCCCATCACGTGCCGTGGTTTCTAAAACATGTAATATCAAGTAAACCATTTTGTAAGGCCTTAAGGTCTGTACTTGTGTATGTACAACATTCCTATTTGGTATTAGTGGACATTCATGCTTTTGTGCTGGGTTCTTTATTGCAACTTATTAAACTGCTTCCGCTAGAATGCTCTGTGTAGGACGTTATGATTGGTTGGATGGTTTCCATGAGTAACCACCCGGTCTGTCTGTGGTATATGGCATCGGGCCCCGGCTGGACCTACTTCTATATGCTATGCGACGGATAGGGGGTGTTACAATTTAGTATCAGACTACTGGTTTTGGTCGGGCTTAAAATGAATTCGTGGACGAATTCTTTTTAAGGGGTGGTGAGCACATCTGTGTGCGTCATCGTTATAACAGTAAAAGAACCCATGAATGTCCACTTAGTAATGAAAATACACGTGTTTGAGGAACCTGCGTGTTCCTATAATTGCTGCTTGCAATTTTATTTGGTCGCTTAACGGTGTTTTGTACAACTATAGGTGACCAGAAGTGGTGCTGGGCCGTCGGAACGTCGAGTTTCTGGGGCTAGCAGTGTACCTAATTAAGCTCCTGCAACACCTCTATCGGCTGAGACCATACGATTGGTGGCCGAAGCATTGTTGGCCATGATTAATGCGCAGCCTGCAAGGCAAACACAGTAGCCCGCTCCTGCGATGGAGCAGGTACTGCTGCAAGCGGCTGAGCCGAGGAGAGTGGAACAGGTGGTAGAGGAACTGGTGGTGCCAAGGATGGCAACCGAGAGACAGCTCAAGCATGTCATAAGCTTTAATCCTCCGGTATTCTCGGGGTTGGGAACCCCATCTCAAGCTGAAGACTGGCTCTCCATGGTAAAGAGAGTCATGATAGCAATGGAGACGAAGGAGTGACAAATGACCACCATTGCTACGTTCCTTCTGGACGGTGAAGCGAGATTGTGGTGAGAAGGATTGGAGCTGCATCATTTGAGAGGTAGACAACTTACAGATGTCCTGATGGAAGAGTTCTCGGGACTGTTCTTAGCAAGGTACCTCCCTTCTACTCAGAGGATTTCGCTGGAGAACGAGTTCCTGAAGTTGGTACAAGGGGACAGTAGCGTGGATGAATATCTCCACGAGTTTACTCGTTTGAGTCGATATGCTAGCTCCACCATTGCGGATGAGGAGCGCAAGACGAATCGATTCTATGAAGGGTTGAGAGATGAGTTGAGGTTACTACTCTCGGGGCCGATGACGCAGGGTTTCTTGACCTTGGTCAACACGGCCCGATCCTTGGAGATGGATATGAAGAATGTACAAGCAAAGAAAAGCTTGGGTGATAAGAAGTTGGAGTTCAGAGTGCCGAACTCCTCAAAGTCTGTGTTCCGGAAGTGGAACAAGAAAGCTAGGACATCGGGTCAAGCCCCCTCTACTGGTGCTTCTGGGACGACAACGGGTCGGATCCCGGGCACATGTTATAACTGTGGGAATCCGGGGCATTATGCCCGTGAGTGCCGGAGCGGACGCCCCAAGTCCGAAAGGAAGTCGGGAGCAAATTACGAAGAGAAGGGCAAGGCGGTGGAGTCGGTCGCGTCCCAATATGCTCAGGCCCAACCAAGGGTGTATAATCTTGGCCAACAAGAGGCAATCAAACAGGCGGATGTGGTGACAGGTACAGTTTAATTTATAGCAAGTTAATTCCTTTAAATACTTATTATGCACATGTTACCTTACCATTGCTTGTTTAGGATTTGTTTTGATTTGTGAAAATGCTGCAAGAGCACTCTTCGATACGGGAGCTTCACACTCCTTCTTGTACGAGGGATTTATATCACGCATGAGAGTCCCTTCTTCGATGGAGAAGGATAAGTTGGATGTGTTGTTGCCTAATGTGTGTTCGATGCGCGTGGATAGGATCTGCGATGTTAAGATTTGTATTGGGAATCAGGAGTTCGATCTGCAGGTGTCGTTACTTCCATTGGTGGAGTTCGACGTTATATTTGGCATGGACTGGCTCTCGGAGCAGCATGCCTATATTGATTGCGGTCGCAAGAAAGTCAAGCTGGGAGCAAGTCATGAAACGACTTTTACGGGCTTAAATGGGTCGAGCAAGACGTTGATGTCTGCTCTTTAGGTGGTGAAGGCGGTTTGTGCTGGTGCAGAACTGTTCTTTACACTAGTGGAGGTTGTAAAGCCGAAGCCCGCGTTGGATTGTATTTCAGTAGTATCGGAGTACCCTGCGTGTTCCCTAGAGATCTTCCTGGAGCCCCGCCTCAGCGGGTGATATATTTCATGATTGAGCTAGTGCCAGGTGCAAAGTCTGTTTCACGATCTCCATATCGGCTAGCGCCTAAGGAAATGACGGAGCTGAAGGTTCAACTGCAAGAGTTGTTGGAGCAAGGGTATGTGCGCCCAAGTTCTTTGCCTTGGAGCGTGCCGGTCCTCTTTGTTAAGAAGAAGGACGGACGCTTGAGGCTATGTATTGATTATCGGGAGCTCAAGAAGTTGACGGAGAAGAACAAGTACCCGATTCCCCGGAGCGATGACCTTTTTGATCAGTTGGTCGGGTCGACGGTGTACTCGAAGTTAGATCTCAAGTCTGGGTACTATCAGCTGCGAATAAGGGAGAGTGATATCCCGAAGACAGCGTTCAGTACGAGATACGGGCATTATGAGTTTACGGTCATGCCGTTTGGGCTAACTAATGCGCCGTCAGTGTTCATGGATTTGATGAACAGGACCTTCAGGGAGTACTTGGACCATTTTGTGATCGTCTTCATCGGCGATATTTTGGTGTACTCGCAAAGTGAGGAAGATCACTTCAAGCATCTTCATTTTGTTTTGGAGACTCTAAGGAGGAATCAATTGTTTGCTAAGTTCTCGAAGTGCGAGTTTTGGTTATCCTCAGTGGCGTTCCTCAGTCATATAGTGAGTGGACAGGGTATTGCTGTGGATCCGGCGAAGATTGTTGCGATACGGGAGTGGTCTGAGCTTTCTACGATTACAGAAGTCCGGAGCTTTCTGGGGCTTGCCGGCTATTATAGGCGCTTCGTAGAGAACTTCTCGCGGATAGCGTTACCTCTCACTACTTTGACGAGGAAGGAGCAGAAGTTCATTTGGACGCCGGAGTGCGCGCGAGCTTTTGAGGAGTTGAAATGTCGGTTGACCACAGCGCCTGTGCTGAGTTAGCCATGTGGGACCGAAGGTTATGAGATTTACAGCGATGCTTCGGGCAGCGGTTTGGGTTGCGTGCTACTGCAACACGGAAGTGTAATAGCTTATGGCTCGAGACAGCTAAAAGTGCATGAAAGGAACTATCCGGTCCATGACTTGGAGTTAGCGGCCGTGATTTTTGCCTTGAAGCTGTGGAGGCATTATTTGTATAGTGTGAAGATTAATATCTACACCGATCACAAGAGCCTGAAGTATCTGATTGATCAGAAGGATCTGAATATATGGCAGCGTAGATGGATGGAGTTCCCGGGGGACTATACATTCAAGATCCAATACGTGCCTGGTAAAGGTAATGCGGTTGCGGACACATTGAGTAGCCGAGCCCCAGCTCAAGCCAATTGGCTATCGGTGCATGATGAGCGGTTAGTGCGGGAGTTGGAGGCGTTGGAGATTGTTTGGGTGGATAAGCAATCAAGTGCTGAACCAGTACTGAATTGGACTGAAGTCCAATATGACCTGCCTAATCGGATTCGACAGGCTTTGGATATGGATGTCCATATGAAGCAGTTCATGGTAGAGGCCCTGGATGGGTCAAATTCCCAATTCGTTGTGGAGGACGGATTTGCTTTGGAAAGACGGTCGTCTGTGCGTCCCAAGTGTGGGCAATTTGCGGGTGCAATTATTTTACGAGGCACACCATACCAAGTACTCAATTCACCCGGGGAGAACGAAGATGTACCACGATGTAAAGAAACAGTTTTGGTGGCCGGGTTTGAAAAGGGATGTGGCGCTCTACGTGGCGAAGTGCCAAACTTGCGCCTTGGTGAAGGCAGAGTGCCAAAAGCCGGGAGGATTTCTTAAGTCCTTGCCTATTCCGGAGTGGAAATTCGATGACATCTCTATGGACTTTGTGCACGGTTTGCCAAGGTCGCAAAAGGGGAACGACACCATTTGTGTGTTTATAGATCGGCTAACGAAGGTGTCGCATTCATTCCGCATAGGAAGGATGATCCGGTGGAGAAGTTTGCAAAACTATATGTGGATAATATAGTACGGCTTCACGGTGTGCCCCGCAGCATCGTGAGTGACCGAGATGGACGGTTCACATCCAATGATTGGAGGCTAGTGCAGCAAATGTTGGGAACAAAGTTGAAATTCAGCACAGCCTTCCATCCGCAAACAGATGGGCAGACTGAGAGGGTCAATAGAACCATGGAAGACATGCTCCGCAAGTGTGTCTTGGACTTTGGAAAGCAATGGGAAGACCACCTTTATTTGGTGGAGTTTGCATACAAAAATAGCTACCAGGCGAGTATTCAGATGGCGCCCTTCGAGGCCCTTTATGGTATAAAATGTCGCACGTCGTTGCCTTGGCTAGAAACGGGTGAGACAAAGTTGTATAAGTGATTAGAAGTGGAGGATGCTACTTCGTTGGTGCGTACCATTCGGGAGAGGTTGCTTATCGCTCAGGACCGGCAAGCGAAGTACTATAATGCCAAGCACAAGAACGTGGAGTTCGCTGTGGGCGATTGGGTGTACTTAAAGATCAAGCCGTTCAAGGGTGTCTCGCGGGTGCGGCGATTGAAAAAGCTAAGCCTGAGGTACCTTGGGCCGTTTGAGGTTCTGGAGCGGGTTGGTGAAGCAACCTATCGGTTGAAGTTTTTAGTTGAGCTAAGTGGTTTACATGAAGTATTCCATATTTCAGTGCTACGGAAGGCGGTGCAAGAGCCATCGCAAGTGATTGTGGTTGATCAAGTGCCGGTGGATAGTGGGCTGACGACAAAAGTGAAGCCCGTGCAGATTGAGGACTCGGAGGTCAAGCGTATACGCAATAAAGAGATCAGGATGGTCAAGGTCCTATGGGACAATTGCGGTCGTGAGGAGATCTCTTGGGAGCGATAGCAGACTATGCTTGACGAGTATCCGGAGTTGTTCCGCTCAGGTACAATTTAATTTTGGTACTTGTCTTTCCTTTATATAATTTCGTGGATGAAATTATTTTAAGAGGGGGAGAGTTCTAACGACCCGAAACTCAATAGACGACGGGGGACGTTTTGGGCCAGATTTAGAATCTGACAGTAGGCACACGGCCTGGGACACGGGCGTGTCCCAGGGCATGTCGGGCTGGAGTCGACGACTTGGCCGCGGAAGTCGACATTTTGCGCTCGACGAAGTGTCAAGACGGGGCACACGGCGTGAGACACAGGCGTGTCTCAGGGCATGTCGAGCCCGTGTCGACAACCGGCCCGGGGTGTCGACATTTTCGCTCGACGGTGTGTCGAGACAATGCACACAGCCTAGGACACGGGCATGTCCAAGGCCGTGTCGGCTGGTCGACGAACTTCACTCGACGAAGTGTCGAGACCATGAACATGGCCTGGAGCCCAGGCGTGTTCGAGTGGACATGGGTTAGGACACGAGCGTGTCCAAGAACCCGTGTGAGTCTCGGGTTGTTTTCGGGCTAAATCGATGGGGGCACACGGCCGACCATACGGCCGTGTTAGTTGGAACACGGGCGTGTCAGGTTGAACACGGGCGTGTTGAATGCCCGTGTGTTATTCCAGGCGCGTCGATTTTGATGGAGAATGGGGCACACGACACTGGACACGGGCGTGTGCCAGGCCATGTTCGGTCCAGATTGTATATTTCAGGCCTGAATCAAGGCCGTTTGTTTCTTTAATTTGGGATCCGATGGTTGGGGTTTGTTCCTACTGGGATATACCTGGGATTGGACCTTTGAAACCCTCACTTTTACTTGAGTGGTTCTCTTTCTAAGTCAAGAGAGAGGTGAGAGCAAAGGAGGAAGAAGAAGCGAGATTCGGCCATTGGAGGAGCTTCGAAGCTCCAAATCGCGAGCCGACTTCGGATCCACGGAGGCGAAGAGAGTGCGGTGCTTTTCATCTACTTACTTTTCCATGGCGCCAAGGAAGAACGCTAGGGTAACGATTCTCTTCTTGTGCATGTGAAGCTCTCCTTCTTTGCATAGGAAGCCCGCTCTCGCGAGTTTGAGGTGAGTTGGAGGCGTTCCTTCGGGTAGATATGTAAAGTCCTCGTTGTTTAGAGTCCGTATTAGAGAACGGACATAGGCATGATGTGTGAAGCCTACCCGGACATGTTGGTCTTGATCGGTGATGTTGCATTGCATAAATGCCGGAGAAGACTCCGTGCGATTTGTTGTTTTTCGTGTTTTCTACACGGTAGATTGCAACAGGGAGCCTTGGGGATTAACCCAAATGTGCACCCGGAAAACTGGGCGGATACGTGATCTTGCCAAGTTGGAGTCCTGAGAGCCAACTTGAACATAACCGGGTTATGTGAATTGTGTGAAGGAAACGGGACTCGAGAGAAGTTTGACCCGCACATATGGCTTAAAATGTCGTTGCGATGTGAGCACGGGTTAGATGGAACCGTACCCGTTCTCTGTCATTCGGTTAAAGAGACCTAAGGGTACATGACACTTGTCGTTGGCATATATGAGGGTCTTCAGCGGTCTATGGCTTAAATTGTCGTGACCCATGCCGGGAAGACAAATAGCTCATATGTTTGGTCGTCAAAGTGGCGGTTGTGAGTCTGGAATGTCTATGGCTTGAATTGACGTGACATTGGCAGGTTCACTGAGAATATGCCCTAAGTGCATGGGGTGTGTGGCCGTGTGAGCCTACGCCTGTGATGTTGTGACAATACTATATTGCTCGCTTATGATAATGAAATGCAGGGAAGGAGCATCGCCGCACCGAGTTGGGGGCGGGATCGTTATAATTTGGTCAGCATTGCTGACCGTTGCCTTGTTTTGCCACCGTGCGGTGGTTTGTTGCTTGCAGGTGCTGCTGGACCAAGCGGTCAATAGCGGGCTAAAGCCCAAATTGCGAAGCTGGCCCTCGAAGGCCAAATTGGAGTGTTTACTGCTTTTATTCATGTATGACCGGCCTGCGTTCCGTGGTTTGTAAAACATGTAATATCAAGTAAACCATTTTGTAAGGCCTTAAGGTCTGTACTTGTGTATGTACAACATTCCTATTTGGTATTAGTGGACATTCATGCTTTTGTGCTGGGTTCTTTACTGCAACTTATTAAATTGATTCCGCTAGAATGCTCTGTGTAGGACTTTATGATTAGTTGGATGGTTTCCATTGAGTAACCACTCGGTCTGTCTGTGGTATATGGCGTCGGGCCCCGGCCGGAACTATTGCTATATGCTATGCGACAGATAGGGGGTGTTATAGCTGAAGCATCATGAGAGGAATTACCCTATCCATGACTTGGAATTGGCGGCGGTAATCTTTGCACTGAAATTATGGCGGCACTATGTTTACGGTGCGAAGATGGAGATCTTCACGGATCACAAAATCCTAAAGTATCTCCTAGATCAAAAAGACTTGAATATGCGGCAGCGCAGATAGGTCGAGTTCCTTCGAGACTATGAGGTGGCGATTCAGTATACGCCAGGCAAAGCAAATGTGGTGGCAGATGCCTTGAGTAGAAAATACTCTGGACAAGGGAATTGGATCGAAGCCCATGATGAGCGGTTGGTGCTGGACTGAGAGTCCCTCGGCTTGGAGTGCGTAGCAAGGGGCGAGTCTAGTATGGCTCGGTTGAACTGGATTGAAATGCAGAATGATTTGTCGGATTGTATTCGGGAAGCGACCCGTTTGGATGATGAGTTTCAGCCTTACGTGGTGGAAGCTCAAACGGGCGAGAGCAGCGCCTGGGAGTTGATTTATGGGATTCTGAGGAAGGACAGAAGGATTTGTGTACCGCAGTTCGGCAAGCTCCGTGAGGAGTTGATTTTTGAGGCTCACTTTACAAAGTACTCCATTCATCCGGGAAGTACAAGGATGTACTTTGATATGAAGAAATCCTTTTGTGGGCCTGGACTGAAGCGAGACGTAGCTTTGTACGTGAATCAATGCCAAACTTGTGTCTTGGTGAAGGCCAAGTGTCAGAAGTCGGGCGGGTTCCTGAAGCCTCTTCCTATTCCCGAGTGGAAATTTGATGACATCTCCATGGACTTTGTGCATGGGTTACCTAGACCGCAGCAGGGTAACGATGCAATTTGGGTGATTGTGGATCGCTTAACCAAAGTGGCTCATTTCATCCCAAATCGGAAGGAGGACACCGTGGAGAGGCTGGTAGAGTTGTATGTTCGCAACATTGTGCGACTACATGGGATTCCTAAGAGCATAGTTAGTGATCGCGATGTATGTTTCACGTCCAAGGACTGGAGGTTGGTTCAGAAGAGTTTGGGCACGAAACTCAAGTTTAGTATGGCTTTCCATCATCAAACTGGCGGGCAAACTGAAAGAACAAACCGTACTATGGAGGATATGCTGAGGATGTGTATTCTTGACTTCAGAAAGAAGTCGGAGGATCACCTCTTCATGGTAGAGTTTGCTTATAACAACAGTTACCAAGCAAGTATAAAGATGGTGCCATACGTAGCTTTGTATGGGAAGCGGTGCCGAACACCGATGTCTTGGACAGAGGCGGGAGACACCAAACTTTTCAGAAAAGAAGTGGTAGCTGATGCATGTGAGTTGGGGCGAACCATTCAAGAGTGCATGAAGGTGGCTCAAGATCGGCAAGCAAAATATTTTAACGCTCACCACAGGAAGTTGGAGTTCGCGGTAGGAGATTGGGTCTATCTAAAGTTCAAGCCGTTTAAAGGCGTTTCCCGCATTTACGGACTCAAGAAGTTATGTCCAAGGTTTTTGGGACCTTTTGAGGTTATAGAACGGGTGGGAGAAGCAGCATACCGGCTAGCGTTGTCCACAGGGCTGAGTGGATTACACGACATCTTCCATGTCTCCATCTTGAGGAAAGCCTTAGTAGAGGCTAGTGTGGTGATCGAATCGACATCAGTGCCGATAGAAGAGGACTTGAGGACGCGAGTTCATCCAGTTGTTATAGAGTATTCAGAAATTTGGCGATTGCGGAACAAAGAGGTCAAACTCATAAAAGTCTGATAGGACAACTGCGGTCGTGAGGAGCTCTCGTGGGAGAGCGAACAGACCATTCGGGAGGAGTATCCAGAGTTATTTCGTTCAGGTATCATTTAAGTTTTGTGCATCTTTCACTTTCTATAATTTCGGGACGAAATTCTTTTAAGGGGGGGGAGAGTTGTAACGCCCCAAAAACTCGAAAGAGGGATGGACTGTGTTTAGAGCCAAGTTGGGGTATTCGTAGGGGTCACACTCGTGTCCCAGGCCGTGTCGTGCTCGGGTTCGACGAAGAACCCGAGAGGTCGTCGAACTGAGCTCGACGAAGTGTCGAGACATTGAACACTGTCGGGGACACGGGCGTGTCAAAGACTATGTCGTGCTCGGGTTCGACGAATTTTTCGAGTGGTCGACGAAACTACAGTCGACAATCATTGAGACAAGGAACACAGCCTGAGATACGGGCGTGTCCCAGGCCGTGTCCAGCTCGGGTTGTTAGCTGAGCCGTGTCGGGGGATGAACACAGCATGAAGACCAGGCGGGTTCGGGTTTGGCACGGGCGTGTCAAATATGATACGGGCGTGTCGAGTACCCGTGTTCTCCTCGGGTTGTGTTTGGTCCTGTATCGATGGAGGAACACGCCCAGAAACACGGGCATGTACTGAGTGACACAGGCGTGTCATGTTTGATACGGGCGTGTCCAGAACCCGTTTCCTGTTCTGGGTGTGACGGTTCCAGCATCGATTGAGGTACATGGCCTTGGACACGGGCGTGTCACAAGCAGTGTTCGGCCCAAGAGTTTGGTTTTAAGTGTGAATCGTGGTCGTCTGATTCCTTCTAATGACATCTGATGGTCTAAAGTGTTCCTTGCTATGATTATTCCGGGAAAAAGATTTGAAACCCTAATTCCTCATCAAGTCTTCTCTTTCTAAAGTTTTAGAGAGAGGGGAGAGAAAGGAAGAAGGTGAAGTAGAGATACGGCTGCCGGAGAAGCTTCGGAGCCCCAAATCGCGAGCCGAGTCTATATCCTCGGAGGCAAGTCCATTGCGGTGGTTTTCAACCGGCTAAGTTCCTATGGCTAGGTACAGGGTCCGTAAGGTAACAACACTTCTCATCTTGGTTTCTAGGATGCGTGCTTAGCATCTTTGTTTTCAAGCTTTTGGGCACCTAATCTCTCAAATAAGAGGGGTTTGGGTAGCAATGGTTCAAGAGGAACCTTCGGGTCGATTGAGTCCGTCCCTGACATGATTTTCATTAGAGATCCGCTCCGTTAGTGGATTAGGCATTGTGGGTGAAGCCGTAGTCACGACTGTTAGTCCAACTCGGTGATGTTGCATAGCGAGCCTTAAGGATTTTCTAGAAATCCATTGCGATAAGATGTTGTTTGTGATGTGTGTGATTTCCCCCTTCTCTCGAGTGAGTACGTGTAGCCGGAACCAGACAAGGTTAGCTCTGCATTGGCGTTACATGGTTTACTTGATGGACATGGTAAGGTCCGCATTGGCGTTAGATGGTTTACTTGGTGCGCGGGGACGTTGCAGTACCAATGATGGATTCGGGTGGGAACGATTATGGATTGTGATGTGCTAAGGCGCAGCTTTGTCTCCGTGGTCGGCTGGCTATCCCGTAACGTGCAAGTCATGTGGGGAGAGTGTCCCAGCGAGACTAGTCCCCTTCTTTGAGACTGATGAGAACGCCGAGCATGGGACAAGCCCGAGCAATGAAGCCATGAGCTGGTGGGGTCCAGCAAGGGTTCTTAGAATCGATTTGTGTGTGATACGGAATCCTGATGCACGAAGTCAGACTTTGCAGGCAAGCCCGAGTCTAAGACCCATGAGCGGGCGGGGCCTTGGTAAGATTTCCGTGTTCGACTTGTATGTCGTTAGGGGAATTGCAGTACCCCTTTTGTTTGCGGCTTAACGCCAATGGGGAAATTGGAAGTACCCAGATGTTATGATGATGTGTTGGTTGCATACGCCATAGGGTTCCTTGGGTGAAGCCCGGGTTTTGCATACATGCTGCATAGTAGGCCCCCTTTTATTATATGCTCAACAAAGAAAACGTGTTTGTTGTTTGAGACATCCAAACCTGTTCTTTTAGATCTTTACATGTTTATGTATATGGTATACGAAGTGCTGACTTGCAGGTTAGAGGCGTACCTCGGGGTCCGTTAGGGGCATCCGGGTGGAGATGTGTTGGTTACACAGTTTGAGGTTAGCTCACCGGCCAAAAAGGCCTAAGTCTTATGAAGTGTTACAAGTTTTGTACTAGCTATAGTTTGTGGTATTGTATGTTTGGTTCTCTAGTTTTCAGGCTTGCATGCCGATGTAGTTTAGGAGTGCTTATGCACATTAATGCTTGATGTATTCATTTGAGTGTTGGACTTTCTATTATTGTAAGGCCTTAAGGTCGTTTCGATACTCTTATATATGTGGATAACTTCTGGTCTTGTTTACTATTTCCGCTGTTGTTTGATATTGAGTTTTGAGATTGGGTAGTTAATATCATCTTTTAGCTCTAAAGCTGTGGCGTCTGTATGTTGTGGGGCCCCGACTGGACCCATATTATACGATCATTATAGGGGAGATGTTACATCTATGGGTGAGGAATGTGAACCACGACTATTAGAAGGTTGCCTTAATCCACGGGCTTCGGGAACGCCCTTTGAAGTTCAAGGCAACAACTAAAGTGCCAACAACTTATCAGGAGTTGATTGCCCTGGTCAATCGCTTCATTAAAGGCAAAAATGCCACTCCGACCTACATTTCATCACTGACAGCTAAGGCAGAAGGAAGGGATGCTTCTAGTTCTTCCTCTGTTGGTCATCGTCACAATAAGCCTCCTTTACCCGACTATCATCCTCCTGCTTCAAGGGGGCGAAACTTCCAACACAAGAAACCATTCATTGGCCATCAACAGTTTCACGATTAGAGATTGCCGTTGGCCACCGCTCCTGCCTTACCTTCACAAGTACTTACTATTCTTCAGGATGCTCTGCCTGCTCCAAGACAGCATGACAGCAACTCCATGGAGGAGTTTGCTTATCTGGGTCTTAGCATTGATGACGTCGTCCATATTCTGCAAAGGATGTCTGAGGAAAAGAAGCATGGACCTCCGAGAGAGTGGAAGTGAAGGAACCATAGTCTGTACTGCGAGTTCCATAAAGAGAAGGGTCACTTGATCGAGGATTGCAAAGCCCTTCGCCAATTGGTAGAAAGACTGCTTGCTGAAGGCAAGATGAAGGACCTGGGCAAGAAAGATGCTTCATCAAAGTCATCTACCTCCAAAGGAAAGGAGGTGGTTGAAGCCTATTGGGAATGCGAAGAAGTTGAGGATGTTGGCCGTCTAGGGCCTATCAACATTCAGAGTGAATGCTTCGATGCTAATGATGAAGGAGCCTTGGGGCAGCTCTTTTGCATTCATGGTGGACCAGTGACCGAATCAACTCGAAAATATTCAATCGCAAGGGTCTCTAGAGAATAGGTCGCCTCTTCTTACTCTTCTGATCCATCAAGGGGAGATGTCACTTTTGGTCAAGCCGACCTTCCCCGATCTACCAACCCATTCAACGATGATGTTGTGATCCAGACAGCTATTGAAGATTACACCGTGGATAGAATTCTAATTGATACAGGCAGTTCCGTCAACCTTCTGTTCAAGACAAGTTTTGAGGCCCTGAAGACCGAATAGCCGCTGCTTTCCACCGAAAGGCCACTCTACGGTTTTTCCGGAGAAAGAAAAGAGGTTGAGGGAAGTGTTACACTTTCAGTGAGGCTTGGAGGAGTAACAAAACTAATCCAATTCATAAAAGTCGATGCTCCAAGCGGCTACTATGCGATCTTTGGGAGGCCTCTGCTCAACAAGTATGAAGTTGTGGTCTCAACATAGAACCTGGCAATAAAGTTTAATGTTGATGGCAAACAATGCAGAGTCAGGAGCGACACAAGGCAAGCTCGAGAGTGTTATCTTCGCACTGTCATCATGATAGAAATCAGTCCTCCCGCTTTACCAGCTGCACCAGAAACTTCTTCCTGATCAAAAGCAGCTGATGATAGAGAAGGAACTCACCTGAAACCTGCCCAGTTGACTCAAGGAGTCACCTGTTGAAGCCAAAAATGGCCTCCGTGGAGTTCGGGGTCCCAAAATAGGGGTGACCGCGCACCTACTTCCCTCAACCAAACGATCTAGGCACAAGATTAGGAACACAAGGGACAGACCCAAGGTCTCAGCGTGGAGGACCCACCGCATACCTGGAAGTCTAACAAACTCTTCCCCTCCCAAGCCAAAGGCTGAGCTAAGACATCTTCGGAGAGCGCTCTTGGCCGACCGGAACATCTAAGGAGGATCTCAAGACCAACTCTCTCCTATCCAGATGTGTCTCCTTGGGTCTACACAAAAATGCTCATCACCCGGCCTACTGATGGCGCAAATTCGTCGAGCAATGCCACGACACGCTGCCCAAACTGGGCCACTAACAGCGTAATTCCACTATTCTAACTGGCTGTCAACAGGACATGAGGGGCTTCCCGGCAACTATACCTCGGGGCCCTCACGGGGCGAGTGGTTCACGAGAACACCGCCCGCCTAAAACGGGGAAGAAAGCTACACATCCTCAGAGCATCACAGATATTAAAATAATATTACAGGAATATGAATTCCATACTTCGGCACGCAGGCCGGCAATATAAGCAAAAAAGGCCTTCGAGGGCCAGCACAAGCTTGGGATTAAGCCCGCTACTCCCCGCCTGGTACTACAACACCTGTACGCCAACGTCTCGACAAGTGGCGGTCAGCTAAATTCCAGTTGGTTAACATAAGATGGCCGAACATATTGCACATACCCCTTTTTCGGGGCTATGGTGTGCATTCCCTGCAAATGGAAAATATACAACTTCCTCGGAGTCTTCTCCGGGAACCCCAGAACATCACCAATCCGGCTCACACGTCCGGATGGGCTTCACACAGCATGCCTAAACCCATACTCACACTTTCGGGCGCTAACACAGTTAATTGTGGGGACGTACACGTCAACCCGTCAGAGAGCTCCCTTCCCCCACCCGTTGGTGGAGACGGGCTTCCATGCAAATATGGAAACTGAGGGCTTCACCTGCCCAAGTAGAAATTTCGTTACCCTTAATGCGTGTTTGGCGGGGCCGCAACCGCGCTCATTGCCCGAGGCTCCACGTCTAGCATCCGTAGTGGTTGTCCGTGCACGGATCCGACCTCCGCGGGAGAGTTGAAAGCTCCGAATGATTTTTCCCCTCCATGGCCGAGCCTCTCCATGGTCGACCATGCTCCAAGTGGCCGGCCGCTGCTGTACGAGGCCGATCCCCGCTCCAAGTAACACCGAGGAAGTCGATCCCGGCCTCCACGACTTCAGGCGGTGTCGGGGAAGCTGATCCCGACTGGCCTAGCTCCAAACAGCGCCGGGAGAGGAGCTCCCGGTCGACCGAGCTTTAGGCGGCGCCGGGAGAGGAGCTCCCGGCCGGTCTCGCTGTAGGCGGTGCCGGGAGAGGAGCTCCCGGCCGGCCTCGCTGTAGGCGGCACCGGGAGAGGAGCTCCTGGCAAGCCTCGCTGTAGGCGGGGCCGGGAGAGGAGCTCCCGGCCAGCCTTGCTTTGCCCTAGGCGGCGGCGACGAAGAGAGAGAGAGAGAGAGATGGGGTTGGGGATGCTTTGCGTAGGCGGCCGTGGAGGAGAGAGAGGCGGCGGGTTCGGCCTTGCCATTCCAGGCCGACGGAAGACGGAGACGCGCAGGGGCGGCGGTGCTGCTGCTGGTCGACGGGAGAGGGAGACGCGCCGGGGGCGGCGTGGCTGCTGCTGGTCGACGGGAGAGGGGATCGCGCCGGGGGCGGCGGGGCTGCTGCTGGTCGACGGGAGAGGGGATCGCGCGGGGCGGAGGGGCTGCTGCTGGTCGACGGGAGAGGGGATCGCACGGGGCGGTGGGGCTGCTGCTGCACCACGGCCGAACCCTAGCTGCTGCTGGTCGAATCCCGATCTCCCCCCCTTTTCCTTCCCTCTTCTTTTTTATTTTCTCCTTTTTTATCTTTTGCTGCTGTGCCCTCCCCCATACAGCTGTACCCGATCACTTGCCTCTTCCCCACTCAATCCACATATATATATATATACAAGCAATCGTGCACGGGGGACCCCGTGCGGGCAACATTCATCGTGGGTGCGACATTTGTCGAGGGGGCGGCATTTGTCGTGGCCTCGACAAATGTCGTGGGGGCGACATTTGTCGAGGCGGCGACATTCATCGTGGGTGCGACATTTGTCGAGTGGGCGACATTCATCGTGAGTGCGACATTTGTCGAGGGGGCAACATTTGTCGTGGGTGCGACATTTGTCGGGGGGCAACATTTGTCGTGGATGCGATATTTATCGAGGAGGCGACATTCGTCATTAGTGCGACATTTGTCGTAGGAGCATCATTTTATAGTGTTGTAACATTTGTCGTGGTGGCGACATTCGTCGTGGGGGCGACAGTCAGCAGGGGCGACATTTGTCGCGGGTGCTACATTTGTCGCGGGTGCGACAATTGTCGCGGGGCGACAATTGTCGCAGTGGAGACATTGGTCGTGGAGGCAACATCGATCATGCGCGGCGATATCGTTTGTGGTCTAAGATATAGATCGTGGACGGAGGTAATGGTTGCGAAAGCTTTCAAACATGTATAGAAGAAGTAATACAATGCATATATATATTCATAAAAGTACACTTAATACAAAAATAGAAGAAAAAGTAGTTCTTGAATATTACAAATGTTACATTAATCCACTCAATCTATGTAATTTGGCTCGATGCATGTAATTTTGTGAATATTTCTTTGAACACCACATTTCTAGTGTACACTCCTTCGTGCTCCTCCAATGTACCATTTTTAACCATTACTTTAGTGCTATTTGCAGAAAATCCTCTTGACAATGCCACATACAGTTGTCCATGGCTAAAAACATCATTTGGTAAATATACTCCAACATTTGGAATTGTTTGGCCCTGTGATTTGTTGATGGTTAGAGCATAGCTCAATCGTATTGGGAATTGCTTTCGGGTGAGCTCGAAGGGCATCTTAACATCCTCTGCGCTCTTCAAGTGAATTCGTGGTAGAAATACTTTGTGTCTGTTAAACTCCCCACTCAATACTTCAGCTTCAATAACATTTCTTGAAAAGTTTACACATATAAGCCTTATTCCGTTGCACAACCCAATGTTTGGATCAATATTTCTAAGAAGCATTATCGGTGAACCTTTCTTGAGATTGAGCTCGTGAGGTGGTAGATTCCACGGATTTATTTAATTTAAGAATTCTGGCAAATATAAATTATGAGTGTCATCTACTACTGAGTCAAAAGAATAGTAAGTTTTGCATTCTCCCAGAAATATTTCAAGACATTTTTCATTTATTTTGTTGACATCTTCATTCAAAGGCGTTATTATGGCTCTGCTTTCCATGTAATTAACATCTGTTGGGGAACCAAGCTCAGGGAATATTGCATCGATCAATATATTTATTGAGCGTTCATCTACCCAAGGTATGACCATGGAGGTTGGAATCTGAATCATATCATTTAGAACGGCTGGCTCATCACCGTTACCCACGCGCAGTAAGAATTCCGAGAAATGTGGATCGCCGTGAGCTCTCATATTCATTGTTAAGCTAAGAATGTGAACATTCGTCCATAAATACGATTCAACAATGCTTGCGCTAATAATTTGAGATTTTGTTCCATTTACGACGACCGGTGTCAGCTGACGGAAATCACCACCAAAGATCATAACCTTACCGCCGAAGGGCTGATTGACGTCAAGGACATCCTTGAAAGATCGATCCACAGCTTCGAATGCCTTTTTATGAATCATTGGGGCCTCATCCCAAATAATTGCCCCAGCTTGTTGTATCAATTCATGCAAATCAGACTGCTTATTAAATCTGCAAGTCGACATTATTTCATATCTGATATGTATTTTGAACTTCCAGTGTGCAGTCCTCCCACCCGGGAGTAGGTTTGCTGCGATCCCCGATGAAGCTGTGGCTAGTATAATGAACCCTTCCTTTCTGAAAGTTGCCAGCAATGCTCGATAAAGGTAAGTTTTTCTCGTACCTCCTGGACCATCCAAGAAAAACATTGCATTTTTTCGTTTTCGTATAGATGCACTGATGATGTTGAATGCAGACAGCTATTCTGGATTAAATGAGTTTACTGAATTTAAGTCATCATTAGATATTAAGAACGAACGTTCATGTTCTATTAGGCTAGAGAAGAGGTGCAAACCCTCAAAACCTTCACTTATGGCCGGCAAACCAAAATCTTTTATTATTTTCTTGTGTTGTTGTAGAATGTCATCTAAATCATGAAGTAACTTATCTTTTTTATAAGTGTTATTTGAAGTGCTGCTTGAAGTGTAATCTTCCGTCATACTGTCAAAATTCTCATCCCACAGATCTTGTACAGATGTCGGTTCACAGTATAACAAAATTGTTGGAAAAAGCCTTCTCAACGAAATTGGCATTCTAAAACATCTTGCTTCAGCCAGGCAATCTCGAATGCTATTGTCCTCTTCAAGAAGTCCGTGTTGCTCTGCAGCCTGTTTAAAGGTTGTACATTGAACACCGTCGATAAACTTTAGATCCTCAAACGATTTTGGACCCTTAACATGATTAAGTAGCAGTCGTAAGTAAAACCTTTCGCCTTCCATTGGGTTGACTGCATATATTCTACCAATAACCTTTTGATTTGATACTCTCGGTATCCACTTGCGCTCGGCAGATAAATATCTGTAATATTTTGGAAGATCTTTATATAAGTATTTCTCACGCTCTTGGTCGTCACTATACAAACGAAAAAATTCAGTTAGCATCGATTTGGAGTTCCTCTCATTTGCCAAGACACTTGAAATCATGTCCCCACTACCGAAGTGAACCTGATGTTGATTTGGTAAATGAATTTTCAATCTCGAAACAGAAGGGTATATCCTCGTCATCTCAAACTTAAATATTTTCCACAATGCCTCTGGTGAACAAACCCAACGACCATCAACGTACTTGCTCACCTCATCATAATTAGGGGCAGGGCGAACTTCAAATGACACGCAATCATGTCCCTTGTAGACATACTTGTACAAATACTTAATACTCTTAATACTACTACATATCTCCACATTGATGTGGCAATCATACCTTAAGAGTAACCACGGGTTGTATGGAACGACCCATCTATTATCCACCACAATGCCACGACCAACTGTAATAGTTCTACTATTATCATTCCGACGTCGATAAACAGGATATGAGTCATTCCCTTGAATAGTATACTCTGCAAAAGACTTAGGATACCACTTACTGCACACAAAATTCTTCATGCATTGTGCATTTGATTTAAAGTGACCGCATGGTCCATGTATCATATATTTTAGAACAGCATCATATAAAGGGCGATCCGCCTCTTGATTGGGTATCTCAGCGCTAACCAAAGAATCATACTCATCTGGAGTATTTAATTTATCTTCGACATCAAAAATAACCAACATATGTATGTGTGGTAGACCTCTCTTTTGAAACTCAATAATGTGAACGTGCGCAACCACCTTTCCAAGGATACCTTTATTGAAGATCTCATCCTTTAAGTTTTCATATTTAGCTCAAACGATTCTCGTAAGTAGATCTGGATGATCATGCGGAAGTTGTCCTAGATAAAGTTCTTTTTTGATTTCACTACAATTAGGATTGCATGTCATTGTTAAAAATATATCTGGTTTGCCATAGTGCTGCACGATTGACATTGCATCTTGATACCTCTGATACATATCCCGAGGGCTGCCAATGAAGGAAGACGGAAGGACGGTTCGTCGCCCAATATTTCCTAAGCAAACATAATTATGAAAAAATTAAGAAAGAATAAATGAAAGACGTTAATCAGCAACTGCATATATTAGAACTGTTTGATAAGCACGAATAAGCAAGTAAATATACCTGCATCATTTTCACCAGCATTTAAGCAATCTTGTAATCCTTGATAAAGCTCCGCACGAATTTTATTTTGATTTATGCTAATCCATCTGAGTTTTTGAGTCTCAATCTTGATGTAATTATCCACAACATATTGTTGAAGCAGTCGTCCTCCGCGAAGAAGTATTGATGAATTATTCGTGCGTACCTATATTAGGCCACAAAATATAGGAAATTAGGAAATTAAAAATCTATTACACGAAGCTCTTAATCAACAGTCGTGAAATTTATAACCTGGTGCAAGCATGCGTAATAGTCACAACAACTAACACGTAACCCCTGTTCCGTCTGTAAAGCTAAATCCCAACAAAAAGCACCTTGTGAGAGCAGGAGTGGGTACCGTAGTGGATCATAAAAACCTGCGTACTCCCTGACTGTAGTCAAATGCCCGCTTGTAGAATGGACTTTGATGTCTCTATCGGTAGACTCAGCAAAATCTTCAGCTCCCACCAACACTGCAGCTACTTGAGATGCGGTAGGAAGGATATATTGTCGGTCGGTAGATGGTCGTTCACGAATAAGTAGTTGACACGACTATAACTGCTGTTGTTGAGCAATTTGTCTAAATGTTATGACATTGGGTTGTGTGTATCAAGGATATCTTTGATCTCATTCAATATTTCTGTATCGAGTCCATTATTTTCTGCCAAACGATGTGATGTCTCATGTTCGGTGTCATAGATGAACATTTGTAAAAATCGTGGTCTGTCCCCAGGAGTAGGAAGAAGAGATCCAATTTTGTGATATATAGCCCCATGTGCTCTGAAAGTGTACAAACCCTGGTTGAAAGCTGGAAGTGTTTCGTCAAGTGTAACGCCCATGGATGTGAAAGAGAATACATGATTGTATGCACGTATATTTTGCCTGAAATGATGCCCTCTTGTTGTCTGATCAGTGTAAAGAGCCAACAATTGTGGGGAGACAGGAATGGCAGGTTAAATTACTTTGCCAAGTTTACAGAATAAATTTTTGGTTTCTTTGTGGAATAATCGAGCTGCACAGTGAGGGCAAATCGTTGGTTGTGGTAGCTGGAAGACGCGGACGTTGTCGGAGGAACGATAATTTCTTACAATATTACGACGTCCTGTCTGTGAAGTGGGCGCAGAACTGTCATACTCAATTTCATTCGGTTGATTTGGAGGTTCTTGATGTGTTGGTTGGACTTCCACGGCCGATGGTAAAGTTCTCGTTGAGCATGATTGTGCTCTCATTGCATTCAGTGCACTCCGTTGTTCTGTAGTCAATTACCGTCTCCAATTACTAACACGTACTCGGGTCGACTCTCGAGTTTGCTCAGCGGTTGCCGCCGAAGTTGAAGGAGGCCATCTTTTACGTTGAACTGGCCCACCCTGGTTTGGCAATGACGACGACGCCTCAGCATGATTTTGGCTGGCCATCTCCAAGTGTCTGCGATGCGATGTAATGAACTCATAAATTATCTATTTTCTTTCAGACTTGTGTTCGTTTTTTGTGTTTGATGAAGTACCATTTTGTTAAAAGTAAACTAATTTAATTCCATACAGGGTACACGGGGCAATGCCCCTACGGCCAAGCGCGACCGTAACAGGCCCGCGAGGGAAATTATTAATCGCTTAAGAATTAGTATTGATATTGACATTATTTCTAAGAATCATTTATGGTGTGTGCAAAATGAGGTCAGGCTGTTAACACATTACTAAGTTCATAGTATAAACTGAACTATCTCAAGCGGTGTGGGGTTTTCCAAGATTGAGTTAGGCAGGATTTAAACTCCGACACTGCTTTGACTAAAAAACAGTTACTTAAAAAGTAAGGAGAAGCATGTAATTTAGCATCTATGTTTTCAGTCGGATTAACACCACATCACTGAAATCAGTGAATAACCTCAACATTTGCAATTAGCACCATCAACAAATGATTAATACTATAGATAGAACAGATTTCAAGACAATTTCAAGGAACAGAGTTAAATCAAAATCCCAACTATAAAAAAACATATTATTTTGATTAAAAATGTTGGAAAATCTGAAACTGATTCAGTTACAGATTTTGGAAAATACAAAAACAATTTTCCTTTGCTAAATGAAAAAAACCTAAGAACATGAAAAAAATGGATGTTCTATATTTGAAATGAAATCCAAAGAAGAGATCAGAAATCCTCACAGGGATGCAGTTCAACGGTTGCGAAGTAAGGGAACAGGCTCTGTGTCTGCAGGCCTAAAATCATGAAAAAAATGAGATCAGAAATCAAGAAATCCTAAAATCCTCCTAAAAGCCTAAAATCCTAAAATCTGAAAATCAAACATCCGCAAAAATCAAACAATTGTAAAATTACATTTCAAACAATTGTAAAATTACATTTCAAACAATTGTAAAATTACATTTCAAACAATTGTAAAATTACATTTCAAACAATTGTAAAATTACATTTCAAACAATTATTTGTGCAAGGTCCTCAAACATCCGCTAAAATAAACATCCGCACAAATAATTGTTTGGGAAACCCATTTCAAGCAAGGTCCTCAAACAATTATTTGTGCACAAATTTACTTAGCAATTGTTGGAAACCCATTTCAAATGAGATGCTCACTTGTGTCAAAAATGATCACTTGTGTTAGATGTTAGAGTTACATATACAAAAATGCAGAAAAATAGGTTTGTCCACTGTTTGGGGAACCGATTTCAAACAACTGTAAAATTACATTTCAAACAATTATTGGTGCAAGGTCCTCAAACATCCGCTAAAATCAAACATCCGCAAATATGGGAAATAATTTTGATGGTTTTAAAATCAAACAATTATATGTGCAAGGTCTTCAAAAACACCTGGCGATTTCCCCAAACGTCTACCGGAGATTTTCACTAACTGCTGCTGCGATTCCTTGCACCGGGCGATTTACCTCACGTCAACTGTCGAAAGGAAGGTTCTCTCGGTTCAGTAAACTAAACGGTTCGGTAAACAATTTTCAATCTCTTCTTTATTGCTAAATAGTCCTGTGTTTTTCTAGCAGCCGCCAACTCTTGCTCTTCATCTCAGAGCAGCATCCAGATTTTTTCTTATACTCATCCCTACTCGCAGGTGAGTCTTCACCTTCCTATTAATTCCAGTTTAGCAACATATTTTTTGTTTGCTAACTGCAAACATGCTGTTTTCTGTATAAGAAAATCCTTGGGCCATTCGTAATGTTCATGATATACGTTGGGCCATTCGTAATGTTTAATGCTGACAATTGTACAAAAATGCTGAGATCGTATATATAAGACAATTGTACAAAAATGCTGAGATCGAGTTTAATTACTGCAGACATGCTGTTTTTATCTTCCTTAGTTAATAGGGCAAAACTCGATCTCAAGTATAATATGTCCTTAGATATATTTGTTGGGCCATTCATAATGTTTAATGCCGATTATTCCATGATATGTAGTTAATTTTGGTTTCAAATATGTTGCATAATTGAAATTCTTTGACACCGAGTAACAGCAGTCACCGACCACATCTTCTTCAAGGGCAAGTAAACATCACTCCCCCCATTTTACATTTACATAATTGTATTGCTTTGGAGTTTTCACTTTTTCATTTCACAACCAATCTGAAATTCCCATATTTTGAATGCTAAAATCAATTCCCATATTTTGAATGTTGTAAATGGAAGCAAATTGATTTCCATGCCAAATCAATTTTTTGCATTCACATGGCAGAGTGAAAGAATCCTGCAAATATGGGAAATAAAAACAAGGCAAGCCAAGTGCTGCACTAAAACTCCTACACATACATGACTCATGAACTGGAAGTAACCAACGCCAAATTTCACCTAGCAGGAAATCTAAAGCAAGCACATTCACACAAAAAATACAAAGCTAATAATCACATGAATCACGGGAAATCCAAAGTTACCGATAAGAATATTGAGCAACATTTAATAAATTCAGCCTTAGATTTTGAGCTAAATGCAAGGAGAAGCATGTAATCACACTAATCAAGGGCTTTACCTTAGATTTGGGTTTGATGTTGAGCCACCACCAGAATAGCCTTAGTACCTGCAAGGAGAAAAAACGGTGAGGAACGACTCCAATAGCTGAAAGGAGAACAGAAATGGCGAGGAAGCACGAAATCCAAGAGATGAAATCAGAGAAGAGTTGGGGGAGCAGGGGGCTGGAAGGAGAAGAAAATGTGGAGGAAGAAGGAGTCCAACAAAGTTACTGGCTGGCTGGCGGCGAAGAGAGATTCTGGCTGGCCGACGGCGAATAAGAGAAGTGCGGATCGAGCGAATCGAGCGGATCATTCAGATCGAGCAGATCGTTCAGATCGAGCGGATCGAGCGGAATAGCCAAGACGGAGGCGGAGGAATAGGAAGAGCTCTTACCGTAGGTTGGCGTTGGGACGGCGTGGATGAGGGATGCAGCGAAGTATCTCCACCTTTGGCTCTTCTTGCGGGAGCTCGACAGGTTCGCGATGGTTTGGGAGCGGGCGAAAATGGCGAGCGATGAAAAACTGTAAAGCTAAAAGCCCTTACGAAATGGCTGGATCCATGGCTCGCGACTGTAGGAATCCGTGGTCGGTGATTAGTATAGATCGTGCGGTGGAAATTCTTGATCCGTGGCCTCGGATTTTAAAGGATCTGTGGCCTTTGATTGTTATACATCGAGCGGTGGGTATTGTTGGTGGGAAGCAGCGAAAAGGGGGGGCATTTTTGGGTAATTAAAACATGTGCAAAGGGTATTTTGGGCAACCGAAATGTTACACCATGGCTCTTTATGCCTTTGCTTATAGTATAAAGATATATATATATATATGTATTATAATGTTAACCTTCATCTGTAAAAACTCTATACACGCAAAACCTCCGCATGCGTGCACGAGTGCTCGCATGAGCTCGAACGGGACTGCACCAAAACGTCGCTCATAACATGTCCCGAGCGCGCCACTTGGGGAGGATCCCGCTCGGCCGGATATGGGGTTGTACACAATCCCCGCTCTTTTCGAGGTTGGCACAAGCTCGGAAAGAAATGTCCAACCCCAAGTATCCGGCGAGTGGGAGCCGAACCAAAGAAAAATTTTGGGAGAAACTGAAAATTGCACTTATTCAGTTATGCCCTCTAATCTTTTCATGCCCCTTCTGATCGTGTTGAACCACTCGATACATTTTTTTTCTCACTGCTATTGGATTGCCCTTATACCTTTACTTACAATAAGTACATAATTTATCAAGATATTATGAAATAATGAAGCCAAATATTTTGCAATCTCTTGAGCACGCGGAGCTAATCCTTTCCCCCCAGGTGTGCCTACCGCCCTGCCCAGCTAATGAGAGCCTGAGCAGCGAGTCTACCCGGGGCCGAGCAGTACTCGGGGTCCCTTACCCCCACAGGCGAGCCTACGGACCTGCCAGCTAGATGAGAGTCTGCGCAGCGGTTCTACCTGGGGCCGAGCCGAGCTCGAGGTGCCGATGAAGATTCCACAACCAAAACCTATCCCCCACAGGCGAGCCTACGGACCTGCCAGCTAGATGAGAGCCGGCGCAGCGGGTCTACCTGGGGCCGAGCCGAGCTCGGGGTGCCGATGACGTTCTCAAACCAACCAAATTTATCCCCCACAGGCGAGCCTACGGACCTGTCAGCTAGATGAGAGCCTGCGCAACGGGTCTACCTGGGGCCGAGCCGAGCTCGGGGTGCCGATGATGATCTTAAACCAAAACCTATCCCCCACAGGCGAGCCTACGGAGCTGCCAGCTAGATGAGAGCCTGCGCAGCGGGTCTACCTGGGGCCGAGCCGAGCTCGGGGTGCCGATGACGATCTCAAACCAAAGCCTATCCCCCACAGACGAGCCTACGGACCTGCCAGCTAGATGAGAGCCTGCGCAGCGGGTCTACCTGGAGTCGAGCCGAGCTCGGGGTGCCGATGAAGATTCCATAACCAAAACCTATCCCCCACAGGCGAGCCTACGGACCTGCTAGCTAGATGAGAGCCTGTGCAGCGGGTCTACCTGGGGCCGAGCCGAGCTCGGGGTGCCGATGAAGATTCCACAACCAAAACCTATCCCCCACAGGCGAGCCTACGGACCTGCCAGCTAGATGAGAGCCTGCGCAGCGGGTCTACCTGGGGCCGAGCCGAGCTCGGGGTGCAGTTGACGATTCCACAAACCTAACCTAACCTATCCTAACCTATCCTAACCTATCCTAACCTATCCTAACCTATCACCCTCAAACCAAACCTATCCCCACAGGCGAGCCTACGGACCTGCCAGCTAGATGAGAGCCTGCGCAGCGGGTCTACCTGGGGCCAAGCCGAGCTCGGGGTGCCGATGAAGATCTCAAACCAAACCTATCCCCCGCAGGCGAGCCTACGGACCTGCCAGCTAGATGAGAGCCTGCGCAGCGGGTCTACCTGGGGCCGAGCCGAGCTCGGGGTGCCGATGACGATTCCACAACCAAAACCTATCCCCCACAGGCGAGCCTACGGACCTGCCAGCTAGATGAGAGCCTGCGCAGCGGGTCTACCTGGGGCCGAGCCGAGCTCGGGGTGCCGATGAAGATCTCAAACCAAACCTATCCCCCACAGGCGAGCCTACGGACCTGCCAGCTAGATGAGAGCCTGCGCAGCGGGTCTACCTGGGGCCGAGCCGAGCTCGGGGTGCCGATGACGATTCCACAACCCAAACCTATCTCCCACAGGCGAGCCTACGGACCTGCCAGCTAGATGAGAGCCTGCGCAGCGGGTCTACCTGGGGCCGAGCCGAGCTCGGGGTGCCGATGATGATTCCACAACCAAAACCTATCCCCCACAGGCGAGCCTACGGACCTGCCAGCTAGATGAGAGCCTGCGCAGTGGGTCTACCTGGGGCCGAGCCGAGCTCGGGGTGCCGATGAAGATCTCAAACCAAACCTATCCCCCACAGGCGAGCCTACGGACCTGCGAGCTAGTAGGAGCCAAGCAGCGGGTCTACCTGGGGCCGAGCCATGCTCGGGGTAGTGCAGAACCAAGAACCAGGACCTCTCCCCCACAGGTGAGCCTACAGACCTGCCAGCTAGTAGGAGCCAGGCAGCGGGTCTACCTGGGGCCGAGCCACGCTCGGGGTAGTGCAGAACCATGAACCAGTACCTCTCCCCCACAGGCGAGCCTACGAACCTGCCAGCTAGTAGGAGCCAGGCAGCGGGTCTACTTGGGGCCGAGCCGCGCTCGGGGTAGTGTAGAACCAAGAACCAGGACCTCTCCCCTACAGGCGAGCCTACGGACCTGCCAGCTAGTAGGAGCCAGGCAGTGGGTCTACCTGGGGCCGAGCCGCGCTCGGGGTAGTGCAGAACCAAGAACAAGGACCTCTCCCCCACAGGTGAGCCTACGGACATGCCAGATAGTAGGAGACAGGCAGCGGGTCTACCTGGGGCCGAGCCGCGCTCGGGGTAGTGCAGAACCAAGAACGAGGACCTCTCCCCCACAGGCGAGCCTATGGACCTGCCAGCTAGTAGGAGCTAGGCAGCGGGTCTACCTGGGGCCGAGCCGCGCTCGGGGTAGTGCAGAACCAAGAACTATGACCTCTCCCCCACAGGCAAGCCTACGGACCTGCCAGCTAGTAGGAGCCAGGCAGTGGGTCTACCTAGGGCCGAGCCGCGCTCGGGGTAGCTCTACTCGGTCAATCTCTACCCACTACGGGGCACATCTACCCGCTATGTCCACCCACCTGAGAATGAGGGTCGATCATATAATATTCTCCCTAAGGCACGTTTTGATCTCCAGGACCAAACATCCTAGCGACAAGAGGGGAATGGGAGGGGTCTTCTTTCATCACATGACCCTGGTCGTCACTTGGTTCCTCTTCCATAGCCATGACGTTCGCCGGAGTTTTTCTGTACTGGTCACTCTCCACGCTCACCGCACTATAACTGTTGAAGCCAAAAATGGCCTCCATGGAGTTCGAGGTCCCAAAATAGGGGTGATCGCGCACATACTACCCTCAAGCGAACGATCTAGGCACAAGATTAGGAACACAAGGGACAGACCCATGGTCTCAGCGTGGAGGACCCACCGCATACCCGGAAGACTAACAAACTCTTCCCCTCCCAAGCCAAAGGCTGAGCTAAGACATCTTCGGAGGGCGCTCTTGGTCGACTGGAACATCTAAGGAGGATCTCAAGACCAACTCTCTCCTATCCAGATGTGTCTCCTTGGGTCTACACAAAAATTCTCCTCACCCACCCTACTGATGGCACAAATTTGCCGAGCAATGCCACGACACGCTGCCCAAACTGAGCCACTAACAACGTAATTCCGCTATTCTGACTGGCTGTCAACAGGCCATGAGGGGCTTCCCGACATCTATACCTCGGGGCCCTCACGGGGCGAGTGGTTCACGAGAACACCGCCCGCCTAAAACGGGGAAGAAAGCTACACATCCTCAGAGCATCACAGATATTAAAAGAATATTACAGGAATATGAATTCCATACTTCGGCACGCAGGCCGGCAATATAAGCAAAAAAGGCCTTCGAGGGCCGGCACAAGCTTGGGCTTAAGCCCGCTACTCCCCGCCTGGTACTGCAACACCTGTACGCAAACGTCTCGGCAAGCGGCGGTCAGCTAAATGCCAGTTGGTTAACATAAGCTGGCCGAACATATTGCATATACCACTTTTTCGGGGCTATGGTGCGCATTCCCTGCAAATGGAAAATATACATTTCCTCGGAGTCTTCTCCGGGAACCCCAGAACATCACCAATCCGGCTCACACGTCCAGATGGGCTTCACACAGCATGCCTAAACCCGTACTCACACTTCCGGGAGCTAACACAGTTAATTGCGGGGACGTACACGTCAACCCGTTGGAGAGCTCCCTTCCCCCACCCGTTGGTGGAGAGGGGCTTCCATGCAAATATGGAAACTGAGGGCTTCACCTACCTAAGTAGAAATTTTGTTACCCTTGACGCGTGTTTGGCGGGGCCGCAACCGCGCTCATTGCCCGAGGCTCCACGTCTAGCATCTGTAGTGGTTGTCCGTGCATGGATCCGACCTCCGCGGGAGAGTTGAAAGCTCCGAATGATTTTTCCCCTCCATGGCCGAGCCTATCCATGGTCGACCGTGCTCCAAGTGGCCGGCCGCTGCTGTACGAGGCCGATCTCAGCTCCAAGTAACACCGAGGAAGTCGATCCCGGGCTCCACGACTTCAGGTGGCATCGGGGAAGCTGATCCCGACTGGCCTAGCTCCAAATGGTGTCGGGAGAGGATCTCCCAGTCAACCTAGCTGTAGGCGGCGCCGGGAGAGGAGCTCCCGGCAGGTCTCGCTATAGGCGGCGCCGGGAGAGGAGCTCCCGGTCGGCCTCACTGTAGGCGGCGCCGGGAGAGGAGCTCCCGGCCGGCCTCGCTATAGGCGGCGCCGGGAGAGGAGCTCCCGGCACGCCTTGCTTTGCCCTAGGAGGCGGCGACGAAGAGAGAGAGAGATGGGGTTGGGGCTGCTTTTCTTAGGCAGCAGCGGCAGAGAGAGAGGCGGCGGGGTCGGCCTTGCCGTTCCAGGCCGACGGAAGACAGAGACGCGCGGGGGCGGCGGTGCTGCTGCTGGTCGACGGGAGAGGGAGACGCGCCGGGGGCGGCGGGGCTGCTGCTGGTCGACGGGAGAGGGGATCGCGTCGGGGGCGGCGGGGCTGCTGCTGGTCGACGGGAGAGGGGATCGCGCGGGGCGGCAGGGCTGCTGCTGGTCAACGGGAGAAGGGATCGCGCGGGGCGGCGGGGCTGCTGCTGCTCCACGGCCGAACCCTAGCTGCTGCTGGTCGAATCCCGATCTCCCCCCCCCCTTTTCCTTCCCTCTTCTTTTTTATTTTCTACTTTTTTATCTTTTGCTGCTGTCCCCTCCCCCATACAGCTGTACCCGATCACTTGCCTCTTCCCCACTCAATCCACATATATATATATATATATATATATATATATATATATATATATATATATATATATATATATATATATATATATATATATTAATATTAACCTTCATCTGTAAAAACTCTATACACGCAAAACCTCCGCATGCGTGCACGAGTGCTCGCATGAGCTCGAACGGGGCTGCACCAAAACGTCGCTCATAACATGTCCCGAGCGCGCCACTTGGGGAGGATCCCGCTCGGCCGGATATGGGGTTGTACATCCCCATTACTGAAGGGGAGGAGAGGAAGCTCTCCATCAACTCGGAGCTACCAGAAGATCAAAAGGCCGAGTTGATCTCAAGCTTGCTAGAGAACCTGGATGTCTTCGCTTGGTCAGCGGACGACATGCCAGACATTGATCCAGATGTTTCCTGCCACCATCTTAATATTGATCCAATTTTCAAGCCTGTGCAACAAAAGAAGAGAGATATGGCGACCAATCTTCCTGATCCAATCAGAGAGGAGGTCTCAAAGCTCCTCAAGGCAAAGTTTATTCATGAAATTCAATATCCCTCTTGGATATCTAGTGTTGTAATGGTTAAAAAATAGGATGGAAATGGCGAATGTGTGTAGATTTCACGCGATTGAATAAAGCATACCCTAAAGATTGTTACCCCTTACCTTAGATAGATTCTTTAGTTGATTCCGCCGTTGGTATTCTTTTATGAGTTTCTTAGATGCATTCTCTGGTTATCATCAAATTAGAATGAATAAGCCCGACATTCCTCATACATCATTCATCACAAATAATGGTTGATATTGTTACCTCGTGATGTCTTTTGGGATTAAGAATGTTGGTGTTACATACCAACGCATGATGGATCATGTGTTTAAAGAACAAAAAGGAAGAAACTTTGAGGTGTACGTTGATGATCTTTTGATCCAGAGTAAATCCTTCTCATTACACCTGCAAGATCTAGCAGAGACGTTCACTACTCTACGAAAATATAAGATGAAACTTAATCCATCAAAGTGTACCTTTGGGGCGAGTAAGGGGAAATTACTTGGTCATCTCCTTACTCCAGAAGGACTTGCCCCTTACCCTGATAAGGTTAAATCTATTCTTGATATGGCACCTCCTTGCTCACCTAAAGAGGTTCAACAGTTAGGATGAAGATTGACAGGTCTCTAGAGATTCATCTCTTGAGTTTGTGACAATAGTGCTTCCTTCTTGAATAATCTTCGAGGAACGCCCAAGTTTGAATGGACAGAAGAGTGCTCGGAAGCCTTTGAGCATTTAATGAAATAGTTAACTTCAACACCTTTGCTGCAAAGCCCCCGATTAGGGGAAATGTTGTTCTTGTACATAGGAGTTGGCCCGGAGGCGGTCAGCTCAGTTCTTGTTCAAGAAGAGAACATGAGACAATATCCAGTTTTCTATGTTAGCCACATTCTTAAAGATACAGAAACAAGATTTCCAATTTTGGAGAGTCTAGCTTTCGCATTAGTAATGTCTGCTCAGAGACTCCGTCCGTACTTCCAGGCACATGCAGTTCAAGTTGTGACAGATCAACCTTTGAAAAGAGTGCTGCAAAATCCAGAACACTCAGGGAAATTAGCCAAATGGGAAATAAACCTAAGTGAATTTGAGATCTCTTATGTGCCCCAAATAGCCATCAAAGCTCAAGCACAAGCAGACGTTTTGGTTGATACTGCAGACTCCAGCTCTGGTGAAGCAGAAAGATCTCTTTTAGCTTGGACTATCTATGTTGATGGGGCCTCAGGCAAAAATTCCTCAGGAGCAGGAGTGGTTCTGATTTATCCTAATGGCATCGAGCTAGAGCAAGAAATAAAGTTCTTATTTCCAGTTACAAACAATCAGGTAGAGTATGAGGCCTTGTTAGCAAGCTTGAGGCTTATAAGAGAACTTGGGATTGAACTTGTTCACATCAAGACTGATTCTCTGGTTATGACATCAAAAGTCTTAGTCAAGTTTGAGACTAGAGAACCTATCTTAAAGAAATACATTGCTCTCGTCAAGATTGAAATTGGCAAGTTCAAAAGTTTCACCGTTAAGCACATTCTAATAGCTGTGAATGAAGATGCAGATGTCTTGCTATGCATGGACTTCCATCAGGAGGAACAAATTCCGAACTCTTCCGCCCGGTAGTGGATGAAGAAGAGTTGATGCAAATTGATCAACGCTCCTCCTGGATGGATCCATTCATCCTTTATCTATCTACAGGAAAGTTACACCCATCGATCAAGGATAAGAAAAAATTCAAAGTAAAGGCATATTGCTACTATTTGGTATTAATTGTTCTTTACAGAAAAACCTTCTTGTCAACAATGAGAACATGTGTTTCAAAAGAGGAAGCTCCTACTATTCTTCATAAAGTTCATTCTGTTGAGTGTGGAAGTTACTCAGGAGTAAGGACTCTAGAAAGAATGATCCTCTGGCAAGGATACTTTTGGCCTACCATGAAAAAAGATTTTGAGGCTTATGCAAAGAGATGTGCTTAGTGCCAAAGTTCACTCCACTTCAACATCAATCAGCTCAGCTGCTCAAATCAATCGCAACACCTTGTCCCTTTGCAGTATGGGGAATGGTTCTCCTTGGTCCTTTTCACAGGCCAAGCGTGCAACGACGCTTCATCATAGTAATGATTGACTATTTCAGCAAGTGGATTGAGGCCAAGGCATTGTCTAAAACAACAACTCAGGTTGTAAAGAACTTCATCTGGGGAGAGATTGTTTGCCGACAACTCGTGTCGTATTCTACAGGGTCTTTTCAAGTAATTGTACTCACTCTCACCCTATTATCATACCTATAATTAAAATTAATTATTACCGTAAATTAACCTTATTGGGACTACTTGGATAAAGAGACATTGGACGATTAAGGTTAGTAAAAAGCAGATAATCTAAGAATAATCACATGAGAATAATAACTCATTAATTCAATTCTATGTAATCACGTAATAATAAGATTATCGAATTCGTTGTATTGTAAGGTTTAAACCTCTATCGAATCTCTGTCGAGCAATCCAATACCTAAACCTAAGTTGAGTAAATTTTTTCTCAAACAATTCACAACACTCAAGTTTGCACTAATATAAAGTAACCTTATCTAATACATAAATTTATGAAATCCTATCTCTAAGATAGCATGAATCCAATTATTCGTATTACCATGATCCAAACAACATATCTCTCATCATGCAATTTGAAATACAAAAAGAAAGAATGCCAGAATATTAACGTATAAACATCATCGTGAACATCCAATTTCTCAATCTAGAGGTTTGGGATTCAAATAAAACAAGTTCTAAGTCCAAATCTAATATCAATCTCTTTGTGTGAAAGCATCCACACGAATAAAATACCACGAATCCAAAGTAAAAACAATGTACATGATTACTGAATTGATTCATAAAAATAAGTCTCATGAGGAATTTAAAAATAAAGTTATATCCAGTAAGAGACAGGGAAGATTAAAAGAGATACATGAAGATTAAAACCATACGAATTATCTCCTTTAATTTTTCCTTCACTTGAGTGCTCCACTTTCGTTCTCCAGAAGTTCTCCAAATCCTCTTAATCCAAAAGTCCCTCTTCTATTTTTCATACAGGTTTTTATAGTCTTCTTGCAAATAGGGTCGAACACGGGTTCCAACACGGCCGTGTCTCAGGCCGTGTGGGCGGTTCAAAAGCAGTTTAACACGAAAAGACGTGTCTGGTCGTGGGCCGTGTCATTTGACACGGCTGAGAACACAATTGTGTTGTTCTTCGAGGCTTCACACACGGCTTGGTTTCACAGCTAGCCCAATAAGGACACAGGTAGGGACATGATTGTGTTCCTACCCGTGTGGTGCTCTGACTTCTCTTCCAATCCTTGAGATCTTTCCCGATAAGGACACGGGTAGTGACATGGGCATGTTCCTACCCATGTGTGGCCAATTCCAGTCATGTCCTCAGTCATGTTGGATCCGTGAACACCACTATTTGCTCCAATACTTTTAGTTCCAAGGACTTGCAATACCTGCATTAAGAAGATGAATGAATAAATAAATAGCTTAATACAAGGAATAAAGGAAAATCCACACTGTGCTCTTTTATTCATGATAATTATAATTTTTAACTATTTTCGCACAATTATAACGATTAGAGTTGTACAATAGTGGACATGATTACAAATATGATAGTAAAAAGGGCATATATAATTGTACTCTTCAAGGAGTGCACTTCCTCAAGCTCTTCCCTGAGTTGGAAGACCAGGTCGTGGTGCTGGAGCGAGCTGCAAAATATAAAGCAGTAGTTGATGAGTATGAAGAGGAAGATGAAGATGAAGAAGAAAGTGAAGAGGAGGCCGCATCCGAAGATGAAGCTGCAGAAGATATCGTTCAAGCCAGCAGAGAGAAAGCCAGTCCACTAATTCCGCCTCTTCTACATCTAGCTCTGATGACGGGAACCCGTATTGTTAACCCCATAGTCTGCAACATGTACAACAAGGTTCCAAGGTCACATGCTGCTTAAGCGGCGGACTCGATTCTCTAGTCCGCCCAAATCATCAAGCATCGTTATGTTCAGCAAGATCTAGCTCCGGCGGCGGACTCAGCTCTCATTCCGCCCAGGTTGTTTTGCCTCAGGGGATCAGCTACCTGGATTGCCCTACTTCCTCTTCAGGAGGACTCAGGCATCAGTCCGCACAGGTCGCGGCCCTCTCGACAGGATTGCGCCTTCCAGCAACAGACGGAAGCTCCAGCCCGTGAGCCCAATCTGCTCCTCTTGCGCGGACTAGCGTGTCTTCTTTTTTTGTTTACCGTCACCGCTGCTCGGTTCTCCTCTAACCCGGGCTGCAGGTTATTTTAGCCCTGCCCATTTGGGCAGGCCCCTGAACCTATAAATAGGGGGAAGTGGTTCACCCAAAGTACACTGACTCGAACCTTGAGCCTACTTATTAAAGGCTGCATACTCGAATCTCAGGCTTTGCGGTCTACATCTTGCTCTGCTCCTGCACTTTTCCTTTCCTCAACTTGTAACCAATTCATTTACAATCATAGGAAAGCTCGTCGCAAGATAGGCATTTAGGCCGCGAAGAGCGAAGTCTTGTGTTGTCGTGGTTCACGACTCTGCTTTATTTCTCTCATCTGCTAGTAGATAGCTGCTTGAAGTCGTTTCTTTTCCCTTTCATTCCCCATGCTCGAACTGTTAGTTGGTGGTGCTCGTTTCTCTCTCCTCGTGCATCAACAGTTAACATGCGACCTTCAGATCTCAAGAAGTTTTTTGAAATCAGCGGACAGCATTGTCTTACCGCCAAACTTGCCATATAGACCGCACCTGTTCATCGGAAGACTCGCTGTGGGAAGCAATCAAACAGTCTCGCTGGGAGGCTGAATGATCTAGCAGGGAGACCGACCATCGCTTTAAACCATCAGTCAGGCTTTGATCGTGCTGACTCAGCGGCTTGCATCCCAGGACGCAAAGATCTCGCGGACACGCCAGTCCGCCAGACTCCAGCCCATCGAACTCCTCTTCGGTAGTCTCCGGCAGTTACGCCATCTCCTCAGCCTCACCATCCAGCTCAGACCAAAGCTCCTCAGCAGCCTTAAGAAGATCAGTTTGCCTATCTGATGGACTTCTACATGGAGGGGGCCAGGGGCACTCCTGCACGCCAGCTCGATTTTGCAGATCTCTAGTCCACACAGCCCATGAACGCTCCTGCTCTAGTCCTCCCTTCCTATTCTGCTGAATATGAAGCAGACTCTCCCTTCATTGATTGAATCCGATGGGATTCAGCACCAAACAACTTCAGAGAAACTCGTCTTCCTCTCTATATATGGGAGATTGATCTTGTTGCCCATCTGCAGGCATTTGAAGGGGCAGTTGCATTGAAATGCCTCTCCAACGCCATAAAATGTAAACTCTTAGTTACCACTCTCAACTGACAGGCAAGAGAGTGGTTCTATGAGCTACCTTCAGGCACAATTTCTTCTTTCACCGAGTTTCGCAGCGATTTCCTACTGAGGTTTGCTAACTCCAAAAAGAGAAAGGATGGACCAGCTGCTCTCTTTGAGATCAGATAAAGAGACAACGAGTCAGTTGTTCCATTCGTTGATCGTTTTCCTAAGGAGATCTAGGGGGTGAGGAATGTGAACCACGACTATTACAAGGTTGCCTTAATCCACGGGCTTCGGGAAGGCCCTTTAAAGTTCAAGGCAACAACTAAAGCGCCAACAACTTATTCGGAGTTGATTTCCCTAGTCAATCGCTTCATTAAAGGCGAAAACGCCAATCCGACCTACATTCCATCCCAGACAGCTAAGGCAGAAGGAGTTATGCTTCCAGTTCTTCCTCTGCTGATCATCGTCACAACAAGCCTCCTTGCCCCAACTATCATCATCCTACTTAAACGGGGCGAAACTTCCGCCACAAGAAACCATTCATTGGCTATCAAAAGTTTCGCGATCAGAGACTGTCGTTTGCCACCACTCCCGCCTTATCTTCGCAAGTACTTCCTATTCTTCAAGATGCTTTGCCTGCTCCAAGTCAGCATGACAACAACTCTATGGAGGAGTTTGCAGATCTGGGTCTTAGCATTGATGAGGTTGTCCAGATTCTGCAAAGGATGTCTGATGAAAAGAAGCAAGGCCCTCCGAGAGAGTGGAAGCCAAGCAACCATAATCTGTACTTCGAGTTCCATAAAGAGAAGGGTCACTTGACCGAGAATTGCAAAGCCCTTCGTTAACTGGTAGAAAGACTGCTTGTTGAAGGCAAGATGAATGACCTGGGCAAGAAAGACGCTTCATCAAAGCCGTCTACTCTAAAGGCAGGTGGCTGAAGCCCATTGGGAATGTGAAGAAGATGAGGATGTTGGCCGTCTGGGGCCTATCAACATTCCGAGTGAATGCTTCGATGCTAATGATGAAGGAGCCTTGGGGCGGCTCTTTTGCATTCATGGTGGAGCAGGGACCGAATCAACTCGAAAATTTTCAATCACGAGGGTCTCTCGAGCAGAGCAACTTATCAGGAGTTGATTTCCCTGGTCAATCGCTTCATTAAAGGCGAAAATGCCAATTCGACCTACATTTCATCCCTGACATCTAAGGCAGAAGGAAGGGATGCTTCCAGTTCTTCCTCTGTTGATCATCATCACAATAAGCCTCATTGCCCCAACTATCATCCTCCTGCTTCAAGGTGGCGAAACTTCCACCACAAGAAACCATTCATTGGCCATCAACAGTTTCGTGATTAGAGACTGTCGTTGGCCACCGCTCCCGCCTTACCTTCACAAGTTCTTCCTATTCTTCAAGATGCTCTGCCTGCTCCAAGGCAGCATGACAGCAACTCCATGGAGGAGTTTGCTTATCTGGGTCTTATCATTGATGAGGTCGTCCAGATTCTACAAAGGATGTCTGATGAAAAGAAGCATGGACCTCTGAGAGAGTGGAAGCGAAGGAACCATAGTCTGTACTACGAGTTCCATAAAGAGAAGGGTCACTTGACCGAGGATTGCGAAGCCCTTCGTCAACTGGTAGAAAGACTACTTGCTGAATGCAAGATCAAGGACCTGGGCAAGAAAGACGCTTCATCAAAGCCTTCTACCTCCAAAGGCAAGGATGTGGTTGAAGCCCATTGGGAATGTGAAGAAGTTGAGGATATGGGACGTCTAGGGCCTATCAGCATTCAGAGTGAATGCTTCAATGCTAATGATGAAGGAGCCTTGGGGTAGCTCTTTTGCATTCATGGTGGAGCAGGGACCGAATTAACTCAAAAATCTTCAATCGCAAGGGTCTCTCGATCATAGGTCGCCTCTTCTTCCTCTTCTGATCCATCAAGGGGAGATGTCACTTTTGGCCAGGGCAACCTTCCCCGATCTACCAACCCATTCAACGATGTTGTTGTGATCTAGAAAGCTATTGAAGATTACACAATAGATAGAATTTTAATTGATACAGGCAGTTCCGTCAACCTTCTGTTCAAACCAAATTTTTCCACCGAAGGGCCACTCTACGGTTTTTCCGGAGAATGAAAAGAGGTTGAGCGAAGTGTTACACTTTCAGTGAGGCTTGGAGGAGTAACAAAACTAATCAAATTCATAGTAATCAATTCTCCAAGCGGCTACTATGCGATCTTTGGGAGGCCTCTGCTCAACAAGTATCAAGCGGTGGTCTCAACATACAACCTGGCAATAAAATTTAATGTTGATGGCAAACAGTGCAGGGTCAGGAGCGACCAAGGCAAGCTCGAGAGTGTTATCTTCGCCCAGTCAACATAACTGAAATCAGTCCTCCCGCTTTACCAGTTGCACCAAA
This sequence comes from Platanthera guangdongensis, assembly GCA_039583875.1. Lineage (NCBI taxonomy): Eukaryota > Viridiplantae > Streptophyta > Magnoliopsida > Asparagales > Orchidaceae > Platanthera > Platanthera guangdongensis. Next base: position 165,539,991 of record CM077150.1, on the reverse strand, counting down.
AATTTCTTACCGATCAAAAGCAGCTGATGATAGAAAGGAACTCATCTGAAACCTGCCCATTTGACTCAAGGAGTCCCCATTACTGAAGGGGAGGAGAGGATCTCTCCATCAACTCGGATCTACCAGAAGATCAAAAGGCCGAGCTGATCTCATGCTTGCTAGAGAACCTTGATGTCTTTGCTTGGTCAGCGGAGGACATGCCAGACATTGATCCAGATGTTACCTTCCACCATCTCAATATTGATCCAAGCTTCAAGCCTGTGCAACAAAAGAAGAGAGATGTGGCGACCAAGCTTGCTGATCCAATCAGAGAGGAGGCATCAAAGCTCCTCAAGGTAAAGTTTATTCGTGAAATTCAATATCCCTCTTGGATATCTAGTGTTGTAATGGTTAAAAAACCAGGAGGGAAATGGCGAATGTGTCTAGAATTCACGCGATTGAATAGAGCATGCCCTAAAGATTGTTACCCCTTGCCATAGAAAGATTCTTTAGTTGATTCTGCGGTTGGGTATTCTTTTATGAGTTTCGTAGATGCATTCTCTTGTTATCATCAAATTAGAATGGATACACCTGACATTCCTCATACGTCCTTCATCACAAATAATGGTTGATATTGTTACCTCATGATGCCATTTGGGATTAAGAACGCTGGTGCAACTTACCAACGGATGATTGATCATGTGTTTAAAGAATAAAAAGGAAGAAATCTTGAGGTGTACGTTGATGATATTTTGATCTAGAGTAAATCCTTCTCATTATACCTGCAAGATCTAGCAGAGACGTTCACTACTCTATGAAAATATAAGATGAAACTTAATCCATCAAAGTGTACCTTTGGGGCGAGTAAGGGGAAATTCCTTGGTCATACCTTACTCCAGAAGGACTTGCCCCGAACCCGTATAAGGTTAAAGCTATTCTTGATATGGCACCTCCTCGCTTACCTTGAGATGTTCAACAGTTAGGATGAAGATTGGCAGGTCTTGGGAGATTCATCTCTTGAGTTGGTGATAATAGCGCTTCCTTCTTCAAGACTCTTCGAGGATCGTCCAAGCTTGAATGAACAGAAGAGTGATCAGAAGCCTTTCAGCAATTAATGAAACAGTTAACTTCAACGCCTTTGCTGCAAAGCCCCCGATTAGGGGAAATGTTGTTCTTGTACCTAGGAGATTGCCGGGAGGTGGTCAGTTCAGTTCTTGTTCGAGAAGAGAACAGGAGACAATATCCAGTTTACTATATTAGCCAGATTCTCAAAGATGCAAAAACGAGATATCCAATTTTGGAGAGACTAGCTTTAGCATTAGTAATGTCTGCTCAGAGAATCCGTCCGTACTTCCAGGCGCATGCAGTTCAAGTTGTGATAGATCAACCTTTGAAAAGCATGCTGGAAAAGCCAGAACACTTAGGAGATTCGCAAAATGGGAAATAGATCTAAGTGAATTAGAGATCTCTTATGTGCCCCGAACAGCCATCAAAGCTCAAGTACAAGCAGACTTCTTGGTTGATATAGCAGAATCCTGCTGTGGTCAAGCATAAAGATCTCCTTTAGCTTGGACCATCTATGTTGATGGGGCCTCAGGAAAAAATTCCTCAGGAGCAGGAATGGTTCTGATTTATCCTAATGGCATCAAGCTGGAGCAAGCAATAAAGTTCTTATTTCCAGTTACAAACAATCAGACAGAGTATGGGGCCTTGCTAGCAAGCTTGAAGCTTGCAAGAGAACTTGGGATTGAACATGTTCACATCAAGACTGATTCTCTAGTAATGGCATCAAAAGTATTAGGCAACTTTAATACCAGACAACCTATCTTAAAGAAATACATTGCTCTCTTCAAGATTGAAATTATCAAGTTCAAAAGTTTCACCATTGTTTATGCATGAAAACGGAAAGGGAGTCGAGCACCACCAGCTAACGGTTCGAGCACCGGGGGAAGGAAGGGAAAAGAGGAGACTGTTGAATAGTCGGTTACTAGCGGTTGTAGCTGAGGGACATAAAAGGAGGTCGCTGGCAGCGGCAACAACAGAGTTTGCCCGCCGCAGCTTAAATACCACTCCTGCGACGGGCTTTCCTTTTATTAAAAGTGAAGTGGTTACAAGAAGGAGAAAAAAGGTGAAGCCGGTCGGAATGCAAGCCACAAGGCACTAGACTTGAGACCGCAGCTCTTAACAAGCAAGCTCCTGGATACAAGTCAACGTGCTTTGGGGAGTGCACCCTCCCCCTATTTATAGGCTTGGGGGCCTGCCCAAACGGGCAGGGATAAAATTACCGGCTCCCCGGGGTACAGTAGAACCGGGCAGAGGTGAGGGGAAGCAAATGAACAAAAAAGGATAAAGGATGGATGCCGCACAGCCTGGCGGATTCCTCCCGGCAAGCTGATGGCCTGGGTCCTGGGCCTTGACGTTGAGCAGGGTCGGTGCTGACGGCAGCCTGAAATGGAGACCGACCGGCTTCTCTGATAACCAGTCGACTTGACGTGCTTGGCGGGTAGAAGAACCAGGCCGCCCGGTCTCTGATGATTAACCGGCTTGATATGCTTGGAGGCTAGAAGAACAAGGCCGCCCGGTCTTGAAAGCTGCGCGAACTGGTAGCGGATTCCGGGCTTAACATAATCCCCACACATTTTTAAGTTTCGGAAAAACTTCAAAAATGTAGAACTAAGCCGGAGATGGCGACTGCCTTTAAAGCAACTGCGTCTATAAAATCCCTTGACCATTGTCATTCTTCAAGATCTCTGCAAAGTCATGGGTCGCTACTCGCCACTTGCGGTCAGAGTTCTTCAAGCCGACACAGTTTTTCACAAGATGGACGTTATGTCGTCGATGTTAGCCCGTGATAATAAATCGGCTGAGAAGAAAAAGAGCCGAGGCCGAAAACCGGAAGACTCTGAACGACAGCCTGTGGAGAAGAGTGTCACAACCCACATTTTCACTGCATATAATAACTTATCAGAGTAAGGGAAAATGTGTGTCATGATGCCACGTCAGCAGAGGATAACTGCGGACGCACAGGCAGACACATACAAAATCATGAAGAAAGATTTATTTTGTAATTTTAAGGGAAAAAATCAGTTAAGTGCAATAGTTAGTTGTATCCCTCGGCTTAGTGGCTCATTTAGTACACGAATCAAAATATAGTTATAAGATACGGAAAAATACTTGTTTAGACTGACTCGAACATCCTACATGAGTATAAACATCCCCAAAAGATAGCTCATGCTATGCAAGACTCTAAATTTATAATAGTAGTAAAGATAGCTTTTACGGTCGTTAAATATAACAAGTTTGAGTTTTTAAAATTATGCGGTGCATGAAGTAGTAGTAGTAGTAGTAGATTATATTTTTTAAAAATACCTAACATGCATTACTAACATAAAACCTCCCAGAGAGCAAGGAGTCCACATCCACATATAGAGAAATAAGCAGCTAGCAAAAACCTAAAAGTAACAATACTGTGGGGGTCAACAAACTGACATGAACCCACATACAGAAAAGTATGTCTGAACCAGTAACTAAAAGAAACAACAATCTACCTCGTTAAGGAGAGGCAACAACCATGACCAACACAGCCGCCCAGAAACTCCAAAACCAGCTCTTCTATCTGCTACTGCTCTGAATCACTTCACGTCGTAGATCGGGGCAAAAGGATGCGGTAGTTAGTGGACGACTCTACCTCCACAGTGTTAGTTTCCTTCATTAGTGCCCTGTGGAAGTCTACCTGGTTTTTGGGTGTCTGTGGTGTATGATGGAGAGTATGAGACTCCCTCGCTGTTAGAAGGATTTTATATTCGTGTTGGTGTGCCCAAGAGTGACCACCTCGCCCGTGTTTTTGGGTGGTGTGTCCACGAGTGACCACCTCGCCCATGTTTTTGGGTAGAGTCGACCACAGGTGCCTAATAAAGGTTTTGTATTTCTTCCTTACGAATTATTCATGTTGTCACCTTATAGCCTCGTTCGTCTTGTGTATTATTGTTGTACGTGACGAATCACGTAAGAGTTCTTTTTCATGATGATGACTTGTTCCTCTTTTTGTACTTTATTTCAGTACAGTTGGTCTTGGGTTGGTACCCATTTGACCTTTGTTTTCTTCTAAGTGGGCTAGATAACCACTGAGCCGAGGGATACGGCCAATTAAATAAAACTGATTTTTTTCGATACATCTTAACCTATGATTTTTCATGGATTAGACGTAGTTGGTAGTTTTACCTGAGCGTCAGCAGTTATCCCCTGCTTGACGTGGAATCACAGCACGCATTTTCTCGTACTCTGATGCTTCCTAAATTCGGAGAAAATGCGGGTTGTGACAAAGAGTTAGAAGCCTATTACTCCAATGACTTCTAGATCTGAAAAGAGGACGACACAGACCGTCGGCGAATCTTCGCAGGCCTCGACCAATCCTGAAGAGGTTTCGAAGGCTGCGAATAATCCAGAAACCGAGACTTACAAATCCTTTGAGGGAAATTACTCTCCATCGGGTGAACTACTCTTAAAAATATGTGAGACGGAGTAGAAAAGCGTTGAATCTGGCATGCCACGTGAATTGCCGGCCAAGGTCGACCTAGTCGTGGTTGATGACAACGAGCCGGAGAAGACGCTAGAGGCCGAGCGTTCTTTGGCTGAAAAACGCAAGCGGACAAAAATGGTAGTCACCTCCTTGAAAAGGCAGAGGAAAAGGAGCGAGACCCTCAAAGAAAGGATGAAGAGGAAAATGCAGAAGATGCAGGCCGGAAACCGGAATGTTTCCGTAAAGACCGTAGCGGATAGTCTTCAACATAGGCCACACGAGAAAGAGGTACCCGAGAGTCCGTCCATACCGGATTCCAAACCGAACAAGCCAGAGGATGTATCCATGGCTAGCGAGACGATTAGTGACATTCTCAAGGGCATGGAGACTTTACAGCAGCAGGACTAGTTGTTAATAACCCTAGTGGCTTCAGAAGAGGTCGACCGCCCCGATGTCGAAGTTACTTGGGAGAATCTTGGCGGGCCGGCTTCCGCGGTTTCTGAAGGAGCCGAGAAACTGAAACTTCGAGAGAAGATGGAGGAGATGAAGAAGCTGATCACTGGGAAACTGGTGGCGAACACACTTCCTCTGTTGCAAGGTAAACATGGGGAAGTTAGGCGGACTTTAATCTTCTACAAGTCGCGGTCAAGGAAGAAGTGGTCGAACACAATTTTAAATCCGTCGGCCAGCTTTTTCCTGACAACGACTCAACTTAAAAGTCGAGCTAAAGAAGCCGAGCAGCTATGGAAGGAAAGCAAAAATAGATAGATCCCGAGCGATTCAGGCGGCCAGTGTTTAGATACCATACCGCGACCTCTGAAGGAGATAAAAATCAAACAGGCAGTCTTAACCTACTGATTTCCTTGCAAAAAGGTCGCAACTATCCGACCGAATCTGATCGTGGCTTATCTTCTGCAGGTGAACCAGAAGCTGCGATGAAGCCGGGCGACCTGACATCCTTCTTGACCTTGCTGCCACCGCCTCTGCCAAGTGTTCGCGATGAAAGGATGGCCGAGTTGCAGAAGGAGGTAGACACATTTCAAGCGGCTGTGAGGGCGCTTGCTGAAGCCCTGCGGATTAAGGAGGAGGAACAACGGGCTACCGAGGAGGTTGCTGAGAGAAGGATTCAAGAGTTGCAGTCTGCGTTGGAGGTTGTAGAGGAGAAGATAGTAGAGATGAAGGCCGTCTTGGAGCAGGAGAGGGCTGAGAAATAGGATCTGCAAGCGTTGGTGCTAATGGCCGGACTACTTGAGAGAGAGAGAGAAAAGATTCGCTGCCTTGAGGGAAAAGACCAAGGTCCGTCAGCGGAGGCCGACGGAGTTCAGCGGCCTACACTAGCGACTTCTGGGAAGTTGCCGGAAATAGGCCGCCCGGCTCCTGGTGAGGTTTCAAATCCACCGGAGGTCGCAGCGGTCAGGCAGGCTGCAGCTTCTAGCAGGCTAGAAGCTCGGGCTCTTCAAATGGTTCCCTGTGCTAGAATGGAGCTCGATGTCGCGCGGGTTAACCGGCCTCTGCATTCACTTTACCATCTGGTCAGCCAGGTGTACGCTATGATAGTACAAACCGGTGACCAGGTTGCGTGAATAGGGCGAGAGGGACAGGAGGGCGATAAGCATGGCTGAGCGACTTGAGAGAGATAAGGCACGCGAACAATTTGAACATTGTGTTGTAATATATTTTTCTGCTGGATGCTGGACAATTTGGTCGCTTTTGAATAATTGTTGTATGTTTATTATTCTGCAAACTGTCTGCGATTTATGCGGTTTGTATTTTATGATCACCATATATGTGCTTTGCTCTGAAATATCCAAGTACAGGAACGTAGTCGTGCGGTCTGGCAAACAGATCACTGGACTAAAAGTATCGTTTCCACATGCTCTTCCATGAAATTTTCTAAGTGCAGGAACTTGGCCTCACGGACTGACGGATTGAAATGTGGTTTAGCCGTTGCATTAATCTATATTCCTTGCAGGATGAGGTCGCGCGGCTTGATATCTAGCCGAGATTTGACATTGAGTACTGTAGCTTCCCTGGGTTTCTATAAATAGAGACGACTCCGTCGATTTCTGCACAAGACAAACAAGATACGAGCTAAGTCCAAGCCAATGCGGTCTGAAAAGGCCAGCGCAGTCAGGACTGATGCGGCTTCTGCATTTCACTCAGCAGATCACAAGGAATGCCGGCTTACCCAAGACAAGCTAGAGAACTTTGTAGAGACACGCATGCAGGGCAGCCCGCTAGTCGCGCGGCTTCCGCTGCCAATTGAAAGGATCAATACCTCCAGCGCAAACTAGATCGCCATCCCCATCGATAATTTTGACTGCGGTTTCTGCTTCCCGGTCATGATGGAAGTCATGGCGATCTTTGACCACAATTGCGTAGTTCCCAAACAACAGCCACCGAACTTTATAGCCGCCATTTATAGTTTCATCTCATACTTGAGGTCAAAAAGAGTATGATTCTCAATGAAGCTCTTCGGCGAGTTCTTCTCGGTGCGGTCTATCCTGGTCTCTGGGACTAGAATCTTATGGGGGCACCTCTACTTTAGCTGTCGGGGATTGAAGGTGGTCAACCTGGCGAACAAAATAACAAACTGGTTGAATAGGTACCTCATCTTTGAGGGAAACCTAGGGCTATTTTCGGTCAACCTGCAAATCCGGGACGAGGCCGCATTCGGGAGCAACGGGCAGGATGGCATGGAAAAGGAGGTGTACACCTTTTTCAAGGGCGAGATGTGAACCATTACATTCCTCTACTGCCGACCTTCGAAGGAATTGAAGTGGAAGACAGTAAGCTCCAAACTGATCCTTTAGCCGCACGGCCTGTGAACTGACTTTTCAGTTTGCCTTTGTAGCTGATGTGGCGGTCCCTCTCAACAAGCCGCTAAATCCTGGCAGCTTTATTCTTACACAAAGAGAGAAGCATGCCAGGCTGGTCAAGCCGCAGCGGGCTGAGGAAGAAGAGGAGTCGGCCTCCTCCAACGACTTCACACTGCATGGAATGGGCAGCGACCTAAAGGATATCCGCGGCAAACCGACCATGATGTGGAGTACGGACGGTGAGTCTGTGAAGGTCTCCACTGCCCTCCCCTACTGGTGGAAAGAAAAAGTAAGCAGCCATGCAACCATTGTTGGCTCCACATTGTACGGCAAGTGCAACTTGAAGGCGCTGCGCAGAGTTTCTGAAGACGACATGCCGCGGTTAGCCGCGCAGGTCGCGGCAAGGAGCTTTGTAACGAGCCACTTCATGGGCCTTGCCTACAAGCAACTAATAAAAGACAAGAGCGACCTGGAGAGGCAATTAGAAGAGATAGAAGAAGAGATAAAACTACTGAAGGAGAAGGAATCAGTAAATATCACATGATATTCGTGCGGTTTCAATTCTTAAACCGCCCAGTCTAACTCCTGGCGGTCTCAGTGTTACTTCCGATTTAAGAGATAATTACAATGCAAACTGGTCTGAGATCATAATGAAATCCGGAGATTCTGCGTTCTGCGACTTCAATAAAGCTATCCACATGGAAGAAAGAAATTCCTGTGGGTTATTTAAGAATACACATTGAAAATAAGCCGCGCTGCTAAAGAACTTTAGCCACCGAAAAGCCTTAATAAAGAAATATACGTTTGCAGCTAACGCGAACTCTGATGTAAATCGCTCTTTTGATGTAAGAGACTTAAGGATAGAGACAAATAATCTGTGGCTTGTGATATTATTATACAACCCGGTAATCAAAGATATTTAAGCATGCTTAGCCGGCAAATAAGTTGCCCGATAGTAGAGATCAAAACCATATTAGTTTTGTGGTGGCAAGTCATAAGTTGACTAGTATAATTGATACCAGAAGTCGGCGGTCTAAGGCCAAGAGTCAACAGACTAAAATAAGTCATCCGACTTCCCGAGTATATAAATAATAAGCCGACAGAGAGGTACATACATGCCGAATAAAATAAGCCAGAATATGTAACCGCGCGGGCTGTGATGTAACATCCCATGTTACTTCTGGACCCCTCAACTTAGATTGGGTTAGGCATGGGTGAGATATAAGGAAGACCAACTATGTTTGACCCTAGGTAGTGGGTGGTAGCCATGTGGGGCCCACTATAGGACCATAGTCAAACTAGGTCAAACTAACCTAAGTGGGGACCCTAGCCACTCCATAACCCACCACATTGCTCTAACCCTAAAGACAATCTAAGTGGACCCTAGGGCATATCACTAGGTCAACACTTTGACCTAAATTGACCAAAGTCAACCCTGGGCTTAATTTGGTCAAACCCACACTCATAAGCCCAATTAGCCTAAGTAGGGCACCCCCTTGACCCAACCCAAGTTGGGTGGTGCCACTAGACCCATTTCCACCAAGTAGGGTCAGCTCACCCACCATGGTTGACCAAGTCAACTCCCCATGTCAACAAGTCAACAAATTGACCTAAAGGAGTGAAATGAAGACCAAGCCATTTTCCCTTGGACCAAGCCCACCAAAATTGGCCCATAGCCAGCCCAAGTGAACAAGACTAGTCCTACCCCTCTAAATCAGGAGAGAGAATACATGCAAGGTGAAAGATAACAATCAGCCACAAAGGCCTACACTCAGCCACAAAGGCCTACACTCAGCCACAAAGGCCTACACTCAGCCACCCAGGCCTACACTCAGTCAATCAAGGCCTACACTCAGGGATAACAATCTCCTACACTCAGGCCCTCAAGCCCTACCCTCAGCCTTTATAAATACAGGCTTACAATTCACTCAGATCCAAAGGATCCTACAAGTTAAAAATGATTCTTGAAATAATAACTCAACAACTCAAAAACAAGAGAGGGGAGTTGAGAGTTTCTTGATGAGTTCTTGGAAGAACTCAGCTGGATTCAATCTGACTTAGCTTTCTTCAAAGCTTCTTGAGTAGAACTGAATAAGATTGTCTCCTTCTGCAGTTGTTCCTTGACCTCTGCCACTTAGAATTCAGAATAGATCTGAACCCTTCTTCTCAGCCTAGTTCCAACGGCTGATTTCTTGGATGGAGCCCTCTCTCTCCAACTTCTTAGATCAGCACTTGAACTGCAAGATCTTCTTGATTTGATACTCTGTGTACCACTTTAATAACTTGTTCTTCAACAATGTGATCAACAGTTTCTGTAAACTGTATGTGCCTATTTATAGGCCTTCTTCATGGTAACCGGCTGGTCCGGTTCATAACTGTCTTCTGACATCTCTGACAGGTGCTGTAGACCGGCTGGAATGGTAGCTGTCAAGTCATCCAGTCATTCCTTGAAAATCTCTAACTGTCTGAAAGTGTCGAGACTTTCTGTCTTCAAGTGTCGACACTTATAAACCAAGTGTCGACACATGCTATGTAAGTGTCGACACAAGTCTACAAGGTGTCGACACAACTCCTTGTATGTCTCGACACAGATTCTTCTTCAGGTGTCGACACTGAAATTGAGTGTCGACACAAGTACTTGATCTCCTATCTTTAGCTGTATTCTTCTAAGTGTCGACACATCTCCTTTGTGTCGACACATCTTCTTGTGTTGAATCTGTTAAGTGTCGACACTGCTTCTTGGTGTCGACACATAGTCTTCTATGTTGATACTTGCTAAGTGTCGACGATGCTCCTTGTGTCGACACTTGATTCTTCTGTTGAGACTTCAGCTGAGTGTCGACACATTCCCTTAGTGTCGACACTTGTACTTAGAATATTTTGGAGATAATTCTGTTCTTTGCTAAGTGTCGACACAGCTCCTTGTGTCGACACTTTCTTCAAGTGTAGAGACTTCAGCTGAGTGTCGACACATTGTCCAAGGTGTCGACACTTTCTTCATGTGTTGACTCTTCTGTTGAGTGTCGACACTTTGTTCTTAGTGTCGACACTTTCTTCAAGTGCTGACTCTTCTTGTTGAGTGTCGACACATTGTTCTGAGTGTCGACACTTTAACTTAGTCTCTGCAGACTTTTGCTGAGTGTCGACACAGCTCCAAGTGTCGACACTTTCTGGTGTAGACACAGCTTCACTGGGTGTCGACACAGCTCCTTGTGTCGACACTGCTTCTCTGCACTTTTCTTCACTGAGTGTCGACACAGCTCCAAGTGTCGACACTTTCTGTCTGGTGTCAACTCTGCATCCCAGGTGTCGACACAATGACTCCAAGTGTCGACACTGCTTGTCTGGGTGTCGACACAAGCTTTCTTGAGTGTCGACACTTTCCCTCTGGGTATCGACACATGGACTTAGAAACTTTTTGCTTCAGTCCAGTGATTACTTAACATGCACAAGTAAACTCAACATACATCAAATACATTATGATGTATATCATTGAGTTGGGTGAGGCTTCTTCAAATCAGGTACATTTAACCAATGTACCCAACAATCTCCCCCTATTTGGAGAAGTCATAACCCTTAGTCAATGATATAAACCATTTATAATAAAAAATTATAAAATGATGTAAAGCAGGATTATATTCAGCAGGGTAAACATAAACATGTATTAATTTCACATGTATACAAATTCATTATTTCAGAACAAATAAGAAATAGACATAAACACATTCACAGAACAAACATGTAATATATTGATCATATATTGTTCTAACATTTGTCTTATACATTTTCAGTAGTTCACAAAAATGTTTTACATTCAAAAGATTACAAAATAATCTTCAAGTAAATTCTTAATCTATTTCTGATCTGGTTCCTTGATAATTATTCCCTTGCCAGCTTGGACTTTTGCTTGAACAGGAGCATCAGAAGTTTCAGCATCAGCAGGCTTCTTGCCTTTTAGATCTTTCTTTTTAAGCTCTTCAGCTTTGATTTTCTGCCTCTCAAAATAATGATATGGCTTAGGAAAGTACTTGCTAGGCTCCACTGCAGTAGGAGGTAGCTTTCCCATCTTTGCCTTCCTTCTATACTGAACTATTGCCTCCTGCCTGATCTCATGTTTTCTCCATTCTGCTTCAGAAAACCATTTGTTCCTGTCATGAGTGTTATCCTTGGCAGCTTTCCAGGCAGTTAATATTATGTTTCTATAGGTAGGGCTCCATTGTTCAAAGTCTGGCCTTTGTTCTGCTTGTTCCCTAAACCTCTTCTTAGACAACCTTGTCTCTTCCTCTTTCTGCAATGCCTCTTGCATGGCTTTTGAAATAGGTTGAACCACTTTCTCCAGAATAACATTAGACTTCCCTTCAGTTGGGCTATACATATGATGAATGTCAGCTTGCACCATTTCAAAATCTGGTGGAGGATAGATCACTTGAGCTACCTCTGGTTGCTCACCTCCAAGATATGCAGGTTGAATTCCAGATTCTACAACATTGTCATCATCACAAAGTGGAGGATAGCCCAGTGTAGCTCTGATGGAATTAGATATCCATTTGGCATGATCAGAGCTAGCTTTGACTAAAACTCTCTCCCCCTTTATGACTTCTCTAGCCATATGATCTCTGACATCATCCTTTTTAAATCTGATTTGACTATCCAAGTATCGGATTCCATCTTTAAAGTAAGGTTTGAGCTTTTGAAGTTAGTCAGAGATGGCTTTCTGGGAGGCTTGGATTGCAGACTTAACAGTAGAAATTTCTTCTTGAAAGGCTTTGTCAAATTCAGCTTTAGCAGCAGTAGAAGTTGAAGGTTCAGCAGCCTTGTTCTTCAACTCAGTGACTATAGCATTATGAGAAGCAGTCAAGTTGTCATTCATCCTTATTTGATTTTCCAGAATATATCCTTGTTTCAATGCTATATCATCCACCTGTGCTTTGATCTTTTCTTGGTGTGTTGCCAAATACACCACTGCATTTCCACCTTTGTGAAAACATTCAGTCATCTCCTTCTTGTTAAGGTTCATTTCAAACCTTATAGACTTGATATCCTGAGCAAGATCAAACTGGAGTGACTTTTGCCCTTCATCTACATAAGTTTCTATTGCCTTTCTTTGTTCATCCAGTTTTATTTGCATTGCCACCATCAGTGCACTATAATCAATGGCTGGGGCTGGTTGGATTATAGGCTGTGGTGCAACTGTTTGGAGAGCCTTCTTGTAACTCTGGCTTCTTCTCCTGAATACATAAAGTTTCTTTTTCTTTGCCCTAGTAGCCTCCTCATCTTCAGACTCTGAGGAGCTGGCTATGTCAACCCTGTCCTTAGGGCTTGAAGGCTTCTCAGATTGTTCAATTGGAGCTTTCCCAGTTTCTGGCCTTATAGGCTCTTCATGAACTTGCACTTGCTCCCCCTCAGCAGCAGCATTATCTTTTTCATTATCAAAATCTGCTTGATCAAGATTTAGGAATAAATCTTCCATTGTGTATTCTTGTGGAGACTGTGCAGGAGAAATTCTTTGTTCTTCAACCACTGGAACAGGAATTACTTCTTGTACAACAGATGTGTCTTCTCTAACAGCATCTGGTTCTTGAGTATCCAGCTGAGTTTGCTAATGAATATCAGACAAATCAACATCTTCTATAAGAAATTCTAAAGTATTTAGGTCAGTGAGTACCTCTAGTATAATGGTGGTGGCTTGTTCACTTTCTAGTGTAGATGGTTCTTCTACAACTGGAGGCTCCCCTGGCTTTGATCCTTGTGGATGGGGCTAGCTTGAGGCAGCTCCCCCTGGATCTCAGCATCCTCATGAGGAGCAGGTGACTTCACTGCAGGCTCTTCCTCTAGGTCATCTGGAGTGAAAACAACTTGTTCTTCACTATCAGAACTACTGGTGGACTCTTGTGCCACTGGAGCAGTTTTTCTCTTTTTCTTTGGAGGAATCTCCTTCTCAGTAACTGCCTTCTCTGGGGTTGGCATTTCCTTGGACAACAGCCTGTCCCATCTAGAAAAGATCCTTAAATCCATCTTCCTCATATGATTTATCTTGCTGCCTGCAGCAGTACTCATTACCTCTGGTATCACACCAGCTAGGTAGAGACTTAAGATTCTGCCCAGATTGGGCTTTTTCAGACTTTCCTTAATCTTGTCAAACACTATAACTGACCAATCAGTTCTTATAGTGAAGATAATTCTTGTCATTATATTGAACATGGATGCAGACACTCTGTCATGCCCTCCTGGCTTACTGAGTAAGACCTTTCCCACTATCTCAGAGAGGAATTTGCCTTGGCTATTCATCCCTTTCCTGTTAAAAACAGAACCTATCTTCATCTTGGAATCAAGACCACACCAGGTTAGAGCTTCCCTGGTCTTTGAAGCAGTAACCTCTTCATCATCTTGAGTTTTTGGAAGCTGTAGAATCTTCCGCAGACTCTTTGGTGATACCTTGACCTTAGTTCCATGAACTCTGGATTTGATTCTGTATCCAGACTCATCTACTGCAGCTCCATTTAGGAATTCAAGAACCTCTTTCTTCCAAATCTTTGTAGGTTCAGAAACTAAGTATTCTATCCCAGAATCTGCAACTAGGGTTACGACCGCCTTGATTTCTGCATCAGCATCATTGAAAGCGCCGCGCACCAGCTCGTATCCTTCGTTGACGTTCTCCTCTAGCTTAGGCGCCATTAGGGTTTGTAGAATTGGTCTTGAGAGAAGAGAGGTGTCGACACAGAAGTTTGGTCTCGAAACTTTGAAAGCGTGTCGACAAATAAAGACAGAACCCTATTTATACCTTTCTGATTTTGAAGATGAACAGGCGGGACAGCTAACTTAAAATGTGTCGACACTGGCAATAAGTGTCGACACTGACTTATAATGTCTCGACACACATGTGTCGACACAAGTTTAGTCAACAGATTTTATGTGTCGACACTTGGTTATGTGTCGACACAACATAACTCGACACATTGTCGAGACTTTACTTAGAAAATTCTGAGTAAAACTTAAGTGTCGACACCACATTGGATGTGTCGACACTTATTTCCTGAAGTGTCGACACCACTATTCTGTGTCGACATAGACTTGTCTATGTGTCGACACCTTTTTATTTAGTCATTTTCAAATCTGTAAACTTACTCTAAGTTTATCATTCCTAGTTCAATTTTGAATCTATTGAACTTAGCTTCTTATAGGGGCTTAGTAAACATATCAGCTATTTGATTATCAGTTTTAACATATTCAAGTAAAATATCTTCTCTTTCTACATGCTCCCTAAGAAAATGATATTTAATTTCAATATGTTTAGTTCTACTATGAGATACAGGGTTATTAGCTATTGAAATAGCACTAGTAGAATCACAGAAGAGTGGAGTTTTACTTACCTGAAATCCATAGTCCTCTAGCTGATGTTGAATCCACAAAAGTTGAGCACAGCAACTTCCTGCAGCCACATACTCTGACTCTGCAGTGGAGATAGCCATACTGGTTTGCTTTTTGCTACTCCATGAAATTAGTCTCCCACCTAGGAATTGACAGGTTCCAGTAGTGCTCTTTCTATCCTCTTTGCATCCTGCAAAGTCTGCATCTGAATAACCTGTTAGATCAAAATCTCCATTCCTAGGGTACCAGAGGCCTAGATAGGGAGTGCCCTTTAGATATCTCAATATTCTTTTGACTGCAGTCAAATGAGACTCTTTAGGGCAGGCTTGATACCTGGCACAAACACATATAGCATACATGATGTCAGTTCTACTAGCAGTCAAGTATAATAGGGAGCCAACTATCCCTCTATATAAGGTTTCATCTACAGGTTTTCCTGCATCATTCTTGCTAAGAGACATACTTGACCCCATAGGAGTCTTCATGGTACTGGATGAATCCATACCATACTTCCTTATGAGTTCTAGGGTGAACTTGGACTGACATATGGATAAACCACTTTCAGTCTGTTTAACTTGGAGACCCAAGAAAAACTTCAGCTCTCCCATACTACTCATTTCAAACTGACCTTGCATATGTTTTGCAAACTTTTTGCAAAGGCTTCTTTCAGTAGACCCAAATATAATGTCATCTACATATATTTGGACTAGTATGACTTTGCCTCTAGATTCCCTAAGGAATAGAGTCTTATCTATTTTCCCTCTTGAGAACTTGTTCTCAATAAGGAAACTAGATAGGGTTTCATACCAAGCCCTAGGGGCTTGCTTTAACCCATATAAAGCTTTCCTAAGTCTATAGACATGATGAGGTAGAGTTGGATCAACAAAACCTGCAGGCTGTTCCACATAGACTTCTTCCTTAAGATTACCATTCAGGAATGCTGACTTGACATTCATTTGGTATACTTTGAATCCTTGATAGGTTGCATAGGCCAAGAACATCCTTATGGCTTCCAGTCTGACTACTGGAGCAAAGGTTTGATCAAAGTCAATACCTTCTTCTTGCCTATATCCTTTAGCAACCAGTCTTGCTTTATTCTTAATGATGACCCCTTGTTCATCCATCTTATTCCTGTAGATCCACTTAGTTCCTATTACATCATGGTCTTTAGGTTTAGGAACTAATTCCCAAACCTTGCACCTCTTGAATTGATTAAGCTCTTCTTGCATTGCTTCAGTCCATTGTGGATCCAGTATTGCTTCTTCAAATTTCTTAGGTTCAACTTGAGACAGAAAGCTGGAGTAGATTGCTGCATTTATGTATCTGCTCCTGGTTTGTACTCCTTGTCTTGGATCTCCAATCATCTGCTCTACTGGATGATCTCTTAGATGCCTGTTGGCTGGAGGCATCCTTACGTCTGGTTGAACCACTTCAGCATCTCCATCATGCTGTATTCCTTGTATTTCTTCAGCAATTGGCACATGTAGTTCTCCCCCTGGACAACAGCTACTGTCTTCTACTTGCTGTCTTGCAGCAGGCACTTCTTCTATAGTAAGCTTGTCCATTTTCTTTGTTAAACCTGTGGGGCTTCATACACTACTAGACAACTCATTATTAATAAGTTTAGTCTCATCAAAAACTACATGCACAGATTCTTCTACAACTTGTGTAGTCAAGTTGTAGACTCTATAAGCCTTACTATTATTGCTGTACCCAACAAAAATTCCCTCTTGGGACTTGGCAACAAACTTAGTCAAGTAAGACTTCCCATTGTTAAGTATGAAGCATTTGCAACCAAAGATCCTGAAGTAGGATAGGTTTGGTTTCCTGCCTTTCACAACTTCATAGGGGGTCTTGTTAAGCCTTTTAGTGATGGTAGCCCTATTTATAACATGGCATACAGTATTAATTGCTTCAGCCCAGAAATACTCTGGCAGTGATGTATCACTTAATAGGGTCCTACCAGCCTCTATCAAGGTTCTATTCTTCCTCTCAGCAATGCCATTTTGCTGAGGTGTTCTAGGTGAAGAGAATTCTTGAAATATCCCAAAGTCTTCACATAGTTTTGTCATGCTATCAGACTAAAATTCAGTACCATGGTCACTTCTAATTTTGACCACTGTACTATTTAGTTCATTCTGAATTTGCTTGACAAAGCTATAGAAGACACTAGGTGTTTCAGATTTCTGTCTTAAGAAGAACACCCAGGAAAACCTTGAGTAGTCATCTACAACTACAAAGGTATAGACCTTCCTACCTAAGCTGTGAACTGGCATTGGACCAAAAAGATCCATATGCAAGAGGTATAAACACCTCACAGCATCTTTGTTTTCTATGCTTCTAAAGGTGGATTTAGTCTGCTTGCCCTTTTGACAAGCTGAGCAAATACCATCTTTAACACACTTAACTTGAGGACCATTCCTCACTAACTCTTTGCTAAAGAGTTTGCCAATAGTCTTGTAGTAAAGATGGGCTAGCCTCTTGTGCCATTTGACACAATGAGACACTGTCTCATCAGCTACAAGACAAACAGGAGAACCATTGTTCTCAATCATAATGTCTAGGCAGTAGACATTCCTTTTCCTATAACCAGTCAAAATGATCTCTTGATCACTTGACCTCTTGATATGACAACCATTTTTAACAAATGAGATGTCATACCCTACATCACTTAATTGATTTATACTTATTAGGTTGTGTTTCAACCCTTTAACATAAGCCACTTGAGTAATGGTAACCAAGTTGCTAGAAATGTTACCAAATCCTTTGATGATTCCTTTTTCAGAACCACCAAAGGTGACTTTTGGACCATCTTTGATTGGAATGTAGTCCCTTAGTAGTCTCCTTGTTCATGTCATATGTCTGGAACATCCACAGTCCAAGTACCATGTTGGGGTATGGCCACTTGGACTCACCTGCAAAACAGATTAATGAACCTTAGAACCCAAAGAATTCTTGTGTCCTTGGTACTTGTTAGTTTGCAATCTGACAAAGCTACCTACTGGCTTTCCAACAGGTAGTTTGGTACTCACTTTGGCACTAGCATTGTGCCAACAGTTCACTGCAAAATGGCCAACCTTGCCACAGCACCAACATTCAAACTTGTTGTACCTTTGCTTAGGTACAGTCTTTGCTGTCTTATCTACAATAGACTTGTTGAATGTTGGGGTTTTGCCCTTGGACTTGGGCTTGGACTGCTCAGTCCTTGCAGGTCTAATAAAACCCAGTCCAGTCTTGCCTTTATGATGAACAAATTCATCAATTAAAGGTAACATTGACTTAGGTTTAGAAAACCTAGCAACAAGCTCTCTCTATTTCTGAAGATTGATCTCCAGACTCTTGATTTGGTCATTTTTAAATGATATAGCACCCATTCGAATCATTATTATGTGCTTCAACCTGTCTATCTCATTCAGTTTTTGATCAAAAGACTTCTCAAAATCTGTTGCTCCAGCTTTAAGATCAGCAATTTCCTTTGCCTGACTTTTGGCTAGGGACTTGCTTTTCTTGTAAGCTTGCAACAGCACTTTATATTCATCTATAAGTTGATGAATATCATCCTCAGACTCTGATATACTTCCATCACTTGATGAAGATGAATCTGATTCTGTACTAGAGCAAGAAACTGAACTTAGAGTTGAACATTGTACCTTACTGGGTCCTGGCTGCTCCAGGATTTTGTCACTCTCAGTCAATGCCATCAGTCCTTTGCACTGGCAGTCTTCTTGTTCATAAATAGACTCCATTATCTGCATAAATTCTTCTTCTTCTTCTTCAGCAAACAGCCCTATGTAGGCCTCAGCCTCAGACTCAGTTTCTGAAGAAGAGATATCTGATAGAGTCTTCTCTTTCTTGGCTACAAAAGACTTCTCTTTCTTGCCTTTGAAATGAGTCTTTTTCCTGTCACCAGATTCTTTCCAATTTTCAGGACACTCTGCAATAACATGGCCATGTCTATTGCAGCAATAACACACTATCTTAGAACTAGTTGCATTGCTAGATTTTGTTCTCTTCCTGTCCTTCTTTGAAGCCTTTTTATCCTGATAAAAGTCTTCTTTTCCTTTTAAAGTAGAGGGCCTTGTCCTCCACTGTTTCTTCTTTAAGAATTTCTGAAAGTGTCTAGTGAAGGCAGCAAAGTCTTCATCACTTTCACTGCTTGTAGATTTTGTACTGACTGACTCATCTGACTCTGATTCAACTTCCTTTGGAGGTGGAGTTGATGACTTATTCCTGCATTTTCTGGAGGCATCTGTCTTGAAGGCTACTGTTCTTTCCTTGTGCTCAGTTCTTGTTGATTTCTCCTCCTCTTTTCTCACTGTCAATTGCATTTCATAAGACAATAACTTGTCAAACAGTGTAGGAGGAGGAATTTCCCCCAACTTAGCCATTTCTCTTGTGGCACAGATCTTGGTGTCCCAATCTTTGGTTAGGGACCTTAAGAACTTGTCATTTAGTTCATAGTTACTGAACTCTCTTCCATAAGACATGAGTTCATTCACTATTCTGTAGAACTTCTTATAGCACTCAGTTATGCTATCACCTTTTCCTTGTCTAAAACTCTCATACTCCTGATTTAGCAAGGATTTTCTATCTTGTCTAACTTCTTCAGATCCTTCCATATACACTATAAGAGTGTCCTACATCTCTTTGGCTGTCTTACAGTGTATAAGATTCTAAAATGTTGCATCATCTATGGCACTCACTATAATGTTTTGTGCCCTCTTATCCATGGTGGCTAGGACAATCTCATCCTTAGTAATTTCAGAGAAATCCTTTGGAGTTCTCTGATTTGCATCTAGAACAGATATCTTCATGGGCACATAAGGCCCTTCCTTTACTGTGATGTAGATTCTAGGGTCTGAGGCCTCCATAAACAGCCTTACCCTTTCCTTCCAGATCCCAAAGATCTCTTTCCTGCATATGGGCAATTTCATGGCACCCAATTCCTTATGATTCTCAGAAGAACCCATGTTTCTTGATTTTCTTGAATCTGTATTTTGCCTTACACTGAATCTGCCAAATAGGATCTCCTCAGACTGTTAGTCCTTTTTAAGGAACCTGGCTCTGATACCACTTGAAAGATATGGTACCTAAACACCTAGAGGTGGTGGTGGGGGGGTGAATAGGTGACTTAATCCTTTTTAAACTTTAATGGCAGCAAACAGTTAATATCACAGATTTCTAACTATTCTATCACAGCAAACACACAGCATACACAGCAACAATCACAGCACAGCACAGCAGACACAGTGTTTTATAGTGGTTCCCCAAGATATGGGTACATCCACTTTCCCCCTTCGCCTATCTAGCAGTGTACTAGATTCGGCCAAACTTCTCCACTGTCTCAGAACCCAAATTGGTTCCTACACCTCAGGCCCAAGGCCCTACAACTCAGCTTTATCCCAAAGCCTACACTCAGCCACAAAGGCCTACACTCAGCCACAATTGCCAACACTCAGCCACCCAGGCCTACACTCAGCCAATCAATGCCTACACTCAGAGATAACAATCTCCTACACTCAGGCCCTCAAGCCCTACCCTCAGCCTTTATAAATATAGGCTTACAATTCACTCAGATCCAAAGGATCCTACAAGTTAAAAATGATTATTGAAATAATAACTCAACAACTCAAAAACAAGAGAGGGGAGTTGAGAGTTTCTTGATGAGTTCTTGGAAGAACTCAGCTGGATTCAATCTGACTTAGCTTTCTTCAAAGCTTCTTGAGTAGAACTGAATAAGATTGTCTCCTTCTGCAGTTGTTCCTTGACCTCTGCCACTTAGAATTCAGAATAGATCTGAACCCTTCTTCTCAGCCTAGTTCCAACGGCTGATTTCTTGGATGGAGCCCTCTCTCTCCAACTTCTTAGATCAGCACTTGAACTGCAAGATCTTCTTGATTTGATACTTTGTGTACCACTTTAATAACTTGTTCTTCAACAATATGATCAACAGTTTCTGTAAACTGTATGTGCCTATTTATAGGCCTTCTTCATGGTAACCGGCTGGTCCGGTTCATAACTGTCTTCTGACATCTCTGACAGGTGTTGTAGACCGGCTGGAACGACAGCTGTCAAGTCATCCAGTCATTCCTTGAAAATCTCTAACTGTCTGAAAGTGTCGAGACTTTCTGTCTTCAAGTGTCGACACTTATAGACCAAGTGTCGACACATGCTGTGTAAGTGTCGACACAAGTCTACAAGGTGTCGACACAACTCCTTGTATGTCTCGACATAGATTCTTCTTCAGGTGTCGACACTGAAATTGAGTGTCGACACAAGTACTTGATCTCCTATCTTTAGCTGTATTCTTCTAAGTGTCGACACATCTCCTTTGTGTCGACACATCTTCTTGTGTTGAATCTGTTAAGTGTCGACACTGCTTCTTGGTGTCGACACATAGTCTTCTATGTTGATACTTGCTAAGTGTCGACACAGCTCCTTGTGTCGACACTTGATTCTTCTGTTGAGACTTCAGCTGAGTGTCGACACATTCCCTTAGTGTCGACACTTGTACTTAGAATATTTTGGAGATAATTTTATTCTTTGCTAAGTGTCGACACAGCTCCTTGTGTCGACACTTTCTTCAAGTGTAGAGTCTTCAGCTGAGTGTCGACACATTGTCCTAGGTGTCGACACTTTCTTCATGTGTTGACTCTTCTGTTGAGTGTCGACACTTTGTTCTTAGTGTCGACACTTTCTTCAAGTGCTGACTCTTCTTGTTGAGTGTCGACACATTGTTCTAAGTGTCGACACTTTAACTTAGTCTCTGCAGACTTTTGCTGAGTGTCGACACAGCTCCAAGTGTCGACACTTTCTGGTGTAGACACAGCTTCACTGGGTGTCGACACAGCTCCTTGTGTCGACACTGCTTCTCTGCACTTTTCTTCACTGAGTGTCGACACAGCTCCAAGTGTCGATACTTTTTGTCTGGTGTCAACTCTGCATCCCAGGTGTCGATACAATGACTCCAAGTGTCGACACTGCTTGTCTGGGTGTCGACACAAGCTTTCTTGAGTGTCGACACTTTCCCTCTGGGTGTCGACACATGTACTTAGAAACTTTTTGCTTCAGTCCAATGATTACTTAACCTGCACATGTAAACTCAACATACATCAAATACATTATGATGTATATCATTGAGTTGGGTGAGGCTTCTTCAAATCAGGTACATTTAACCAATGTACCCAACACAAGGGGGTAAAATTGGGATTTTAAGGGTAGGAGGAGAGAGAAAATGAAAAGAGAGGAAATGGTGGCCACATGGCCACCCCATCAGATGGTTTTAACTGCCCAAAACCAGGTGGCCGACCTCCCCTCTCCATTTCCAGCTAAAAACCAGTGCTGTGAGCCATTTGGCAGCTGGGCGGAGCCAACAAAGCTCAAACCGAGCTCAATTAAGTGTTACCTCCATGTACAGCCAAATTCACTCCAAATAGACCTCACCAGAAGCTTCAGGAGATAGAAGGGAGTGGAAATCGAGTTCTGGATCATGGAGAATGGTGGAGAATCGATTTTTCGGGGTGGAGCTCGCCGGCGCACCACCACCACGGCAAACCGCCGCCTGACCCGCAGCCAAGCCCCAATTCAGGTGCGTTTCGCCTTGCCTCTTCCCGTACTAGGTTTCTAGATCAATCTAGGGAGATATCGGGCTCAATCGAGCCCGATGCCCTGAGAGAAAATGGAGAAAACCGAGCCTTTTTATTCTTGCTCGGGTTCGCCGGAGGAGCCAACTCCGGCGGCCCCACCGCCGGGAAACGCTAGCCCCCACCTTAACGAAGGTGGTGGCGATATCCGCCGGCGGTGGTGGTGGCTCAGCTGGCCGGAAAACACCAGCCAACATCGTTCAGGAAGATGCAATCGTGGCCGTCAATGAATCAGGGACGATGAACCGATTCCGTCGGTTTTAGCTTTAAGATTCGTGCAATAGATTTAAATGATTTAATTAATATATGATGAATAGTGAAATCCCTGTCACACAAATACAGCCACTTTGCATGTTAATGTTAGGCCTCTTAGAGGCATTTCCAGAACTTAGTCCCTTAATGAAAATTATAGCTGATGGTCTTATCTTTAATTTGCCACCTTAAACATATGATTTGGTGTAGTGTACAGTCCTGTAGGACATTTCTCCTAGGACTGGTCCTAGGGTAGGGCAAAAATTAAATTGGATGCCCAGGTCAAACCATTAGCCACCATGGCCCCAAATTTTTTGCACATGCATGAGTAGGGCATACTTAGCCCCTGCCAAAATTTAGGAATTTTTTTAGAGAACATTTTCCTATAGTTTTTGCCAAAATATCAAAATACAAATAAATGAAATATAAGGAGTTCTACACCTCCCCATGGTCCCAAATCTTGGTGGTAGGTCAATGGGGACATCCTTGGTGCATGATAAAGTTTTCAGCACCTTGGGTTCACTGCATGTTGGAGAATCCACTTGCATGTGTTAGCTCATGTTATGCCTTTGTGTGCAATTAGCAAAAATGCAAATATAGTGTATTCAGCCAATGGTGACATGTAAAGGTCTTGGAATTATTTACAGTGTTTCATTAGGGAAAATTTCATCCCTCAAATTATTCATGGAATTTTTGGAATCAAAAATTTCATGTATTGGAATTTATTTTAAATATAGCTATTTTGGAAATAAAATTGGAAAATAAGTTTTCCTCAAGTACAAATCCCAAAATTTTTCCATGGCATATATAATGTCACATTTGACTTAGGAAAAATATGATCCCTCTGTTTTGAAGAACTTTTGGAGTAGATATCTTAAATTGCCCATTTTACCCTTATCTTATTAATTCTTGAAATGATGGATATGTACCTCAGAAAAATTTGGAATTTATTCTACTACTATAAAATGGTATTATTAGTTTTGCATGAAGTTTTCAGAATTAATGGATGCATTGTTAGTTGTTAGATTAATACAATGACATTTTTGGTAAATATGTTATAATGGAATTTTATAGGCCATTACACAATAAATGTTGATGATACTCTGCCAATAGTCATAAATTATTGTTCTAAAAGTACTGTAATTTTCCTGGAATTTTTGATTACATAATGCCTATACTTCATTTGGAAAATGGAATTGGTGTGAATTTGATATTAAATAGGAAATGAGAATAAATATTTAAAGGAAAATTATGAAACTCTATAGACAACAATATTTTATCAGTATACATCTCAGGAAAAATTTCCTAGGTCAGTGGATACTTAATCATACTACTTCATGTGTAAAATGACCTAGTGTTTAAATTAAAAGATTTAATTAAAGGACTATTTGCCAAGAAAAATTATGAGAATTCATAGGGTAGTTCCCTTAGTCCATACCACGCTAGGATAAATATTTAGAGGCAAGATGCTTTAAGGTTTGGAAGATCACATTTTTAGGGTAACCATAGGACATGGTCTGCATATAACACAAATAGGTCTTGCCTTAGGGGTTACCCGGGGATTGATTATCGGCAGAAATAAGAGAGTTCAACAGGAGTAACCCTGGTGGGTAGAGTTGTCTTAGTGAGGGATCAAAAGTGCAAGTCTTAGTTAGCAACTGGAGTGGGGGTCGGCGGAAGACCGTCGGTTTCCCGGTAACACCTTAAGTCACTAGGGTTGTACTAGAGCAATAAGGAGAGCTGGGGAGATACATGGGTAGCCATCAACTAAAATAAATATCCTTGCGAAAGGGAACGCTGGGCGTAATCCCAACACAGTTCCTAGTGCCCCTTGAGAGCCCTTCACAGGGAATACCGGGGGCAGTCCTGGGATTAACCTTAAATCTCTAAGTATAATAAACCGTAGAAAAGAGTAGTTTAATAGGTTAGGACATTGTTGTACCTTCTCGCCCGTGTAGGGTTGGAAAGATTCATGATATATGCTCACCCGTTTAGGGTCGGAGGGAGTTGGTATAAGGCACTGATGTGCGATCTCACCCGTTTTGGGTTTTGAGGGAGTTGGTATAAAGGCACTAATGTGCGTTCTCACCCGGGTTTGGGTTTGAGGGATTCAGGACGGGTTTGGTCCTGCGAGCGGGAGGCTCGGTATGAATTACTTGCATGTGCATAAATATCATGGCGGGGCATGCGGTACTGGCCGTTCGTCACACCGATGGCAGTACGGTGCACCAGGCGGTTGTGAGAGTTAGAAGGTCCAGTGGGTTGTTTTACACTGCGGTCTGGAGGACGATCCCCGATAACACACATCCGACCAAACAAGACTGACGGGTTTCTCAGCAAAGTACGTACGCGAGACTCTGGAGTGCACCTTGGACGTGTACAGAGGCGTATGAGAGGGGTCTAAGGCTTGGTAGTGTGCATACCGGTCTAGAAGCGGAGACGCCCGCTCCGCTGCTGCCGTAGCCACAGCAGTGGTACCCGAGAGTGATGCTAGCTCTCAAAAAGTGGGAACTAAAGGTCTGTGATCACAGAGTCGTTGTGTGTGAGTTGCACTTGCCTGCGCATAAATTGCATCATATCATTCATTCATATTAGGTCATACGTTTCATAGATCCTTATCATATAAATTAGTATGGGCTCTTTTATATGATAAGTTAAATTTCCTGGAAACCCTAACTTATATGTTTGTATGGGCATTTATATAAGTTAGGGTACGTTTGCGATGATAGTTTTGTGGTAGTTTAGTTTATTTACTTGTTCATATAACTGCTCTTTACTTTCCTTTACTGCACTACTCTTACTCATTACTTGTACCGTACTTAGAACTGCTAGAGTAGAACTACATTACTTATTACAACTCTAGTTAGATATTGTCACCTGCTTCCACTTTGCTAGCCCTTTTGTTGTCCTCCGCTTCGTCCTCCCGCTCGGTGCCTAGGAGCTGCGGGGCGAGGTGCGGAGGAAACGACTTAGTCTTTTTGACTAATGGTCGGTGACCAACTATTTTTAGGAGCCTGGGGAGATGGAGCACCATCACGTAGAGGAGGTAGGACATGAGTAGCAGATACCGCTTCAGCAGGCTACTACTACTACTGTGCGTCCTCAGGTGGGACGAGATCTGATGTTCTAGTTTAGCTTCCGCATTTATTATTTTGTGAGTGAGTGATTTTGATGTACTGGGCATAAGCCCTTTTTACTCTTTCATTTGTACTCTTCTGTGGACTATAGTGTTGTACTTTTCATTTCATTTATATGATTGTACTATGTGGCTTGTGGACTGATGATTTTATATACAGTTTTACTTCTTTCTTCTCATATTGGCCTACAGGTTAAATGATCGTACTAGCCGGCAGAATCGGCGTATTGCGGTGTCGACTAACCCGTGAGTTAGTGCCACCGTAAGACGCCGGTTCTGGGCATAAGACCCGGTAGCCCTCCTTGGTAAGGGGGAGGGGGGTCTTACAAACTGGTATTACTTGAACAACGATCATATGAGAAAGAAGTCCACAACATGGGACCACCAATTCCCGAGCATTAGTTTGCGGACAAACTATGTAGCGGAAGCAGTGGTGTGCCCATGTACAAAAGTCACATAAATGGTGCACAAAGTACAATGAGTTAGGCCAGTTTTGTTTTAACCTTACCTTTATGCAACCTCCACAGGTCGCCGCGCCACAAAATGTGGCTCCTCCCCCTCCAGCTGCCACTCCATTTCTACATACGGAGATGGGGCAGACCTTGATGGCGATTCTGGATGCCTTCAGAGCCCAGCATGTCCCGACTCCACAGCCAAATCCGGGGTCGAGCTGGCTGAGTGCATTCAAGAGCCTGTCCCCACCGACGTACCGTGGGACAGAGGATGTGGTGAAGACGGAAGAATGGTTGGAGGCCATACACGAGATCTTAGCAGGAATCAGCTGCCCAGTCGGCGAGGCAGTACCTCTAGCCACCTCTGTGCTAGAGTCTCATGCGAAGAGATGGTGGAAATCAGTTTGGGAGTCTACTTATGCAGACTTTGAGCTGTCAGAGATATCATGGGAGGAGTTTGGCGATGTGTTTCTGGAGCACTTCGTCTCTGCTACGGACAGAGATGCCTTGGAGGAGAGGTTTTTGAACCTCAAGCAGGGGACTAGATCGGTGATAGAGTATCAGAGAGAGTTCTCCCATTTGGCCAGATTCGCTGGGATTCAGGATACCGATGATAGGAGGTATGCCAAGAGGTTCTACCGGGGCCTCAGGGATGATTTGAGGCAGGCCTTACTATTCATTTCTCATGGCACATCTAGGCAGATCATCGAGATGGCGAAGAAGCTGGAGGCTGACCAGCTGATGGTGCGAGCCGGAGGGAAGAGACCATTTGATGGGTCGACATCAGGAGAGAGCAGTAGGGGCTCTCAGAGAGGTAGGACCATCGGATACAGGAAGGGTGGGGGACGTCGTCGTCCCAACTTCAGGCAGGAGCAGGGGCCTCCTCCAGCATTGGCTCCCCCACCTCTACAGATGCATGATCCGAGAAGACAGGATGACCGAGGCCATCGACAAGTGGTTTATTAGGGATGCCGCTAGCCCGGGCACATCAGGTCGGAGTGCCCGCACCGATTCCATCCCCCTCCTCCTCCTCCACCTCCAGTGGCCCCAGTACAGCAGGGCCGAGGACGAGGCCGAGGTCGGGGATATCACGGCAAGAGACGCGAGCAGGAGCAGATATACGCCTTGGACCTCACAGAGCCGAGGAATCCCGAGGAGGTTATCATAGGTACTTAAAGTTAATTGTTGATTTTCTTGAATTTTCAATTATGTATATATAGTACCTGGAACTATAGGATAACAATTAACTTTCACATAAACAAACCTCAGGCATAGTTATGATTAGCGGCAAGCCCGCTCATACTCTCTTCGACACGCGTGCTTCGCACTCGTTCGTATCCGAGGCCTTCATCGACGGACTTGAAGGCGTGGAAAGGTTTCCTGGACTAGAGATGAGGGTGCGTCTACCCGATGGGTCGGAGTTGCGGACCACTGCACATTGTGATATGGAGGCCGATATTGGCGGCAAGGCATTTGAGGCGCCGGAAACTATTCTGAAGCTGCGGGACTTTGACTTGATCTTGGGCATGGGTTGGTTGCATCGGAACCATGCCCAGATAGATTGTCCGTCCAGGAGGATCACGCTAAGGCATGGCGACTCTCATATTATCGTTGAAGGTATCCAGCCTATCTGCCACCTACTATTATCTTCTGTACAGGCTGTGAAGGCCCATGAGCAGGGTGAAGAAGTTTATCTTGTCTACTTCGAGATGGTGGGAACAGAGGCGACTATCTCAGATATTTCGGTGGTCCGGGATTTCTCCGACGTATTCCCGAAGAAATTGCCCGGGCTACCGCCTGCTAGAGACTTGGATTTCAGGATTCAGCTAGTACCGGGAGCGAGGCCGGTGTCCCGGGCACCCTACAGGATGGCTCCCAGGGAGTTAGCAGAGTTCAGGACTCAACTGCAGGAGCTAGTCGAGTCAGGATTTGTGCGGCCCAGTTCATCGCCATGGGGAGCGCCAGTTCTCTTTGTGAAGAAGAAGGACGGATCACTGCGACTGTGCATAGATTACCGGGAGCTGAACCGGTTAACGGTCCGCAATACCTATCCTCTGCCTCGGATAGATGAGTTATTTGACCAGCTACAGGGAGCCTTCTGGTTCTCCAAGCTAGATTTGCGATCCGGCTACTACCAGCTCCGTATCAGGGAAGAGGACATACCGAAGACGGCATTCAGTTCACGCTATGGATTATACGAGTTCACGGTGATGCCTTTTGGGCTCACGAATGCTCCTGCCGCATTCATGATTCTAATGAACCGTGTATTCGAGCCTTTCTTAGACAGCTTCGTGATTGTATTCATCGACGACATCCTTATATATTCTCGGACTCAGGAGGAGCATACGGAGCACCTGGCACAGGTCCTGCAGAGGCTGAGGGAGACCCAGATGTACGCAAAGTTTTCAAAGTGCCAGTTCTGGTTGTAGGAGGTGGCTTTCCTGGGGCACACGATCAGTGGGGCTGGATTAGCAGTGGACCCAGCCAAGATAGAGACAGTGAGGGATTGGCCACGGCCGAAGACCGCATCTGACATCCGCAGTTTCTTGGGACTAGCAGGGTATTACCGCAAGTTCGTGGAGGGGTTCTCGAGGATAGCACTCCCCCTCACGTCCTTGACGAAGAAGGACACAGATTTTGTTTGGTCAGAGCGGTGTGAGACGGATTTTCAGGAGCTGAAGGACCGACTCATCTCATCCCCCATTCTTGCGCTTCCATCCGGGAGCGAAGGATTCCAGATCTACACGGACGCCTCTTATCAGGAGATGGGTGCAGTCCTGATGCAGCATGGACACGTTATTGCTTATGCTTTGAGACAGTTGAAGAAGCATGAGCATAACTATCCAGTACATGACCTAGAGCTCGGGGCTGTGGTTTTCGCCCTAAAGATATGGAGGCATTACTTATACGGGATTCATTGTGACATCTTTTCAGATCACAAGAATCTCAAGTATATCGATACACAGAAGGACCTAAACCTGAGACAGAGGAGGTGGCTGGAGTTCCTCTGTGATTATGATTACAAGATCCACTATCATCCAGGGAAAGCGAACACGGTAGCAGATGCTTTGAGCAGGAGGGCCGGTACTTCTGGACCGGAGCCCCGATTGATGTCTATAGAGCTGCTTCAGATGATGGAGGACATGCACATTACCATGGTGTCCGAGACCGAGCCAGTAGTATATAGAGAGTATTTGAGCTCAGTGATCAGTGGCGATGATATACAGGAGCGCATCCGAGCACATCAGAGGCTGGATGCTGCGTTACAGCCGATTTTCAGTGCCCTAGAGAGGGGCAAGGTCGAGGACTACACGCTATAGGATGATCTTCTTCGGTTCTGGGGGCGCATCTACATACCAGCAGGGAGCAGTATCCGGGATGACATACTCAGAGAGGCACATTGCTCGAGATATTTAGTGCACCCCGGCATCACCAAGATGTGGGCAGACTTGCGGAGGTCTATGTACTGGCCCGGGATGAAGAGGGAGATCACGGATTTTGTGACCTATTGTGAGACCTGCCAGCATGTGAAGGCAGAGTGCAAGAGCCCGGGAGGTTTACTACAGCCACTGCCAGTTCCAGAGTGGAAGTTCGAGGACATTGCTATGGACTTTGTACACGGATTGCCTCGCTCCCACTATGGGCATGATTCTATATGGGTTATAGTGGATAGATTGACCAAGGTAGCGCGGTTTATTCCAGTTCGAAAGGATGCCCCAGTTGCAGTTCTGGTGAGATTATTTGTGGAGCAGTATGTCAGATATCATGGCATCCCCAGGACTATTGTTTCGGACCGTGATGGTCGGTTCACTTCGAGCGAGTGGAGGGCCGTGTATGCTTACTTGGGATCTCGGCTTACTTTTAGTACCACCTTCCATCCGCAGACCGACGGACAGACCGAGCGGACCATCCGGACCATGGAGGACCTGCTCAGACTATGCATATTGGATACGGGGAAGCCTTGGGAGAGGCTGCTGCCATTGATTGAGTTCTCGTATAATAACAGCCACCAGGCTAGCATCAGGATGGCTCCATACGAGGCACTTTATGGGAAGAGATGCCGGACACCGCTATCATGGGTTCAGGATGTGGATACCATGGCTCTTGGATCTGATTATATAGAGGATACTGAGTCTCAGATTCGATTGATCAGAGATCGGCTACTAGAGGCCCAGAGCAGGCAGGCAAAGTATTATGATGCTCGGCACCGGAAGGTGGAGTTTCAGGTTGGAGACAGAGTATTCTTGAATATACGTCCAGTACACGGTGTATCTCGGGTGCGGAGGCATAAGAAGCTCATTCCACGATACATGGGGCCATACCTGATCCTGGAGCGGATCGGCGCCTTGGCTTACCGACTGCAGCTGCCACCGGAGTTGGGTGCATTACATGACGTCTTTTATGTCTCTTCCTTGCGAAGAGCTCTCCTTCGGCCGGAGTAGCACATTACTACTACAGCCGGACCGGTAGAGCCTGACAGATCAGTTAGATTGGAGCCGATCCGGATTGACGATACAGCCATCCGAGTGTTGCGGAAGAAGAAGGTCCCTCTTGTGAAGGTGCTGTGGTCCAACCATGGACGGGAGGAGCACACCTGGGAGCCGAGGGATCTGATGCTGGAGCAGCACCCAGAGCTATTCGCATCAGGTACTTTTAAGTTATGTCTTTAAAATTTCTTGATGATTCTTGCAAGTAGAACCCCGTAGACCCGAACTTAAATTTCGGGGACGAAATTATTTTCTTGTTTATTGGAATTTGTAACATCCCATGTTACTTCTGGACCCCTCAACTTAGATTGGGTTAGGCATGGGTGAGATATAAGGAAGACCAACTATGTTTGACCATAGGTAGTGGGTGGTAGCCATGTGGGGCCCACTATAGGACCATAGTCAAACTAGGTCAAACTAACCTAAGTGGGGACCCTAGCCACTCCATGACCCCACCACATTGCCCTAACCCTAAAGACAATCTAAGTGGACCCTAGGGCATATCACTAGGTCAACACTTTGACCTAAATTGACCAAAGTCAACCCTGGGCTTAATTTGGTCAAACCCACACTCAGAAGCCCAATTAGCCTAAGTAGGGCACCCCCTTGACCCAACCCAAGTTGGGTGGTGCCACTAGACCCATTTCCACCAAGTAGGGTCAGCTCACCCACCATGGTTGACCAAGTCAACTCCCCAAGTCAACAAGTCAACAAATTGACCTAAAGGAGTGAAATGAAGACCAAGCCATTTTCCCTTGGACCAAGCACACCAAAATTGGCCCATAGCCAGCCCAAGTGAACAAGACCAGTCCTACCCCTCTAAATCAGGAGAGAGAATACATGCAAGGGGGTAAAATTGGGATTTTAAGGGTAGGAGGAGAGATAAAATGAAAAGAGAGGAAATGGTGGCCACATGGCCACCCCATCAGATGGTTTTAACTGCCAAAAACCAGGTGGCCGACCTCCCCTCTCCATTTCCAGCTGAAAACCAGGGTTGTGAGCCACTTGGCAGCTGGGCGGAGCCAACAAAGCTCAAACCGAGCTCAATTAAGTGTTACCTCCATGTACAGCCAAATTCACTCCAAATAGACCTCACCAGAAGCTTCAGGAGATAGAAGGGAGTGGAAATCGAGTGCTGGATCATGGAGAATGGTGGAGAATCGAGTTTTCGGGGTGGAGCTCGCCGGCGCACCACCACCACGGCAAACCGCCGCCTGACCCGCAGCCAAGCCCCAATTCAGGTGCGTTTCGCCTCGCCTCTTCCCGTACTAGGTTTCTAGATCAATCTAGGGAGATATCAGGCTCAATCGAGCCCGATGCCATGAGAGAAAATGGAGAAAACCGAGCCTTTTTCTTCTTGCTCGGGTTCGCCGGAGGAGCCAACTCCGGCGGCCCCACCGCCGGGAAACGCTAGCCCCCACCTTAACGAAGGTGGTGGCGATATCCGCCGGCGGTGGTGGTGGCTCAGCTGGCCGGAAAACACCAGCCAACATCGTCCAGGAAGATGCAATCGTGGCCGTCAATGCATCGGGGACAATGAACCGATTCCGTCGGTTTTAGCTTTAAGATTCGTGCAATAGATTTAAATGATTTAATTAATATATGATGAATAGTGAAATCTCTGTCACACAAATACAACCACTTTGCATGTTAATTGTAGGCCTCTTAGAGGCATTTCTAGAACTTAGTCCCTTAATGAAAATTGTATCTGATGGTCTTATCGTTAATTTTCCACCTTAAACATATGATTTGGTGTAGTGTACTGTCCTGTAGGACATTTCCCCTAGGACTGATCCTAGGGTAGGGCAGAAATTAAATTGGATGCCCAGGTCAAACCATTAGCCACCATGGCCCTAAATTTTGGGCACATGCATGAGTATGGCATACTTAGCCCCTGCCAAAATTTAGGAATTTTTTAGAGAAAATTTTCCTATAGTTTTTGCCAAAATATCAAAATACAAATAAATGAAATATAAGGAGTTCTACACCTCCCCATGGTCCAAAATCTTGGTGGTAGGTCAATGGGGACATCCTTGGTGCATGATAAAGTTTTCAGCACCTTGGGTTCACTGCATGTTGGAGAATCCACTTGCATGTGTTAGCGCATGTTATGCCTTGGTGTGCAATTAGCAAAAATGCAAATATAGTGTATTCAGCCAATGGTGACATGTAAAGGTCTTGGAATTATTTACAGTGGTTCATTAGGGAAAATTTCATCCCTCAAATTATTCATGGAATTTTTGGAATCAAAAATTTCATTTATTGGAATTTATTTTAAATATAGATATTTTGGAAATAAAATTGGAAAATAAGTTTTCCTCAAGTACAAATCCCAAAATTTTGCCATGGCATAGATAATGTCACATTTGACTTAGGAAAAATATGATCCCTCTGTTTTGAAGAACTTTTGGAGTAGATATCTTAAATTGCCCATTTTACCCTTATATTATTAATTCTTGAAATGATGGATATGTACCTCAGAAAAATTTGGAATTTATTCTACTGCTATAAAATGGTATTATTAGTTTTGCATGAATTTTTCAGAATTAATGGATGCATTGTTAGTTGTTAGATTAATACAATGGCATTTTTGGTAAATATGTTATAATGGAATTTTATAGGCCATTACACAATAAATATTGATGATACTCGGCCAATAGTCATAAATTAGTGTTCTAAAAGTTCTGTAAATTTCCTGGAATTTTTGATTACATAATGCCTATACTTCATTTGGAAAATGGAATTGGTGTGAATTTGATATTAAATAGGAAATGGGAATAAATAATTAAAGGAAAATTATGAAACTCTGTAGGTAGCAATAGTTTATCAGTATACATCTCAGGAAACATTTCCTAGGTCAGTGGATACTTAATCAAAATACTTCATGTGTAAAATGACCTAGTATTTAAATTAAAAGATTTAATTAAAGGACTATTTAGCCAAGAAAAATTATGAGAATTCATAGGGTAGTTCCCTTAGTCCATACCACCCTAGGATAAATATTTAGAGGCAAGATTCCTTAAGGTTTGGAAGATCACATTTTTAGGGTAACCATAGGACATGATCTGCATATAACACAAATAGGTCTTGCCTTAGGGGTTACCAGGGGATTGATTATCGGCAGAAATAAGAGAGTTCAACAGGAGTAACCCTGGTGGGTAGAGTTGTCTTAGTGAGGGATCAAAAGTGCAAGTCTTAGTTAGCAACTGGAGTGGGGGTCGGCGGAAGACCGTCGGTTTCCCGGTAACACCTTAAGTCACTAGGGTTGTACTAGAGCAATAAGGAGAGCTGGGGAGATATATGGGTAGCCATCAACTAAAATAAATATCCTTGCGAAAGGGAACGCTGGGCGTAATCCCAACACAGTTCCTAGTGCCCCTTGAGAGCCCTTCACAGGGAATACCGGGGGTAGTCCTGGGATTAACCTTAAATCTCTAAGTATAATAAACCGTAGACAAGAGTAGTTTAATAGGTTAGGACATTGTTGTACCTTCTCGCCCATGTAGGGTTGGAGAGATTCATGATATATGCTCACCCGTTTAGGGTCGGAGGGAGTTGGTATAAGGCACTGATGTGCGATCTCACCCGTTTTGGGGTTTGAGGGAGTTGGTATAAAGGCACTAATGTGCGTTCTCACCCGGGTTTGGGTTTGAGGGATTCAGGACGGGTTTGGTCTTGCGAGCGGGAGGCTCGGTATGAATTACTTGCATGTGCATAAATATCGTGGCGGGGCATGCGGTACTGGCCGTTCGTCACACCGATGGCAGTACGGTGCACCAGGAGGTTGTGATAGTTAGAAGGGCCAGTGGGTTGTTTTACACTGCGGTTTGGAGGACGATCCCCGATAACACACATCCAACCCAACAAGACTGACGGGTTTGTCAGCAAAGTACGTACGCGAGACTCTGGAGTGCACCTTGGACGTGTATAGAGGCGTATGAGAGGGGTCTAAGGCTTGGTAGTGTGCATACCGGTCTAGAAGCGGAGACGCCCGCTCCGCTGCTGCCGTAGCCACAGCGGTGGTACCCGAGAGCGATGCTAGCTCTCAAAAAGTGGGAACTAAAGATCTGTGATCACAGAGTCATTGTGTGTGAGTTGCACTTGCCTGCGCATAAATTGCATCATATCATTCATTCATATTAGGTCATACGTTTCATAGATCCTTATCATATAAATTAGTATGGGCTCTTTTATATGATAAGTTAAATTTCCTGGAAACCCTAACTTATATATTTGTATGGGCATTTATATAAGTTAGGGTACGTTTGTGATGATAGTTTTGTGGTAGTTTAGTTTATTTACTTGTTCATATTACTGCTCTTTACTTTCCTTTACTGCACTACTCTTACTCATTACTTGTACCGTACTTAGAACTGCTAGAGTAGAACTACATTACTTATTACAACTCTAGTTAGATACTGTCACCTGATTCCACTTTGCTACCCCTTTTGTTGTCCTCCGCTTCGTCCTCCCGCTCGGTGCCTAGGAGCTGCGGGGCGAGGTGCGGAGGAAATGACTTAGTCTTTTTGACTAATGGTCTGTGACCAACTATTTTTAGGAGCCCGGGGAGATGGAGCACCAGTACGTCGAGGAGGCAGGACATAAGGAGCAGATACCGCTTCAGCAGGCTACTACTACTACTGTGCGTCCTCAGGTGGGACGAGATCTGATGTTCTAGTTTAGCTTCCGCATTTATTATTTTATGAGAGAGTGATTTTGATGTACTGGGCATAAGCCCTTTTTACTCTTTCATTTGTACTCTTCTGTGGACTATAGTGTTGTACTTTTCATTTCATTTATATGATTGTACTATGTGGCTTGTGGACTGATGGTTTTATATACAGTTTTACTTCTTTCTTCTCATATTGGCCTACAGGTTAAATGATCGTACTAGCCGGCAGAATCGGCGTGTTGCGGTGTCGACTAACCCGTGAGTTAGTGCCACCGTAAGACGGCGGTTCTGGGCATAAGACCCGGTAGCCCTCCTTGGTAAGGGGGAGGGGGGTCTTACATGTGAAGTCAAGTATATAAATCGGCACAGGCCGCTTAATAAAACCACAAGATAGCGATAGGTCCAGGTTGACCTGCAAGAACAGATGGAGTTATGGGCTTATGTGTCGATGTGGGCAGGTGCGTGAGGCAGTGCTTTCCACACAAAGAACACATAAGTGGGGTTAAAATTCTTAATATCTGCGACCGATGTCAAGCAGAACAAGTACGTAATTTCTACGACAAATGTCAAGCGGGACAAGTACGTAATGTCTGCGACTGATGTCAAGCGGAATTTCCACTACCCATTTGTGACTGATGTCAAGCAGGATGTGGAGGGCTTAAGAATTCAAAGGCATTTTGCCCTCATATGCATGTACATTAATATCAAAAGTAAATATGAGAAATAAGCCTCAAATGAAAGATAAAGCTTGTTTGTTGTTAAGGATGTAGCAAAGGATATATGCTTGAAGCTTGACCATGCCCCATTAATACCAATTGCCAAGGGGACTTTATATATTATTCCAATCTTAAGAATTTTTATCATAGAGAAAAAGGAAGTCCCGGCTTGAACCATTGAGTAAGCCAGAGAAGAATGCCTTAGAAAATCACTGAATGACATAGTCTTGTAGCTTCCCAGCTCTTGCAGGTTGATCAGCTAACTCTCGGAGAGCCATGCAATCTTCTGCCAGATGACCAACATCTTTATGATACTGACAAAAAAGCTCCTCATGCCGATATTTGATTTTAGATTTCATACGTCGAGGCCTTTTGAACTCAGGCATTTCTTGAAGAATCATCAGGATGTCTTCAATAGGAATTTTAAATTTAACATATATATCTGAACCTTTTTTACGCTTTAGAGTTTTCAGACACGAAGATGTGTCTGGATGTGCTTTTATAAACTCAGATGACTCATTCTTCTGAGGAGGTAATGTAGGCCTATCTTGAGGGAGAGGAGGAGACTTGCAATTTTTAACTTGCGAAACATTTTGGGAGGAAATGAATTGTTGATCACCAGAAGTTCCCGGAGGATGTTTAGTCATCTGATTCAAAAATGAGATATAACCTTTATTTGCTTCTTCACCCATTATGAACGTTTTAACGATTTCAATAAGATCCCCGTAAGTTTTGGGGTACTTTGTGGTGAGCTTAAATTTCAGAGGGCCTTCTTGAAGTCCATTCAAGAAAGCATATAAGTAATAATTTTGATGGATGCTACAAACATCCAGAACTTCCTTTTGGAATCGGTCAACGATATCCGGATTAGACTCGTCAATTCCTTGCTTGATTCGGAAGAGAGCTCCAATGTTTCTTTTCCGCTTCCTGTAAGTAGTGAACCTTGAAATGAATTGATTTCGAAGATCTTTAAAACTTGTGATCGATCGAGGTGGCAGACTATAGAATCATTCCCTTTCAATGTCGCCAAAAGATATAATAAGGGGTTTGCATTTTATTCCAATTAACACCTTTCTTAATGAAATAGCCGATTCAAAGGCTTGTAAATGAGAAAACGGATCATCACATCCAGAATATTCTGGGAGATGCGGTACTTTGAAATCATCGGAGACAGTATCCCAAAGAATCCAGTCAATGAACAGAGAAGGGATTTCTTCTTCTTCTTTATAAGGAAATTCTCTTGCGATAGATTTCAGCGTGCGTTCAACCCAATTCGCAGAAAATTTGTTACCATTGTCAAGGGCCCCATCAATAAAATATGAACAATCTTGCACTTTCGAGAGATCAACAGTAGTTGACAAGAAATTAGATTCACTTCATCCCTTTGTAGGATTCATTCTGAAAGGGAGAAAATAACCAAACTTTACTTAGAGACCGCCGACCTGTTGCGGCTTAAACTAGCGGTTGGACAGTGGGACAAGCCGAGAAGAAGACCAGCAGAAAAGCTAGGGGGTAGAACGACAGGTTCTACAGTGCTGGAGGCGGGCTGAAAACCTTAGCGGGCGAAGTCGCGGCCTGCTCGACAGGCCGCCGAGCTCTAGTAGCAAGAGCTGTTTGACCCACTAGTTCGTTGATTTCATCGACTAATTGAGATCTGAAGGCCGCGTGTCAATTGTAGTTGCACAAAAACAGAAAGGCAGTCGAGCACCACCCTCTAACGGTTCGAGCACCGGGGGAAGGAAGGGAAAAGAGGAGACTGTCGAATAGTCGGTTAGTAGCGGTTCTAGCTGAGGGACAGAAAAGGAGGCCGCTGGTAGTGGCAACATCAGAATTCGCCCACCACGGCTTAAATGCCACTCCTGTGATGGGCTTTCCTTTTATTAAAAGTGAAGCGGTTACAAGAAGGAGAAAAAAGGTGAAGTCGGCCGGACTGCAAGCCGCAAGGCACTAGACTTGAGACCACAGCTCTTAACAAGCGAGCTCCTGGATACAAGTCATCGTGCTTTGGGGAGTGCACCCTTCCCCTATTTATAGGCTTGTGGCCTGCCCAAACGGGCAGGGCTAAAATTATCGGTTTCCCGGGGTACATGAGAAACATGCATAGGTGAGGGGAAGCAAATGAACAAAAAAGGATAAAGGAGGGAAGCCGCACGACTTGGCGGATTCCTCCCAACGAGCTGATGGCCTGGGTCCAGGGCCTTGATGTTGAGCAGTGCCGGTGCTGACGGCGGCTTGAAATGGAGACCGCCCGGCTTCTCTGATAACCAACTGACTTGACATGCTTTGTGGCTAGAAGAACCAGGCCGCCCGGTCTCTAATGACCGGACGACTTGACATGCTTGGTGGCTAGAAGAACCATGCCGCCCGGTCTTGAAAGCTGCGCGAACTGGTCGCAGATTCCGTGCTTAACAACCATTGAGCACATTCCAAGAGTTGAGAATGAAGAAGCAGATGTTCTTGCTAAGCATGGACTTCCATTAGGAGGAACAAATTCTAAACTCTTCCTCCCGGCAGTGGATGAAGAAGAGTTGATGCAAATTGATCAACTCTCCCCCTGGATGGATCCATTCATCCTTTATCTGTCTACAGGAAACTTTCACCCATCGATCAAGGATAAGCAAAAATTCAAAGTAAAGGAAGCTTACTGCTATTTGGCATCAAGTGTTCTTTATAGAAAAACATTCTTGTCAACAATGACAAGATGTGTTTCAGAAGGGGACGCTACTACTATTCTTCATGAAGTTCATTCTGTTGAGTGTGGAAGTCACTCAGGAGCAAGGACTCTAGAAAGAGGATCCTCCGGCAAGGATACTTTTAGCCTACCATGAAAAAAGATTTTGAGGCTTATGCAAAGAGATGTGCTTAGTGCCAAAAGTTCGCTCCACTTCAACATCAATCAGCTCAGCTGCTCAAATCAATTGCAACACCTTGGTCCTTTGTAGTATGGGGCATGGATCTCATTGGTCCTTTTCCCTGGGCAAGCGGGCAACGATGCTTCATCATAGTAATGATTGATTATTTCAGCAAGTGGATCGAGGCCAAGGCATTGGCTAAAACAACAACTCAGGTTGTAAAGAACTTCATCTGGGGCGAGTTAGTCTGCTGGCATGGTATTTTGATGGCTATTATCACAGACAACGGGCCACAGTTCAACAATAGTGAGATGGTTGATTTTTGCAAGCACATCGGAACAGAGCTGTGCTTTGCATCAATCCATCATGCCAGGAGCAATGGCCAGGTTGAAGCAGCAAACAAGCAAATCCTCAACTTACTCAAAAAGAAAGTGCAGAATCTCAAAGGAAGTTGGGTTGATCAACTTTCTTCGGTCCTCTGGACCTTAAGAACAACACCTTCATCAGCAACTGGAGAGACTCAGTTCAAGCTTTCTCATGGTTCAGAAGCTCTCATTCCAGTTGAGTTCCAAGAGTTCTTCTTGCTAGACAAGGCTGAGAGGATTGGCTTGAGCTTAACAATGAAGAAATGAGATTCAGCTTGCAACATATTAAAGAGATTGTTGGGTACATTGGTCAAATGTACCTGATTTGAAGAAGCCTCACCTAACTCAATGATATACATCATAGTGTATTTGATGTTTGTTTGAGTTACTTGTGCAGGTTAGGTATACACTGGACTGAAGCTAAAAGTTTCTAAGTCCATGTGTCGACACCCAGAGGGAAAGTGTCGACACTTGAGAAAGCTTGTGTCGACACCCAGACAAGCAGTGTCGACACTTGGAGTCATTGTGTCGACACCTGGGAAGAAGAGTCGACACCAGTCAGAAAGTGTCGACACTTGGAGCTGTGTCGACACTCAGTGTAGAAGAATGCAGAAAAGCTGTGTCGACACTTAGCAGAAGTGTCGACACCTAGAAGAGCTGAGGCAACACCAGAAAGTGTCGACACTTGGAGTTGTGTCGACACTCAGCAAAAGTCTGCAGAATCTAAGTACAAGTGTCGACACTCAACACAATGTGTCGACACTATGCAGAAGAGTCAACACTTAAAGAAAGTGTCGACACCCAGCACAATGTGTCGACACTTAGCTAAAGACTCAGTATTTGAAGTAAGTGTCGACACTCAACACAATGTGTCGACACTATGCTGGAGAGTCAGTAGTTGAAGAAAGTGTCGACACTCAGCACAATGTGTCGACACTTAGTTGAAGACTCTACACTTGAAGAAAGTGTCGACACAAGGAGCTGTGTCGACACTTAGCAAAGAACAGAAAAGTTACAAAATATTCTAAGTACAAGTGTCGACACTAAAGGAATGAGTCGACACTCTGCTGAAGAAACAAAAGTGAAGACTTGTGTCGACACCAAGAAGCAGTGTCGACACTTGACAGTTTCAACACATGAAGATGTGTCGACACAAAGAACATGTGTCGACACTTAGAAGAATACATTTGAAGAATGAAGAACAAGTACTTGTGTCGACACTCAATTTCAGTGTCGACACATGCAGAAGAATCTGTGTCGAGACATACAAGAAATTATGTCGACACCTTGTAGACTTGTGTCGACACTTACACAACATGTGTCGACACTTGATCTATAAGTGTCGACACTTAAGAACAGAAAGTCTCGACACTATCTGACAGTTAGAGAATTTCAAGAAGTGACTGGTTGACAAGACAGCTGCCGATCCAGCCGGTCTACATCAACTGTCAGAGATATCAGAAGTCTGTTATGAACCGGACCAGCCGGTTACCATGAAGGAAGCCTATAAATAGGCACCCATAGTTTACAGACCAAGATTGATGAAGTAATATAGAAGTGGTTGAAAAAGTTTTTGATAGAGAGAGTTGAGATCTTTGTAAAAGTGGTATATTGAGTATCAACACAAGAAGATCTTACTGTGCATCGACAGATCTAAGAAGTTGGAGAGAGAGAGAGAGCTCCAACCAAGTATTCAGTCTTTGGAACTAAGGCTGAGAAGAAGAATTCAGAGTCATCTGGATTTCAAGAAGCAGAGGTTAAGGAACAACTGCAGAAGATTCAGACTAATTCAGTTCTAATCAAGAAGCTTTGAAGGAAGCTAAGTCAGTTTGGATCTAACTGAGTTCTTCCAAGAACTCTTCAAGAATCTCTCAACTCCTCTCTTATTTTCTGAGTTGTAGAGTTAGCTATTGTACTTTCTATTTTAACTTGTAGGATCCATTGGATCTGAGAGAATTGTAAGCCTATATTATAAAGGCTGAGGGTAGGGCTTGCTTGCCTAAGTGTAGGAGTTGAAGAACTCTGAGTGTAGGCCTTAATTGGCTGAGTGTAGGCCTGGGTGGCTGAGTGTAGGCCTTTTGGCTGAGTGTAAGGCTTTGGGCCTGAGGTAGGAACCTAGTTGGGTTCTGAGCTAGTGGAGAAGTTTGGCTGAATCTAGTACACTGCTAGATAGGCGAAGGGGGAAAGTGGATGTACCCAAAAATTGGGGAACCACTATAAAATCTTGTGTATTCTGTGGTGTGATTGTGCTGTGTTGTGAATTGCTGTGTTTGCTGTGAGAACTTATTCAGAAATCTGTGAAATAACTGTTGAGCTGCCAACAAAATTGTAAAAAGGTTTAGGTCACCTATTCACCCCCCCCCCCTCTAGGTGTTTAGGTACCATATCTTTCAAGTGGTATCAGAGGGAGGTTCCTCAAAAAGGACTAACTGTCTGAGGAGATCCAGTTTGGCAGATTCAGTGTAAATCAGGAAACAGTTTCAAGAAAATCAAGAAACATGGGGTCTTCAGAGAATCACAAGGAATTGGGTTCAATGAAAC
Organism: Platanthera guangdongensis; assembly: GCA_039583875.1. Taxonomy (NCBI): domain Eukaryota; kingdom Viridiplantae; phylum Streptophyta; class Magnoliopsida; order Asparagales; family Orchidaceae; genus Platanthera; species Platanthera guangdongensis. Next base: position 165,498,190 of record CM077150.1, on the reverse strand, counting down.
TGCCCATATGCAGAAAGGAGATTTTTGGAATCTGGAAAGAAAGGGTAAGGCTGTTCATGGAGGCCTCTGACCCTAGGATCTACATCACTGTCAAAGAAGGGCCTTATGTGCCCATGAAGATTTCAGTCTTGGATGCTACACAGAGAACTCCAAAGGATTTTTCTGAGATGACCAAGGATGAGATTGTCCTAGCTACAATGGACAAAAGGGCACAGAACATCATAGTTAGTGCAATTGATGATGCCACCTTCCAGAACCTTATTCACTGTAAAACAGCAAAAGAAATGTGGGATACCCTCATTGTCTACATGGAAGGTTCTGAAGAAGTAAGACAAGATAGGAAGTCCTTCCTTAATCAAGAATATGAGAGCTTCAGGCAAGGAAGAGGAGATAGCATCACTGAATGCTACAAGAAGTTTTATAGAATTGTTAATGAACTCATGTCCTATGGAAGAGAGTTCACTAACTATGAATTAAATGATAAGTTCTTAAGGTCCCTAACCAAAGATTAGGACACTAAGATCTGTGCCATCAGAGAGATGGCAAAGTTGGGAGAAATTCCTCCTCCCACACTGTTTGGCAAGTTGTTATCTTATGAGATGCAATTGTCAGTAAGAAAAGAGGAGGAAAAGTCAACAAGGACTGAACACAGGGAAAGGACTGTTGCCTTTAAGTCAGAAGTACCTAGAAAGAACAGGACTAAGTCATCAACTCCTCCTCCAGAGGTAGTTGAATCAGAATCTGATGAGTCTGTTAGCACTAAATCTACAAGCAGTGAAAGTGATGAAGATTTTGCTGTATTTACCAGACATTTTCAGAAATTCCTTAAGAAGAAACAGTGGAGGTCCAGACCTTCATATTCCAAAGGGAAAGAAGTCCAGTATCAGGAGAAGAAGCCTTCAAAGAAGGATAAGAAAAGGACAAAGACTAGTAAGGCAACTGGGTCTAAGATTGTGTGTTACTGCTGCAATAGACAGGGTCATGTTATTGCAGATTGTCCTGAAAGAAGGAAAGAATCCAGTGACAAAAAGAAGACTCTCTTCAAAGGAAAGAAGGAGAAGTCCTTTGTTGCAAAGAATGAGAAGACTCTTTCAGACATTTCTTCTTCAGACACTGAGACAGATGCTGAAGCCTACATAGGGCTATTTGCTGAAGAAGAAGAAGAGTTTATGCAGATCATGGAATCAATATATGAACAAGAAGAGTGTCAGTGCCAAGGACTGATGGCATTGACTGAAAGTACCAAAATCCTGGAGCAGCCAGGACCTAGTCAGGTATAAAGTCCAACTCAAAGTTCAGATTTCAGTTCTAGTTCAGAGTCAGATTCATCTTCATCAAGTGATGGAAGTGTTTCTGAATCTGAGGGAGATATTCATCAACTCTTAGATGAATACCAAGTACTGTTGCAAGCCTATAAGAAAAGCAAGATCCTAGCCAAAAGTCAGGCAAAGGAGATTGCTGATCTCAAGGCAGCTGCAACAGATTTTGAGAAGCAGTATGATCAAAAACTGAATGAAGTAGCTAGGCTGAAACACATTACTGTGATTCAGATGGGTACTATTACATTTAAGAATGATCAAATTAAGAGACTGGAGACAAATCTTCAGAAAGAAAAAGAACTTGCTGCCAGGTTTTCAAAACCTAAATCAGTACTACCAATAATTGATGAGTTTGTTCATCAAAAAGGCAAAGCTGGACTAGGTTTTGTTAGACCAGCAGGGACTGTGCAGTCTAAGTTCAATTCCAAGGGCAAAGCCCCAACATTCAATAAGCCTGCTGCAGTCAAGACAGCCAAACCTGTACCTAAGCAAAGGTACAACAAGTTTGAATGTTGGTGCTGTGGCAAAGTTGGCCACTTTGCCTTGGACTGTTGGCACAATGCAAGTGTCATTGGGAGTAGCAAGTTACCTGCTGGAAAGCCAGCAGGTGGCTTTGTCAAGTTGCAAACTAACAATCACCAAGGACCCAAGTTTACTTTGGGTTCTAAGGTTCATTAATTTGTTTTGCAGGTGAGTCCAAGTGGCCATACCCCTACATGGTACTTGGATAGTGGATGTTCCAGACACATGACTGGAACTAGGGGACTACTGAAGGATTACATTCCAATCAAAAATGGTCCTATAGTGACCTTTGGTGGTTCTGAAAAAGGAATCATCAAAGGGTTTGGTAACATCTCTTCAAACCTTGTTACCATTACTCAAGTGGCTTATGTTAAAGGGTTGAAACACAACCTCATTAGTATAAGTCAGTTAAGTGATGTAGGGTATGACATCTCATTTGTTAAAAATGGTTGTCATATCAAGAGGTCAAGTGATCAAGAGATCATTTTGACAGGATATAGAAAGAGAAATGTCTATTGTTTAGACATTATGGTTGAGAACAATAGTTCTCCAATTTGTCTTGTAGCTGATGAGACAGTCTCTCAATGTGTCAAATGGCACAAGAGGCTTGCTCATCTTAATTACAAGACTATTGGCAAACTCTTTAGTAAAGAGTTAGTGAGGAATGGTCCTCAAGTTAAGTGTGTCAAAGATGGCATTTGCTCAGCTTGTCAAAAGGGCAAGCAGACTAAATCCACCTTTAGAAGCTTAGACAACAAAGATGCTGTGAGGTGTCTATACCTCTTGCATATGGATCTATTTGGTCCAATGCCAGTTCACAGCTTAGGTAGGAAGGTCTATACCTTTGTAGTTGTTGATGACTACTCAAGGTTTTCCTGGGTGTTCTTCTTAAAGCAGAAATCTGAAACACCTAGTGTCTTCTATAGTTTTGTTAAGCAAATTCAGAATGAATTGAAATGTACAGTGGTCAAAATTAGAAGTGACCATGGTACTGAGTTTCAGTCTGAAAGCATGACAAAGCTGTGTGAAGACTATGGGATATTTCAAGAATTCTCTTCACCTAGAACACCTCAGCAAAATGGCATTGCTGAAAGGAAAAATAGGACCTTGATAGTGGCTGGTAGAACCCTATTAAGTGATTCATCACTACCAGAGTATTTCTGGGCTGAAGCAGTTAACACTGCATGCCATGTGATAAATAGGGCTACCATCACTAAAAGGTTAAACAAGACCCCCTATGAAGTTGTGAAAGGCAGGAAACCAAATCTATCCTATTTCAGGATCTTTGGTTGCAAATGCTTCATACTTAACAATGGAAAGTCTTACCTAACTAAGTTTGCTGCCAAGTCCCAAGAGGGAGTGTTTGTTGGGTACAGCAATAATAGTAAGGCTTATAGAGTCTACAACTTGACTACACAAGTTGTAGAGGAATCTGTGCATGTAGTTTTTGATGAGACACAACTAATTAACAATGAGTTGTCTAGCAATGTATGCAGCCCCACAGGTCTTACTAAGAAGATGGACAAGCTAGCCATAGAAGATATACCTGCTGCAAGACAGCAAGTAGAAGAAGATGGCTTATGTCCAGGGGGAGAACTACATGTACCAGGAGTTGAAGAAGTACAAGGAACTCAGCATGATGAAGATGCTGTAGAAGTACAACCAGAAGCAAGGATGCCTCCAGCCAACAGGCATCTAAGAGATCATCTAGTAGAGCTGATAATTGGAGATCCAAGACAAGGTGTTCAGACAAGGAGCAGAAATCAGAATGCTGTAGTATATTCAAGTTTTCTGTCTCAAATAGAACCAAAGAAATTTGAAGAAGCTATACAAGATCCACAGTGGACTGAAGCAATGCAGGAAGAGCTTAACCAGTTCAAAAGGTGCAAGGTTTGGGACCTGGTTCCTAAACCTAAAGATCACAATGTGATAGGAACAAAGTGGATCTACAGGAATAAGTTAGATGAACAAGGAGTCATCATTAAGAATAAGGCAAGACTGGTTGCAAAAGGATATAGGCAAGAAGAAGGTATTGATTTTGATCAAACCTTTGCGCCAGTAGCCAGACTGGAGGCCATAAGGATGTTCTTGGCCTATGCAACCTATCAAGGATTCAAGGTATACCAAATGGATGTCAAGTCAGCATTCCTAAATGGTAATTTGAAAGAAGAAGTCTATGTGGAGCAGCCTGCAGGTTTTGTTGATTCAACTTTACCTCATTATGTGTATAGACTTAGGAAAGCATTATATGGGTTAAAACAAGCACCTAGAGCTTGGTATGAAACCCTATCTAGTTTCCTCATTGAGAACAAGTTCTCAAGGGGGAAAATAGATAAGACTCTATTCCTTAGGGAATCTAGAGACAAATTAATACTTGTCCAAATATATGTAGATGACATTATATTTGGGTCTACTGAAAGTAGCCTTTGCAAAAAGTTTGCAAAGCTTATGCAAAGTCAATTTGAGATGAGTAGTATGGGAGAACTGAAGTTTTTCTTGGGTCTCCAAGTTAAACAGACTGAAAGTGGTCTATCCATATGTCAGTCTAAGTTCACCCTAGAACTCATAAGGAAGTATGGTATGGATTCATCCAGTACCATGAAGACTAATATGGGGTCAAGTATGTCTCTAAGCAAGGATGATGCAGGGAAACCTGTAGATGAAACCTTGTATAGAGGGATAGTTGGCTCCCTACTATACTTGACTGCAAGTAGGCCTGACATTATGTATGCTACATGTGTTTGTGCCAGGTATCAAGCCTGCCCCAAAGAGTCTCACTTGACTGCAGTCAAGAGAATCTTGAGATATCTAAAGGGCACTCCCTATCTAGGCCTCTGGTACCCTAGGAATGGAGATTTTGATCTAACAGGCTATTCAGATGCAGACTTTGCAGGATGCAAAGAAGATAGAAAGAGCACTACTGGATCCTGTCAATTCCTAGGTGGAAGAATAATTTCATGGAGCAGTAAAAAGCAGACTAGTGTGGCTATTTCCACAGCTGAGTCAGAATATGTAGCTGTAGGAAGTTGCTGTGCTCAACTTCTGTGGATTCAACATCAGTTAGAAGACTATGGATTTCAGGTAAGTAGAACTCCACTTTACTGTGATTCTACTAGTGCTATTTCAATAGCTAACAATCCTGTATCACATAGTAGAACTAAATATATTGAGATTAAATATCACTTTCTTAGGGAGCATGTAGAAAGAAATGATATTGCACTTGAATATGTTAGAACTGATAATCAGATAGCTGATATGTTTACTAAGCCCTTAGAAGAAGCTAAGTTCAATAGGTTCAAAATTGAACTAGGAATGATAAACTTAGACTAAGTTTACAGAACTAAAAATTGGCTAAGTAAAAAGGTGTCGACACATAGACAAGTCTATGTCGACACAGAATAGTAAGTGTCGACACTTCAGGAAAATGGTGTCGACACATCTAGGAAGTTGGTGTCGACACTTCAGAATGCTAGTGTCGACACATGTCGAGTTGGTGTCGACACATTCAATAAGGTGTCGACACTTAAGTTTTACTCAGAATTTTCTAAGTAAAGTCTCGACTACATGTCGAGTAGTGTGGTGTCGACACTTAACCAAGTGTCGACACATAAAATCTGTTGACTAAACTTGTGTCGACACATGTGTGTCGAGACATTATAAGTCAGTGTCGACACTTATTGACAGTGTCGACACATCTTTAGTAATCCATCCCGCCTGTTCGTCTTCAAACCAGAAAGGTATAAATAGGATTCTGTCTTTGTTTGTCGACACGCTTTCAAAAGTTTCGAGACCAAAACTCTTGTGTCGACATTTCTCTCTTCTCAAGACTAAATCTTCAAACCCTAATGGCTCCCAAGCTCGAGGAGAATGTTAACGAAGGGTATGAGCTCGTGCGAGGTGCTTTTGACGATGGCGATCAAGAAATCAAGTCGGTGGTAACCCTAGTCACCGATTCAGGATTGGAGTTCTTGGTTTCAGAACCAACCAAGATATGGAAGAAGGAAGTTATAGAATTTCTTACTGGAGCATCTGTAGACGACTCAGGCTACAGAATTAAGTCAAGAGTGCATGGCACCAAGGTCAAGCTTTCACCCAAGTCCTTGAGAAAGGTACTTCAGCTACCAAAAGTTCAAGAAGAAGAGGAAGTGACCACATCTAAGACCAGAGAAGCACTTACCTGGTGTGGTCTTGATCCTAAGATGAAAATAGGATCAGTTTTCAACAGGAAGGGAATGAATAATCAAGGCAAATTCCTGTCTGAAGTTGTAGGCAAAGTTATCCTAAGCAAACCAGGAGGACATGACAGGGTGTCAGCCTCTATGTTCAGTATTATGACCAGAATCATCTTCAACCTCAAAACAGACTGGTCTATGATTGTATTTGAGAAGGTGAAGGAAAGTCTGAAGAAGCCCAATCTGGGCAGGATACTAAGTCTCTACCTGGCTGGATCAATTCCAGAGGTAATGAGCACTGCTGCTGGAGCTAAAATCAACCACATGAGAAGGATGGACATGAGAATCTTCTCCAGGTGGGAAAGGGTGCTGTCAAAGGAATTGACCACCCCTGAGAAACAAGCTTCTAAGAAGGATTCCCCTCCAAGGAAGAAGAGAAAAACTGCTGTTGTGGCCCAAGTGTCCTCAAGCAGTTCTGAGAGTGAAGAACAGGTGGTGTTTACACCTGATGAGCAAGAGGAGGTGATAGTAGAAAAGACCCCAGCTGGTCAAGATGTGGCTGAGATTCAGGGGGAGCTGCCTCACATTAGCCCCATCCCTAGGGATCCAAGCCAGGGGGAGCTGCCAGGTGTAGAAGAACCATCTACACTGGAGAGTGAGCAGGCTACACTTATTATCCAAGAGGTACTTTCTGACCTTAATACATTAGATTTTTCTGTAATGGATTCTGATTTGTCTGATGTCCATCAGCACATTCAGCAAGCAAGTACAAAACCAGATGTTGTTCTTCAGGACACATCTGCTGTTGTGCCACAAGTTCCTGATAAAGTTAATGTACCCAGTACATCTCCTGCTCAGTCACCCCCAGAATATATAATGGAAGATCTATTTCTGAATTTAGATCAAGATGATTTTGACATGGAAAAGAATGCTGCTGATGAAGAGAAAGATGCTGCTGCTGAGGGGGAGAACTTGGATGTTCAGGAAGAGCCTATAAGGCTAGATACAGAGAAGGCACAAGATGTGCAAACTGAAAAACCATCAAGCCCTAAGGATAGGTTGGATATAGCCAGTACATCAAAGTCTGAGGATGATGAAGCTGAGCAAGATAAGAAGAAGAAGTTCTTTGTCTTCAAAAGAAGGAGTCAGAGCTATAAGAAAGCTCTACAAACTGTTGCTCAACACTCACTAGTCCAACAAACTCCATCAACTGATTATAGTAGCTTAATGGTAGCAATGCAAGTTAAGCTAGATGAGCAAAGGAGGGCTATAAAGACATATATTGATGAAGGCCACAAGTCCCTACAATTTGATCTAGCTCAAGACATCAAATCAATCAGGTTTGAAATGAATTTGAATAAGAAGGAAATGACTGACTGCTTCCACAAGGGTGGTAATGCAGTGGTCTATTTGGCAACTCACCAGGAGAAAATCAAGTCTCAAGTAGATGATATAGCACAGAAGCAAGGCTATGTGCTGGAAAATCAATTGAGAATGAATGATAATCTGACAGCTTCTCACAATGCAATAGTCACTGAACTGAAGAGTAAGTCTGCTGAACCTTCAACATCCTCTGCTGCTGCCAAGGCTGAATTTGATAAAGTATTTCAGGAAGAAATTGCTGCTGTCAAGAATGCAATCAAAGATTCACAGAAGGTCATTTCTGAACAGCTTACAAAGCTTAGACCTTATTTTAAGGAAGGCATCAGGTACTTTGACAGTCAGATAAGATTCCAAAAGGATGATGTAAGAGACCATGTTGAACAAGAAGTCATAAAGGGGGAGAGGGTGTTAGTCAAAGCTAGCTCTGACCATGCCAAATGGATTTCTAATTCCATCAGAGCTACACTGGGCTATCCTCCCCTGTGTGATGATGACAATGTAGCTGAATCTGGTATTCAAAGTGCATATCTTGGAGGTGAGCAACAGGAAGTAGCTCAGGTGATCTATCCACCTCCAGATTTTGAAATGGTTCATGCTGATGTAAGCACAATGTATAGTCCAACTGCTGGTAAGCCTAATATTATCCTGGAAAAGGTTGTTCAACCTATTACAGCTGCTATGCAAGAGGCTTTGGACAAAGAAGAAGAGACTAGGCTATCAAAGAAGAAGTTCAGGGAACTTGCTGAGCAAAAACCAGATTTTGAACAGTGGAGCCCTACTTCTAGGAACATCATTCTCACAGCCTGGAAAGCAGCCAAGGACAATGCACATGAGAGGAATAAGTGGTTCTCAGAGGCAGAATGGAGGAAGCATGAGAGTAGGCAGGAAGCCATTGTCCAACATAGAAGGAAGGCTAAGTTAGGAAAGCTACCTCCTACAGCTGTGGAGCCTAGCAAGTACTTTCCTAAGCCCTATCATTATTTTGAAAGGCAGAAAATCAAGGCTGAAGAACTTAAGAAGAAGGACTCCAAAGGGAGGAAGACTGCTGAAGCTGAGCCTGCTGCTGCTGCTGCTGTAAAGGCCAAAGTGCAAGCTGGAAAAGGCATAGTCATAAAAGAACCAGAGCAGAATTAGACTAAGATTAAACTGAAGAATGTTGTAATCTGTTACATCAAACATTTTGTGTAAATCATTGAAAATGTATTAACAACAATGTTTGAACAATTTTTGTTAAATAAATTTCATGATTGTTCAGATGAATGTGTCTAATTCTTGTTAGTTCTGTAATGCTGTATGAGTATACATGTGTGCTTTATTACATGTTTAAGTTTAACTCTGTTGACATATACCTGTTTTACATCATTTTATAATTTTTAATTATGAGTGGTGTATATCATTGACTAAGGGTTATGACTTCTCCAAATAGGGGGAGATTGTTGGGTACATTGGTCAAATGTACCTGATTTGAAGAAGCCTCACCTAACTCAATGATATACATCATAGTGTATTTGATGTTTGTTTGAGTTACTTGTGCAGGTTAGGTATACACTGGACTGAAGCTAAAAGTTTCTAAGTCCATGTGTCGACACCCAGAGGGAAAGTGTCGACACTTGAGAAAGCTTGTGTCGACACCCAGACAAGCAGTGTCGACACTTGGAGTCATTGTGTCGACACCTGGGAAGAAGAGTCGACACCAGTCAGAAAGTGTCGACACTTGGAGCTGTGTCGACACTCAGTGTAGAAGAATGCAAAAAAGCTGTGTCGACACTTAGCAGAAGTGTCGACACCTAGAAGAGCTGAGGCAACACCAGAAAGTGTCGACACTTGGAGTTGTGTCGACACTCAGCAAAAGTCTGCAGAATCTAAGTACAAGTGTCGACACTCAACACAATGTGTCGACACTATGCAGAAGAGTCAACACTTAAAGAAAGTGTCGACACCCAGCACAATGTGTCGACACTTAGCTAAAGACTCAGTATTTGAAGTAAGTGTCGACACTCAACACAATGTGTCGACACTATGCTGGAGAGTCAGTAGTTGAAGAAAGTGTCGACACTCAGCACAATGTGTCGACACTTAGTTGAAGACTCTACACTTGAAGAAAGTGTCGACACAAGGAGCTGTGTCGACACTTAGCAAAGAATAGAAAAGTTACAAAATATTCTAAGTACAAGTGTCGACACTAAAGGAATGAGTCGACACTCAGCTGAAGAAACAAAAGTGAAGACTTGTGTCGACACCAAGAAGCAGTGTCGACACTTGACAGTTTCAACACATGAAGATGTGTCGACACAAAGAACATGTGTCGACACTTAGAAGAATACAGTTGAAGAATGAAGAACAAGTACTTGTGTCGACACTCAATTTCAGTGTCGACACATGCAGAAGAATCTGTGTTGAGACATACAAGGAATTGTGTCGACACCTTGTAGACTTGTGTCGACACTTACACAACATGTGTCGACACTTGGTCTATAAGTGTCGACACTTAAGAACAGAAAGTCTCGACAATATCTGACAGTTAGAGAATTTCAAGAAGTGACTGGTTGACAAGACAGCTGCCGATCCAGCCGGTCTACATCAACTGTCAGAGATATCAGAAGTCTGTTATGAACCGGACCAGCCGGTTACCATGAAGGAAGCCTATAAATAGGCACCCATAGTTTACAGACCAAGATTGATGAAGTAATATAGAAGTGGTTGAAAAAGTTTTTGATAGAGAGAGTTGAGATCTTTGTAAAAGTGGTATATTGAGTATCAACACAAGAAGATCTTGTTGTGCATAGGCAGATCTAAGAAGTTGGAGAGAGAGAGCTCCAACCAAGTATTCAGTCTTTGGAACTAAGGCTGAGAAGAAGAATTCAGAGTCATCTGGATTTCAAGAAGCAGAGGTCAAGGAACAACTGCAGAAGATTCAGACTAATTCAGTTCTAATCAAGAAGCTTTGAAGGAAGCTAAGTCAGTTTGGATCTAACTGAGTTCTTCCAAGAACTCTTCAAGAATCTCTCAACTCCTCTCTTATTTTCTGAGTTGTAGAGTTAGCTATTGTACTTTCTATTTTAACTTGTAGGATCCATTGGATCTGAGAGAATTGTAAGCCTATATTATAAAGGCTGAGGGTAGGGCTTGCTTGCCTGAGTGTAGGAGTTGAAGAACTCTGAGTGTAGGCCTTAATTGGCTGAGTGTAGGCCTGGGTGGCTGAGTGTAGGCCTTTTGGCTGAGTGTAAGGCTTTGGGCCTGAGGTAGGAACCTAGTTGGGTTCTGAGCTAGTGGAGAAGTTTGGCCGAATCTAGTACACTGCTAGATAGGCGAAGGGGGAAAGTGGATGTACCCAAAGATTGGGGAACCACTATAAAATCTTGTGTATTCTGTGCTGTGATTGTGCTGTGTTGTGAATTGTTGTGTTTGCTGTGAGAACTTATTCAGAAATCTGTGAAATAACTGTTGAGCTGCCAACAAAATTGTAAAAAGGTTTAGGTCACCTATTCACCCCCCCCCCCCTCTAGGTGTTTAGGTACCATATCTTTCAGAGATCAGATACAAAGCAACAATAAGGAAGGAAGAAGTGAAGAGAAGAATGGTTCGGTACTTTGATAAGAATGTGAGGATCAAATACTTTCAAGTGATAAATCAAGTTCTTAAAAAAGTTGATGTTGCTGCAAGAGCCGGCTCAGTGGGAAAGCTTAATCCAAATTGGGCTAGCCCATTCATTATCAAAGAAGTTCTAAAGAACGGGGCTTACCGCTTGCAAGCCTATGAAGGAGAAGATGTACCACACACATTGAGCAGGGATGATCTCAAATGGTTCTATTCCTGAACCTTCTCCTTTCTTTTCCGTATTATGTAAACTTTTGAAAAGTAATTACTGATCAAAGCCCCTTACTGAGACTTTTTTAACTGCTTTTGATGCAGGCTTGCACGTTTGACAACAGATAGATCTACGGACTAGCACGTATACCTCTCTACGATCCAATCTTATACTCACACAATCGTTCTATGTAGCACCACGTTAATTAATTTTATCAATTATATGCTAACGTATGGGTAGCCAAACCGCTTAGGATCGAACAAAGTCTATAGACCAATATTCTTTCCGGCTAAAGGGACCCACCCGGTTCGAACGAGCGGTGTTGTACCAAAAGAGATCTACCAAATAAATATGATTTGGAAAAGGTAGATCTCTCCCAACAAAAGAAAACGAAGGTTCGCCAAGACTTTTCGAAAATAAAATCAATTAAGATAAACACAAATCAATCGAAGGAAAACCATGATTATTCAATGCTTCAAGATGCAACGCCAAGAATTTCCACCACAAGAATATCTAGGAAAAGAAACACACGAGAGTAGAAATTTTTCGTTACCCAATCGGAATTGATCATTCTGATTTCTTTGCTTGGATCGACCTTCAACGGCTCCGTCGGAGTCACGTCGTAAGGAGAGGAAACTTATCCGCCTTCGTCACTTCATGCCTTGGCCGAGAATCCACGAAGCTTTGTTGCAAATCACCTTGGCCTAACCACCAAGAAATAGGGAGTAGTCGGGTTCTCCTTTGAGGGTAATGGAGAGGAGGAGGAGAGGGTGGCCGGAATTTGAGAGGGAGAGGGGAGTAGCCGTCGGCCAAGAGAGAAGAGAAAGGGGGAGGGTCGAATTTCTCAAAGAGGAAGTAGAAAGGAGGGGAAAATTCAAAACTTGAATTCTTAGGATTTCTTTTTTCTCATTAACTAAATCTATATGAGAACGATACATATCTATATATAGGCTTACACCACTCTATCTCCTCCAATTCAAAATTCAAAATTCAAAATGATACTATGATGGTTATATGCACCCATCATGAAATAAATAAAAAACAATGCAAAATTTAAATGCATGAAATTAAAATACTCTTGATGGTTATATGCACCCATCATTATATGAAATTAAAATAACATTGCAAATAAAACAAAAACATAAGAATGATTTAATAATTATAATAATTATTAATAAATTATTAATAATTATTAATATATTGGTTTGGGCCCAGGGCAGATATTATGGCGACGCTCCACATGGTCATCACGGCACCGCAAATCTTTATTTGGAGGCGGAGAAAGTTCTTCTGTAAGCACGCCATCACCATCTTCAATATGTTGAGGGCTGTCGTCTCCATCAATCCTCCCCCGCTCAAAAGTACTCATCACCGATGAGTTGGTCTGAATGCACCAGTGCAGGAGAGCAACATCCAAAAGAGCCACCTTCGATCCAAGAACCCAAGAGTCATCGGAGGTTAGACGATCATGCCATCGAATTAAGTAACCGTAATCATTACCACAAGTAGAGGAGAGCACTTCAGCCTGGAGTATCCTGTCATGCAAAAAGATGGTCCTGGGGAACCTTGGAAAGCATTAGACAAAAAAGGAAAATAAGTTTCTACATCAACTACCAACGTACCTCCAGTGAAGACCGATGAAGAGTGCGATCCAGGCACAAGCTCGGTACCCAAACCATAAGAAAACAAAGTGGACCAAAACGGACAGGCAGATAATTCAAGTGGTGGAGAAACATATGTCGTTAAATTAGAAACATTAAAAATCGGGGTAATACCCAAATCAGTGGAAAACTTCAAATGATATGCGTATTCTCCTAATTTCTTTAATATCCGAAAAAGGTCCAGCTCGCCAACTCACCAACTTTCTATAGTGCCTGAAGGCAACCATTCAGAGACGAGACACACCAAAACTAAATCTCCAATAATATAGTGAGACGCTCTTTTATGTAAGCTAGCATGAAGTTTATAGAATGTAATTGGTATGGTTAGCGCTTCATTAATATGCTTATATACCTTTTGAGCATGAAAAGCATAAACTAGTGCCATGTGACTTGTCTTATAAGACAGTGGTAACAAAATCAAGTCAAAAGGCACTTGTGCTATAAATCCGTGCACGATCTCATTCGGCGGGCAACAAGCATATAAATAATAATAAGACGCAACTTGATTGAATAAGTTCTTAAAAGTGCACCTAAATATCTTGCTACCGTGAGGTGTGAACCCATGTGCTACATGTCTCAACCCGAATACGGAGGCTATAGGGGTTAAGTCAGGGGGCACGGGAGCTTTAACATCAAAGATGACTTTCAATGGCTTTAAATTCGCAATCCTAATTTTATAACTAATATTTCCACGCTTGGCATGAAGATATGCCAAGGGAAACCACTCATCGTTAATACTAACAGAGTTGGACGCTCCCGAATGTGTCAAGACGTGCAAGCGATACAACTCATGGGGCCTAACCTTGGTCACTAATGTGTGGGAAAATGGGTCATCAAATGGCGGTGGGTAAAAACGTGTGATCGGGTATGGTATATAAGTATGTGAAGGAGGCACCACACCCAGAGGCACAATAGCCAAAGGATCAGGCACAGACGAGGATTGACACGTAGCCGGACATACAGAGAAATAAATAGTCAAATGTGACGCATAGTCAGATCTACGTGGTGCAGTGAACAGACCAAAAACTAGTGCACTAGACGTACTAATATCTAAGTGCCGAGACAATGCCAAGGTAGGAACTAAAAGAGTGGGCGTGTCACAACAACTCAGTCTAGGACTACCAATGCCACGTCCTAAATTGTCAACTAATGTGGGCTCATAGATAGGAGGAAGGGTCGGTAAAATCAAACCCGGGATAATATCCAAATCAGAATAAATTTCACCGATCGGTGATAACATCAATGAACTCTCATCCACTGGTAAAACCAAAGAATCGTCCAAAAATACCACTTCCTCTCTTACAATTTCTTCAACACACTAGGCAAGTCGTTTAATTTAGAATCAATATAGGCCTCAGAAATGGGCAAAATTGAAAACGAAGTAAATTTTAATTCAGTTTGAACTTCAGATAAAGGAGATAACAATAAAGAACTATCGTTCGGGTTCATAGCGCTAAAATCATCCAAACATAAACTTCTCACATAAGGTGAGTCTTCCCAATCGGTTGGGACATCTTTTAAGTCCGAGTCATCAATAATAATAGGGAAATCAACACTCACTGGTTCCTCAAATAACTTAGATATATTCTTAGTAGGTGTAATCATAAGCTCTAACACGACGGGGTTTGTAGTTTGGAGAGGGCCATCAATACTTTGGTGATCAGCCACAACGCTAGTCAGGCTAATAATAGGCAACGTACTACTATCACAGATCGTAATGTAATCATCCCATACATCGTCTTCTAAATCAATAGGGATTCCCTCACTTTCAGAATCATCAGACTTGTCGGGCACTATCGTATGTTAAGGGATACTCTCACCTAGCTGGTCAACTTAATCATCCAGAGATTCTATATCCACATCGAAATCCTCAGAGGTACTAGTCACTATCTCTAGGGGTTTAGATGTCGAGGCTAACAGAGGCATAACCATAGTGGTAACATCTATCGAGTCCACAAAAAATGTCCTATTAGAAGAGGTTTCCCTAACGGGGGGTGGTGGTCCTAATACGGCCTTTTCGGTCTGACACAAATGAGCTTTATTCTTAGGAAGGTTGTGCTTCTCAATTTCTAATGTCGTGGTAAAAGTGGAGTCTAGATCAGTGTTCCAATAGCATAGTAATTTACCCTGGATGTAGGGGTTTAACCCCCTATGAAACTTAGAGAGGGTGACCTCTGGCAACTCCTTCACACCACACCTAGCTATCGTATCCTTAAAAAGATGCATATAATCCGAGTCTGACTTGTTCCCTTGTTTAAGGTTTGTCAAATCTTCAGTTATTTGTCGCCCGGTCTGGACATTTGGTTTATGGTCATTCTTAAAGGCTGGTATGGATCTAGTGCCATAACTATACTCACTCTTAGGCTTAGTATTAGCAGGGCGAAGGTAGGAGGGATCAAATTGATCCGAGAGTAGGCTACGCGTGTGCGGTCAAACGTAACGATAGCTACCAATACGACACGCTTCGTTTAACCAAAACAACTGGGCTTGACCTACTAGTCGCACTCCGGCTAAGTTAACCTTTTTGTGGTCATCCCATAAGTGACAATTAAAATAATGCTCTAATCCATTAAACCAATCTCTAAAAATTTGGGGACATCCTAAATCGTCATAAGTAGAATAAATGTGGTGTCTCCTAGGGGTGTGTTTAGCCATATCCTTAGCATATGAATAGTCTAACCGGGCAGCATATACGTCATATGCCATATTAGTGAGAACCGGAGAGAAAACTCAACCGGAACTGGTGCACATGCAATGAGAAATGAACTTTGCCCTATTTAATTTTCAAAGATGGAATTGTTCCCTTTAATAACTATGGCGATAAAAGATTTTTTGGATTTTCTTGCAGGAAATAGTATGAAAATTATTAAATAAATTTTTTTTTATTTTTTTGATGAAATAATAAAAATATAGGCCGCTATTGGCAGACCAAAATTAAAATTTTGTAATGATTTAATAAAAATAATGGCTAAATAAAAATATAATATTTTTTGCTTTCTTACTAATAGAATGATGGGGAAATTCCAGAAATTTATTTTTTGAATTTTGAGAAAAAAAAACTGAAAATTTTAGGCCGCTATTTGCAGACCAACAATTAAAAAATTGATTTTTATGTTGTGCAGTGAAACGTGCAAGTGTGTGTCGGCGTGCTAAAGAAATTTGTTTTTCTAGGATGGTATTAATTAATTAATTAATTACCACAACCTAGCTCTGATACCAAATTGATGCAGGCTTGCACGTTTGACAACGGATAGATCTACGGACTAGCACGTATACCTCTCTACGATCCAATCTTATACTTGCACAATTGTTCTACGAGCACCACGTTAATTACTTTTATCAATTATATGGTAACATAGGGGTAGCCAAATCGCTTAGGATCGAACAAAGGCTATTGACCAATATTCTTTCCGGCTAAAAGGACCCACCCGGTCCGAACGAGCGGTGTTGTATCAAAAGAGATCTACCAAATAAATACTATTTGGAAAAGATAAATCTCTCCCAACAAAGGAAAACGAAGGTTCTCTACGCCTTTTTTAAAATAAAATCAATTAAGATAAACCCAAATCAATCGAACGAAAACTACGATTATTCAACGCTTCAAGATGCAACGGCAAGAATTTCCACCACAAAAATATCTGGTAAAAGAAACGCACGAGAGTAGAAATTTTTCGTTACCCAATCAGAATTGATGATTCAGATTTCTTTGCTTGGATCGCCCTTCAACGGCTCCTCCGGAGTCACGTCGGAAGGAGAGGAAACTTATCCGCCTTCGTCGCTTCACGCCTTGGCCGAGAATCCACGAAGCTTTGTTGCAAATCACCTTGGCCTAACCACCAAGAGATAGGGAGTGGTCAGGTTCTCCTTTGATGGGAATGGAGAGGAGGAGGAGAGGGTGGCAAGAATTTGAGAGGGTGAGGGGAGTGGCCGGCGGCCAAGAAAGAAGAGAAAGGGTGAGGGTCGAATTTCTCAAGGAGAAAGGAGAAAGGAGGGGAAAATTCAAAACTTGAATTCTTCGTATTTCTTTTTTTTCATTCACTAAATCAATATGAGAACCATACATGCCTATATATAGGCTTAGACCACTCCATCTCCTCCAATTCAAAATTCAAAATTCAAAATTCAAAATTCAAAATTCAAAATGATACTATGATGGTTATATGCACCAATCATGAAATAAAAAAAAACAATGCAAAATTTAAATGCATGAAATTAAAATATTCTTGATGGTTATAGGCACCCATCATTATATGAAATTAAAATAACATTGCAGATAAAACAAAAACATAAAAACGATTTAATAATTATAATAATTATTAATTAATTATTAATAATTATTAATATATTGGTTTGCTCCCAGGGCGGATATTATGGCGACGCTCCACATGGTCATCACGGCGCCGCAAATCTTTATTTGGAGGCGGAGAAAGTTCTTCCGTTAGCACGCCATCACCGTCTTCAATATGTTGAGGGCCATCGACTCCATCAGCTTTGTCTCCTGAGCAACTACAAAGGATAACTGACACCAGGATACATCGTCGAGTTCAGTAGGGACCTCCCCTTGAATCGTTGTCATTGGCGTAACACCACGAAGACCACGTGTTTCGGGGAGATTTAACACCGTGTAGTGAGATATTGTAGGTTCTAGCACAGCAGGTTACTAAATTTCGGATCCCGGCCAGTACTTAACCCCACCTCTGCATTATGGAGGGACAAGGTGGGTGCTAGCTCAACCGTGCCTTATAAGGGATATCGTTACAACTTTGATGATCGTGTGAGAAAATCAATATGCACCTGACCATAGATAATCTTAGCTTATGACCCTCGAATACTCCTTGGTACCCCCAAGCAGTGCCTACAGGAGACTCACAACCTTGTTGATCTCAGATGAAAGCTATGGGCTCCGCGCGCACTTGCCCGAAAAATCAACTTAGACTGTACTCCAGTAAGTGGGCAGTAAACCATTCCCCTCTCTTGGGTGAGGATTGAGTGTATAGCTTTTGTGACCCTGTGAGGAAAGCAATGTCACCGTGTCGCACCTGCCCACTTGGTCACATAAGTCTGTAGCTCATTCTCATCTCGCAGGAAAAATTGAATAGGTGCGGACTATATAATGGTATCCACTAAGTCCGCCAATTTTTAGAGGGTTGATCTTACAGCTTCTGTGACCCTGCGAGGAAAGCAATGAGCTCTATGCGCACCTACCCGCTTGGTCACATAAGTTGTGAATCATTTATATTCTGCTCGGACTGCATATTGGTGTCCGCACAGTCCGCATATTTTCAGTGTGTTGATCTTACAGCTTCTATGACCCTACGAGGAAAGCAATGGGCTTCGTGCGCACCTTCCCGCTTAGTCACTTAAGTTTTGAATCATTTCTATTTCAGCGCGGACATCATATTGGTATCCGCTAAGTCCATATATTTTCAATGGGTTGATCTTAAAGCTTCTGTGACCCTGCGAGGAAAGCAATGGGCTCTGTGCGCACCTTCCCACTTGGTCACATAAGTTGTGTATCATTTCTATTTCAGCGTGGACTGCATATTGGTATCCACTCAGTCCGCATATTTTCAGTGGGTTGATCTTACGGCTTCTATGACCCTGCGAGGAAAGTAATGCTGCCCTTCTACAACTGTCTGCTTGGTCACCTAAGTTGTGAATCATTTCAATTCAGTCGGACTCAATTCTGGTAGTATCTACAGTCCGTAAAGCTTGATCTATCATGTCGCCAAGGTACTTGGGTGATGTGATTTATAGTTTTTGTGACCCTGCGAGGAAAGCAACGGGCCTTTAGAGCACTTACCCTTTTGGTCACCTAAGTCTGTAACCGATCTTTCTCAGCTCAAAGAGTTTATCAATAATTCTCTCTCAGCTCGCAACATCTACCATCTATGCTTTCTTAGCACGCAAAAGCTTATTATCTGAATCTTGGTTAATGATGTAGCGGACTGAAATCTGTATTCGCTAAAGTACGCGCCAACTTCACGATATTCGTCACTTCTTTTGGCGAGCTAGCTAATCATATTCTTATCGTGTTGAAGATACTACGACAAGGTACAGTTAAGTCTTTTGCCTGTTATATTATATTGGTGAGATGGAAAGTCAATTGGCGCGGCCTGAACAATTAACTATCTTGGTTATCTAAGTCGCTTATGCAATCTCTAAGTAGACGACCTAGTTTCTACATGGCATGGTCTGGTTTTCATTAAACTACTCGGTGATCATTAATCATGCACATTTCAGATAGCATTGAAATACAAGAAACAAACAATGAAAATAGCAGAAGACTCGTGCTGATCAAAATATCCGTTATATTTCTTCAATGTCAAAATTACAACTTTCAAAAAAGTTGGTGGCCTCTAAACATGAGTCCGCCATTTCCTTTACAAAAAATAAAAACAAAATACATTTTTTTAGTCCGTCGATCTCTTGAGCTTCTTTTTTGCAGGGGGGCATCTGGACTTAATACAGCAGTTACTAAATTTCGGATCCCGGCCATACTTTCTGCATTATGGAGGGACAAGGTGGGTGCTAGCTCAAGCCTTAAAGGATATCGTTACAACTTTGATGATCGTGTGAGAAAATCAATATGCACCTGACCATAGATAATCTTAGCTTATGACCCTCGAATACTCCTTGTACCCCAAGCAGTGCCTACAGGAGACTCACAACCTTGTTGATCTCAGATGAAAGCTATGGGCTCCGCGCGCACTTGCCCGAAAAATCAACTTAGACTGTACTCCAGTAAGTGGGCAGTAAACCATTCCCCTCTCTTGGTGAGGATTGAGTGTACAGCTTTTGTGACCCTGTGAGGAAAGCAATGTCACCGTGTCGCACCTGCCCACTTGGTCCATAAGTCTGTAGCTCATTCTCATCTCGCAGGAAAAATTGAATAGGTGCGGACTATATAATGGTATCCACTAAGTCCGCCAATTTTTAGAGGGTTGATCTTACAGCTTCTTGACCCTGCGAGGAAAGCAATGAGCTCTATGCGCACCCGCTTGGTCACATAAGTTGTGAATCATTTATATTCTGCTCGGACTGCATATTGGTGTCCGCACAGTCCGCATATTTTCAGTGTGTTGATCTTACAGCTTCTATGACCCTACGAGGAAAGCAATGGGCTTCGTGCGCACCTTCCCGCTTAGTCACTTAAGTTTGAATCATTTCTATTTCAGCGCGGACATCATATTGGTATCCGCTAAGTCATATATTTTCAATGGTTGATCTTAAAGCTTCTGTGACCCTGCGAGGAAAGCAATGGCTCTGTGCGCACCTTCCCACTTGGTCACATAAGTTGTGTATCATTTCTATTTCAGCGTGGACTGCATATTGGTATCCACTCAGTCCGCATATTTTCAGTGGGTTGATCTTACGGCTTCTAGACCCTGCGAGGAAAGTAATGCTGCCCTTCTACAACTGTCTGCTTGGTCACCTAAGTTATGAATCATTTCAATTCAGTCGGACTCAATTCTGGTAGTATCTACAGTCCGTAAAGCTTGATCTATCATGTCGCCAAGGTACTTGGTGATGTGATTTATAGTTTTTGTGACCCTGCGAGGAAAGCAACGGGCCTTTAGAGCACTTACCCTTTTGGTCACCTAAGTCTGTAACCGATCTTTCTCAGCTCAAAGAGTTTATCAATAATTCTCTCTCAGCTCGCAACATCTACCATCTATGCTTTCTTAGCACGCAAAAGCTTATTATCTGAATCTTGGTTAATGATGTAGCGGACTGAAATCTGTATTCGCTAAAGTACGCGCCAACTTCACGATATTCGTCACTTCTTTTGGCGAGCTAGCTAATCATATTCTTATCGTGTTGAAGATACTACGACAAGGTACAGTTAAGTCTTTTGCCTGTTATATTATATTGGTGAGATGGAAAGTCAATTGGCGCGGCCTGAACAATTAACTATCTTGGTTATCTAAGTCGCTTATGCAATCTCTAAGTAGACGACCTAGTTTCTACATGGCATGGTCTGGTTTTCATTAAACTACTCGGTGATCATTAATCATGCACATTTCAGATAGCATTGAAATACAAGAAACAAACAATGAAAATAGCAGAAGACTCGTGCTGATCAAAATATCCGTTATATTTCTTCAATGTCAAAATTACAACTTTCAAAAAAGTTGGTGGCCTCTAAACATGAGTCCGCCATTTCCTTTACAAAAAATAAAAACAAAATACATTTTTTTAGTCCGTCGATCTCTTGAGCTTCTTTTTTGCAGGGGGGCATCTGGACTTGATACATCAATATTAACATCGGGAGAGTAGCCCTCCGTGCCACTTTCACTGCTGTCAGAAATCTTACTGTCTGCAAACTCACTAGGAGTGCTCTCGTCATCAAGGCTAAAAGCAGAGTCGGAATCGGTGGACTAGTCTCCACCCCACTGGCTAGAGCCAGCATCATCAACGACTTCATCTTCATCTTCGCCTTCTTCTTCTTCTTCCACTTCAACCTCATCAATTACTCCTTTTCCTTTGGCAGCCCGCTCCAATGCCGCGACCTGGTCCTCCAGCTCGGGAAAAAGCTGGAGAAAGGGCACACCTTTCATGTCGTCTTTTGCGAAGCCGCCTTTGAAGAACCGCTTGATAGCGATCTCGAAGCTTTCCTTCACGAAAGGAAACATGGCAACCCGGAAGCTGGGATTCCTAAGGTCGTAGGAGGTCTGTAGAAAAACAAACAAATCAAGTCGCCACTATGAATACAGAACTTACCGCTGCCTCTTCCTTCTGAAGAGAGACCTTCTTTCCTAGCCTCTTATTCCTTTCTTTCAGTGAATTCATCCCCTCCTGAAGCTGCTCATTTTCCTTGAGCAGGTCCCTGGTCAGGCAGTCTAGGAAGTGGCTCGTGACCATGTTATTCGTATTGGCCTGAGCGGCTGGGAGAGGAAGCTCGGTAGGAGGGATCTTTTTCAGGTCACGCAGATTGCGCTTCTCGTAAAGCACAGAGATTGCGACATGTGCATGGCGGGATTTTTTTTGGACTTCTCCAAGATGGAAGCGTGGTGGAGAGGCGAATATGTTTGTTCTTTCTATGCCAGTGGATCATCTGGTTTCCCTGCAAATCCATATGGCGATTTCCAAAGCCTTGCATGCCAAAGATTTCAGAGGAGGAGTTGCCTGCTGCGGGATCCCCCCTCCTCCATTCTTTTCCTTGCAATTTCTTGCTTTCTTTCCCTCTGTGTAGTGGTCAGGCCGCTGGGAGCTTCTGGCGGATTCGCTGGAATTTCCAGGACCACTGCAAGAAGAGAGAATTCAATCAATTTTACTTCAGGCCGCAATGATTACAAAGGCAGGTCGCAAAGCTTACTGTCTTGACGAGCTACGTTATCCAGGCTTGCCATAAGCGGGATGTAGTGCTCGATGTCATGCCTTGCTCCCGCCAGGAAGCCGACAATGGCAACCTCCACTACATCAAGCTTTACACTCTTGAAGACGGAGTCCGCATGCTCCAGCGAATGGGTGGTGCAAACCCCAGGTTGCCTTCGAAGATCAAGTATCGCGAGGTCCAGTTGTAGATGTTGTTCGGGAGACCTATAACCTTCATACCTCGACAGTAGAAGTAAATCATGCCCTTGTACGGGAGGCCTCCAGTTGGAGTTATTGAGCGGACTGAGAAGATTTTCCTAAAGATATTCAAGGAGAATACAATTTTCTCAGATCACAAATAATAAATAAAAATGCAGATGGCAGCTAGGGTGTTCGGCGCGAGCTGTCCCGGCACCATGCCATAGTGTTCGAAGATTTCATCGATTTCCCACATCAAAGGGAATTTGAATCCGTAGTATAAGTGGTCGATAGGCACTGCGATCAGGCTCATAATGGAGAAGTTTATTCTTTCTTGATCAACTGGTAACCTGGCGAGTACATGGGAGTCCGCCATATATCTCTCAACAAAGGCCACGAGACCGGCCTCTGTCAACTTGCACGTTTTTGTGGCCGGCAGTGTGGAAAGCTACCGCTGCATCAGTTCGGGCGGACACCATCTTCTGAGAACGCATGGACTTCTGCTTCGATCGGATTTCGTGTATTGAAGAAACAGTGAAGCTATATTTATAGCAATTGGGGTGTGTGTAACATCTTATTTCCAGCTAGACCCCTAAGAGTGGTTTTGGCCATGACTAGGACATGACAAAACCCTAAGAAGCTAAAAAGGGCCAAGTGATAGAAGGCCAAGGTGATAATCACCTTGGTCTGCCTATGGCACAACCTCATCATAAAACCTAGGGTTTTACCTTAGGGCTTCACCAAGACTCCAAGACACCACCGTGGTCTCATAAACCCATTGTAAGATCCATTGGAGCCCTAAGGGTCCATTGAAGTCGACCCAAGGTGGCTCAGTTGACCTAGAACCACCATAAGCCTAAAGTGAGCAAGGTTCCCTAACTAAGGGCAATATACCCTAGTAAAGCCCAACTATCCCTACCAAGTTCTAGACCTAAAGTGGGATCAATGGGTCACTAAAGAAGCATGGAGGGCAGTCCAAAGGGTTAAGCTGACCAAAGTCAAGTCTAACCCTAAATGGGTCAAACTAACCTACACAAGGGCCAATTGAAGTTCCCTTAGCCAAGTGGACCCCACACATACCTTCATAACCCTAGTGAGAGGCCAATGGGTCAACAAGGACCCATTGGGGTCATCCAAAAAGGCTAAGTTGACCAAAGTCAACCCTAGCCACAAAGTTGTCAAAGTGCCCTACTTAAGGGTCAAGTGACCTCCAAGGGCTAAGACAACCCAACCTAGGCCATAGGGGAGGCAAATGGGTCACCAAGGACCCATTAGGGCCAACCTAAAAGACCAAATTGACCAAGGTCAACCCAAGCCTAGGTTTGGGTCAAGCTAGCCCAAATGGGCTAACTCAAGCTCAAGCCCAATTCACTTGGTCTAACATTGCTTTAATGGATCAAATGGACATATGGGCTGCCATAGGGTTAGGTAGGAGTCAATTCAACTTGGTATGAAGGAGAGAGAGAAAAATCCACCTAAGGGAAGAGAGAGAAAGTGAAAGAGATAATGGAGGAAGACTTTGGGCTCCTCCTTCCCCTTCCCCAACCTCCCATTCATTGCTTTAAGACGAGGAATGCATCGCCAATCCAACCAGCTACCCATTGACTGGTTTGAGCCATGTTTTTCCCCCTACCTACCATGGACGCCAACCTTGACCAAGAGCCAATTATGGCAAGCACCCCTACAGCCACGTACCTCCCAATTTCTCCTTCTTAAAACCTTCACTGGACTCCAAGGAGTCATTTCCACCACTTACCCGAAGGAGCCAAGAAATTCGACAGTGCAGTTGCAGAAATTCGACAACCACCACCACCAAAATGGCTTCCCGGTGATCGGCAAGGCTACAGCCGCCCAGCAAGGTCCTCCTCCACTCCTTTTCCCATGGATAGTTCATAGAATTCACTAGGGCCAAGGTTCGTGCTCAATTGAGCCCGATCCAATTCAGAATTTTCATGGTTTTTGGCAGAAAATCTTCTTGGTAGAACCGCCGGAATAGTGCTTTCAGGCGGCCAAGCCGCCGCCTGGAGACAGCCAAAACCTTAACGGAGGTGGTGGTGGCGGTGGCCGGCCGGGGAGGTGGTCGGATCGCCGGCGGCAGCAGCTGGAAGAAGCTCCAGGCGGGATGAATCGGAACTGTCGGCTAGAGGTGGAAGATGAGGGGATGCCATCCAAATTGCGCCAAGATTCGTGTGGGAAATGATTTCAAACTATAGGATATATAATTCTGATATTTAAATTATGTCACACCTTTATGTATTTAATGTTTTTAATTTTTAAAAATATATAGAGGCTATTTCATAAAACGTGATCAACATGAAAAGTGTAGCCTAGAGAGTCGACATTACAACAAAATTGATGTGAACCAATTTGGGTGCCTGGTTTGACCAGGGCACCCATTTTGGTGGGACCTACACCTAGGGCTAGGCAGTTATTAAACTGAGTGCCCATACTTCCTCCTTGGTCCAAATTAATTGAAATTTTGGCAGAGAGTCCCCCTAGACCATATATAGGTGCTACCTAAAGATGAGAATTTTTGAGGACAATGTTTCTATAGTTTTGGAAAATAGTTAATATATCTAGGGTTAATTAATTTAAGGGACAAATGACCTCAAAACTCACCCAAATTTTGGTGAGAGGTGTTTAGGGTCAATATAAATCTCTGGTTACAATTTCATCACATTTGGAGGAGGTTTGAATATAAATCATGCAAACCCTAGCTTTGCCCTAAAAAGGGTATTTTGGTCAAAAGGTGTATTTTGGGTTTTGAGTGTCCAAATCACCCCAACAGAGGTGGGGATTGGGGCCACTGGCTTGTCATGGCTTCTTTCACCTTATCATGAAAGATGGGGTAGATTGGAATTGGTTTGCCCTAAGATCTAAGGCCATACCCTAAGGAAGGGCTTTTGTTCCTTGTGAAGGGTATGAGGCCAAAACACCTTGAATGATCTTGTAACTTTGTAGGTAGGGTGCTAGGATAGATTAAACCCTCTGGTAAAAATCTTAAGGGATTTTGAAAAGGTTTGGGCCCACAAAACCCTAACCCTAGCCTAGGGCACAAATATTGTGGGGCTAGAATAGGTTAGCAAGACTCTTAAAACAATCATTAAAATTTGTCAGAGGGAGTTTTAGACCATATTAATTATATGTGAATTTTAATAGAATTTTTGGATACATAATTAGGGTACTTACTGCACAACCTCAAATATTTGGGAACTTGCTCAATTATTCTTACAGAGCTCAATACTTGTTCAAAAATTATGAAACTTGATAATTAGTGTTCCTAGTTCAGTATGCTCATATGGGAATTTATTTGGAAGTTTTAGATAGATAATTGCTATACTTTGTTCATTAACCCCTTAACTTGGAATATTATGAGAAAATAAAAAATAGACTTTATTATTCAATGATAAATTGTGAAACTTGATATAGAGTACTTATATGCCCTTACAATCATCCATGAATGTTCTCTGAATTTGTGGAATTATTAATGCTGTAAATTCTCTTAAAATGAATTATTATGGGATGTATTTGAAATTAAACTTAAGGGGTTAAACCTTACTGGAAAATTTTGAGGCTTTGGATTTTGAGTTATATATTCATATTGTATTTAACAAAAATTTGGTGGAATATTATCTTATCTGAAATTGGTACTTCATGTTCAAACTTGGGATTTTTAGCTACTAAATTAATTAAATAAATTATCAGATAAATAGGAAAATTGTGAAATTCTGGATTTAGTCCACAAAGCTCATAATGCCCCTCTAATAATTATTATAGGAGTACTTGATGATTATTTGTTGTACCTCCCATTTTACGGGTCATATAGCTTAAGTGGTCTGCATATAGTAAAAATTGCAGAAATTATGTTGGAGTATATATTTGATGCATGTCTTGGGATTAGTGGTCTTCTGGTTTGGATAGATAAAAAAATAAGTTCATTATTGGTAGTAGGATGAGTAGAGGGATGAATTGGCTAGAAGTTAAGCGGTGCCCGGGATCGACGAAAGATCGTCGTAGGGAAGAAGTGTCAATTGCACTAGGGTTAGATCCAACACAACACTTAAGGGTAGCTAGTAAGTCTAGGGTTTCACTTTCTCACAGCACGATGACTCGGGGAGATAGGTTGGGTCACTCGGGCAGTAAGACCAGTGGTTTGGTAAAAGGGCAAGTTAGCCCGGCGAGCTTTGGCTCGGTAATGGTTTGTGATGGGCAGGTTGGCCCGATGAGCTTTGGCTCGGTTGTTGTTTATGACGGACGGGATGGTCCGGAGAGCTTTGGCTCGGTAGCTGATACATAAGGTTGCATGTGCATAAAGAAAAAGGTGGTGGGTCTTCGGTGTTGGAGGGTCGATGCACCGACGCCAACACATTGACTCGGCGAGTGTGGTTTAGCACTTGGCCAAATAAAGTCCGGTGCGCCAGCCGGCAAGAGTACGCAGGCGCTCCTCCCTGTACACCAGCGTTGAGGCGTACGATAGGTCTGACTGGTAGTGCAATTACCTGTTTAAAGGTGGGCGAGGCCCTACCCACGGCTTCCGTTTGCCACTACGGAGGTATCCTGGGAGGTTCAGCTCCAGAAAGGAGGAACTAAAGTTCTGTGTATACAGAGTCGAGTGGGTGAGTTGCACTTGCATGTTCACATCATGGAATAATTGTATTTCATAGCATAATCATTGCATATAACCTGACACCTATTATATAAGTGGTATGAGACGCTCTATACAATAGGCCCTCCAAAATGACCCCTTAGTTTATAAGTTCGTGTGACCGTGCTTATAAGTTAAAGGTTTTATTTGATATTACATATTTATGCTTGCTAGAAAACCGACACCCTATCGTATAAATCAGTATGAGACTTTTTATACGATAGGAGCCCTGCAAAAGTTCCCTTAGCTTATGTGTTTTCATATAAGTTAAGGTTACATTCTCATTCAGTTTTTCATACCTATTTTGCTGCCATACATACTGTAGAGCTGCTAGATTAGTTCCCCTGCCACCTACTTATTTGCTACTCTCCACCTTCATGTCCTCTCCTTTCCTTCTCCCTGCTTGGTGCCTAGGGGCCATGGGGGAAGGGGCGGGGGATGATAGGACTTAGTCTTTTAGACTAACGGTTTTGGAATCACATCATTTTAGGGGACCGTGGAGCCCAGCATGGAGGAGCAGCCCCGGAGGTCGGCACGCATAGAGATGGGCCAGTATAGTACCGGAGTTCAGATGACAGGGACTGTGAGTCCTGATCATTATTAGTTATAGTATTTGCTTCCGCGTTGAGAGATTTGTAGTGAGGACATGATGTACTGGGCATGAGCCCAAGATCTTATATTTCTATGTATCTGTGGACACTCCCTTCGTGGAGATTATTTACATATATATGTGATTTCTGTGGACTTGTTTTACTATTTTGCTACAGTTGTGATAGATTTGGCTGGCAGAATTGGCATTTTGTAATGATGACATTCCCGAGTGCGAAGGTGTCACCGCAAAGCGGCGTTTCTGGGCCTAAGACCCCGGTGTTTTAAAAATAAAAGGGGGGGGGGGGGGTCTTACAAGTGGTATCAGAGGAGACCTCGATCGACAAGTAGCAGTCCACAACCCCTGGGTCACCCCCGCACGGGTTTAGTTTGGGGACAAACTAAGCAGCGGAAGCAGTGGTGTGCCCATATGAGGGATCACGTGTAAATTGTCCACTTTTCTTAGGTAGTGAAGCGATTACCTACTAATGTAGTTTGTTTTGCAGCCCCCAGCTCAGCCCACTCCACAAGGCGGAGCTCAGCAGACTCCGGACGTTGTACCACCTCCCCCGGTCCCCACTCTATTCCTACACTCAGAGATGGGACAAACTCTGACAGCCATTTTGGAAGCCTTTAGGGCCCAACAGGTTCCGGCTCCACGGCCAAACCCGGGGGCCAACTGGCTGAGCATCTTCCGAGGACTTGCTCCCCCATCCTACTTGGGGACTGAGTCAGCTGTTCAGACGGAGGAGTGGTTGGATATTATGTACGAGATGCTGACCGGGATACGGTGCCCTTGGGAGGAGAGGGTGCCCTTGGTGATCTCCTTCCTGGTGTCACATGTAAAGAGATGGTGGAAGACCTCGCTAGACACGACATTTGCGGACCGGGAAGTAGCAGAGATTTCTTGGGATGATTTCAGGGGCGCACTATCGGAACACTTTGTTCCACAGTCAACGAGGGACGAGCTGGAGGATAGGTTTTTGCAGTTGAGACAGGGGAACAAGACGGTGGTGGAGTACCACCAAGAGTTCAACCTTCTGGCCCGATTTGCAGACTCTTACTGTAACACCCACTATCCGTCACATAGCATATAGTAGTAGGTTCGGCCGGGGCCCAACGCCATATACTACAGACAGAACGGGTGGTTACTCAATGGAAATCATCCAACCAATCCAACATCCTACACAGAGAATTCTAGCGGAAGCAGTTTATAAAAGTTGCAATAAAGAACCCAGCACAAAAGCATGAATGTCCACTAATACCAAATAGGAATGATGTACATACACAAGTATATGCCTTAAGTCCTTACAAAATGGTTTACTTGATATTATATGTTTTACAAAACACGACACACAGGTCGGTCATACATGAATAAAAGCAGTAAACACTCCAATTAGTCCTTCGAGGGCCGGCTTCGCAACTTGGGCTTTAGCCCACAATTGACCGCTTGGTCCAGCAGTACCTGCAAGCAACAAAACCACTGCACGGTTTCAAACAAAGGCAACGGTCAGCATTGCTGATCAAATTATAACGATCCCGCACCCAACTCGGGGCGGCGATGCTCCTTCCCTGCATTTCATTAGCATAAGCGAGAAATAAAACAATATTCATTTCATCACAGGCGTAGGCTCACACGGCCACACACCCCGTGCACTTAGGGCACATTATCGGTGAACCGACCAATGTCACGTCAATTTAAGCCATAGACATTCCAGACTCACCACCGCCAGTTTGACGGCCAATCATATGAGCAATTTGTCTTACCGGCATGGGTCATGGCATTTTAAGACATAGACCGCCGAAGACCCTCATCTATGCCAACGGCTCTAATCGAACGACATAGAAATGGGTACGGTTCCATCTAACCCGTGCTCACATCGCAACGACAGTTTAAGACAAATGCGCGGGTCAAACTTCTCCCGAGTCCCATTTCCGTCACACAATTCACATAACTCGGTTATGTTCAAGTTGGCTCTCAGGCCTCCAAGTTGGCAAGATCACGTATCCGCCCAGTTTTTCGGGTGCACCCTTGGTTTAATCACCAAGGCTCCCTGTTGCAATCTACCACGTAGAAAACCCGAAAAACAATCAATCGCACGAAGTCTTCTCCGACATTTATGCAATGCAACATCACCGATCCAGACCAACATGTCCGAATAGGCTTCACACATCATGTCTATGTCCGTTCTCCCTTACGAACTCTACACAATGGGGTCTTTACATATCTACCCGAAGGAACGCCTCCAACTCACCGCAAACTCGCAAGAGCGGGCTTCCTATGCAAAGAAGGAGAGCTTCACATGCTCAAGAAGAGAATCATTACCCTAGTGTTCTTCTTTGGCGCCACGAAAAAGAAAGCAGATGAAAAGCACCGCACTCTCTTCGCCTCCGTGGATCCGAAGTCGACTCGCGATTTGGAGCTTCGAAGCTCCTCCAATGGCCGGATCTAGCTCCTTCTTCCTCCCTTGGCTCTCCTCCCTCTCTATACTTTAGAAAGATAACCACTCAAGTAAAAGTGAGGGTTTCAAAGGTCCAATCCCGGGTATATCCCATCGGGAACAACCCCCAGCCGTTGGATCTCAAATTAAAGAAACGAACGGCCTTGATTCGGGCCTGAAATGTACAATCTGGACCGAACACGGCCTGGCACACGCCCGTATCCAGGGCCGTGTCCCGCATTCGCCGTCAAAATCGATGCGCCTGGAGCAACACACGGGCATCGAACACGCCCGTGTTCGCACTGACACGCCTGTGTTCCATCTGACACGGCCGTGTGGTCGGGCGCGTGCCCCCATCGATTTATCCAGAAAACAACCCGAGAACAACACAGGTTCTCGGACACGCCCGTGTCCTAACCCGTGTCCACTCGAACACTCCTGGGCTCCAGGCCGTGTCCACAGACTCGACACTTCGTCGAGCGAAGTTCGTCGACCTCACGACATGGCCTTGGACACGCCCATGTCATAGGTCGTGTGCCTTGTCTCGACACTTCGTCGAGCAAAATTCGTCGACTCCCGGGACGAGTGTCGACACTGGCTCGACACGCCCTGAGACCCGCCCGTGTCTCAGGCTGTGTGCCCTGTCTCGACACTTCATCGAGCGCAAAATGTCGACTTCGCGGGCTGAGTGTCGACACGGGCTCGACACGCCCTGAGACACGCCCGTGTCTCAGGCCGTGTGCCCTGTCTCGACACAACGTCGAGCGAAATTCATCGACCTCTCGACCAAATCGTCAGCACAAGCCTGACACGCCCTGGGACATGCCCGTGTCCCAGGCCGTGTGCCTCCTGCAGAACCCAAAACTGGCCCAAAATGTCCCCTGTCGCACTTTTGAGTTTCGGGCATTACAACTCTCCCCCTCTTAAAAGAATTTCATCCATGAAATTATATAAAGGAAAGACAAGTACCAAAATTAAATTGTACCTGTGCAGAACAACTCCGGATACTCGTCAAGCATAGTCTGCTCTCGTTCCCAAGAGAGCTCCTCACGACCGCAATTGTCCCACCGGACCTTGACCATCCTGATCAATTTATTGCGTAGCCGCTTGACCTCCGAGTCCTCAATCCGCACGGGCTTGACTTTTGTCGTCAGCCCACTATCCACCGGCACTTGATCAACCACGATCACTTGCGTAGGCTCTTGCACCGCCTTCCGACGCATAGAAATATGGAATACATCATGTAATCTACCAAGCTCCACTGAAAGCTTCAACCAATAGGCTGCTTCACCAACTCGCTCCAGAACCTCAAACGGCCCAAGGTACCTCGGGCTTAGCTTTTTCAATCGCCGCACCCGTGAGACACCCTTGAACGGCTTGATCTTTAACTACACATAGTCGCCCGCAGCGAACTCCACGTTCCTATGCTTGGAATTATAGTACTTCGCTTGTCGGTCCTGAGCGATAAGCAACCTCTCCCGAATGGTACGCACCAACGAAGTAGCATCCTCCACTTCTAATCGCTTATATAACTTTGACTCACCCGTTTCTAGCCAAGACAACGGCGACATTTTCTACCATATAGGGCCTCAAAGGGCGCCATTTGAATACTCGCTTGGTAGCTATTGTTGTATGCGAACTCTACCAAATAAACATGGTCTTCCCATTGCTTTCCAAAATCCTAGACAAACATGCGAAGCATTGTTGGGTACATTGGAATAAATGTACCTGATTTGAAGAAGCATCACCCTACTCAATGATATACATCAAAATGTATTTGATGTGTTTTGAGTTTAGTTGTGCAGGTCAAATATTTACAGGGAAAGCTGAAAAGTTTCTAAGTCCATGTGTCGACACCCAGAAGCAAAGTGTCGACACTTAAGAAGACTTGTGTCGACATCCAGAGAAGCAGTGTCGACACTTGGAGTAATTGTGTCGACACCAGCGATGCAGAGTCGACACTAGAAGGAAAGTGTCGACACATACATGTTGTGTCGACACTCAATGAAGAAATGTCCAGAGAAGAAGAGTCGACACTTAAAAGCAGTGTCAACACCCAGTGGAACTTTGTCGACATCAGAAAGTGTCGACACTTGGAGAATGTGTCGACATACAGCGGAAGACTCAACACATGAAGAAAGTTTCGACACTAGGAGGCTGTGTCGACACTCAGCAAAAGTTCAACAAATTCTAAGTACAAGTGTCGACACAAATGAGATGTGTCGACACTCAGCCAAAGTCTCGGCACATGAAGAAAGTGTCGACACTAGGAGGATGTGTCGACACTCAGCAAAAGTTCAACAAATTCTAAGTACAAGTGTCGACACAAAGGTGATGTGTCGACACTCAGCCAATGTCTCAACACATGAAGAATGTGTCGACACAAAGGATCAGTGTCGACACACAGCAGAAGTCTCAACACATGAAGAAAGTGTCGACACAAGGAGCTGTGTCGACACTCAGCAAATTTCTATGAAGACTAAGTACAAGTATCGACACCAAGTAGATGTGTCGACACTCAGCAAAAGTATCAACACTGAAGGCATGTGTCGTCACCAAGAAGATGTGTCGACACTTAACAAGTTCAACACAAGAAGATGTGTCGACACAAAGGAGTTGTGTCGACACTTCCAAGAAATCAACAAAGTACTGAAGAACAAGGAGTTGTGTCGACACATATTATCAGTGTCGACACATGTTGAAGAAGCAGTGTCGAGAAGCAAATTCTACAACACAAGGAGTTGTGTCGACACAATGAAGGCTAGTGTCGACACTTAGTCTACTTGTGTCGACACTTAGTCTACAAGTGTCGACACTTAAAGACAGACTGTCTCGACACTTTCAGACAGTTACAAATATTTCAAGAAGTGACTGGATGACATGAAAGCTACCATTCCAGCCGGTCTACTGCAACTGTTAGAGATGTCAGAAAGCTGTTAGAAACTGGATCAGCCGGTCACCATGAAGAAGGCCTATAAATAGGCTTATTCTGTCAATAGAAGAAGAGATGAACAACAATCAGAGAAGAAGATCAAGCACTTCATTGAAGAGTTAATTCAAGTGAAGATCTAAGAAGTTGGAGAGAGAGAGCTCCTTCCAAGAAGACAGCTGTTGGAACCAGGCTGTGAAGAAAGTTTCAGACTTAGTTCTGATTCTTAAGTTGCAGTGATTGAAGATCTGTTGCAGAGAGTATCAACCCTATTGTATTCTACATTCAAGAAGCTTTGAAGAAAGCCAAGTGAGGTTGATCTCAGCAGAGTTCTTTCAAGAACTCATCAAGAAACCTGTCAACTCTTCTCTCTTATTCTGAGTTGTAGGTATATACATTGTATTCTAAATTTTTTGTAGGATCCTTAGGGATCTGAGTTCTAAGCCTGTAATTATAAAGGCTGGGTGGTAGGGCCTGTGTGCCTGAGTGTAGGAGATCCATATCTCTGAGTGTAGGCCTTGTAGCTGAGTGTAGGCCTTGTTGAAGGCTGATTGTAGGTCTTTGTGAAGACTGAGTTGTTGGGGTTGGGCCTGAGCTGTATGAACCATTTGGGGTTCTGAGTGTAAGATCTGAGGATCTGAGGAATAGTGGAGGAGTTTTGCTAAATCTAGTACACTACTAGATATGCGAAGGGGGAAAGTGGATGTACCCAAACCTTGGGGAACCACTATAAAACAGTGTGTACTTTGTGTATGTGATTGATGTTGTGTATGTTGTGTATAGTTCTATGAAATCTGTGATATAATCTGCCTAAAAGTTTAAAAAAAGATTAAGTCACCTATTCAACCCCCCCCCCCCCTCTAGGTGATTAGGGTACAATTTCTTTCAAGTGGTATAAGAGCCAGGTTACTCAAAAAGGACATAACCGTCTGAGTAGATCCTGTTGGCAGATTCAGTTTAATCAAGTGCAGAATCAAGAAAATCAAGAAAATGGGTTCCACAGAGAATCACAAAGAACTTGGATCAATGAAGTTGCCAATATGCAGAAAGGAGATTTTTGGCATCTGGAAAGAAAGGGTGAGACTATTTATGGAAGCCTCAGACCCTAGAATCTATATCACAGTTAAGGAAGGGCCATATGTGACTATGAAAGTATCAGTCCTGGATGCAAATCAGAGAACACCTAAGGACTTTTCTGAAATGACAAAAGATGAGATCATTCTATCTACAATGGACAAAAGGGCTCAGAATATTATTGTAAGTGCCATAGATGATGCTACATTTCTGAACTTGATACACTATAAAACATCAAAGGAGATGTGGGATACTTTGATAGTGTACATGGAGGGTTCAGAAGAAGTTAGACAAGACAAGAAGTCTTTGTTAAACCAAGAATATGAGAGCTTCAAACAAGGCAAGTCTGATAGCATAACTGTGTATTACAAGAAATTCTATCGGATAGTTAATGGGATAATGTCCTATGGAAGAGAATTCAGCAATTATGAGCTGAATGATAAGTTCTTGAGGTCCTTAACAAAGGATTGGGACACCAAGATCTGTGCCAGAAGGGAAATGGCCAAGTTAGCAGATATTCCTTCTCCAACATTGTTTGGAAAGCTGTTATCCTATGAAATGCAACTAATGGTAAGGAAAGAGGAGGAGACGAATACAAGAATTGAGCACAAAGAAATAGCAGTGGCATTCAAGACAGAAGCCACTAAGAAATATAGAAGTAAGTCTCCATCTCCACCCCCAAAAGTTGCTGGGACTGAGTCAGATGAGACAGAATGCAAGGATTCTGAAAGTAGTGAGAGTGATGAGGATTTTGCAGCTTTCACAAGACACTTTCAGAAGTTTCTAAAGAAGAAACAGTGGAGGTCAAAGCCATCCACTTCACAGGGAAAAGATGACTATTATCAGAACAAGAAGTCATCAAAGAAAGATAGGAGAAAGCCCAAGTCAAGCAAAGCAACTTTATCAAAAATTGTATGCTATTGCTATAACAGATAAGGACATGTTGTTGCTGACTGTCCAGAGAAAAGGAAAGAGTCTAATGATAAGAAGAAGATTCACACCAAGGGAAAAAAGGAAAGGTCCTTTATTGCCAAGAAGGATAAAAGCCTGTTAGACATATCATCTTCAGAAATTGATTCAGAAGTAGAAGCTTACATTGCACTGTTTGCTGAAGAAGAATAAGAGGAGTTCATCTAGTTAATGAACTCTATATATGAGCAAGTGGACAATCAGTGCCAAGGACTGATGGCCTTATCAGAAGGTGACAAAATCCAGGATCAGCCTGGACCTAGTCAGGTACAAAATTGTTCTTTAAGTTCAATTTCTAGTGCTAGTTCAGACTCAGTTACATCAGCATCAAGTGATGCCAGTGGATCTGAATCTGAAGGGGATATTCATCAATTAATTGATGAATATAGTGTACTGTTGCAAGCTTTTAAAAAAAGCAAATCCTTGGCCAAGAGTCAGGCAAAGGAGATTTCTAGTCTCAAAGAGGCTGCAACTAATTTTGAGATGTTGATTGATCAAAAGCTAAATGAAATAGCCAGACTGAAGCATATAACTGTTATTCAGATGGGGACTATAACATTTAAGAACGATCAAATCAGAAATTTGGAGATTAGTCTTCAGAAGGAGAGAGATATAGTAGCAAGGTTCTCAAAACCAAAATCAGTTCTACCTTTGATAGATGAGTTTATACCTCACAAGGGTAAAACTGGATTAGGGTTTACACAACCAGCTAGGAATGTAAAGTCCAAGTCTAAGGGCAAAGCCCCAGTACTCAACAAGACTGCTGTAGATAGAACAGCTAGGGTTGTACCTAAACAAAGGTACAATAAATTTGAGTGCTGGTGCTGTGGCAAGGTAGACCACTTTGCCATTGACTGTTGGCACAATTCTAGTGCCAAAGTGAGTAGCAAACTGCCTGTTGGAAAATCCGCAGGTAGCTTTGTTAAGAGGAAAACTAACCAGCACCAAGGACCCAGGAATTCTTTGGGTTCTAAGGTCAACTAATCTATTTTGCAGGTGAGTCCAAGTGGCCATGCCCCAATATGGTACTTGGACAGTGGATGTTGCAGGCACATGACTGGAACTAGGGGATTGCTAAAGGACTACACAGTAATCAAGGATGGTCCTAAAGTCACCTTTGGTGGTTCTGAAAAAGGAGTCATCAAAGGTTTTGGTAACATTTCTAGCAACCTTATAACAATTACTCAAGTGGCCTATGTTAAAGGTTTGAAACATAACCTTATTAGTATAAGTCAACTGAGTGATTTAGGATATGACATCTCATTTGTCAAAGATGGTTATCATATCAGGAGGTCAAATGATCAAGAGATCATTTTGACAGGTTATAGAAAGAGAAATGTCTATTGCCTAGACATTATGTGTGAGAACAATGTTTCTCCAGTGTGTCTTGTAGCTGATGAGAAAGTCTCTCATTATATCAAATGGCACAAGAGGCTAGCCCATCTCAACTACAAGATAATTGGTCAACTCTTTAGCAAAGAGTTAGTGAGGAATGGTCCTCAGGTTAAGTGTACTAAAGATGGGATATGTTCACCTTGTCAAAAGGGCAAGCAGACTAGATCCACCTTTAATAGCATTGAGAACAAAGATGCTGTGAGGTGCTTATACCTCTTGCATATGGATCTCTTTGGTCCTATGCCAATTCACAGCCTAGGTAGGAAGGTCTACACATTTGTGGTTGTAGATGACTACTCAAGGTTTTCCTGGGTGTTCTTCCTTAGACAGAAATCTGAAACACCTAGTATCTTCTATAGATTTGTCAAACAAATTCAGAATGAGTTAAACAGTACAGTGGTCAAAATAAGAAGTGACCATGGTACTGAATTCCAGTCTGATAGTATGACAAAGCTATGTGAAGAATTTGGGATATTTCAGGAATTTTCTTCACCAAGAACACCTCAGCAAAATAGCATTGCTGAGAGGAAAAATAGAACCTTGATTGAGGCTGGTAGAATCCTATTAAGTGACACAACTCTCCTAAAATATTTCTGGGCTGAGGTAGTAAAAACTGCATTCCAGGTAATTAATAGGGCTACTATCACCAAAAGTCACAATAAGACCCCCTATGAGATTGTGAAAGGCAGAAAACCAAACTTATCCTATTTCAGGATCTTTGGTTGTAAATGCTATATACTTAACAATGGAAAGTCTTACTTGACCAAGTTTGCTGCCAAGTCCCAAGAGGGGATCTTTGTTGGGTACAACAACAATAGTAAGGCTTATAGGGTCTACAACTTGACTACTCAAGTTATAGAGGAATCAGTACATGTAGTATTTGACGAAGCTAGACTCATTAACCATGAATTGTCTAGAAGTATTTGAAGCTCCACAGGTGTGACTAAGAAGATGGATAAGCTCACTATTGAAGAAGGATCTACTACAAGTCAGCATGTAGATGATAGTGGCTGTTGTCTAGGGGGAGTACTAGATGCACCTGATGCAGAAGAAGACCAAAGAGTGCAGCAAGTTGAAGAAGATGAAAGAGTTCAACCTGGAGCCAGGCTGCCTCCAGCTAGTAGACATCTAAAAGATCATCTAGCCAATCAAATTATTGGTGATCTAAGTCAAGGGGTACAAACAAGGAACAGAAATCTAAGTTCAGTACTCTACTCCAGTTTTCTATCCCAAGTTGAGCCAAAGAAATTTGAAGAAGCCATCGTAGACCCTCATTGGATTGAGGCAATGCAAGAGGAGCTGAATCAGTTCAAGAGATGCAAAGTCTGGGAGCTTGTTCCTAAACCAAAAGACCACAACATAATTGGGACTAAGTGGATCTTCATGAACAAGATGGATGAACATGGAGTTATTGTGAAGAATAAAGCTAGACTGGTTGCTAAGGGATATAGGCAGGAAGAAGGTATTGACTTTGATCAAAGCTTTGCTCCAGTAGCCAGACTGGAAGCCATAAGGATGTTCCTGGCCTATGCAACCTATCAAGGGTTTAAAGTATACCAAATGGATGTTAAGTCAGCCTTTTTGAATGGCAATCTAAAGGAAGAGGTCTATGTGGAACAGCCATCAGGTTTTGTTGATTCAACTCAACCTAATTAAGTCTATAGACTTAGAAAGGCTTTGTATGGGTTAAAACAAGCCCCTAGGGCTTGGTATGAAACCCTGTCTAGTTTCCTCATTGAGAATAAATTCACAAGGGGGAAAATAGACAAGACTCTATTCCTTAGGGAATCTAGAGGCAAGATCATAGTTGTCCAAATATATGTAGATGACATCATATTTGGGTCTACTGAAAGTAGTCTTTGCAGAAAATTTGCAAAACTTATGCAAGGACAATTTGAGATGAGCAGTATGGGGAACTTAAGTTCTTCTTGGGTCTCCAAGTTAGACAGACTGAGAATGGTTTATCCATATGCCAGTCTAAGTTCACCTTAGAACTGATAAGGAAGTATGGTATGGAATCATCCAGTACCATGAAAACTCCTATGGGGTCAAGTATGTCTCTTAGCAAAGATGATGCAGGGAAACCTGTAGATGAGACTTTGTATAGAGGGATAGTTGGCTCCCTGTTGTATTTGACTGCAAGTAGACCAGATATCATGTATGCTACATGTGTCTGTGCTAGGTACCAAGCTTGCCCTAAAGAGTTTCATTTGACAGCAGTCAAAAGAATACTGAGATATCTAAAGGGCACACCTTATCTAGGCCTTTGGTACCCTAGGAATGAAGACTTTGAACTGACAGGTTATTCAGATGTAGATTTTGCAGGCTGCAAGGAAGATAGGAAAAGTACATCTGGTACCTGTCATTTCCTAGGTGGAAGACTGATATCTTGGAGTAGCAAGAAACAAACAAGTGTGGCTATCTCCACAGCAGAATCAGATTATGTGGCTGCAGGAAGTTGTTGTGCTCAACTTCTATGGATACAACATCAACTAGAAGACTATGGTATTCAAGTAAGTAGAACACCACTATTTTGTGATTCTACTAGTGCTATATCTATTGCAAACAATCCTGTTTCCCATAGTAGAACTAAACACATTGAAATAAAATATCATTTTCTAAGGGAACATGTGGAAAAAGAAGATATTTCAATAGAATATGTAAATACAGATAATCAACTAGCTGACATGTATACTAAGCCTTTAGAAGAAACCAAATTCAATAGATTCAAAATTGAATTAGGTATGATAAATTTAGGATAAGTTTACAGAAATGGCTAAGTAAAATAGTGTCGCCACACAGAGTTGTCTATGTCGAGACAGAAAATTGGTGTCGACACTTCATAGAAAAGGTGTCGACACATCTAGGAAGTTGGTGTCGACACTTCAGAGATTTAGTGTCGACACATGCAGGGTAGTTGTCGACACATCCAAGGTGGTGTCGACACTTAGAATTTATACAGAATTAGTCAAGTAAAGTCTCGACTAAGTGTCGAGCTAAGTGGTGTCGACACATAAACAAGTGTCGACACATATATGATGTCGACTATACTTGTGTCGACACATAGTTGTCGAGATATTATATGTCTGTGTCGACACTTTTCAACAGTGTCGACATAATTTAAGTATTTTGACGCGCCCTTTCATCTTCGATCCTAGAAAGGTATAAATAGGATTTTGCCATTGTCTGTCGACACGCTCACCCAAGTTTCGAGACCACACTTGTGTGTCGACACCTCTCTTCTCTCAATTCAAATTTCTCCAAACCCTAATGGCGCCCAAGCTCGAAGAGAATGTGAATGAAGGATATGAACTGGTGCGGCACGCATTTGATGAGGCGGAACCCACAACCAAAGGTGTGGTAACCCTAGTTGCAGAATCTGGATTAGAATTCCTTGTTTCAGAACCCATCAAGATCTGGAAGATGGAGGTCCTAGAATTTCTGAATGGCGCAACTCTAGATGAATCAGGACTAAAGATTAAGTCAAGGGTTCATGGAGAAAAGGTGAAGGTCTCACCTAAGAGTTTGAGAAAGGTATTAAACCTACCAAGGACTAAGGAAGAAGATGAAGTTTCTGCTTCTAAGACTAGAGAAGCATTAACATAGTGTGGACTGGATTCCAAGATGAAAATAGGATCTGTTTTCAATAGGAAGGGGATGAACAGCCAAGGCAAATTCTTATCTGAGATTGTGGGCAAGGTTATCTTGAGCGAGCCTGGAGGGCATGATAGAGTATCAGCTCATATGTTTGGTCTAATGACAAGAATTATCTTCACACTACAAACTGATTGGTCTGCAGTAGTGTTTGAGAAGATTAAGGAGAGTATGAAGAAGCCCATTTTGGGTAGGATTCTAAGTCTTTACTTGGCTGGTAGTATACCAGAAGTAATGAGCCAAGCTGCAGGTTCTAAGATCAATCACATGAGGAAGATGTACATGAGAATCTTCTCTAGATGGGATAGAGTCTTGACTAAGGAAATGCCAACTCCTGAGAAGGTAACACCATAAAAGAAGAAGAAGAAGACAACCCCAGTGGCTCAAGAATCCTCTAGCAGCTCTGAGGAGCAAGTTGTCTTTACTCCTGATGAGGAAGAAGTTGGAAATGCTGGACAATCTCTAGCAAGACAAGAAGAAGCACCAAGGAAGGGGGAGCTACCTCAAGCTAGCCCAGTACACCAGGATTCCATCCAGGGGGAGCCCTTACTAGTGGAAGAGCCAACTCCACTAGAAAGTGAACAAGCTACCCACACTATACTTTAGGTAATCACTGAGATTAATGCATTAGATTTCCATATTGAGAATGATGTTTTGTCTGATTCATTAAATAATGTTAATCAGCAAACACAAACACATAGTCAACCCCAAGATGTTGTCATGGAGGACACATTTGTTGCAGATCAAGTGGTATCAGAGGGAGGTATAGCAACTACCCAAAATGCAGCCCTGACTACTGCCAAAGAGGAATTTGACAAAGCATTGCAAGACAGCCTAACTGCTGTTACTACTGCACTTCAAGATTCCCAGAAGCTCATCACTGAAAAGCTCCAAAGGTTGAAACCTTTCTACAAGGATGGAGTAAACTATCTAAATACCCAAATAAGATTCCAGAAAGATGATCTAAGAGATCACATTGAAAGAGAAGTCATAAAGGGGGAGAGGGTGTTAGTCAAAGCACGCTCTGATCATGCAAAATGGATTTCAAATTCCATCAGAGCCACCCTTGGATATCCTCCATTATGTGATGATGATAATGTTGCAGAGTTTGGGATTAATCCTGCATATCTTGGAGGGGAGCAAGCTGAAGTGGCTCAAGTAATATACCCTCCACCAGACTTTGATATGATACATGCAGATATACAGTCAATATATAGCCCACCTGAGGGAAATCAGAAGATCATCATAGAAAAAGTGGTTCAGCCAGTGCCTGAGGCTATACAAGAAGCTATACTGAAG
Source organism: Platanthera guangdongensis (assembly GCA_039583875.1). Lineage (NCBI taxonomy): Eukaryota > Viridiplantae > Streptophyta > Magnoliopsida > Asparagales > Orchidaceae > Platanthera > Platanthera guangdongensis. Next base: position 165,456,815 of record CM077150.1, on the reverse strand, counting down.
GAACAAGAAGCCTAATTGTCTAAGAAGAGATTCAGGGAGCAAGCTGAACTCAGGCCTGATTTTGAACAGTGGAGCCCCACCTCCAAAAATATCATTCTGACTGCATGGAAGGCTGCCAAAGACAATATTATGGACAGAGGCAAATGGTATTCTGATGTGGAGTGGAGGAAGCATGAGAACAGGCAAGAAGCCATTGTGTAGTATAGAAGAAAGGCAAAGATGGGAAAGCTACCTCCTACTGCCTAGGAGCCTAGGAAGTACTTTCCCAGGCCTTATCATTACTTTGAGAGGCAAAAGATCAAGGCTGAAGAGCAGACAAAGAAGGATCTTAAAGGCAAGAAGCCTGCTGCTGCTGAAGATGTTGGAGCCCCAGTCCAAGCAAAGATACAATCTGGAAAGGGCATAGTGATCAAGGAGACTGAGAAGCAATAGGATAGAATTTATCTTTAGTTTACAATTGTAATCATTTAGTTTTAAACTTTCTGTAAACTTTTGGATAATGATAATGTTGAAGTTCTTAGAACTATGTGATGTGTGATAAATCTATTACATTAATTATTCTGAGATATTTGTTATACATGTTTTGCTTATACATGTTTATGTACTTACTCTGTCATTTAATATTGTTTTACATCATACTGTGATTTTATTATGTATGGTGTATATCATTGACTAAGGGTTAGGACTTCTCCAAATAGGGGGAGATTGTTGGGTACATTGGAATAAATGTACCTGATTTGAAGAAGCCTCACCCTACTCAATGATATACATCAAAATGTATTTGATGTGTTTTGAGTTTAGTTGTGCAGGTCAAGTATTTACAGGGAAAGCTTAAAAGTTTCTAAGTCAATGTGTCGACACCCAGAAGCAAAGTGTCGACACTTAAGAAGACTTGTGTCGACATCTAGAGAAGCAGTGTCGACACTTGGAGTAATTGTGTCGACACCAGGGATGTAGAGTCAACACCAGAAGGAAAGTGTCGACACATTGAGGCTGTGTCGACACTCAATGAAGAAATGTCCAGAGAAGAAGAGTCGACACTTAAAAGCAGTGTCAACATCCAGTGGAACTTTGTCAACATCAGAAAGTGTCGACACTTGGAGAATATGTCGACACACAGCAGAAGACTAAACACATGAAGAAAGTTTAGACACTAGGAGGCTGTGTCGACACTCACCAAAAGTTCAACAAATTCTAAGTACAAGTGTCGACACAAAGGAGATGTGTCGACACTCAGCCAAAGTCTCAACACATGAAGAAAGTGTCGACACTAGGAGGCTGTGTCGACACTCAGCAAAAGTTCAACAAATTCTAAGTACAAGTGTCGACACTCAGCCAAAGTCTCAACACATGAAGAATGTGTCGACACAAAGGATCAGTGTCGACACACAGCAGAAGTCTCAACACATGAAGAAAGTGTCGACACAAGGAGCTGTGTCGACACTCAGCAAATTTCTATAAAGACTAAGTACAAGTATCGACACCAAGCAGATGTGTCGACACTCAGCAAAAGCATCAACACTGAAGGCATGTGTCGACACCAAGAAGATGTGTCGACACTTAACAAGTTCAACACAAGAAGATGTGTTGACACAAAGGAGTTGTGTCGACACTTCCAAGAAATCAACAAAGTACTGAAGAACAAGGAGTTGTGTCGACACACATTATCAGTGTCGACACATGTTGAAGAAGCAGTGTCGAGAAGCAAATTCTACAACACAAGGAGTTGTGTCGACACCATGAAGGCTAGTGTCGACACTTAGTCTACTTGTGTCGACACTTAGTCTACAAGTGTCGACACTTAAAGACAGACTGTCTCGACACTTTCAGACAGTTACAGATATTTCAAGAAGTGACTGGATGACATGACAGCTGCCATTCCAGCCGGTCTACTGTAACTGTCAGAGATGTCAGAAAGCTGTTAGAAACCGGATCAGCCGGTCACCATGAAGAAGGCCTATAAATAGGCTTATTCTGTCAACAGAAGAAGAGATGAACAAAAATCAGAGAAGAAGATCAAGCACTTCATTGAAGAGTTAATTCAAGTGAAGATCTAAGAAGTTGGAGAGAGAGAGCTCCTTCCAAGAAGACAGCTGTTGGAACCAGGCTGTGAAGAAAGTTTCAGACTTAGTTCTGATTCTTAAGTTGTAGTGATTGAAGATCTGTTGCAGAGAGTATCAACCCTATTGTGTTCTACATTCAAGAAGTTTTGAAGAAAGCCAAGTGAGGTTGATCTCAGCAGAGTTCTTTCAAGAACTCATCAAGAAACCTGTCAACTCTTCTCTCTTATTCAGAGTTGTAGGTATATACATTGTATTCTAAATTTCTTGTAGGATCCTTAGGGATCTGAGTTGTATGCCTATAATTATAAAGGTTGAGTGGTAGGGTCTGTGTGCCTGAGTGTAGGAGATCCATATCTCTGAGTGTAGGCCTTGTGGCTGAGTGTAGGCCTTGTTGAAGGCTGAGTGTAGGTCTTTCTGAAGACTGAGTTGTAGGGCCTTGGGCCTGAGCTGTAGGAACCATTTGGGGTTCTGAGTGTAAGATCTGAGGATCTGAGGAATAGTGGAGGAGTTTTGCCGAATCTAGTACACTACTAGATAGGCGAAGGGGGAAAGTGGATGTACCCAAACCTTGGGGAACCACTATAAAACAGTGTGTACTCTGTGTATGTGATTGATGTTGTGTATGCTGTGTATAGTTCTGTGAAATCTGTGATATAATCTGCCTAAAAGTTTAAAAAAAGATTAAGTCAACTATTCACCCCCCCCCTCTAGGCGATTAGGGTACAATTTCTTTCAAGCATGTCTTCCATAGTTCTATTGACCCTCTCGGCCTGCCCATCTGTTTGCGGGTGGAAGGCTGTGCTGAATTTTAGCTTTGTTCCCAACATTTGCTGCACAAGCCTCCAATCATTGGATGTGAACCACCCATCTCGGTCACTCACGATGCTGCGGGGCACACCGTGAAGTCGTACAATGTTATCCACATACATTTTTGCCAACTTCTCCACAGGATCATCCTTCCTATGCGGAATGAAATGTGACACCTTCGTTAGCCGATCTACGACCACCCAAATGGCGTCGTTCCCCTTTTGCGACCTTGGCAAACCGTGCACAAAGTCCATAGAGATGTCGTCGAATTTCCACTCCGTAATAGGCAAGGACATAGGAAATCCTCCCGGCTTTTGGCATTCCGCCTTCACCAAGGCGCAAGTTTGGCACTTCGCCACGTAGAGCACCACATCCTTCTTCAAACCCGGCCACCAAAATAGTTTCTTTACATCGCGGTACATCTTCGTGCTCCCCGGGTGAATTGAGTACTTGGTATGCTGTGCCTCGTACAACAATTCCACCCGCAAATTTCCCACACTTGGGACGCACAGACGACCGTCTTTCCAAAGTAATCCGTCCTCCACGACGAATTGGGAATTTGACCCATCCAGAGCCTCTTCCTTGAACTGCTTCAAGTGGTCATCCAAATCCAAAGCCTGTCGAATCCGATCAGCCAGGTCATATTGGATTTCAGTCCAATTCAATACTGCTTCAGCACTTGATTGCTTATCTACACAAACAATCTCCAATGCCTCCAACTCACGCACCAACCGCTCCTCATGCATCGATAGCCAATGGGCTTGAGTTGTGGCTCGGCGACTCAACGCGTCCGCAACCGCATTCACTTTACCAGGCACGTAGTGGATCTTGAATGTATAGTCTCCCAAGAACTCCATCAATCTACGCTGCCGCATATTCAGATCTTTCTGATCAATCAGATACTTCAGGCTCTTATGATCGGTGTAGATATCAATCTTCACACCGTACAAATAATGCCTCCACAGCTCCAAGGCAAAAATCACGGCCGTTAACTCCAAGTCATGGACCGGATAGTTCCTCTCGTGCACTTTCAGCTGTCTCGAGCCATAAGCTATCACACTTCCGTGTTGCAGTAGCACGCAACCCAAACCGCTGCCCGAAGCATCGCTATAAATCTCATAGCCTTCGGACCCAATCGGCGAACTCAGCACAGGCATCGTGGTCAACCGACATTTCAACTCCTCAAAATCTCGCGCGCACTCCGGCGTCCAAACATACTTCTGCTCCTTCCTCGTCAAAGTAGTGAGAGGTAACGCTATCCGCGAGATGTTCTCTACGAAGCGCCTATAATAGCCGGCAAGCCCCAGAAAGCTCCGGACTTCCGCTACAGTAGCAAGCTCAGGCCACTCCCGTATCGCAACAATCTTCGCCGGATCCACTACAATACCCTCTCCACTCATTATATGACCGAGGAACTCCACTGAGGATAACCAAAACTCGCACTTCAAGAACTTGGCATACAATTGATTCCTCCTTAGCATCTCCAAAACCAAATGAAGATGCTTGAAGTGATCTTCCTCACTCTGCGAGTACACCAGAATATCGTCGATGAAGACGATCACAAAATGGTCCAAGTACTCACTGAAAGTCCCGTTCATCAAATCCATGAACACTGACGGCGCATTAGTCAGCCCAAACGGCATGACCGTAAACTTATAATGCCCGTATCTCGTACTAAACGCTGTCTTCGGGATATTACTCTCCCTTATTCGCAGCTGATAGTACCCAGACTTGAGATCCAACTTCGAGTACACCGTCGACCCGACCAACTGATCAAAAAGATCATCAATCCGGGGGATCGGGTACTTGTTCTTCTCCGTCAACTTGTTGAGCTCCCGATAATCGATACATAGCCTCAAGCTCCCGTCCTTCTTCTTAACAAAGAGGACTGGCGCGCTCCAAGGCGAAGAACTTGGGCGCACATACTCTTGCTCCAACAACTCTTGTAGTTCTACCTTCAGCGCCGCCATTTCCTTAGGTACTAGCCGATAAGGAGATTGTGACACGGGATTTGCACCTGGCACTAGCTCAATCATGAAATCTATCTCCCGTTGCGGCGGGACTCTAGGAAGATCTGCGGGGAACACATCATGGTATTCCAATACCACTGAAATACAATCCAACACGGGCTTCGGCATTGCAACCTCCACTAGTGTAAAGAACAGTTCTGCACCGGAACGAACCGCCTTCACCACCTGAAGAGCAGACATCAATGTCTTGCTCGACCCCTTTAAGCCCATACAAGTCGTCTCATGACTTGCTCCCAACTTCACTTCCTTACGACATCAATCAATATAGGCTTACTGCTCTGAGTGCCAGTCCATGCCAAATATAACGTCGAACTCCAACAATGGAAGTAACGACTCTTGCAGATTGAATTCCTGATTCCCAATACGAATCTTAACATCGTAGATTCTATCCGCGCGCATCGAACACCCATTGGGCAACAACACATCCAACGTATCCTTCGCCATCGAAGAAGGGACTCCGATGCGTGATATAAATCCCTCGGACAAGAAGGAGTGTGAAGCTCCCGTATCGAAGAGTGCTCTTGCCATATTTTCACAAATCAAAACAAATCCTAAACATGCAGAGGTAAGGTAACATGTGCATAACAAGTATTTTAAGAAATTAGCTTGCTATAAATTAAACCATACCTGTCACCACATCCTCCTATTTGATGGCCTCCTGTTGGCCGAGATTATAGACCCTTGGTTGGTACAGAGCATAGTGGGACGCGGTCGACTCCACCGCCTTGCCCATCTCTTCATAAGTTGCTCCCGGCTTTCTCTCGGACTTCGGACGTCCGCTCCAACAATCACGGGAAAAGTGCCTCGGCTTTCCACAAGTAAAACACGCGCCCGGGGTCCGACTCATAGTAGCCCCAGAAGCACCAAAAGGAGCTGGACCGGAAGTCTTATGCTTCTTAAAGAATCTTCGATAGCCGGACTTTGAAGTAGTCGGCACTTTGAATTCAGACTTCTTGTCACCCAAGCTTTTCTTTACATGTAATTTCTTCATGTCCTTCTCCAAGGACCGGGCCGTGTTGACCAAGGTCAAGAAACTCTACGTCATCGGCCCCGAGAGTAGTAACCTCAACTCATCTCTCAAGCCTTCGTAGAATCGATTCGTCTTACGCTCCTCATCCGCGATGGTGGAGCTAGCATATCGACTCAAATGAGTAAACTCGTGGAGATATTCATCCACACTTTTCTCACCCTGAACCAACTTCAGGAACTCATTCTCTAACGCTATCTTCTACAGCGAAGGGAGGTATCTAGCCAAGAACAATCTCGAAAACTCCTCCATTGAGACATCAACAAGTTTCCTACCTCTCAGTAGGTGCAGCTCCAATCCTTCCCACCACATTCTCGCTTCACCGTCCAGAAGGAACGTAGCGATGGTGGTCATTTGCCACTCCACCATCTTCGTTGCTGTCATGACTTTCTTCACCCTGGAGAGCCAGTATTCAGCTTGAGATGGGGTTCCCAACCCCGAGAATACCGGAGGACTAAAGCTCATGACATGCTTGAGCTATCTCTTGGTTGCCCTCCTTGGCACCACCGGTTCCTCTACCTCCTGCTCCACTCTTCGCTGCTCAGCCGCTTACAGCGGTACCTGCTCCATCGCAGGAGCGGGCAGCTGCGTTTGCCTTGCAGGCTGCGCATTAATCATGGCCAACACTGCTTCGGCCACCAATTGTATGGTCTCAGCCGATAGAGGTGTTGCAGGAGCTTCATTAGGTGCATTGCTAGCCTCAGAAACTCGACGTTCCAACGGCCCAGCACCACTTCTGGTCACCTATAGTGGTACAAAACACCGTTAAGCGACTATATAAAATTGCAAACAGCAATTATAGGAACACGCAGGTTCCTCAAACACGTGTATTTTCATTCCTAAGTGGACATTCATGGGTTCTTTTACTATTATAACGATGACGCACACACATGTGCTTACCACCCCTTAAAAAGAATTCGTCCACGAATTCATATTAAGCCCGACCAAAACCAGTAGTCTGATACCAAATTGTAACACCCCCTATATGTCATATAGCATATAGCAGTAGGTCCGGCCAGGGCCCGACGCCATATACTACAGACAGACTGGGTGGTTACTCAATGGAAACCATCCAACCAATCCAACGTCCTACACAGAGCATTCTAGCGGAAGCAGTTTATAAAAGTTGCAATAAAGAATCCAGCACAAAAGCATGAATGTCCACTAATACCAAATAGGAATGTTGTACATACACAAGTACAGGCCTTATGGCCTTACAAAATGGTTTACTTGATATTACATGTTTTACAAACCACGGCACGCAGGCCGGTCATACATGAATAAAAATAGTAAACACTCCAATTAGGCCTTCGAGGGCCGGCTTCGCAACTTGGGCTTTAGCCCACTATTGATCGCTTGGTCCAGCAGTACCTGCAAGCAACAAAACCACCGCATGGTGGCAAACAAAGGCAATGGTCTGCAATGCTGACCAAATTATAACGATCCCGCCCCCAACTCGGGGCGGCGATGCTCCTTCCCTGCATTTCATTAGCATAAGAGAGCAATAAAACAATATTCATTTCATCACAGGCGTAGGCTCACACGGCCACACACCCCGTGCACTCAGGGCACATTCTCGGTGAACTGGACAATGTCACGTCAATTTAAGCCATAGACATTCCAGACTCACCACCGCCACTTTGACGGCCAATTATATGAGCAATTTGTCTTAACGGCATGGGTCACGACAATTTAATCCATAGACCGCCGAAGACCCTCATCTATGCCAACGGCTCTAACCGAACGACATAGAAATAGGTGCGGTTCCATCTAACTCATGCTCACATCGCAACGACAGTTTAAGCCATATGCGCGGGTCAAACTTCTCCCGAGTCCCATTTCCGTCACACAATTCACATAACTCGGTTATGTTCAAGTTGGCTCGCAGGCCTCCAAGTTGGCAAGATTACGCATCCGCCCAGTTTTCCGGGTGCATCTTTGGGTTAATCCACAAGGCTCCCTGTTGCAATCTACCACGTAGAAAACCCGAAAAACAATCAATCGCACGGAGTCTTCTCCGGCATTTATGCCATGCAACATCACCGATCCATACCAACATGTCCGGATAGGCTTCACACATCATGCCTATGTCCGTTCTCACTTACGGACTCTACACAATGGGGACTTTACATATCTACACGAAGGAACGCCTCCAACTCACCGGAAACTCGCGCGAGTGGGCTTCCTATGCAAAGAAGGAGTGCTTCACATGCTCAAGAAGAGAATCGTTACCCTAGTGTTCTTCTTTGGTGCCATGAAAAAGTAAGCAGATGAAAAGCACCGCACTCTCTTCGCCTCCGTGGATCCGAAGTCGGCTCGCGATTTGGAGCTTCGAAGATCCTCCAATTGCCGTATCTAGATCCTTCTTCCTCCCTTGGCTCTCCTCTCTCTCTATACTTTAGAAAGATAACCACTCAAGTAAAAGTGAGGGTTTCAAAGGTCCAATCCCGGGTATATCCCATCAGGAACAACCCCCAGTCGTTGGATCTCAAATTAAAGAAACGAACGGCCTTAATTCGGGCCTGAAATGTACAATCTGGACCGAACACGGCCTGGCACACGCCCGTGTCTAGGGCCGTGTCCCTAATTCGCCGTCAAAATCGACGTGCCTGGAACAACACACGGGCATCGAACACGCCCTTGTTCGAGCTGACACGCCCGTGTTCCATCTGACATGGCCGTGTGGTCGGGCGCGTGCCCCCATCATTTATCCCGAAAACAACCCGAGAACAACACGGGTTCTTGGACACGCCCGTGTCCTAACCCGTGTCCACTCGAACACGCCTGGGCTCCAGGCCGTGTCCACGGTCTCGACACTTCGTCGAGCAAAGTTCGTCGACCTCACGACACGGCCTTGGACACGCCCGTGTCCTAGGCCGTGTGCCTTGTCTCGACACTTCGTCGACCAAAATTCGTCGACTCCCCGGGACGATTGTCAACATGGGCTCAACACGCCCTGAGACACGCCCGTGTCTCAGGCCGTGTGCCCTGTCTCGACACTTCGTCGAGCGGAAAATGTCAACTTTGCGGGCTGAGTGTCGACACGGGCTCGACACGCCCTGAGACACGCCCGTGTCTCAGGCCGTGTGCCATGTCTCGACACAACGTCGAGCGAAATTCGTCGACCTCTCGACCAAATCGTCGGCACAAGCCTGACATGCCCGTGTCCCAGGCCGTGTGCCTCCTGCCAGAACCCAAAATTAGCCCAAAACGTCCCCCATCGCTCTTTTGAGTTTCGGGGCATTACACTTACAGCTAGACGAGGCAGGATATACCAAAAGGTTCTACAAGGTCCTACGAGAGGAGCTAAGGGAGACTCTACTGTTTGTATCCAACGGGCCCATTTCCCGGATACTAGAGATGGCAAAAAGGATAGAGGCTGATTGGCAGGCTACTCGGGGCCAGAAACGGCCAGTGGAGAATCATGGTCGAGGAGCAAGGCACAATCAGAGACGAGCCCGTATCACGGACGGGAGGAGGGTCGAGGACCAGCCTCGTCATGAGGAAAGACAGGAGGCAAGGGAGCCAGTGGTGGTGGATCCACCACCTCTTCAGACACGGGAGGGACAGAGACCCGGGGGAATGGCATTTCCCCCGCTAGAATGCTTCAATTGCCATCAGGTGGGGCACATCAGGAGGAACCGCACCATGAGGGGTGCACCCCCACCAGCACCATCGGCTGCCCAGCCAGCGCAATATCCTGGAGGCCGAGGTCATGGATAAGGACGTGGATACCAGGGTGGGGATCGTAGACAAGAAAGGGAGCAGGTATATGCTTTGGATCTGGCGCAGCCTCGGAACCTAGAGCAGGTCACAGCAGGTACGCCAAGAGGTTTAATTGTTTAGAATTCGCTTTCTCAATTGTCAAATTTGTAGAACTGTACTAGATAGAATAAATAAAAAGAGAACTCGTTATAGAATCCTAAGTATTTAATCGCCCCAGGTATAGTCTTCATCAGCGGCAAGCCCGCCTATACACTGTTCGACATGGGTGCTTCGCACTCGTTCGTGTCGAAAGCCTTCGTGGAATGGCTGGAAGGTGTGGACCGGTTCACAAGCCTGATGAGGAGGGTGCGTCTACCCGACGGATCGGAACTATTCACCTCTGCCCACTACAACATGGAGGCGGAGATTGGAGGAAAGTCATTCGAAGTACCGACAATGATCCTAAGAATGCCAGTCTTCGAGCAGATCCTGTGCATGAGATGGTTGCACTGGAACCATGCCTAGATTGATTGCCAAGCAAAGAGGATCGCCGTGAGGCACAGGGACTCTGTCATTATCATTTAAGGTATAAGACCCGCCTCTCGTATACTCTTATCTTCAGTACAGGCCGTTAAGGCAAATCTACAGGGAGAGGAGGTTTATCAGATTCTATTTGAGATGGCGGAGGCCAAGGAGTCTGTGACAGACATCCCGGTGGTGCGAGATTTTGCTGATGTCATTCCAAAGAAACTGTCAGGACTATCTCTGCACCGAGAGCAGGACTTCTAGATACAGCTTGTGTCGGGGGCCAAGCCATCATCTAGGGCCCCTTACCGGATGGCCCCGAAAGAGTTGACAGAGTTCCGAAATTAGTTGCAGGAACTAGTAGAGGCAGGGTTTGTCCGGCCAAGCTCTTCACCGCGGGGAGCCCCGGTACTATTCGTCAAACAGAAGGACGGAAGTCTCCGCTTGTGTATTGATTATCGAGCGCTGAATAGACTAACGGTCTAGAATACATACCCGCTGACACGGACTGATGAGTTGTTCGATCAACTGGAAGGAGCTCATTTCTTCTCGAAAATTGACTTGAGGTCAGGTTATTACCAACTACTGATTCGAGAGGAGGACATTCCGAAGACCGCCTTCATTAGTAGGTACGGACTGTTTGAGTTTACAGTGATGCCCTTCGGGCTCACAAATGCGCCGTCAACATTTACAAGCCTCATGAATAGGGTATTCGAGGAGTATTTGGATGTATTCATCATCGTATTTATTGACGACATCCTCATCTACTCAAGGACGGAGGAGGAGCATACACGACACCTGACTTTGACTCTAGAGAGGATACGGGAACACCAGCTATATGCGAAGTTTAGCAAATGCCAGTTTTGGCTAAATGATGTGCCCTTCTTAGGTCATATCATCAGCGGTGCTGGGTTGGCAGTAGACCCGGCCAAGATTTGGGCAGTTCAGGATTGGCCACCATTAAAGACAACCATGGATGTACGGAGCTTCCTGGGACTTGCCGGATATTACCAGAAGTTCGTCGAGGGATTCTCCTGGATTGCACTCCCTCTTACATCCCTAACGAAGAAGGAATCCCCTTTCATTTGGACTCCATAGTGCGCGGCGGCCTTTGTGAAGTTGAAGGGTCTGAAAGAAATAGTGCCTAACCACCTAGAGGGGGGCGGGGGTGAATAGGTGTACTTTTTCTTTTTGATTTTAAGGCAGAAACTCTGTACAATTAAACATGTATTTGCAATATTCTACAACTATTCAGCACAACTAGCTCAGCAATCACAGAAATAATCAAACACAGAGTGCACACAGATTTTTATAGTGGTTCCCCAAGTTCTGAGTACATCCACTTTCCCCTTTCGCCTATCTAGTAGTGTATTAGATTCAGCCTAACTTCTGCACTTCTCCTCAGATCCTCAGATCCTACAGCTCAGAACCCCAAACCAGGTTCCTATAAGTCAGAGTGTCCCCACTCCTACAACTCAGGCACAAAGCCCTACCACCCAGTCTTCAATAAGACCTACACTCAGGCTAAACAGCCATACCTCAGCCTTCAACAAGGCCTACACTCAGAGAATAGATTCTCCTACACTCAGGCTCAAAAGCCCTACCTCAGCCTTTATAAATTTAGGCTTACAACTGAGATCCCTTAGGATCCTACAAAAAGATAATAACAAGTTTTAGATCACCACTCTGTTTGAGAGAATGAAGAGGGCAACCTTCTTGATCAGTTCTTGATAGTACTGATTCCTGAGATCAACTTTGTCTTTGCTTTCTTCAAGACTTCTTGAGTCTCAACTCAGTAAAAGTTGATCTTCTTGAATTAGACCGGCTGGCAACTTCCTTATTAAGATGAAGAATTAAATCTGGATCTTTCTTTGCAGTCTAGTTCAGAACCTGCTCCTTAAGAGATCTGATTAAATAAATCTCTTTCATGATTTTAATTACTGGAGTTCTCTCTCTCCAAGTAAATCTGAAATTTCTTCAAAATACTAATTTGTAGTTTTCTCTGGATCTGTATTCTGCAATGATTGATCTTCTGATCTCTCAATTGTTGTTGATTGTTCAATTGCTTTCTGTTGAAGGAGAAAGGCCTTTATATAGTCTTCCTCCAAGGTAACCGGCTGATCCGGTTTCTAATGAACTTCTGACAGCTCTGACAGTTGCAGTAGACCGGTTGAAATGGCAGCTGTCAAGTCATCCAGTCACTTCTTGAAAATAATGTCTCTGTCTGAAAGTGTCGAGACTGATCTTCATTATGTGTCGACACAAATAGACTAAGTGTCGACACAATTGAACTAAGTGTCGACACTAGCCTTGATGGTGTCTACATAACTTCTTGTGTTGTTGTAACAGCTTCTTGACACTACTTCTTCAGAATGTGTCGACACTGATTCTGTGTGTCGACACAATCCTTCTGTTGAATGTGCCGACACTAATTGAGTGTGTCGATACAAGTACTTCTTCTTTAAAACTTAGTTGAATTCTGCTGTGTGTCGACACATCTCCTTTGTGTCGACACATGCCTTCTTGTGCTGAAACTTGCTGAGTGTCGACACATCTCCTTTGTATCGACACAAGTACTTCTTTTACAATAACTTTGTTGAAGCTTGCTTTGTGTCGACACAAGTCCTGTGTGTCGACACAATTAATATTGACTAAGCTTCTCTGGGTGTCGACACTGCCTCTAAGTGTCGACACAGATTATGTTGATAATTATTCACAGTGTGTCGACACTGCCTGTATGTGTCGACACATTTCTTCTGGTGTCGACTCTGCCTTTCCTAGTGTCGACATAATCTACTCCAAGTGTCGACACACCTTTTCTCCAGTGTCGACACAAGTCTTCATAAGTGTCGACACTGCTTCTCTAAGTGTCGACACATGAACATAGAAATTTTCTGCATTTCCTACAATTACTTAACCTGTACATATAAACTCAAAACACATCAAATACACTTTGATGTATATCATTGAGTAGGGTGAGGCTTCTTCAAATATGGTACACATTTTCCAATGTACCCAATAATCTCCCCCTATTTGGAGAAGTCATAACCCTTAGTCAATGATATACACCATACATAACAAATACAGAATATGATGTATAATAGCATTATATGACAGGGTAAATACTAAACAAAACATGTATAAACAATCTTCACAGAATGACAATGTAACAGATTGAACATTAAACATTGTTTTGTTACAACTACCAATAGTTTCTTTAATCAAAAGTTTACATGGATTTTAGCACAAAAGATTACAAAGTTGTAAACTTAAGAAAATTCTATTCTAAGGCTCCTCTAGCTCCTTGATGACAATTCCCTTGCCTGATTGAATCTTGGCTTGAACTGGAGCATTAATATCATCAGCTGGCTTTTTGCCTTTTAGATCTGCCTTCTTTAGCTCTTTAGCCCTTATCTTTTGTCTTTCAAAATAATGATAAGGCTTAGGGAAATACTTGCTAGGCTCCTGTGCATTAGGAGGTAGCTTCCCAAGTTTAGCCTTTCTTCTGTACTGTACAATAGCCTCTTGCCTGACTTCATGTTTTCTCCATTCTTGGTCAGAGTACCATTTGCCCCTCTCTAGGAAATTATCCTTTGCAGCCTTCCAAGCAGTCAGAATAATATTTCTAGAAGTTGGGCTCCACTGCTCAAAATCAGGCATTAACTCTGCATGTTCTCTAAATCTCTTCTTAGACAGTTGAGCTTATTGCTCTTTAGTCAATACTTCCTCAGGTACAGGCTTATCTACTTTCTCAAAAATAATATTCTTATTACCCTCAGGAGGGCTATACATTGATTGGACTTCTTGATGTATCATTTCAAAATTTGCAGGAGGATAGATGACTTGAGCAACTTCAGCTTGTTCACCTCCAAAATCAGCAGGATGCACTCCAGATTCAGCAACATTATCATCATCACATAGGGGGGGATATCTAAGTGTGGCTCTGATGGTATTGGAAATCCATTTAGCATGGTTAGATCCAGCTTTGACTAAAACCCTCTCTCCTTTTATGACTTCTCTAGCCATATGATCTCTGAGATCATCCTTTTGGAATCTGACTTGTTTATCCATAAAATTGACTCCATCTTTGTAGAATGCTTTTAATTTCAGTAACTGTCATGAAATTGTCTTTTGGGAATCTATAATAGCAGTTTTTACAGCAGCTATTCCTTCTTGTAATTGCTTGTCAAACTCAGCCTTGGCAGCAGTCCTTGCTTCAATCTGAGCAGCTGCAATTGTCTTCATTTCAGTTACTATCACATTATGTGATTCAGTTAGATTTTCATTCATTCTGATCTGATTCTCAAGAACATATCCTTGTTTTACAGCCAGATCATCCACTTGTGTTTTGATCTTTTCTTGGTGAGTGGCAAGGTAAACAACAACATTTCCACCTTTGTGAAAGCAGTCAGTCATCTCCTTCTTATTTTGATTGACTTCAAATCTTATAGATTTTATGTCTTGAGCCAGATCAAATTGAAGTGATTTATGTCCTTCATCCATATATTTTTCTAAAGCCTTCCTTTACTCATCCATTTTGATCTACAAAGCCACCAACAATGAACTATAATCAGTAGTTGGAGCTTGTTGTGGAGCAATAGTTTGTAAAGCTTTCTTGTAGGTCTGGCTTCTCCTTTTGAAAACCATAAGCTTTCTTTTCTTGGCTCTTCCAGTTTCTTCATCCTCAGAAGCAGAAGTACTGGCAATGTCTACCCTTTCCTTAGGACTAGGAGGCAATTCCTTCTCAGTCCTTGGTAGCTCCCCTGTTACCTTTGCTCCTCAGTGTCATTTCAAGCAGTCTCCTCCTGTGACCTGACATTTTCCCCCTCAAGGTTAGCTGACTCCCCCTCAAAAGCTGCTTTCTCTCCCTCAAAATCAGTCTGTAATAGATCAAGGAACAACCCTTCTAGAGTAAACTCCCATTGAGTAGGGACTGGAGAATCTCTTATCTCAGGAGCATTATCTGCAACTGATGTGTCTTCCATGACAACATCATGTGGTTGACTATGTATCTGAGTTTGCTGATCAACAGCAATTAATAATTCAGTCAATACTTCATCCTCAATATGAAAAATAGATTGATTAACTTCATGTATTACCTCAAGAGTTGTCTGGGTTGCCCTTTCACTGTCTAAGTGAGTTGGCTCATCCACATGTTGAGGCTCCCCTTGGAGTGGATCCAGGTGAATAGGGCTAGCAGATGGGTGCTCCCCCTGCCTTAGTGCTTCTGCATTCCTTACTTGTGATCTTCCAATATTATCAACTTCTGCTTCATTAGAACTGAAAACTACTTACTCCTTTGAGCTACTGGATGATTCAGGAGCCACTATGTCTTTCTTCTTCTTCTTCTGAGGTGTTTCCTTCTCTGGTGTAGGCATTTTTTTTAGTTAACACCCTATCCCATCTTGAGATTATTCTGATGTCCATTTTCCTCATGTGGTTTATCTTAGAACCAGCAGCTTGGTTCATGACTTCTGGAATACTTCCAGCCAAGTACAAACTCATAATCCTTCCCAGATTGGGCTTCTTCAGACTTTCCTTAATCTTGTCAAACATCATTGCTGACCAATCAGTTGTGAGTTTAAAAATGATCCTAGTCATTAAACTGAACATGTGAGCTGATATTCTATCATGCCCACCTGGCTTGCTCAGAATTACCTTTCCTACCACTTCAGACAAGAACTTGTCTTGCATGTTCAAGCCTTTCCTATTAAAAACTGATCCAATCTTCATGTTTGAAGCAAGTCCACACCATTGCAGTGCCTCCCTTGTCTTAGATTTAGGTACATCTTCTTCCTCTTTAGTTCTTGGTAGATGTAGAACTTTTCTTAGACTTTTCTGGGTGATTTTTACTTTTGCCCCATGGACTGTGGACTTAATCTTGAGTTCAGTTGCATCAAGGGTAGCTGCACTAAAGAATTCGAGTACCTCCTTCTTCCAGATCTTGCTTGGCTTAGACACTAGATACTCCAATCCATTCTCTGTAATTAGGGTTACTGTCTCCTTAATTTCAGATTCTGCATCATCAAAGGCATGTCGTACTAGCTCATAACCTTCATTGACGTTCTCCTCGAGCTTAGGCGCCAATAGTGTTTTGAGAAATCTTGAATTTAGAGGAGAGAGATGTCGACACACAAGTTTGGTCTCGAAACTATGGAGAGCGTGTCGACAAACAATGGTGAAGACCTATTTATACCCTTCTAAAAATGAAGGTGAAAGGGCGCGTCATATTGCTCTAAATGTGTCGACACTGTTGAAAAGTGTCGACACGTACTTCAATGTCTCGACATAAGTGTTGACTTCTATGTGTCGACACTAATATAGTCGACAGAATATATGTGTCGACACTTAAACATTTGCGCTCGACGATTAGTCGATACTTCACTCGATGAATTCTGTGTTAATCCTAAGTGTCGACACCACCCTGGATGTGTCGACACCTACTCTGGATGTGTCGACACTAATTCTCTGAAGTGTCGACACAGACTTTCTAGATGTGTCGACACCATTTCTTTTAAATGTCGACACCACTTCTATGTGTCTACACAGACAACTCCTTGTGTCGATACTATTTTACTTAGCCAATTTTATGAAACTATTGTAAGTTTAACATTCCTAATTCAATTTTAAACTTATTGAATTTGGTTTCATCTAGAGGCTTGGTAAACATATCAGCAATCTGATTATCTGTTTTAACATATTCTAGTGAAATGTCCTCTTTTTCTACATGTTCTCTAAGAAAATGGTATCTAATTTCTATATGCTTAGTCCTACTATGTGAGACGAGATTATTAGCTATAGAAATTGCACTTGTAGAATCACAAACTAAAGGCGTTCTACTTACTTGAAAACCATAGTCTTCTAGCTGGTGTTGAATCCATAAAAGTTGTGCACAACAGCTTTCTGCAGAAACATATTCTAACTGAGCTGTGGAGATTGCCACACTGGTCTGCTTCTTACTGCTCCAAGACACCAGTCTTCCACCTAGAAATTGACAGGTTCCTGTAGTACTCTTCCTATCTTCCTTGCAGCCTGCAAAATTTGCATCTGAATAACCTGTCAATACAAAATCTCCATTCCTAGTGTACCAAAGGCCTAGATAAGGTGTGCCCTTAAGATATCTCAAAATCCTTTTGACTGCACTCAGATGAGATTCTTTAGGGCATGCTTGGTACCTAGCACAGACACATGTAGCATACATGATATCTGGTCTACTAGCAGTCAAATACAGTAGGGAGCCAACTATCCCATTATACAAAGTTTCATCTATAGGTTTCCCTTCATCATCTTTGCTTTGAGACATGCTTGACCCCATAGGAGTTTTCATGGTAGTGGATGATTCCATACCATACTTCTTTATCAACTCTAGGGTGAACTTAGACTGGCATATGGATAGGCCATCTTTAGTTTATCTTACTTGGAGACCCAAGAAGAACTTAAGTTCCCTCATACTGCTCATTTCAAATTTTCCTTGCATAAGTTTTGCAAACTTTCTACAAAGATTACTTTCAGTAGACCCAAATATTATGTCATCTACATATATTTGGACTAAGATAATCTTGCCTTTAGATTCCCTAAGAAATAGAGTCTTGTCTATTTTCCCCCTTGAGAATTTATTCCCAATGAGGAAACTAGACAGGGTTTCATACCAAGCCCTTGGGACATGTTTTAACCCATACAATGCTTTCCTAAGTCTATAAACATATTCAGGTTTGAGAGAATCAACAAAACCTGAGGGCTGCTCTACATAGACTTCTTCCTTTAGATCTCCATTTAGGAAAGCTGACTTAACATCCATTTGGAATACCTTAAACCCTTGATATGTTGCATAGCAAGGAACATCTTGATTGCCTCCAGTCTTGCTACGGGAGCAAAGGTTTGATCAAAATCAATACCTTCTTCCTGTCTATATCCTTTTGCAACAAATCTAGCTTTATTCTTTATAATGATTCCATTCTCATCCAACTTGTTCCTAAAGATCCACTTAGTTCCAATGATGTTGTGGTCTTTTGGTTTATGAACTAGCTCCCAGAGCTTGCATCATTTGAACTGATTCAGCTCCTCTTGCATGACATCAATCCAATGAGAGTCTAGAACTGCTTCTTCAAATTTCTTTGGTTCTACTTGTGATAGGAAACTAGAGTAAAGAACTATACTCAGATTCCTGCTTCTTGTTTGCACTCCTTGTCTGGGATCACCAATTATCTGATTGGCTGGATGATCCTTTAAGTATCTATTTGCTGGAGGTAGTCTGTCTTCAGGTTGTACACCTTCAGCCTCTTCATTTAGCTGCTCCTCTTGGTCTTCTTCAGCATCTAGAGAGTCTTGTACTCCCCCTGGACAGCAGCCACCATTTTCCACTTGCTGAGTTGCAGTAGAACCTTCTGTAATGGTAATCTTGTCCATCCTATCAGTTATACCTGTAGAGCTGCAAATACTACTTGACAATTCATAGTTAATGAGTCCTGTTTCATCAAAGACTACATGTACAGACTCTTCTACAACTTGAGTAACCAAGTTGTAGACCCTATAAGCCTTACTATTATTGTTGTACCCAACAAAGATCCCCTCTTGTGATTTGGCAACAAACTTGGATAGATAATACTTGCCATTGTTAAGTATATAGCACTTGCAACCAAAGATCCTGAAATAGGATAAATTTGGTTTTCTGCCCTTCACAATCTCATAGGGAGTCTTCTTGTGGCACTTGGTGATAGTAGCCCTATTGATCACATGACATGCAGTATTTACTGCCTCTGCCCAGTAATATTCTAGGAGAGAAGTGTCACTTAATAGGGTTCTACCAGCCTCTATCAATGTTCTATTCTTCCTTTCAGCAATACCATTTTGCTGAGGTGTTCTTGGTGAGGAAAATTTCTGAAAAATTCCAAATTCTTCACACAGTTTTGTCATACTTTCAGACTGAAATTTAGTGTCATGGTCACTTCTGATTTTGACCACTGTACTGTCTAACTCAATCTGAATTTGTTTAACAAAACTATATAAGATACTTGGACTTTCAGATTTTTGTCTTAGGAAAAACACCCAGGAATATCTAGAATAGTCATCTACTACCACAAATATGTAGACCTTACTACCTAGACTGTGAACTGGCATAGGACCAAATAGATCCATATGCAAGAGGTATAGACACCTCACTAAATCCTTGTTTTCAAGGCTATGAAAGGTGGATTTGGTCTTCTTGCCTTTTTGACAAGCTGAGCATATCCCATCCTCACTAACTCTTTACTAAAGATTTGGCCAATAGTCTTATAGTTAAGATGAGCCAGCCTCTTGTGCCATTTAACACAATGTGAGACTCTCTCATCAGCTACAAGACAAATAGGAGAAACATTGTTCTCACACACAAAGTCAAGACAATAAACATTTCTCTTCCTATATCCTGTCAGAATGATCTTTTGATCACTTGACCTTTTGATATGACAACCATTCTTGACAAATGAGATGTCATATCCTTAATCACTCAGCTGACTTATGCTAATGATGTTATGTTTCAAACCCTTCACATAGGCCACTTGAGTGATAGTAATCTAATTACTAGAAATATTACCAAAGCCTTTGATGATTCCTTTTTCTGAACCACCAAAGGTAACTTTAGGGCCATCCATGATAGGTGTGTAGTCCTTCAGCAACCCCCTTGTTCTAGTCATGTGCCTGGAACATCCACTGTCCATGTATCATATTGGGGCATGACCACTTGGACTCACCTACAATAAAGACTAGTTAACCTTAGAACCCAAATGAGTTTTGGGTCCTTGGTTCATGTTAGCCTGAAATCTAACAAATCTGCCTGTAGGTCTTCTCACAGGCTGACTGTTATTCTCCTTGACACTAGAATTGTGCCAACAATCTATTGGAAAGTGGCCTACCTTGCCACAACACCAGCACTCAAACATGTTGTACCTTTGTTTAGATAAATCCCTAGCTGAATTATTTACAGCAAGCTTCTTGTTTTGTGCTGGGGCTTTGCCCTTAGATTTGGACCTAGCAGTCTAGACAGGTTTTTTAAACCCTAATCCAGCCTTACCCTTTTGAGCTACAAACTCATCTATCAAGGGTAAAAACAAATTTAGGTTTAGAAAAACTTGCTACTATCTCTTTCTCCTTCTGAAGTCTAACCTCCAGATTTCTAATCTGATCATTCTTGAAATTGATTATGCCCATTTGAATAACAGTTATGTTTTTCAATCTGGCAATCTCATTCAGTTTTTGATCCAGTAATTTCTCTGAATCTGTTGCAGCCAACTTAAGACTAGCAATCTCCTTTGCCTAAGTTTTGGCCAAGGTTTTCCTTTTCTTCAAGGCCTGCAACAATTCCCTATATTCATCAATTAACTGATGAATATCTCCTTCAGATTCAGACCCACCCACATCACTTGATGCAGATGTATCTGACTCTGACTCAGTACTAAAAATTGAACTAGAAGAACAACTTTGTACCTTACTTGGTTCAAGCTGATCCAGGATCTTGTCTCCTTCAGATATAGCCATCAGTTCCTTGCACTGATGATCTTCATGCTCATAAATTTAGTTCATTTACTACATGAAGTCATCTTCTTCCTCTTCAGCAAATAATCCAATGTACGCTTCAACTTCTGATTCTGTTTCTGAAGATGACTGATCTGTCAGACTCTTGTCTTTCTTAGCAACAAAGGACTTTTCCTTTTTGCTCTTAACCTGAGTCTTCTTTTTGTCAACTGACACCTTCCTCTTTTCAGGACAGTCAGCTACTACATGTCCCTGTCTATTGCAGCAATAACACACTATCTTTGAAGATGTAGCTTTGCTTGGCTTGGACCTGCTTCTGTCATTCCTGGAAGACTTTCTCTTATGATAGTAGTCATCTTTTTGCTGAGAAGTGGAAGGCTTAGACCTCCACTGCTTCTTCTTCAGAAATCTTTTAAAGTGCCTAGTAAAAGCAGCAAAGTTTTCATCACTTTCACTGCTATAAGAATTCTTGCTATCTGAATTATCTGTGACAGCCTCAGCAATTATTTTAGGTGAAGATGGAGACTTGCTTCTATACTTCTTAATGGCTTCATTCTTGAAGGCCACAGTCTTTTCCTTGTGCTCCATTCTAGTATTCTTCTCTTCCTCCTTTCTAGCTATTAACTGTATCTCATAAGATAACAGTTGTCCAAACAAAGTTGGAGGAGGTATATCAGCAAGTTTGGCCACTTCCCTAATGGCAACAAACCTTGGTGTCCCAGTCCTTAGTCAGGGATCTTAAGAACTTGTCATTCAGCTCATAGTTGCTGAAGACTCTTTTATAGGACATCAACTCATTAACTATCCTACATAACTTCTTGTAACATTCTGTAATACTATCAGACTTTTCTTGTTTGAAGCTTTCATATTCCTGATTTAACATGGACTTCCTATCTTGTCTTACTTCCCCTGATCCATCCATATAGACTATTAATGTGTCCCACATTTCTTTAGAGGTTTTACAATGAATTAAGTTCTGAAATGTTGAATCATCAATGACACTAACAATTATATTCTGCGCTCTCTTGTCCATAGTGGCCAGGATGATTTCATCTTTAGTCATTTCAGAAAAGTCCTTTGGAGTTTTCTGATTTGTATCCAGAATGGATATCTTCATTGACACATATGGGCCTTCTTTGACTGTAATATATATCCTTGGGTCATAAGCTTCCATAAAAATTCTGACCCTCTCTTTCCATATGTCAAATATCTCTTTTCTACATATTAGCAATTTTATTGACCCCAGCTCTTTGTGATTCTCACTAGAACCCATTTTCTTGATTCTTTCTTAATTCTTAAATCTGCCTTAATGATCTTACTCTGACTATTAAGTCCTTCTTTGAGGAACCTCCCTCTGATACCACTTGAAAGAAATAGTGCCTAACCACCTAGAGGGGGGGTGAATAGGTGTACTTTTTCTTTTTAATTTTAAGGCAGAAACTCTGTACAATTAAACCTGTATTTGCAATATTCTACAACTATTCAGCACAACTAGCTCAGCAATCACAGAAATATTCAAACACAGAGTGCACACAGATTTTTATAGTGGTTCCCCAAGGTCTTGGTACATCCACTTTCCCCCTTCGTCTATCTAGTAGTGTACTAGATTCAGCCTAACTTCTGCACTTCTCCTCAGATCCTCAAATCCTATAGCTCAGAACCCCAAACCAGGTTCCTACAACTCAGAGTGTCCCCACTCCTACAACTCAGGCACAAAGCCCTACCACTCAGTTTTCAACAAGACCTACACTCAAGCTAAATATCCCTACCTCAGCCTTCAACAAGGCCTACACTCAGAGAATAGATTCTCCTACACTCAGGCTCAAAAGTCCTACCTCAGCCTTTATAAATTTAGGCTTACAACTCAGATACCTTAGGATCCTACAAAAAGATAATAATAAGTTTTAGATCACCACTCTGTATGAGAGAATGAAGAGGGCAACCTTCCTGATCAGTTCTTGATAGTACTGATTCCTGAGATCAACTTTGTCTTTGCTTTCTTCAACGCTTCTTGAGTCTAAACTCAGTAAAAGGTTATCTTCTTGAAGTAGACCGGCTGGCAACTTCCTTCTTAAGATGAAGAATTAAATCTGGATCTTTCTTTGCAGTCTGGTTCAGAACCTGCTCTTAAGAGATCTGATTAAACATATCTCTTTCTTGATTTCAATTACTGGAGTTCTCTCTCTCCAAGTAAATCTGAAATTTCTTCAAAATACTGATTTACAGTTTTCTCTGGATCTGTATTCTACAATGATTGATCTTCTGATCTCCCAATTGTTGTTGATTGTTCAATTGCTTTTTGTTGAAGGAGAAAGGCCTTTATATAGTCTTCCTCCAAGGTAACCAGCTGATCCGGTTTCTAACGAACTTCTGACAGCTCTAACAGTTGCAGTAGACCGGTTGAAATGGCAGCTGTCAAGTCATCCAGTCACTTCTTGAAAATATTGTCTCTGTCTGAAAGTGTCGAGACTGATCTTCATTATGTGTCGACACAAATATACTAAGTGTTGACACAAGTGAACTATGTGTCGACACTAGCCTTGATGGTGTCGACACAACTCCTTGTGTTGTTGTAACAGCTTCTCGACACTGCTTTTTCAGAATGTTTCGACACTGATTCTGTGTGTCGACACAAGCTTTCTGTTGAATGTGTCGACACTGATTGAGTGTGTCGACACAAGTACTTCTTCTTTAAAACTTAGTTGAATTCTGCTGTGTGTCGACACATCTCCTTGTGTCGACACATGCCTTTTTGTGTTGAAACTTGCTGAGTGTCGACACATCTCCTTTGTGTCGACACAAGTACTTCTTTTACTATAACTTTGTTGAAGCTTGTTGTGTGTCGACAAAAGTCCTGTGTGTCGACACAGTTAATGTTGACTAAGATTCTCTGGGTGTCGACACTGTCTCTAAGTGTCGACACAGATTATGTTGATAATTCTTCACAGTGTGTCGACACTGCCTGTATGTGTCGACACATTTCTTCTGGTGTCCACTCTACCTTTCCTGGTGTCGACACAATCTACTCCAAGTGTCGACACAGCTTTTCTCCAGTGTCGACACAAGTCTTCATAAGTGTCGACACTGCCTATCTAAGTGTCGACACATGGACTTAGAAATTTTCTGCATTTCCTGCAATTACTTAACCTGCACATATAAACTCAAAACACATAAAATACACCTTGATGTATATCATTGATAGGGTGAGGCTTCTTCAAATCTGGTACACATTTTCCAATGTACCCAACAGGGTCGCCTTACCTCGGCTTCCATTCTCGCTCTTCCGTCAGGAAGAGAGGGATTCCAGGTGTTCACAGACGCCTCCTACCAGGGGATGGGTGACATTCTAATGGAGAACCGACAGTAATAGCCTACGCCTCCTGACAGTTGAAGATACATGAGAAGAACTATCCGGTGCATGATCTGGAGATGGGTGCAGTAATCTTTGCTCTGAAGATTTGGCGACACTACCTCTACGGGGTTCACTATGACATCTTCTCAAATCACAAGAATTTGAAATATGTGGACACACAGAAGGAACTCAACATCAGACAGAGACGTTGAGTGGAGTTCCTGTCGGATTACTAGTACACCATGCACTACCATCCCAGGAAGACAAACGTGGTGGCAGATACTCTGAGCCGGAGAGGAGATACCTCAGGGAAGGGACCACAACTGATGTCCATGGAGCTAGTCCGGTCTTTCGGAGATATGTAGATATCCCTAGTGTCCGAGAATGATCTAGAATTGTACATGGAGTATCTAGCATCGATGGTTGCCATATATGATATTCGGGATCGCATTTGGGACGGACAAAAGATAGATGCATGGGCAGAGCCATTATCCCAAGCCTTGGAGGAGGGCTCGATGAGTGATTATTCACTGAGAGATGGATTGCTATATTTCAGAGGAAGGGTCTATATACCAGCAGGAGGTCAGATTCGGGAGGACATCATGGAGGAAGCAAATTGTAGCAGATATTCTATACACCCGGGGATCACTAAGATGATGGCAGACTTGAAAAAGACGATGTTTTGGCCGGGGATGAAGAAGTACATTACATACTTCGTGACTCATTGTGAGGCATGCCAGCTGGTGAAGGCGGAGTGCAGAAATGCCGCAGGATTGCTACAGCCACTTCCGGTACCAGAGTGGAAATTTGAGGTCATCGCGATGGATTTCATTCATGGCCTTCCCCGATCACGGACGGGAAACGATTCGATTTGGGTCATCATCGATCGGCTGACGAAGGTGTCTAGATTCATTCTGATCAGAAAAGATGACTCGGTTGGGGTACTAGTGTGGAGATTCGTAGAGCAGTTCATTCGTTACCACGGGGTGCCCAGGACGATCGTGTCAGATCGGGATGGTCGGTTCACATCTAGGGAGTGGAGATCCGTGCAGGCTTACTTAGGCACGTGGCTGACCTTCAGCACAGCATTTCATCCCCAAACGGATGGGCAGACGGAATGCACCAACCGGACATTGGAGGACCTCCTAAGGCTATGCATTCTGGATCGAAATGAACCTTGGGAGAAGCTTTTACCACTGGTCGAGTTCTCCTATAACAACAACTACCATTCCAGCATAGGGATGGCTCCTTATAAAGCCTTGTATGGAAGGAGATGTAGGACTCCGCATTCATGTATTCAGGACGAGGATCCGAAGGTGTTGGGATCGGATTTTGTCGAAGACACCGAGGCTCAGGTGAGACTGATACGGGACAGAATGTTGGAAACGCAGAGTCGACAGGCGAAGTATTACGATGCCCAGCACCGTCAGGTAGAGTTTCAGGTGGGAGACTGGGTTTTCTTGAAGATCCGATCCATGCATGGAGTTTCACGAGTGCGCGGTCGGAAGAAGCTCAACCCTATGTATATGGGCCCTTATAGGATCCTGGAGAGGATCAGACCCCTAGCTTACAGGCTGGAGTTACCACCAGAACTGGTATGTTTACACGACGTGTTCCATATATCTTCACTTAGGATGGTTCTAGTACGACCGGAGCAGCAGATTTCAACCACAGATGGACTGGTAGCTTCAGACCGGTCAGTTCACTTGGAGCCGTTTCGGATCGATGACAGAGGAGTACGGATCTTGTGTCGCAAGAAGGTTCCGTTAGTCAAGGTTCTGTGGAGAAACCATGGCCAGGAGGAGCATACCTAGGAACCGCAGGACTTGATGCGACAAAAGTATCCAGAGCTGTTCAGTCAGGTATACCTTACAACCTCTCAAGATGTTCAATATACTTTCCTGTTTTAAACTAGTAGGGCTGCTCTAGGAAGAGTAGAGGCTAATATTTTGTTTATTGGGATCTTGGCTTTGCCAATTGGGTGAATTGGTCATAGATTTAGGTTTCCCTTTAAACCCCATATGGCAAACATGGCGTCGAGATGTAATCTTTCACTTCTTATGGGATGTTACAAGTTTCCTTTTCTTCGATAGAAACTCTCGTAGGATTAACCTTGATTTCGGGGACAAAATCTTTGTTTTGTTTATTGGGATTTGTAACATCTCATTTCTAACTAGACCCCTAAGAGTGGTTTTGGCCATGACTAGGTCATGACAAAACCCTAGGAAGCTAAAAAGGGCCAAGTGATAGAAGGCCAAGGTGAGAATCACCTTGGTCTGCCTATGGCACAACCTCATCACAAAACCTAGGATTTGACATTAGGGCTTCACCGAGACTCCAAGACCCCACCATGGTCTCATCAACCCATTGTAAGATCCATTGGAGCCCTAAGGGTCCATTGAAGTCGACCCAAGGTGGCTCAGTTGACCTAGAACCACCATAAGCCTAAAGTGAGCAAGGTGCCCTAACTAAGGGCAGTATACCCTAGTAAAGCCGAACTAACCCTACCAAGGACCTTCTAGACCTAAAGTGGGATCAATGGGTCACTAAGGACCCATGGAGGGCAGTCCAAAGGATTAAGTTGACCAAAGTCAAGTCTAACCCTAAATGGGTCAAACTAACCTACACAAGGGCCAATTGAAGTTCCCTTAGCCAAGTGGACCCCACACATACCTTCATAACCCTAGTGAGAGGCCAATGGGTCACCAAGGACCCATTGGGGTCAACCAGAAAGGCTAAGTTGACCAAAGTGAACCCTAGCCCCAAAGTGGTCAAAGTGCCCTACTTAAGGGTCAAGTGAACTCCAAGGGCCAAGACAACCCTACCTAGGACATAGGGGAGGCCAATGGGTTACCAAGCACCCATTAGGGCCAACCTCAAAGACCAAATTGACCATGGTCAACCCTAGCCTAGGTTTGGGTCAAGCTAGCCCAAATGGGCTAACTCAAGCTCAAGCCCAATTCACTTGGGCTAACCTTGCTTTGATGGATGAAATGGACATGTGGGCTGCCATATGGTTAGGTAGGAGTCAATTCAGCTTTGTATGAAGGAGAGAGAAAAATCCACCTAAGGGAAGAGAGAGTAAGTAAAAGAGATAATGGAGGAAGACTTTGTGCTCCTCCTTCCCCTTCCCCAACCTCCCATTCATTACTTTAAGACCTGGAATGCATCCCCAATCCAACCAGCTACCCATTGACTGGTTTGAGCCAAGTTTTTCCCCCTACCTACCATGGCCGCCAACCTTGACCAAGAGCCAATAATGTCAAGCACCCCTACAGCCACCTAACTCCCCATTTCTCCTTCTTAAAACCTTCACTGGACTCCAAGGAGTCATTTCCACCACTTACCCGAAGGAGCCAAGCAATTCCACAGTGCAGTTGCAGAAATCCGACCACCACCACCACCAAAATGGCTTCCCGGTGATCGGCAAGGCTACAGCCGCCCAGCAAGGTCCTCCTCCACTCCTTTTCAAATGGATAGTTCATAGCATTCACTAGGGCCAAGATTCGGGCTCAATTGAGCCCGATCCAATTCGAAATTTTCATGGTTTTTGGCCGAAAATCTTCTTTGTAGAACCGCCGGAATAGTGCTTTCCGGCAGCCAAGCCGCCGCGTGGAGACAGACAACACCTCAACGGAGGTGGCGGTGGCGGTGGCCGGCCGGGGAGGTGGTCGGATCGCCGGCGGCAGCGGCTGGACGAAGCTTCAGGCGGGATGAATCGGAACCATCGGCTAGAGGGGGAAGTTGAAGTGATGCCATCCAAATTGCGCCAAGATTCTTGCGGGAAATGATTTCAAACTATAGGATATATAATTCTGATATTTAAATTATGTCACACCTTTATGTATTTAATGTTTTTAATTTTTAAAAATATATAGAGGCTATTTCATAAAACGTCATCAACATGAACAGTGTAGCCTGGAGAGTCTACTTTACAGCAAAATTGATTTGAAACATTTGGGTGCTTGGTTTGACCAGGGCACCCATTTTAGTGGGACCTACACCTAGGGCAAGGCAGATATTAAACTGAGTGCCCACACTTCATCCTTGGTCCAACGTAATTGAAATGTTCGCAGGGAGTCCCCCTAGACCATATCTATGTGATTCCCAAAGATGGGAATTTTTGAGGACACGTTTTCTATAGTTTTGGAAAATATTTAATATATCTAGCGTTAATTAATTTAAGGACCAAATGACCTCCAAACTCACCCAAATTATGGTGAGAGGTGTTTAGGGTCAATATAAATCTATGGTGAAAATTTCATCATATTTGGAGGAGGTTTGAATAGAAATCATGCAAACCCTAGCTTTGCCCTAAAAAGGGTATTTTGGTCAAAATGTGTATTTTGGGTTTTGAGGGTCCAAATCACCTCAACATAGATGGGGATTAGGGACACTGGCTTGGCATGGCTTCTTTCACCTTATCATGAAAGATGGGGTAGATTGGAATTGGTTTGCCGCAAGATCTAAGGCCATACCCTAAGGAAGGGCTTTTGTGCCTTGTGAAGGGTATGAGGCCAAAACACCTTGAATGATCTTGTAACTTTGTAGGGACAGTGCTAGGATAGATTAGACCTTCTGGTAAAAATCTTAAGGTATTTTGGAAAGGTTAGGGCCCACAAAATCCTAACCCTAACCAAGGCCACAAATATTTTGGGGCTAGAATAGGTTTGCATGACTCTTAAAACAATCATGAAAACTTGGCAGAGGGAGTTTTAGACCATATTAATTATATGTGAATTTTAATGGAATTTTTGGATACATAATTAGGGTACTTACTGCACAACCTCAAATATTTGCGAACTTACTAAATACTTTTTACAGGGCTCAATACTTATTGAAAAATTATGAAACTTGATAATTAGTGTTCCTAGTTCAGTATGCTCATATGAGAATTTATTTGGAATTTTTAGATGGATAATTGCTATACTTTGTTCATTAACCCCTTAACTTGAAATATTATGAGAAAATCAAATATAGACTTTATTATTCAATGATTAATTGTGAAACTTAATCTAGAGTACTTATATGCCCTTACAATCATCTATGAATTTTCTCTGAAGTTTTGGAATTATTAAAGATGTAAATTCTCTTAAAATGAATTATTATGGAATATATTTGAAATTAACATTAAGGTGTTAAACCTAACTGGAAATTTTTGAGGCTTTGAATTTTGAGTTATATATTCATATTGTATTTAACAAAAATTTGGTGGAATATTATCTAATCTGAAATTGGTACTTCATGTTCAAACTTGGGATTTTTGGCTACTAAATTAATTAAATAAATATCAAATAAATAGTAAAATTGTGAAATTCTGGATTTAGTCCACAAAGCTCATAATAGCCATCCAATAATTATTATAGGAGTACCGGATGATTATTTGTTGTACCTCCCATTTTACGGGTCATATAGCTTAAGTGGTCTGCATATAGTAACAATTGCAGAAATTATGTTGTCGTATAATTTGATGCATGTCTTGGGATTAGTGGTCTGCTGGTTTGGATCACTCGGGCAGTAAGACCAGTGGTTTGGTAAAAGGGCAGGTTAGCCCGGCGAGCTTTGTCTCGGTAATGGTTTGTGATGGGCAGGATGGCATGACGAGCTTTGGCTCAGTTGTTGTTTATGATGGACGGGATGGTACGGGGAGCTTTGGCTCGGTAACTGATACATAAGGTTGCATGTGCATAAAGGAAAAGGTGGTGGGTCTTCGGTGTTGGAGGGTCGATGCACCGATGCCAACACGTTGACTCGGCGAGTGTGGTTTAGCACTTGGACAAATAAAGTTCGGTGTGCCAGCTGGCAAGAGTACGCAGGAGCTCCGCTCTGTGCACCAGCATTGAGGCGTACGATAGGTCTGACTGGTAGTGTAATTACCGGTTTAGAGGTGGGCGAGGCCCAACCCACCGCTTCCGTTTGCCACTACGGAGGTATCCTGGGAGGTTCGGCTCCAGAAAGGGGGAACTAAAGGTCTATTTACACAGA
The DNA here is from genome assembly GCA_039583875.1 of Platanthera guangdongensis. Classification (NCBI taxonomy): domain Eukaryota; kingdom Viridiplantae; phylum Streptophyta; class Magnoliopsida; order Asparagales; family Orchidaceae; genus Platanthera; species Platanthera guangdongensis. The sequence continues at coordinate 165,426,812 of CM077150.1, read as the reverse complement.
GTCGAGTGGGTGAGTTGCACTTGCATGTTCACATCATGGCATAATTGTATTACATAACATAATCATTGCATATAACCTGACACCTATTGTATTAGTGGTATGGGACGCTCTATACAATAGGACCTGGAAAACGACCCCTTAGTTTATAAGTTCATGCGAGCGTGCTTATAAGTTAAAGGTTTTATTTGATATTACATATTTATGCTTTCTAGAAAACCGACACCCTATCGTATAAATCAGTATGAGATTTTTTATACGATAGGAGCCCTGCAAAAGATCCCTTAGCTTATGTGTTTTCATATAAGTTAAGGTTACATTCTCATTCAGTTTTTCATACCTATTTTGCTGCAATACATACTGTAGAGCTGCTAGATTAGTTCTGCTGCCACATTCTTATTTTCTATTGTCCACCTTCATGTCCTCTCCTTTCCTTCTCCCCGCTCGGTGCCTAGGGGCCATGGCGGAAGGGGCAGGGGATGATAGGACTTAGTCTTTTAGACTAACGGTTTTCGAACCACATCATTTTAGGGGACCGTGGAGCCCAGCATGGAGGAGCAGCCCCGGATGTCGGCACGCATAGAGATGGGCCAGTCTAGTACCAGAGTTCGGATGACAGGGACTATGAGTTCTGATCATTATTAGTTATAGTATTTGCTTCCGCGTTGAGAGATTTGTAGTGAGGACATGATGTACTGGGCATGAGCGCAAGATCTTATATTTCTCTGTATCTGTGGACACTCCCTTCGTGGAGATTATTTACATATATATGTGATTTCTGTGGACATGTTTTACTATTTTGCTACAGTTGTGATCTATTTGGCCGGCAGGATTGGCATTTTGTAGTGATGACCTTCCCGAGTGTGAAGGTGTCACCGCAAAGCGGTGGTTCTGGGCCTAAGACCCCGGTGTTTTAAGAAGAAAAAAGGGGGGGGGGGTCTTACAGTGTGACATCTTTTCAGTGAGACTGCAAATTTTGATCAATAAGTCCGCCCAACTCGCAATAAATCCAAAAATTCACTTTCAAGTTAAAATAAAATATCGCAGACACAAAATCTAGTTCGCTCAGCTCGCTTAGTTTTCAACCTGTTGGAAATTTTCAAGCAGTTCAATTCAAAGTGACGGACATAACATTAGTCCGCATAGTTCACATTCAAACCATTATCCTGCAAAAATATTTCAAGTCATGCAGACCGCAGCATTATTCAAATAACAGTGCAATATCACAGTTTATACATAAATCACATAAAAGTTGAAACAAAGTATTGTTCGAGAACACAAATTATACATCAAATATCAAATCATTCGTAGCAAATGCGGACTTCGCGGTCCCTATGGTCAGGTCGCTCAGGTTGTTCCTACATGTACCTACACAGATGCGCCGTTTGATCACTCATTTGGAGTACTTCGCCATACAACCGGTAGATGTGGCGGTGCATGCAGTTAATAGTTCTATGCATGTGAGCGGCCTCCCGATCCACCCAGCTTAGAGGAACCATGGGCTCGATTGTCGGCCTCAATACCTTGTCCGTAGAGGGTTGGCTACCTTCTGCAGGTGCCGGAGCCTCCAATGCAGCGGCGCGATCTGGCAATCGCGGCCTCTGCTCCGCGACTTCGACAGTCCGCTTGTTCTTTCCTTCCTGCACCAACGCCAAGTACTTCCCATTGTAGAAGCGGGCATCATCACAAAGCCATCTCCTCTATTTGTCACTCCTCTCCAATGCTATGGAGATGCTGGCGTCCTGGTCCTCCAAAGCCTTCTCTCGCTCTGCCCTCCTCTTTAACTCAGCTCATATTTCTTTGATTTCATCTTCAATGTTTTTTTATCTCTAACACTGTAAAATTATCCAGGCCGAACTGCTCGCCATGCATGGACTCACCAAAGGAGATCGTTCCAGGTCGCACTGAAGTAGCTGCATCTGGAGTGGGCATGATCTTGCCGGTCTCAACCGAGCCAGGTGGCAATTTCCATCCTGCAATAAAGAAAACAAGGTTCATATTCAAATACAAACCACAGTGGACTCAAAATTCAAAGATAAAAAAAAATCACTTTGAGCAAACGTCACGAACAGCTGGCGGCTCTCGAATACAGGCCGCCATATCTGCTCTGGGTCAAATACGCTTAGTGGCTTCCTCCATTTGTGATGGACTTATAGCTCTTTTTTCGGCTGCGGAGCTTGTTGAAATGACTATGTCATCAGTTTTTGTGATTATCTTTATTGTCCTTGACTTATGTTGTTGCGACATATAATGCCACTAACGCTTAAAGTGCTTAAGCGCCGGTTGGAGTTTACCTGACCACAATAGTTCAGCAGTAGCCCGCATATCCTCTAATTGCTTGTCCGCGATGATCTGCTTCGAGGCCGCCTCCACCTTCGCTTTCTGGGCAATGATCTTTTCCTTTTGTTTGGTGATCTGCTCCCTCAGCTTCTACTTCTCATCTCCTCCAGCTACAGATCTGGAGGGGTGGTCGCCAATCTTAACACACAAAATCTCGACTTCGGGCTGCAATACCTCCAGCAAGGATTGATTAATGATATCAAGATGGTCGGTATCTACAGAGTTGATTTTTACATCAGTTGACAAACTGACCACTGAGAGGGAATCACTTCTCGGGATAGGGGCCTCTGTTGTAACGAAGTCGGTCTATGAAACGACCTTTTTTCGCAGCCTGTTTTGTAAGCTCGCAGCCCCAGCCCGCATAGAAATATTCTTCTCCTTCCTAGCATGCAGCTTCTTCACTACCCGCTCAGTAATGGTGGACTTGTCCTTCTTCCACTTCTTATTTTTAGAGGGGCCTTCTTTCTCAGTTAAGTCTGTGGCGACCTACTTTAAGTCCGGCAGACTCTTGCGGACTGCCTCTGGATTAGCAACAATTAAGGCCTATGAAGGCACCTCTTCCACAACTCCTCCAGCAGATCGCTTATCTTGATCTAGATCGGTGATAAGCTATCAGGCATCTAATGAGGAAACATCATTTTTCGTATCTATGTGCAACATGAGTGTTCCCAAAGCTGACGGGTACACATCCATATCCGCTGCTTCTGCGGGATTCTGTTCAGTAAACTCATGCGGATTCAGTACCTTGTCTGCGCTTTTTGATGGATTTTCAGAATGACAAGCGGTGGCATGCGCAGACTTCTCACGAATTGGTTTGTCGACAAGGCAGACTGCTTCAACTGATGGCTTTTCCCTTTTGGAGGTTTCTCCTACAGAGCAGACAGCCACTCCAGATCTCTTCACTACATTTTTGGTCTTCATTGGCGGCATGGGCTTCTCTTCCATAGAAGTAAGGCTGCCAAAGAATGATCCTCGTCCTGTCATGGCATACTGCAAAGCATATACCATAAGGGGTGAGACGCGACCCGTGACGATGACAACTTTTAACAAATACAGAGCTTCCAGTGAAATTTATAGCACTGACAACATTAATGAGGATTGCTGGCTCGGCGGTTAAGCTAACATTTTTGAAGTTTCCAGAAACTTAAAAATGTGAGGTATTGTGTTAACCCCAAATTCCGCAACATGTACAACAAGGTTCCAAGGTCACATGTTGCTTAAGCGGTGGACTCGATTCTCTAGTCCGCCCAAATCGTCAAGCCTCGGCATGTTCAGTAGGATCCAACTCCGGCGGCGGACTTAGCTATCAGTCCTCCCAGGTTGTTTTTCCTCAGGGGATCAACTACCTGGATTGACCTGCTTCCTCTTCAGGCAGACTCAGTCATCAGTCTGCACAAATCGTGACCCTCTATCAATGATCGTGCCATGCAGCAACAAACGGAAGCTCCAGTCCGCGAGCCCAATCTGCCCCTCTTGCACGGACTGGAGTGTCTTTCATTTTTGTTTACCGTCATCGTTGCCCGGTTCTCCTGTACCGCGGGCATCAGATTATTTTAGCCCTGCCTGTTTGGGCAGGCCCCCAAACCTATAAATAGGGGGAATTAGTTCACCCAAAGTGCGCTGACTAGAGCCATGGAGCGTACTTGTTAAAGTCCGCGCACTCGAATGTCAGGCTTTGCGCTCTCCAGCTTGCTCTGCTCCTGCACTTTTCCTTTCCTGAACTTGTAACCAATTCATTTGCAATCAAAGGAAAGCCAGTCACAAGAGAGACATTTAGGCCGCGACGGGCGAAGTCTGGTGTTGTCGTGGTTCACGGCTCTGCTTTCTTTCTCTCATCCGCTAATAGATAGTTGCTTGCAGTCGCCTCTTTTCCTTCCATTCCACCGTGCTCGAACCGTTAGCTGGTGGTGCTTGTATCTCTCTCATCGCGCATCAAAACGCATAGTGAGTTCGCTGACATCGAGAGCACTGATGGTAGTGGAAGCGACTCAGAAGGCTACTCTCCCGATGTAAACATTGACGGATCATCAAGTATCGACGCTCTTGTGGCGAAAAAGCGCAAGACTTCGACAGAAAGAGAATGTATTGTTTCTTTTTTTTGTAAAGTGGCGGACTCATTTTAGAGGCCGCCAAGTCTTTAAAAGTTGTAAATTTGACATGAAATATGAAGTATTTTGATCAGCTTGCATCTTCTGTTATGTATATTGTTCATTTCTTGTTCTTTAATGCTCTGTTAAGACTTGTTGTCTGAAATTGTGCATGATCTGTGATCGCCACTGTAGTTTAGTGAAAACCAGTCCGCACCATTTAGAATCTAGGCCGCTTGCTTAGAGAATGCACACAACTTAAATATAACCAAAATAAATAACAATCTAGGCCACAGACATTGATTTTTCAGCTCGCCAAGATAATATAACTACAGGAAAATGATTTAGTTGCAGCTCGCTGAAATATATTGAACATGATATGAATATGATTTTCCAGCTCGCCAGAAAGATGTAACGAAGATTATCAAGTTGACGCAGGCTTTGACGAATACCAATTCCAGTCCGCTCTTTCAGTAACTATGATTCTTATTATAAACATTTGCGAGCTAAGAAAGGATAGATGGTAAATGCTGCAAGCTGAGAAAGAATTCTAGATAAACTCTGCGAGCTAAGAAAGATGAAGACAAACTATGCGAGCTAAGAAAGTTGAAGACAAACTCTAAGAGCTAAGAAAGACGAAGACAAACTCTACGAGCTAAGAAAGATGGGATATAGACTTAGGTGACCAAGTGGGCAGGTGCGTACATGGCCCCTTAATTTCCTCATAGGGTCATAGAAATTATAAGCCACATCAACCAAGGAAGATATCTTGGAGGCCTGGTATTTCAAACCTTATAGACTGAAGCAAATACCAGAATTCTGTCTGAACTGAATAGAAATGATTCACAACTTAGTTGACCAAGCGGGCAGGTGCATATAGCATTGCTTTCCTCACAGGTTCACACAAGATGTGCAATCAACCCATTTTGAAAACCAGCAGACTGTAGGGATACCAAAGTTCTCTCTGCACTGAAAGAAATGATCTACAACTCAAGTGTCCAAGCGGGCAGGTGCATGCAGGGCAACATTGCTTTCCTCACAGGGTCACAAAAGCTGTGCGATTAACCCATTGAAAACCGACAGACTGAGCGAATACCAACATTGGGTCCACACTGAATAGAAATGATTAACAACTTAGGTGACCAAGCGGGCAGATGCATATAGCATTACTTTCCTCACAAGGTCACGGATGCTGTGAAATCAACCCATTGAAAACCGGCGGACTGAACGGATACCAATACACAATCCGCGACTTGCCAGAATTTTACCTGCGAGATGAGAATGAGCTACAGAATTAGGTGACCAAGCGGGCAGGTGCATGCAGGGCTGACATTATTTTCCTCATAGGGACATAAAAGCAGTACACTCAATCCTCACACAACGAGAGAAGAATGGTTTACTGTCCTCTTGCCTGGAGTACAGTCTAGGTTGATCTTTCGGGCAAGTACAAATAACATTACTTTCCTCTGAGATCAACCCGACGGTGGGTCTCCTACATGCACTGCTTAAGGGTACCAAAGAGTATTCAAGGGTCACAAGCTAGGATGATCTGTGGGCAGGTGCATATAGCATTTCTTTCCTTATGCGATCATCAAAGCTGTAATGATATCCCTTATAAGGCGAGGTAGAGCTAGCACCCACCCTGTCCCTCCAAAATGAAGAGGTGGGGTTAGATACCGGCTGGGATCCGCAATTCAGTAGTCCGTCGTGCTAGAACATGTAAGCTCCCACTACACGGTGCGAAATCTCCCCTCAACACGTGATCTTTGTGGTGTTACGATAATGACAATCGTTCAAGGGGGGGTCCCAGCTGATCTTGTCGATGTCTCTTGGATTCAGTTATCCTTGCTCTTGAATTGTGTAGAAGACGAAGAAAACACTTGGATAAGTGTCAGTAACGTTCCTTCGTCAATAATGATTTTTGAAATATTTACATGAGAAGGAAAAGAGAGAAGTTGGTTCAGGAATACAACCGTTTTAGACCATCTCTGCTCCATGTATGTGATACATCGTCTCCTTCATAGGTTTGCAAATGACAAGCCCCGTTCTTTACCACCTCCATGACAATGAAGGGACCGGCCAAATTTGAATTAATCTTCCCTACTGAGCTGGCTCTTACAACAACATCAACTTTTTTTAAGAACAAGATCTCCCACTTGAAAGTGTTTGATCCTCACGTTCTTATCAAAGTATCGGGCCATTCTTTTCTTCACCTGCTCCTGCCTTATGGCTGCTTTATCTCTGATTTCCTCAATATGTTCCAAGCTAAATTTCATCTCATCATTGTTCAACTCAAGCCAATCTTCCCAGCTTGTCTAGCGAGCAGAACTCTTGGAGTGGGAACATCAAACTCAACTGGAATGAGAGCTTCTGAACCATGAGAAAGCTTGAAAGGAGTCTCTCGAGTTGCTGATGAAGGTGTTGTTCTTAAGGTCCACAGGACCGCAGGAAGCTGATCAGCCCAACTACCTTTGAGATTCTACACTCTATTCTTGAGCATGCTGAAAATCGCTTGTTTGCTGCCTTAACCTGGCCATTATTCCTGGGATGATGGACTGATGCAAAGCACAACTTTTTTCCATTCTTTCTTGCAAAAATCAATCATCTCATTTTTGTTGAACTGTGTCCCGTTGTCTGTTGTAATAGTCATTGGAATTCCATGCCAGCAGACTATTTCCACCCAGATAAAGTTCTTGACTACGTCAATTGTTGTTTTATCCAAGCCATGGCCTAGATCCACTTGCTGAAGTAATCAATCATTACTAGGATGAAGCGCTGCTGCCCGCTTCCCATGGGAAAATGACTAAGGAGATCCATTCACCATACTGCAAAGTGCCATGGTTTTGTAATTAATTTGAGCTGTTGAGCTGATTGATGTTGAAGTGGAGTGAACTTTTGCCACTGAGCATACTTCTTTGCAAATGTTTCAGAATCCTTCATCATGGTGGGACAAAAATATCCTTGCCGGAGGATTCTTCTTTCCAGTGTTCTTGCTCCTGAGTGGCTTCCACACTCACCAGAATGAACATCATGAAGCATAGTAGGAGTCTCTTCTTCTGAAACACATCTTGCCATTGTTGTCAGGAAGGTATTTTTTGTATAGAATGCCTGATATTAAATAGTATTAAGTTTCTTTGACTCTGAATTTTCTCTTATCCTTTACTGATGGATGATAGTTTCCCGAGGATAGGTATAGTATGAATGGATCCATCCAAGAGGAGCGTTGATCAATTTGAATCATCTCTACCTGATCAACTGCCAGGCGAAAGAGTTCACAAGTAGTTCCTCCCGATGGAAGTTCATGTTTGGCAAGATCATCTGCTTCTTCATTATGAGTTCTTGGGATGTGCTCAATTGTGAAACTCTTGAATTTGTTGCTTTCAATCTTGACAAGAGCAAGATACTTCTTTAAGATTGGTTCTCTGGTCTCAAAGTTGCCAAGGACATGTGATGCCATTACTAGAGAATCTGTTTTGATGTGAATGTTCTCGATCCCAAGTTCTCTTGCAAGCTTTAAACTTGTCAATAAGGATTCATACTCTGCCTGATTATTTGTAGTTGTAAAGAAAAACTTTATTGTTTGCTCCAACTTGATGTCGTTGGGATTGATTAAGACTACTCCTGCTCCGGAGGAATTTCTACATAAAGCTCCATCAACATAGATGGTCCAAGCCAAAGGAGATTTTTCTGCTTGACTAGAGCTGGACTCTGTTGTATCAATCAAGAAATCTGCCAGCAGTTGAGCATTGATGGTTGTTCTGGGCAAATAAGAGATTTCAAATTCACCTAGCTCTATTTCCCACTTAGACAATCTCCCTGAATGCTCTAGCTTTTCCAGCACACTTCTCAAAGATTGATCTGTCACAACATGAATCGCATGTGCCTTGAAATATGGATGGAGAGTCTGAACTGACATTACTAATGCTAAAGCCAACCTCTCAAGAATTGGATATCTTGTTTCAGCGCTTTTGAGGATATGACAAACATAGTAAACTAGAAACTGTCTTCTGTTCTCTTCTCAAAAAAGAATTGAGATGATCGCCTTCGGGCCAACTCCTAGATATAAGAACAATATTTCCCCTGACCCGGGGCTCTGTAGCAATGTAGTTGAGGTTAACTGCTTCTTTAACTGCTCAAAGGATTCTGAACAATCTTCTGTCCATTCAAACATAGATGCCCCTCGTAGAGTCTTAAAGAAAGAAGCGCTCTTATCTCCGACTCGGGAGATGAATCTTCCAAGGCATGCTAATCTTCATCCTAACTGTTGTACTTCTTTTGATGACCGAGGACACGCCATATCAAGAATTACTTTAACTTTATCATGATTAGGGGCAAGGCCTTTGGAGTAAGGAGATGGCCAAGAAATTTCGCCTCACTCGCCCCAAAGGTGCATTTTAATGGATTAAGTTTCATCTTATATTTTAGTAGAGTAGTGAACGTCTCTTCGAGGTCATGCAAGTGCAAAGAAAAGGATTTGTTTTTGATAAAAAGATAATCAATGTAGACTTCAAGGTTTCTCCCATTCTGTTCTTTGAACACATGATCCATCATGCGTTGATATGTTACGCAAGCATTCTTAAGCTCAAAAGGCATCACAAGGTAATAACAACAACTGTCATTTGTGATGAAAGAAGTATGTGGAACGTCAGGCTTATGCATTCTAATTTGATGGTAACCAGAGTATGCATCTAAAAAGCTCATATAAGAATACCCAACAACGAAATCAACTAAAGAATTTAACCGAGGTAAGAGGTAATAATCTTTAGGACATGATTTATTCAATCGCATGAAATCTACACACATTCACACTTTTCCACCTGCTATGAAGCTCAAGCCGAACAACTAGGAATTATGAATTTAACATGTAATAATTTTTTCTTTTTGGATCCGTCAGTTTGATATGGTTAACCACGCAGTTAACTTTTATTACTTTTGAGAAAGAAATGAAAGTATACACTTTACCTTCTTTATTGTTTACTATTGTGATTTTACTTACTTGTCTATTTGCGCGGCTTTATCCTTCTTACTTGTCTCTGATTTAAAAAGAATACTTAATGAGTTATCCGAATGAGAATTAATGTAGTCATGTAATTTTGTGTCTTCGTTCCGGTTAGCTGTAAAGAAGATACTAGTCGCTATATTAGATGCTTGTGTGCTTATAGCAATCTGATGGTCCTTGAAGATATATTGTAGAACACAAGCTGGGCAGTTATGGGAGTAGTCACCAATAAGATAATTATGAAATAGTTCAACTATTGCCGTGAAATATGCACATTATATTACATGCCGCACTTCTAGTGCCATTAACCGCTGATAAGCCCTAGTGATAAATAATTTAGCAGAAGGTTGTGGCTTCATTGAGAACCGACATGTAGGCCGCAATTGAATTATGAAAAGATAATTAGGATAGACAATTTGTGGCTTCTTGACATACTGAATATCAAGCCGTGCGGCTAGGTTTATTAGTCGTTGTGGCTTAATTGAAAACCGAAATGTAGGCTGCAATTGAATTATGAAAAGACAATTAGGATTGACAATCTGCGGCTTCTTTGATACATACTAAATATCAAGACGTACGGCTAGAATTGTTAACCTCTGTGGCTTAATTGAAAACCGAAATGTCGGCCGCAATTGAATTATGAAAAGATAATTAAGATAGACAATTTGTGGCTTCTTTGATACATTCTAAATATCAAGACGTGCGGGTAGGCTTGTTAACCGTTGCGGCTTCTTTGATAGCAATCTACTTAGGCATTCATACGAATAATCCTGAAGTATTGATGCTAATAGTAAGTAAACCAGAAAATAGGCAGATTAATAAACTGAATTCACATTAACCTCATTGCGGCAAGTTGCAGGCCGGATAGAATATATGGTATAAATCGGCAGACTCAGGCCGATAAGATTAAGCTTGAAACTGCAAGTCGCAGGCTGATGGGAATGAATGATATAAGTCTGCTGACTCAGGCCGGGAATAATGGTAAAATAACCGAAATGATCAGGCAGCTAAATAACAGCATGGCTTGTGGACTGCGCGAAATAAGCCAAAAAAATCAGGCCGAAATATATGACCGCGTGGCCTGCGGACTGTAGTGAATAATAATATACAATTTGCTTGAACTAAAATAAATGATTCACAAATTAGGTGACCAAGCGGGCAGGTGCGGACAAGGCAGGATTGCTTTTCTCACAGGTTCACAAAAGCTGTGCAATAAACCCACTACAAAAGTCTGCGGACAGAGGGGATACCAAGATTCTATCCACACTGTGGTCTTGCAATATGAGGAAACAAGAATTACACACTGCAAAGAACAAGAGGTACAAACTTATGTGACCAGGTGGGCAGGTGTGCGATGCATTACTTTCCTCACGAATGTAACATCCCTTAAACAAATAGAACCCTAGGATTTTGTTTTGTCATGACTAAGTCATGACAAAACCACCAGAAGCTCGAAGGACCAAGTGAACAAGGCCAAGGTGAAAATCAGCTTGGTCTGCCTATAGCTCAGCCTCAACATTTAGACCTAAGGTCTGACTTTAGGGCTACACCTTGATCCCAGGACACTACCATAACACCCCAAACACCTTCGGAAGTCCATAGGGCCACTAAGGACCCACTGTAGGCAGTCAAAGAGGAAAAGTTGACCTAAGTCAACCGTAACCCTAAATTGGTCAAACTAGCCTACATAGGGTCAATTGACCTTCCCCTAGCGAAGTGGACCCACCCATGCCCTCCTAACCCTAAAGTGAGGTCAATGGGTCACCAAGGATCCATTGGGGTCAACCCAAGAATTTATGTTGACCAAAGTAAACTCTAGCCCCTAATTTGGTCAAAGTGCCCTTCCTAAGGGTAGGTGACCTCCAAGGTGCCAATTCAACCTTACCCATCCCTACCTAGACCCTAGGGGAGGCCAATAGGTCACCATAGACCCATTGATGGTGACACAAAAGGTCAAATTGACCAAAGGCAACCCCATGGCTAGGTCAAGTCAACTTGGCTCAAAAAGGACTAACCCAAGCTCAAGCCCCTAGCCACTTGGGCTAACCACTCCCTAACCTCTTTATAATAACTTAGTGGGCTGCAATTATGCTAAGTGCCATAATATAATTCGTCCATGAAGGGCAGGAGAGATAAAACTCCAAATCCCTCTTTAATGGAGGAGAGAGAAGAGAGAAGGAGAAGGCCATTCATGCATGGGGAGGCCAAGGGCCACCTTTGGTGGCTGGATTCAACTCCTCTGGTGAAGAGGAGAAGTTTCCAGCCATTTCCTAGCCACCCCAAGGCAGATTCACCTCCCCACCAACATGGCCGAGCCAAGCAATTCATGGCCATTAATTGCATTGATGCCTTGACCACCCCCTTCCCCATCTTATTATTTTAAAAGCTTCACTGGGCTCCAAGGAGTCGCTTCCACTGTTACCCCGATGATTTAGAGTTATTCCACTGTGTAGTTGCAGAAACCTGAGCGGCACCACCACCACCATGGCATTCCGGCGATCGACGCGTCTCCTGGCTGCAAACAAGGTCCTCCCCTCCTCCTCTCTCTATGGGTAGATCTTAGCAGTCATTAGGATTAAGAATCGGGATCAATTGAGCCCGATAGGGGATGGATTTTTCCTGATTTTTCCGCAAAAGTGAACCCATCGGGATCGCTGGAATAGGCCTCTCCGATAGCTGTGCCGCCGCCTGGCGATAGCCACCACCTCAAAGGAGGTGGTGGTGGCGGAGGCCGGCCAGGGAGGTGGCCGTATGGCCGGCGGCAGCGGCTGCAAGTTGCTCCAGGATGGGTGGATCTTAACTGTTGGCTGGAGGTTGAAGATAATCAATAGTCGCCCGATCTGCGCCAATATTTGTGCTGAAATCGAATTAAAACTATAGGTTATTAAATCCTGGTTATTTCATTTCTGTCACACCTTTTGTATTTAATGGTTTTATTTATTAAAAATACCTAGAGGAAAATTCATAGGAAGTGGTCAACGTATAATTTGTATCCCAATGGGTCTAGTTTAATTCAAAATTAGTTTGAACCAATTTGGGTGCATGGTTTGACCAGGGCACTCATTTTGGTGGGGTTTATACCTAGGGCTAAGTAGAAATTAAAGTGAGCGCCCACACTTCATCTCTAGTCCAAATGACTTGAAATTTGGACAGGGAGTCACACTAGACCATATCTAGGTCTTGCGTAAAATTGAGAATTTTTGGGGGCAAGGTTTCTATAGATTTGGAAATTAATTAATTTCTCTAGGGAAATTTAATTTAGGGACCAAATGACATCCAATCTCACTCAAATTTTGGTGAGTGATGCTTGGGGTCATTATAAAGCTCTGGTTAAGATTTAATCTCATTTGGAGATGGTTTGAACTGGAATCATGCAAACTCTAGCCTTGCCATAATAAGGGCATTTTGGTCAAAGATGCACTTTAGGTTTTATAGTGGCCAAATCACCTCAATAGAGAATTAAATTGGGGCCACTATCTTGGCATGATTTTTATCACCCTCCCATGGGAGATGTGGTAGATTGGAGTTGATTTGTCGTAGGACCTATGGCCAAACCCTACGGAGGGGCTTTTTGTGTCTTGGGAATGGCAAGGGGTCAAAGGCCTTGCATGGACTTGAAACTTGTTAGAGTGAGAACTAGAGTAGCTAAAACCCTCTGGTAAAATTCTTAATGGATTTGGGAATGGGTAGGCCCCTCTAGACCCTAACCCTAGTTTAGGGCACAAAAAGTTTAGATAAAGAATAGGTTACTAAAACTCATTGAATAGTGATGAAACTTGGGTAGATAAGTCTTAGGATTAGTATGAGCCTCTGAAAAGTATTGTAGGGTGTTTGGAAGACATTAGCTTATACTTGTAGTTAAAATCTTTATGTTGCCCCTAAGGATGATTGTGATAAAACCATGGTTAAACTAGCTTAAAATATTATGAAACTTACTCAGTGAGGATTTATGATCATACTATAGCCATGGTAAATTTTGTGTAATTTTGGATAATATTTTAAGGTACTTCTCTATTTAATTCTGTTTATTGTATTTATATTGAGTTAATTAATTAGGGGCTTAAATCTTGCTAAAAAGTTGATAAACTTTGGATTTTATATTTAATAGTCTTATTATATTTGTCATAAATTTTGTGGAGCATTTACGTGTCTGATGTTGGTACATCATGTTCAAACTTGGGATTTTTGGATTACTAGAATAATTAAATAAATTACCAGATAAATTAGGAAAATTATGAAATTCTGGATTTAGGTTAAAACGGTCTTGAAAGCCCTCCATTAATTATTATAGGGTTGCTGGATGAATATTTTAAGTACCTCTAATTTTACACGTCATATAGCTTAAGTTGGTCTGCATTTAGTAAAACTGCAAAAATTATTTTGAAATGTGAATTTGGGCACATGAGTTGGGGTTAGATGTTTTCTGGTTTGTATGAATAAAAAAATGAGTTCATCAGTGGAAGGTAGGATGAGTAGAGTGTTGGGTTGTCTAGTGTTAAGTGGTGCTCGGGATCGACGAAAGATCGTCTTTCCCGTGGGGAGGAAGTGTCAAATACTCTAGGGTTAGATCCAGTACAACAAGTAAGGGTTTGGAAGATTTGATAGCAATCATTAATAGTAAGTGCCTTGTGAAAGGGAGCTTTGGGCGTAATCTCATTGTAGTTCCTAGTGCCTTCGAGAGCCCTTCACGGGAATACCTTGGGCAGTCCTGGGCTAACCTAAACAGTAGGAATAAAATATTACAAGAGCAACTAGTATAACTAGGGTTGCACCTTCACACACACTGGTAGCTCGGGAGGTTGATTAGGTTGTCTTGATTGACATCCAGACAGTTCGTTCGGAAGGTAGATGCGCGGACCGATAGTCCGGGCAGCCAGTGGCTCAAAAGGTTTTGGATACAAAATAAGGTGGTGGGTCTTTGGTATCGGACGGTCGTTCACACCAACGTCGATATGTTGACTCGGCGGTGTGGGACACTTAGCCAAAGATAGTCTGGTGGATATGGCCAGCATTAGTACGCGGATACTCTAGGTTGTGTTCTTCTAGGGGCGTACAGGAGGGCTATGCCTGGTGTTCTAGATAATCACCTAGGAGTTGGGGGCCCGACCCACTGTCTCTGTTTGCCACTACGGATGTGCCTGGGAGTGAAGCTAGCTGCCCAAATAGGTGGAACTAAAGGTCTGTGGGCATAGAGTCATGTGCGTGGGTTGCACTTGCATGAATCATGGCATAACATACTTGCATACAACCGACACCCCAACGTATAAATTGGTATGAGACTTTTTATACGGTGGGATCCCTGCAGAAGACCCCTTAACTTATATGTTTGTATGGACATTCATATAAGTTAAGGTTACTTACTTCTTACCTTGTCTTTCTTACATATGCTGCTTACTGTACTTACTTACTCTACTTACCTTACTGCATACTATTATAGAACTGCTAGACTAGTTCCACTGTTACCTGCCACTTTGTACTCTCCACCTTGTAGCATTCCATTCCTCCTCACCTCCCGATGCCTAGGAGCCATAGGGGGAGGGGTATGGGATGATAGGGCTTAGTCTTTATGACTAATGGTTTTCAGACCACAACATTACAGGGGCTCCGGATGGGAGACAGGGACCAGCACCAACGGATTACGGTGTGCATGGAGGTGGGCTAGTCTAGTACCGGAGCACCGGTGAACAGCTCCGTGAGTGATTAGCACTTTTTTATAGCTTCCGTGAGAGATTGTAGTGAGGATCTGATGTACTGGGCTTAAGCCCATTTATATTTCAGTTTTGTTACATTGCAGTACTTTCTCTTTTCTACTTATGGACATGTTGTGATTTCTCTTATTATATATGACATTGTGAACTCAGCTATTTCATTCCTGATTACTGCTCTCTTTGTGATGATCGAAAAGGCCGGCAGAATCAGCGTTTTATAGGGGCGGCTTTGCCGAGAGTCGGGGCCACCGCAAAATGGCGGTTCTGGGCATAACACCCCGTAGTTATAAAAAGAAAAAAAAGGGTCTTACAACGAAGGTCACATAAGCTATAAACATAAATAAATAGAGGAGAAATAACCTTTCTAGAGAAGATTTTTATTATAACTCATCCGCGAATGATTCGAGCGGGTTTAACACTTAATATCTGCGACTGATGTGGAGCGAGATTAATGCTTAATATCTGCGACAGATGTCGAGCGAGATTGACACTACATATCTGTGCCTGATGTCGAGCGGGATGTGGAGGGCCTAAATTAATATCATTTTGTCTTGTGCATATATCTGTATATGTATGTCAACATTAAAATGTAAAGTTAAGAAACAAGATTTAAAGGATATATGAATGCTTATTTGCAGTGGAGGGCATAGTAAAAGGATATGGATTTAAAGCCTGATTGAACCCAATTTATGACGACTGCTGAGAGATGTTTGTGAAGAAGTTTGTTGGTGAGAATTGATTTGTTGATATATCTATTGCAAGTAATATTGACAAAGAAAAGGAAAAAAATGCAGAAAACTCCGAACAAATGGGAGATACATGAAATATGTAAAATACAAACAGATACTACACCAATTTCAAGCACTTTCAATATTGGAAAACAAAATCTTCGTATGCTCCATCAACTTTGTCCTTTGGAGATGCGCTGGAGGATCATATGACAAAATAATCTTGAAATTTTCCTGCCTTTGAAAATTGATCTACCAGTTTCCGTAGAGCTCGACAATCTTCCGTGACATGACCAATATCTTTATGATATTTGCAGAATGTTGATGCGTGAAAACGACACCGCTCAGTTAACGAGTGTGTTCGGTCTCACAAGCTTGGTGATTAAGTAAGGAGGTTGCAAGGAGATGAGGAGATGGGAGGAGAAACTGCCGAGCAGACATTTACTCTGAGTCATGCATGAAGATAGAGAGAAAGAGAAGGAGCAGGGAGGACCGCTAGCAGCAGCAACAGCAGACTTTGCCCTCCTCGGCTTAAATGCCACTCTTGCGGGCTTTCCATTTATATAAAAACCTGTATTACAGTTGCTGTTGATTTCCCTTACATGGAAAAGAGAATAAACAGGAAAAATACAACAAAGGGAAGAAGAAGAGAAGGCCGGCTAGGCCGCGCGGCTTTATGTCCCAGGCCACGCGTGCTGCTTGCGGAGTCTACCCAGACTAAAGATCAGCCCGCTGGTTGAGGTGGCGGATAGGGAAAGTGTGGCCGCATATAAGTTGCCCCCTCCTGGACATCCCGTCGTGCTGTCCAGAATAAGAGTTATGGGGGGCTATTTATAGGCCCGACGATGTAATGGCTTCTGGTAATGTCACCACCAGTGTGTCGGTGAGTTTTGCCAGTAGGATGTTGAGTCTACAGAGTCTGCACTAGGCCGCACAATCTGGGACTATCTTCTGAAGTAAATCTGCTGCTTGGCGGACTAGAACGAGTCCGTCTATGTTGTTCGGAATGAGCCCGTGCCAAGGTATGCGTGTTGCGTATGTGTCCTCTTCTAGGAAGAAGACGGAGAGCTGAGCGGGGGATTGCAAAGCGAGTACGCCTATGATACAGGAAAGCATGCCTGGTGGAATGCTGGAGGGCCAAATGGAGGACTGGGAGACTACCCCCGGCCCGTAGCGGATGAGGCGAGTCCACCTCTGCTAGTGGCTTGTATGGGGATGTTGCCGACCTGGAGGACTGGATAAGGTAGGTCGCCACCCGCTGAAGGAAGAGCTGTCAACCCTGGTGGACTGAATGTTTTACCAGTCCGCCGATCCCACGATGGACAGGATGAGGGCGAAGGAGCAAGTTCACGATGCGGACTGAGGTCGAGTCTGAAAACTACAAGCGGATAAGCTGGTTGACTAGGCGACCTGGCAGACTGAAGGAGCAGGTCGCCCATTGCCGTTGAAGTCCTTCTTCTGCTGGATGTCTTGGGGGTTGTCTCCCTCTATTGGGCGACCAGAAGGCAGTCTGCATATTGCCGAGCGGACTGTGGAGCACGTCGCACCCGCCGGTGAGCGACTTGGAGAGTTGTCTCCTGTCATGTGACCTAATGCTCGTTGTCTATCGTTGTGCTACCTGGAGGCAGGTCGCGTAGCGAGTGGCGGTCATAGTGGATGGTGATACAAGTCCGCCACAATTGGATAGTTCGCACCTATTGAGGCAAGCTGAATCTATGTGGTTACCTAATCAAGCCATGCGGCCTGCAGGGGCAGACTGAGGAAGCAGTCCACAGCCTTTGCAGAACAAGCGGTGTTGCGCGACCTGGGAGGTCAGACCGGGGAGACTGTCCTAGCCACGCGGCCTGAGTGAATAGAGAGGTTTGTCCGCCCATCCTCTGACTTGTCGCATCCTCCAGAGGGAAGCCGGAGCAAGCCACGACAAGCAAGCTGGCCACCTTGGGAGGGATCGATGATTTTTGGGTTAACATAATCCCCACACTTTTTTAAGTTCCGAATAGAACTTCGAAAAAGTAGGAGACCCACAAAAATCGTTATCCACCCCATAGAAAAAGTAGTATGTAAGGAGAGATAGAACCAGATGCCTCCCCTTATGTTGGGTACATTGGTTAAATGTACCTGATTTGAAGAAGCCTCACCCAACTCAATGATATACATCAAAATGTATTTGATGTGTTTTTGAGTTACTTGTGCAGGTTAAGTATTTGCAGGACTGAAGCAAAAATTTCTAAGTCCATGTGTCGACACCCAGATGGAAAGTGTCGACACTTAAGAAGACTTGTGTCGACACCAGACAAGCAGTGTCGACACTTGGAGTTATTGTGTCGACACCTGGGATGTAGAGTCGACACCAGACACATAGTGTCGACACAAGGAGCTTTGTCGACACTCAATGAAGAAAGTACAGAAAAGCAGTGTCGACACTTAACAGCAGTGTCGACACCCAGTGAAGCTGTGTCTACACCAGAATGTGTCGACACTTGGAGCTGTGTCGACACTCAGCAAAAGTCTGCAGAAACTAAGTATAAGTGTCGACACTCAGAATAATGTGTCGACACTCAACTGAAAAGTCAGCACTTGAAGTAAGTGTCGACACCAAGAACAATGTGTCGACACTCAACAGAAGACTCAACACTTGAAGAAAGTGTCGACACAAGGAGCTGTGTCGACACTTAGTAAAGAACAGCAAGATCAACAAATTATTCTAAGTACAAGTGTCGACACTATGGGAATGTGTCGACACTCAGCTGAAGTCTCAACAATAAGAAGAAGTGTCGACACCCAAAGCAATGTGTCGACACTCATCAAGTATCAACATGAAGATGTGTCGACACCAAGAAGCAGTGTCGACACTTGACAGATTCAACACATGAAGATGTGTCGACACAAGGAGATGTGTCGACACTTAGAAGAATTCAGCAAGTTACATAAGATTAAGTACTTGTGTCGACACTCAATTTCAGTGTCGACACATACAGAAGAAACTGTGTCGAGACATAGAATCTACAACACAAGGAGTTGTGTCGACACCTTGTAGACTTGTGTCGACACTTACACAACTTGTGTCGACACTTGGTCTATAAGTGTCGACACTTAAAGACAGAAAGTCTCGACACTTTCAGACAGTTAGAGAACTTTCAAGAACTGACTGGATGACTTGACAGCTACCGTTCCAGCCGGTCTACAGCACCTGTCAGAGATATCAGAAGATAGTTATGAACCGGACCAGCCGGTTACCATGAAGAAGGCCTATAAATAGGCTCATACAGTCTACAGAAACTTTTGTTGAAGTTGTTGAAGCAATTCAAGGAAGTGGTTCACAGAGTTGTTTCAGTTATTGAACAAGAATCAAAACAAGAAGATCTAGCTGTCCAAGTGCAGATCTAAGAAGTTGGAGAGAGAGGGCTCCATCCAAGAAATCAGCCGTTGGAACTAGGCTGAGAAGAAGGGTTCAGATTCATTCTGAATTCTAAGTAGCAGAGATCAAGGATCAACTGCAGGAGGATTCAATCTTATTCAGTTCTACTTTCAAGAAGCTTTGAAGAAAGCTAAGTCAGATTGTTTCCAGCTGAGTTCTTCCAAGAACTCATCAAGAAACTCACAACTCCCCTCTATTGTTTCTGAGTTGCTGAGTTATTATTTATAAATTCATTTTTATCTTGTAGGATCTTTTGGATCTGAGTGATTGTAAGCCTGTAATTATAAAGGCTGAGGGTAGGGCTTGAGAGCCTGAGTGTAGGAGATTGAAATCTCTAAGTGTAGGCCTTGTTGGCTGAGTGTAGGCCTTGTTGGCTGAGTGTAGGCCTTTGTGGCTGAGTGTAGGCTTTGGGATAAAGCTGAGTTGTAGGGCCTTGGGCCTGAGGTGTAGGAACCAGTTTGGGTTCTGAGACAGTGGTGAAGTTTGGCCGAATCTAGTACACTGCTAGATAGGCGAAGGGGGAAAGTGGATGTACCCAAAGCTTGGGGAACCACTATAAAACTCCGTGTCTGCTGTGCTGTGATTGTGAGTTGCTGTGTATGCTTTGTGATTGCTGTGCAAAAGTAGTTAGAATTCTGTGATATAACTGATTGCTGCCATTAAAGTTTAAAAAGGATTAGGTCACCTATTCACCCCCCCCCTCTAGGTGTTTAGGTACTATATCTTTCATCTTAGAAGGAGTTTGTCAATGTCTATCTTTTCCCCGCAAAGGAAAAGTTAACGCAGGGGAAAAAGGTACATCTTGTGTGCACTTGCATTGCTTTTGAATAAGGAGTGAATGTATTCCATTGTGCCCTGCAAATCAAAGATGAGGAGAAGACATAGAAGAATAATAACTTGCAAGTACCTGATGGAGACTTGCAAGCACCTGTTATCCTCTGCAAAAGGAAGAGTAAGTGATATGCATGAAAGAAGAAGGAGTTGCAAGTACCTGTGGGTGACTTGCAAGGGTCTGCTAGTTTCTACAAGAAAGGAGTTATATGCAGATATGTCATATAAAAGAAAACCGCGAGTACCTGAAATAAACTTGCTAATACCTGCAAATCTCTGCAAAAGGAAGAGTGAGCAGCAGATATTATAAAAAGTAGGTTGCATACCTGGATGGAACTTGTAAATATCTGCCAATCTCTACGAGAAAAAAGTTAGAAGTAGATATAATAAAAAACTAAGCTGCAAGTATCTGAATGGGAGAACTTGCGGATACTAACTATTGATATGATACGATATATATGATCAGAGTAGCGGAGAAAATGTTTGACGAACTCTACCAATCTGAATAAAGATTAGACTTTAATGGTAATCTTTTAGTAAGATAGAAATGATATCTTTAATATGAAGTCCAGATCAGCAAGATGATACCATCTTAATTAGACTCCAATAGCGTGGCTTGTTAACCAAGGAGAACGAGATATGTTAATCAATGATTGATGCCATCAATATCAGATAATAGTAAGAGAGAGAATGTAAGTCATCATCTGCTAGCATGTCAAGAGGCAATTGATAAAAGGAGATTTATACTCTGAGATGATGAAATTGGAAATAAGGTTACCACGTAAGGTGGGTTTAATGCCTAATTAAAAATAGAGCTACTAGGTAAGGTGGGTTTATGCTTAATTGGAAATAGGGCGACCACAATGTGTGGGTTTGATTGCCAAATATTTCCTTAACTATTAGAAAGATGGCTTGATTGCCTCTTTGGAAGTTTGGAGACCACGCGGGGTGGGTTTAATTGCCGAAATGTTCCAAAATAGGCGATCAAGCGAGCTATTGAAGCAATAAATTCTCTTGGCGTTGCAAGAGTAAATTTTATAATGTTGCTCTTAGGCAATATATTCCTACAATTTGCCTGCTTTTAGAAGTTTCTCCACGAGCTTATGAAGTGCTCGACATTTCTCTGTATCATGACCCACACACATGTGGTATTGACAGAATAAATCCTTGTGACATCTTTGACCAGGATGTAGGAGAGGAGGCCTAATGAAATCTGGCCCCTGTTGATTAATTTGAAGAACATCCTCCATAGAGATAGTTAAACTTGTATACTTTCTTTTTGATCCAGCTTGCCTGTATTGGCGAGAAGCATGAGGCTCATTGTCATGAGTCCGAAGTGATGTTTCAGAGTTATCAAGGCTTGATTTTGAATGCCTTGTTTGAGATGTAGATGAATTCCCACGACATAACCTACATGATACATTTCATATTGAAATTATTGAAACCGGAACCCGGCCTCTTGTGGAATTCGACCCTTGGGGAAGGGGTGGTCTCGCGCCTACTTTGCTCCTGCAAGAAAAACAACGAAGAAGACAAGAAGAAACAGACCCAAGGGCTCGGCAGGGAGGTCCCACCACAAACCCGGAAGATCTCTGAGCGCTTCCCCTCCTTAGCCAGAAGCCGAGCTAAGGTATCCTCAGAGAGCACTTGAAAATGAGAGTAAGGAGGCACTCAAAACGTGCCCTCTGAGGTACCCCTTGGGTCTTATTTATAGTTTTTTGGAATCTGAACTGCCAATAACCAAAGGGACTGACCTGAAAATACCAAAAAGCCCTTGGTTGGGTCTGCCAACAGCCAAACTCCGCTGTTCTAAATAGCTATGCGCAGTGCCACCTGGTCTGCCAACAGTGTGGCTCCGCCGTTCTGAGCGGCTATTCGCACCCCTAGGGAGTCAGCTCGCCTCCAATCCTCCTCCGCGGGAGGCGGGCACGACCTGGATCCAGCGGCCCGCCTATTCTTCCTGGGCGAGCGCGAGCCGGACCGCCGTGACCTGCCTGTCTTCTGCCTGGGCGGACCGGCGGCCCGGTCACGTGTAGGGGCTGGCCAGCGGCCACCGCGACCCCCCGATCGGCTCGCTAGTTGCGGGTCGCCAAACCCATCCGCTTTGGCCAGCGGTTCTCTACGCGACCCGCTCGCTCGCCTCGTCCGGCTCGCTCGCCTGAGATGGGCGGGAGCGGGCCAGCTGCCGTATATCTGTTTGCCGCTTGGGTGCGGGTCGCGGGGCTCGGTCTGCTCGACTTCCCCGGCGGGACCCCTCGCCGGACACGGGGTTGTACACAATCCCCGCTCTTTTTGAGCTTAATGCAAGCTCAGAAAGAATCATCCAACCCGCGTGTTCGGTGAGTACTGTGCTGAGCGGGCAGGGAATCTTCTGGTGGGGCCCCACTGTCCGGCTATAAATATAACGCTGAGCCCAGGGGGGCTCCCCGGATCCCCTCATTTTTCTTGAACAGACTACAGTTTCTCGATGCTGGTCAGTGAAGAGGTGCGAGCTCGCCTGGCGGCAGCGGGCCAGAAGACTCGGGAGGAGGCCCTCGAGGCCGCCCCTTGGCTAGCTCGTGGGTCTCCCGGCACTCTCTTTAGGCCGGCGAAGGGAAAGATTGTTAGGCGGTCCCCGGCGGGCGACCGTCCGGGCTCCAGCTCGGCGGCGGGTGTCGAGGTCGTTCCTGGGGTACGTGACCTTCTTCGGTTTATCGCTGCACCTCTGATCTTTTGTCTTGCAGGCCATTCCTTGTGAAGAGGTGGGGAACGGCGGAGAGGATCGCCCCCCTCCCTTATCGTCTGAGAGGGTTGCTAGTCCCCCAGGCCTGGATCTCCCAACTCCGAAAACCCCTCGCTCGCCGGCTCCCCACGGACTGGGAAAATCTCTTGAGGCCCTCGAGGGAGAAGCCTTTCAGGGTCGGCCGGGCTCCTCTCGCCCATCCATCAGCGCGGACGACGTGCCAACCCCTGGTAATCTAGTACTCACCATTGGCTTTGTCCTCGCTCGCTCCTTCTGAATCGCCCTTTTGTAGGCTACAACATGGTCTCCTCCGAAACTGAGATGAGCGAAGGGTATTCGCCTCCGCCCGACGTGGACAGTGTTTCTGATTACCTGGGCGACCCGACCGATGCGGTGGGGATGAAGAGGCAGGTGACGCGGCTATTCCAGAAACACACGCTGCTACTTCAGGAGATCGTGAAGAGGGTCGATCAAGAAAAAGCCGGCACCGCAGCCCGGCTCGCAGCCTTGGAAGGACCCCCGCGCGCAGCAGAAGACGACAATGTCACTTCACCGGGCGTGCACATTACACGAGCCGAGGAGCATCTTAGGAAAGTCTCAGAGCAAGTCGGCCTGGCTGAGCGGGAGCTGGTGGCGGTTCGTGATTACCATTATCCTCGCGTGCCGCCGCGATCGGGAACGAAGCGGCGAGGCAGGTGGAAGTGGATCGAGTACTGATCCAGCCTTTTTCCCCCCGCTCGCGGGATATCGCGGAGTTGCTATTATTTCAAAGTTATCCTGTACCTGTAGCGATTCGCAACTCTTTTTGCCCGCGTGTGGGCCTAATTTTTGTTGCTGATGCGTATTGAAATTACCACGTTATTGCTTTCGTTCTCTGTGGGGAGGGTCAGGGGAAGGATTCGCTCTACCCGTCCTGCCGATCGGGGTGAGGGCGAGCCGAGGGGCTCGCCAACCGGGAGTTTCCCTACTCGCGCGGAATCCCGGGCGGGTGCGGGCCGAGACTCGCCCGCTCAAGTCTTGCGCGGATGCGGCCGGGCGAGATCCGCGCCTGACCGGCCTTTGCGGTGCGGTTGCGCGCTGGGAAGTCGAACTGTCGGGCTGATTTTTGGCTACACGCACTCCTTCATTCGGCGGGAACTTTCCCGCCCTTTCTCTCTCCCTATAAATAGGCCTTGTCGGTTCTTATTCTTTCACCGGTTCAAAGCACTCTCCCGCTTCCTGCTCTCCGCGAAGCTCGGCTCGTGCTCGCCTTCTGGATCTATCTCGCACGATTGGTGGCGATTCGGTGGAAATGGGCGGTGGCGGCGGCGATGTGGACGGTCGAAGAAAGTGCACCTGGACCTTCTCAGAGCACGATTTCCCTCACGCCGTCATTTCGGAACGCGAGTACGTGGATGCTCTCGGCGACCACGTCCCGCCTGGTTTTTCGGCGAGACGGCCCGGAGAAACAGAGAAGATCAACGATTTATCCAGGGACGAGCTCGCCATACCCCTGGATCACTTTGAGGTGGGCCTGCGACTTCCCCTGTGGCCCGAGGTACGCCAAGTGCTGAAGTACTTCGGGGTCATCCTAGGTCAGATGAACCCGAACTCCATAGCCATTATGGTGGGGTTCGCCTGCTTTCTGCGAGAGGAGCGAGCCGAGTTTAGTCTCGCTGTTTTCCGGAAGCTATTCTCCTTCCGGGCGAACCGCGATGGTACCGCCTACTTCTCTAGCGCCCACCTCAAGGTGCGGGAGACAGTAAATAAGAGTCATAACTGGCTCAAAAAGTTCTTGTTCGTCAAAGGGGACTTTGGCAACGTCCCCTTCTCGCCGGTGCAGCTCAGCGAGGCGAGTTACCGTCCGCCCAGCCTAGGGGGCCACGAGGCCGACTTGTGCGGGTTATTCGCCGGGAACAAGTTGTCTACCTCTCAAATGATGCAGCTCCAATCCTTCCCACCACATTCTCGCATCACCGTCCAAAAGGAACGTAGCGATGGTGGTCATTTTCCACTCCTCTGTCTCCGTTGCTGTCATGACTCTCTTCACCCTGGAGAGCCAGTCTTCAGCCTGAGATGGGGTTCCCAACCCCGAGAATACCGGAGGGTTAAAGCTCATTACATGCTTAAGCTGCCTATCAGTTGCCCTCCTCGGCACCACCGTTTCCACAACCACTTGCTCCACTCTCCTTGGCTCAGCCTCTTGAAGAGGTTCCTGTTCCATCACAGGAGCAGGCTGCTGCGCTTTCCTTGCAGGCTGCGTATTTATCACGGCCAACACCGCTTCAGCCACCAATCGAATATTTTCAGCCGACAGAGGTGTTGCAGGAGCAACATCCGGTGCACTAATAGCCTCAGAAACTCGGCATTCTGATGGCCCAACACCACTTCTGGTCACCTATAGTGGTACAAAACATCGTTAAGCGACCACATAAATTGCAAACAGTAATTATAGGAACACACAGGTTCCTCAAACACGAGTATTTTCATTCCTAAGTGGACATTCATGGGTTCTTTTTACTGTTATTACGATGACGCACACAATGTGCTCACCACCCCTTAAAAAGAATTCGCCCACGAATTCACTTTAAGCCCGACCAAAACCAGTAGTCTGATACCAAATTGTAATGCCCCCTATCCGTCACATAGCATATAGCTGTAGGTCCGGCCGGGGCCCGACGCCGTATGCCACAGACAAACCGGGTGGTTACTTATGGAAACCATCCAACCAATCGAATACGTCCTACACAGAGCATTCTAGCGGAAGCAGTTTATAAAAGTTACAATAAAGAACCCAACATTAGAGCCTGAATGTCCACTAGTATAGATTAGGAATGTTATACAAAATACCCAAAATAAGCCTTAAGGCCTTACAAAATGTTTCACTTCCAATTACATGTTTTACAAACCACGACACGCAGGCCGGTCACACATGAATAAAGCAGTAAACACTTCCAATTAGGCCTTCAAGGGCCGGCTTCGCATTCGGGCTTTAGCCTGCTATTGACCGCTTGGTCCAGCTGCACCTGCAAGCAACAAACCACCACACGGTGGCAAAACAAGGCAACGGTCAGCTATGCTGACCAAATTATAACGATCCCGCCCCCAACTCGGGGCGGCGATGCTCCTTCCCTGCATTTCATTAGCATAAGCGAGCAATGTATATAAATAGCCATTTCATCACAGACGTTGGCTTGCACGGCCACACGCCCCGTGCTCTCAGGGCACATTCTCGGTGAACCGGTCGATATCACGTCAATTAAAGCCATAGACATTCCGGACTCACCACCGCCACTTGGACAGACAAACTATGAGCAATTTGTCTTCCTGGCCTGGGTCACGACAATTTAAGCCATTGACCGCCGAAGACCCTAATCAATGCCAACGGTAAGTGCCACGTGCCTTTAGGTCTCTTTAACCAAACGACATAGAACAGGTACGGTTCCATCTAACCCGTGCTCACATCGTAACGAAAATTTAAGTCATATGCGCGGGTCAAACTTCCACTGAGTCCCATTTCCATCACAAGTCACATAACCCGGTTATGTTCAAGTTGGCTCTCAAGCCACCAAGTTGGCAAGATCTCGTATCCGCCGAGTTTTCCGGGTGCACCTTTGGGTTAGTCCCCAAGGCTCCCTGCTGCAATCTACCGCGTAGAAAACCCGAAAAACAACCAATAGCATGGAGTCTTCTCCGGCTTTATGCAATGCAACATCACCGATCCAGACCAACATGTCCAGGTAGGCTTCACACATCATGCCTATGTCCGTTCTCGCTTACGGACTCTAAACAACGAGGACTTCACATATCTACCCGAAGGAACGCCTCCAACTCTTCGCAAACTCGTGAGAGCGGGCTTCCTATGCAAAGAAAGAGAGCTACTCATATTCAAGATGAGGATCGTTACCCTAGCGTTCCTCTTTGGCGCCATTGAAAAGTAATCGGATGAAAAGCACCGCACTAGCTTTGCCTCCGTGGATCCGGAGTCGGCTCGCGATTCGGAGCTTCGAAGCTCCTCCAATGGCGGGATCTAGCTCCTTCTTCCTCCCTTAGCTCTCCTCTCTCTCTAAGGCTTTAGAAAGATAACACTTAAGAAAAAGTGAGGGTTTCTAAGTCCAATCCCGGGTATATCCCTTCAGGAACAACCCCCAGCCGTTGGATCTCAAAATAAGGAAACGAACGGCTTTGATTCGGGACTGAAATGCCCAATCTGGACCGAACACGGCCTGGCACACGCCCGTGTCCAGGGCCGTGTGCCTCATTTGCCGTCAAACTCGGCTCGCCTGGAACCTCACACGGGTATCGAACATGCCCGTGTTCGAGCTGACACGCCTGTGTTCCATGTGACACGGCCGTGTACCCCATCAGTTTTCCCCAAAATCAACCCGAGCACTGCACGGGTTCTAGGACACGCCCGTGTCCTTACCCGTGTCACCTCAACACGCCTGGACCCCAGGCTGTGTACACGGTCTCGACACTCGACACTTCGTCGAGCGAAGATCGTCGACCTCTCGACACGGCCTTGGACACGCCCGTGTCCTAGGCCGTGTGCCTTGTCTCGACACATTGTCGACACCAAAGTGTCGACTTCCCGGGACGAGTGTCGACACGGGTCGACACGCCCTGCGACACGCCCGTGTCGCAGGCCGTGTGCCATGTCTCGACACTTCGTCGACCGCAGAGTGTCGACTTCGCGGCTAAGTGTCGACACGGGTCGACACGCCCTGCGACACGCCCGTGTCGCAGGCCGTGTGCCCAGT
This sequence comes from Platanthera guangdongensis, assembly GCA_039583875.1. NCBI lineage: Eukaryota > Viridiplantae > Streptophyta > Magnoliopsida > Asparagales > Orchidaceae > Platanthera > Platanthera guangdongensis. Next base: position 165,399,243 of record CM077150.1, on the reverse strand, counting down.
CTCGACACAATGTCGAGACCAAAGTGTCTACTTCCCGTCTCAGTGTCGACACAGGCTCGACACGCCCTGGGACACGCCCGTGTCCCAGGCCGTGTGCCTGCTGCCAGAACCCAAACTGGCCCAAAACGTCCCCCCCTTAGCTCCTTTGAGTTTCGTGGCGTTACACAATTCCCCCTGTTGCTGCTATTCCTTCCTCTCTGCTCCATACAGACACAGTTTTTACTGCTGCAGAAGTTATTCCATATTCTCCTGCTACTGAAGACATACCGGATGATGAAAATCTGACAGATGCCCAGACTCAAGCTCGGATTCTATCTATTGAAGATGACATCAATAAAATGATAGAGGAGCTATCTTCCAAAGAGCCCCTTTTCCATATCCCTGAATATCACCCCTCTTCTCCAGAAACTCTAGTAAAGTCTCCAGCAAAGTCTCCTTCTCCAGTAGAAAAATCTCCAGAAGCTAATAAATCACATGTACATGAACCTGAGAAATCTCCAAAAGATGTACATGATGATGAAATTGTCTCAATTCATGATTCAGATGATGAAGTACATGTTAAAGCTGCTGAACCACCCCTTCCAAGTCTTCATTTCAGATTCCAACCATACTGCCCACAATTAATGAAGATGAAACCAACACAGTACATTGAAGGAAAGCCTCTACTTCTACTGTTGTAATTGAAGAAATTCTTCCATGGACTGTCCCTGCTTAGCCTCCTCCATCTACTCAGAAAGAAATCTTCCCTCAAGGTACCATTCTCCACAAAATTAAAGCTATGCTTGCTGATCAGAGAAAGTACTTTTATGATTCTCTGAAATTTGTCACTGACAAGGTGACTACATTAGAAAAATAAATAAGTTGAGGATTTGATGAAATCCATGACAACATAGATGAGTTTAAAAGGCTCCTACAAATTGGTGGAAAAGCTATAGACCACACAATTACTAGCATTGGTACTGTTATGGAGCAATCAGTCACCCTTGCTAATAATCAAATTCTACTAGACAAGAGAGATGATGAAAGGAATTTTAAAACTTGTGCAGAAGTTGGCAAATATAAAGAAGATGTAATCAATACCCTCTCCCTAGAAGTCAGAATGGGGGAGGATATAGTGAAAGAACTGCTAGAAAAACAAGCTCAGTCAATAAAAAATCAGTGGGATGCTCAGTTGAAAGAGATTCAGACATCTATCCTTAAAGAAATCAAGAGTACTAAGTTATTTACTTATGATACTTCTATATGGATGCACATTTATTTCCTAAACTTGACATGGATCCTAATGCCCTCCTCCTTCAAACCCGGATGTAAACATGCCTACATTTTCTCCACCACCAGAATATTTTGAAGGACCACCTCCAGCATACTTTGAAGGACCTCCTTCAGATTACTATGAAGGTCCCCCTCCTGCTGTTTATGAACAAGTATGGGAATCTAAACAAACAGGTATGCCTCCTCATCCTCCAGAAGTTCAGAAAGCCAAAAGAAGGAAGTATTGTGATGGAGCCTCTGCAAGTAGATCAACTCCACATCCAAAAGCTAAAGGTAAAAACCTCAAGAGTATAATGAAGTTTGGAGCCCTACTTCCATGTCTCTTATTCTTGAAACTCTAAAGCTAGTAGTTGATTTCAATGAAAATAGAAGCTTGCATTACATCTCAGATGAATGGGAGTTATATGAGAAGTCTCTTCCAAAGAGAAGGATTTATGACAGAATTTATAGCAGAAATAACCCAAGGGCTCCACCTAGACCTCCTAAGTATTTCCCCAAGCCATTCAGTTACTAATAGAGACAACAAGAGAAGCAAGAGAGACAGGGAAAATAACATCAACAAGATCAGTAAATTGAAGATCCTGGAAGTTCATTTTTGAAATTGTAGAATTTAATTCTCTTGAATAATTTTATTTTTATATGAACTTCTATTTCTGATCTGATTTTTACATATTATTGCATTTCTTCCAATTATATTACTATTAGGATCTTATTTGTTTTTCTCTTCATGTAATTCACCTTAGTGTAGAGGGTTCTGACTTCTACAAAGAGGGGGAGATTGTTGGGTATTGCATCCACAATAGCCCAGATTTATATGAAGTAACCCTTAAACTAAGATGAATTAAGTTTGTATTTGATGCTCTTTTGTTAAGTGTTTACAGGTCTTAATTGCTAAGTGTAGACCAATGTCAGTCTACAATGAGTCTCCAAACACAGGACCATACAATATAATCCCTCATTGTGTGGTCCATGGTGTTGGCTCGTGTGTAGCTTCTCTATTGGGACACACTTCCTTTTCAAGCACTAAGGGTAAGAGAAAAGATGAATGCTGATTTTAATGAAGAATCAGGATTTTCAGTTTTTCAGAAATTGTCTAAGTATAGTTCTCGAGTACTATATTTGTACTCAAGAAGGACTTATGATATTTCTCGAGTAAGACTTGCCTTAAATTCGAGTGGAGGAAGTTGTTCTAGAGAAAGAGTAATGTGTTCTCGAGAGGGGCTCTTGTTCTCGAGTAATTATGACATTTCTTCTCGGGTTGTTTGTTTTTCAGATAATTATTTTTCTAAGTCCTTTTCTCGAGAAGACCAAAATTATTCTCGAGACGACTATAGTTTGTTTTCGAGATGCAGAAGTTATTTCTCGAGACCCTGAGTATTTTTCTTGAGAGCCAGACATTTGTTCTCGAGATGATTATCTGTTCTGGAGAACTAGAGTGATTCTTCTCGAGAACAAAAGTATATTTTTTGAGTACTTCTTCTCTTCTCATCACTGCAGATTTCCACCTCCAAATAGTTTTTTTAAGTAATTTGTCTCGAGACATCCTTTTGTTCTCGTGTACAAAATAGTTCTTCTCGAGAACAATAAACTATTTTTCTCGAGCACTTTCCTTCATTACCGAGAATGCTGTTTTCTCCCTCCACACTCTTTTTCTCTAATTCTTCTTCTCCAGAACCTCTTTATTATTCTCGAGTGATAGAACTCATTTTTTCTTGAGTACTATACTTCTTCTCGAGAACACCCGTACTGTTTTTCTGAAAATTTCTAAGTCTAGACAGACGTGTATTTCAAATATCATTAGCGCATGATTGGTCCACGTGGATGTCATTAATGATGATTCTAACCGTTAGGGCAATCCTATAAAATGTCTTGTTATTTTCGACCAACCCTAAGAAGAAATATGAAGAATTACAAGCCGCCGCAAGAAGTAATTCTAAGAATTCTGAATCCGTCTTTTCTTTCTAAATCGAGAGCCGACGATCATCATCTTCATCACCAAAGCGCTTTCGATCCAAATTGATTTAGATAAGTTGATTCACAGATCAAGATTCTTTTCAAACGACAGATCTTCTACTTGATCGTGCGAGTCCAGAGAATTTCAGATCCAGAGAAATTGGCGATTCTTCTTCAAACATTTCTGATAAAGCCGCAAAGTTCAAAGAAAGAAAAATAGGCAGAAGCATTTCAGATCTGAGATCAAATCACTGTTTGTATTTGTTATTTCATTCTATTCTTGTAGGAGATCTTTCTCTGAGTTGTGGGAGTTGTATTCTCCTAGTTCTTGTAGGAAGTTTTATCTTCCGAGTGTAGATACAGTTTTTGGGATCGAGTTGTAGGAACATTGTTCTGAGGTGTAGGATTGTTTTCAATCCGAGATTAGTGGAGTAGTCGAGTCTAGTGTTTTGCTAGATCGGTGAGTGGAAAGTGGATATACCCAAAGTTGGACAACCATTATAATTCTTGGTGTCGTCTGTGATTGCTTGGTTAATTTTCTGTGAATAGTTCGTTAAATTTCTTATTTCGCAAAAAGGCGCACAACTCACCTATTCACCGCCCTCTAGGTGATTTAGGTAAGACAACTAATATATTTTCTGCTACCCCTAAATGGATGACCTTAACTATTTATTAAGTCTAAAGGTAAATGAAATAAAATATATTACTCCCCCTTAATATATGACTTTAAATGTTTTTTAAAGGTAAATATATTACACCCCTTAATGTAAGCTACCCACCATTAACAATAGAGTTAGTTCAAGTTCTTTTGATATTCTCCCCCTTTTGTTGTTAGCAAATGATATGAAAGTCGAAATATGAGAAAAAAGTATAGAAAGAATTTGAAAAGAATTGAATGAGAAACTTTAGAGGAAAGATATTTGACATAAATCGACATGAAAATTTTGATTTGCAATGACAAATAAAGTGAACAATGTGTATTTAATAAAATACCAAGTAATCAAAAACATTGGTAGTATCATGCCAAAAATATCTAAAGAAAGAATCGAATGTGATATATGAATATTTAAATCATTTTCAATCCAATTATCATGAGAAGAAATTTTATGACAGATAATGATGTATACAAGTTGTGATTTGGAGATAAGAACAAGTGATGTAATTAAAATCACCTGAAATTGTGAAATGTAAACACAAAACAATGACTATGCACAAGATTCCTTGACGATCATGTATGAATCTATTGCACGTTAGAGAAAAGAAAAATGGCCAGAAATGTGTGCACAAGGTACTTTATGATTCTTTTCAAGGTGCTCAACCTCACAATGCTCAAGAAGACTTATCAAGAGGTTGAGTAGTGCTTGACGGATTATCCTGAACAGATTATTAGAACAAATTATTTTTTATAGCCTTTTTTATCTTTTTCTACATCTTTTTTCATTTAGGACTCCGAATCCACTTGTATAACACAACATAATACATTTTCTAAAAATTCCATTTCAAGAAAAATAAAATTGTGCAAGATTCAATGATAAACAAGTTGTTGTTTGTATATCAAATTTGTAATGTTAAACAAAAACACATTTTTGTAGATGAAAAATGGCCAAGCACTTGTATAGTACCGAAATATGTAAATGCAAAATCATTATCAGGTATAAAATATTACTCTTATTTAGAGGCATGCAAAAACAATTTAAACCATTTACTATACACATTGTTGGAACACCCTATTACTAATTTGGGTCAGGATCACTATGTCTTTAGGAAACCTGTTTTTGACCTCTTTGTATAGATCTAAAGGTCAATTAGAATTGAGTCTAAGGGTTAGTAGTTAGGTTTGGAAGCTGCCCTCAAGACCAAGGTTTTTCAGTTTGGAGACTAAGTCATTTCGTCGAGCTCAGTACGACGAATCGTCAAACTCCAATCGACGAACGTTGAGCTCACTTCGACGGATCATCGAACTCCATTTGACGATCGCTGAGCTCAACTTCAACAAATCGTCGAACTCCATTCGACGATCTTTGAGCTCAGTTCGACGATCTTGACTCCAGTATTGATTCTTTATCTCTGAGCTCAGTTCGATGATAGTTGAGCTCAGATCGACGATCTCTGTTGCTGTCTAAGTCCAAATCGTTGAGCTCAGTTCGACGATAGTGGATCTCAGTTCGACGTTTTTCTGAAGAGTTAAATGATTTTCAAGATTCAAAATTCAGACAGTTAAGGAGTTATTGTCAGCAATTAATTCAGAAGATTTTGTAGCCATTTTCATTTATTCTGGAGCAAGTTTCAAGGGATTATCAAGGAATGTTTCATTGGACCTTCCCCCAGAAGACAATTGCAATTAAGGATGTAATTAATGACAAGCTAACGGCTATTCTGGACAGAGGATCATTTCTATTCAGAACAAAGGAATAAAATATAAGATTTTTGAATACCTAACAAGAAGAGAGTGCACAAGAAGAAGAAGAACAAAAAATATTCTCTGCAACAACTCTTCTCTGGAACAACATCTTTCTCAACAACAATCACTCAAGAGAAAAAGAAAGAGAGCTGTAGACATTCTCCGTCTCAAAGAATTCACACAAAAACACCAACACCCAAAGGAGATCAACAAATATGAAATCTTCAGATCTCTTTTGAGTCAAGTGTTCAAGGCCATCATCATTCAAGACTCCAGACACCTCACATTTCTGCTGTTGCTGAAATCATCAATTGCTGGAGATCAATTTTCTGAAGGCCTATCACCCTACAACAAAGCTTCATTTACTGAACATCTCAAGAACTCAGGGGGAGCGTTGACAACATCCACAAATCTTCACTTTGACTGTTGACAGAGAAGATCATCTCTTTCCCTCTCTCTCTCACTCTGCTGTACAGGGTTTTTCAAACTCCCTTTAAAAGTTTGTGTTTGGTTTTTAGCACCTTATCAAAAGCTCATTGGTGGCAAGACACCTGATCAAAAAATCTGGTTTGGTTTTTGAGCACCTTATCAAAAGCTCATTGATGCCCAAGACACCTGATCAACTCATCCTATAGTGGATTCCTACCTAGGGTGGTAGAAGAGTGGATGTACCCAAGTTTAGGGGAACCACTATAGCTCCTTGTGTCTTCTGGTTGCTTGTCTTTATTTTTTGTTTCTGGCTGTGATTGTTTTGTGATTAGATAGTTTCTGTGATTAGATTTATTATTTGCTTCCCTGTTCACTCAGATTACAACAACTGTTGTAAAAAGTTTTTTTAAGCACCATACTCTATTCACCCCCCCTCTAGAGTATATCAAATCTAGCTTGCACTTTCAATTGGTATCAGAGCCAGGTTGGTTAAACATACCACACCTCAGTGGTTGCACAGGCTAACACCTGAACCCAAAGATTCCTAGTTAGATCTGCTTGTTGTAGATTTTGTTATTAGAATTATTTCTTCACAAATCATGGACCAAAACAAAGATTATGCTAGCACCAGACCTACAGTGTGCAATCTATCTAAGTTTGCACTTTGGAAAGCAAGGATTAGACTATACATGAATTCTATTGATGCGGACATTTTTAATTTTGTTTTGATAGTTTGTCCAAGACCTCCAGAGAACAAAAGCACAAATGCTGTTCCACCTCCATCAGGAACAGATGTTGATATCAAGAAGTGGAAAGTAGCAGATGCAAAGGCTATGAATATCTTAGCCCAGACCATGTCTGATGACATATTCCAAAAGGTGGCTGAATGCAACTCAACAAAGGAAATCTGGGATAAGCTGTCTGAAATAGTCTCAGGATCAGCTGATGAAAGAAAGGACAGGAGATCCCATCTCATATCCCAATATGAGAACTTCAAGAAGGGAGAAGCTGAGTCAGTTGGAGATATGTATAATAGACTCAGTCTGATAGTCAATGAACTCAAGACTTTGGATAAAGAAATCTCACTAACTGAACTAAATGATAAAATCATAATATGCTTCCCAAGCACTTGAGACTCAAGGATCTGGCCAATGAAGGATGCCAGAAGTCTGAATGAGATTACAACAGAAGCTCTCTTAGGCAAGCTCAAGTCTTATGAGCTGCTCATTAAGAACAGAGAAGAAGAGCAGAAGGCTGACTCACCAGCCACAAGAAAAGAAAGGACACTAGCTTTCAAAGCAACTGAAGATCAGCTTGAAGACAAAGTCACAGGCAATGATGAGCTGCTTAGTCTACTGGCTAAAATATTTTACAAGATGGCCAGGAAGGACTTCAGGAAGAGATCATACAAAGAGCATGACAAGCCAAGGTATGATAGATCAAATAATAAAGAAATTGTTTGCTTTGGTTGTAGGAAACTATGCTATATTGTGCCTGACTGTCCAAAAAACAAAAACAAGGACAGAAGGGACAAGAAAGAAAGAAGAAAGGACAAAGACTTCAAGAAAAATGGCAATGGCAAACCCTCCTCAAGCAAGAACAAACACACAAGGAAGGGATTTGTTGCTGAATCCTGGAGAGAAACTGAAGAAGAATCAGAAGATTCATCCAGCTCCAGTGATGATGAAGATGATGCTGAAGAGAAGGAGTTCTGCATGATGGCAATCAATGCCTCTCAACACAATTCAGATGCAGAAGAGTCAGAGTCAGACTCAGAGACTCAACTTGAAGAGGCCAAGTAATTAGTTTAAAGCATTATGTTTAGACTTACTAAAATCTGAGAAGGAAATTATTTCTCTCAGAAATCAATTATCTGAACATAGTATCTTAAAGTCAGAAAACCTCAAACTCTCTGAGGAGTTGGAGTGTTGTAGGGAGCAGATAGCTTCACTGAAAGGTGAGCTATCAGAGGCCAAGAAGCTTGAAGAATCCCTTAATGGGAGAAGTATCAAGCTGATGGACATCACAAGCACAGTGAACTCCAAATTCAATAGTACACTTGGCTTGTGTGCTTCATCTAGCCAACCTATAGTTCTAACAACTCCAATTAAGTTTATTTCTGATAAAGGGAAGGGAGTTGTAGAGGTAGCTAGGAAAAATTCTGATCTACCTAAGAAAACCAAGTTCCAGAAGAAATCGTCAAACGAAGCTCGACGATCGTCGAACGCAGATCGACGATCTCAGGTAAAATCGTCGAACTCAGGACGACGATCTCTAATTCCTGAACTCTGCCACAGTCGACCGTCGAACCGAGATCGACGATCTGACCCAAGATCGTCGAACGCAGCTCAACGATCGTCGAATAGAGATCAGAGCTTTGGAAAATCTTTCAAGGGCAAATCAAAATCCAATCCTAGGGGTCCTTCATCCCAAAGCTTTAACCCATACTGAATGGATAATACCTCTAAGGAGATATCATCCTGAAGGTTATAAGAGTCAACCTGGGATGTCTTTTATTTCTGAATTTAAAGGTTATCAACCTAGGCCCAAGGTAAACTGGGTCAAAAACAAGTGAATTATTTTATGTGCAGGTGAAGACCTATCCAACATCAAACTAACAATGGTATTTGGATAGTGGGTGTTCAAAGCACATGACAGGAAATAGGGACAACCTCACATTCTTTAAAGCCAAGCTTGGACCCAAAGTCATATTTGGTGATTCAAACTTTGGACAAACTAAAGGATATGGTGCAGTCCAGATTGGGACAGTGACATTCAAGAAGGTAGCCTATGTGGAAGGACTGAAGCACATGTGGAAGGACTGAAGCACAATTTGATCAGCATCAGTCAGTTATGTGATGAAGGCTACCAGGTGACTTTCAGCAAAGCCTTATGCAAGATCAAGTCAGAGGACAACACAACTGTGTTGACAGGTAAAAGGAAAGGTAACATCTATTTAGTAGATTTTCTTTCAACAGAAGTTGATATTTTCCTGTTTAACTCTGTTAGTAGACCTAATGTATTATGACATAAGAGACTAGGACATTTAAATCTTAGAACCATTGCTAGGCTATCCAAGGACAACCTTGTTAGAGGACTACCTTCTGGCCCCTACAAGAAGGAAGGACTCTGCACGGCTTGTCAATTAGGCAAGCAAACTAAAAATAGTTTCAAGTCACTTAATAAGAGTGATTCACCTAGGATTTTGTATCTGTTACACATGGATATTTTTGGACCCATTACAGTACAAAGCTTTGGAGGGAAATCTTACACTTTAGTAGTTGTAGATGACTTCTCTAGATTCACATGAGTGTTCTTTCTGAGGAAGAAGTATGATAACTTTATGTGTTTGACAGAGTTTCTCAAATGTATACAGATTGAGTTCAATACTCACATTGCCCTGATCAGAAGTGATCATGGGACAGAGTTTGATTCTCTTCTTATGTAAGAGTTCTGTCAGAGTGAAGGGATCGGGCATACTTTCTCAGCTCCTAGAACTCCTCAACAGAATGGGGTAGCTGAAAGGAAAAATAGAACCCTTATTGAATCTGCCACTACATTGTTGTCAAATGCTCACCTTCCTCTATCTTTTTGGGCAGAGGCAGTGAACACCTCCAACTATCTGCTGAACAGAAGTTTAATACATAAATTAAAGGGCAAGACTCCCTATGAATTACTCAAAGGGAAGAAACCTAAAGTTGATTATTTTAGAATTTTTGGTTGTATCTGTTATATTCATAATAATGACAAGAGATATTTAGCAAAATTTCAAGCTAAAGCTGATGAAGGAGTGTTTCTGGGATACTCCATGATCAGTAAGGCTTATAGGGTATATAATAAATCATCTCTTAAAATTGAAGAATCTGTTCACATATCTTTTGATGAATCTAACATGTCTTTCAAGGAGAAGAACACTTCTACCATAGAACCTTTGCAGGTACATTCTCTTGCTGAAGATTTGAACAGGTTACAGATTATTCAAAATGAGGAAAGCAGTGAAGATGAAGAAGACATTCAACATCATGAAGAGTAACTTCTTGAAGAGCCAGTTGTTGTACCACAAGAGGAAACAACAACACAGGTTGGTGAACAATCAACACCCCCTGTTGATTAAGTAACATCAAGAGACCATCCAATTTCCCAAGTAATTGGAGACATCTCAGCTGGTCTGCAAACTAGAAATAAGGTCAACCAAAACCTGTTGCACACTTGCTTCCTATCTCAAATTGAACCTCAATCCATTCAAGATGCAGAGCAAGATCCACACTGGATCATTGTAATGTAAGAAGAGTTGCATCAATTTGAAAGGAACAAAGTTTGAGAACTAGTACCAAGGCCTAAGGATCACTCTATTGTTGGAACAAAGTGGGTGTTCAGAAACAAATTGGATGATCAAGGAGTTATTGTAAGGAACAAGGCAAGGCTAGTTGCTCAAGGATACGCTCAAGAAGAAGGCATAGACTATGACCAGACTTTTGCACCAGTTGGAAGATTGGAAGCCATCAGAATCTTCTTAGCTTATGCAACACACAAAGGTTTCAAAGTATACCAGATGGATGTAAAGAGTGCATTTCTCAATGGAGACATCAAAGGAGAAGTCTATGTCAGACAACCTCCAGGTTTTATCTCTCCAACCCATCCTGATTATGTTTTTAAATTGAACAAAGCATTATATAGTCTCAAGCAAGCTCCTAGAGCATGGTATGAGACCCTAGCATGCTTCCTTCTGGAAAATGAATTTATAAGGGGTAGAGTAGACCAAACTCTTTTTATTAGAACCCATAAGTCCCATACCCTACTAGTAGAGATTTATGTGGATGACATTATTTTTGGCTCTACTGATTCAAATTTGTGCAGAAGGTTCTCCAACCTAATGCATTCTAAATTTGAAATGAGTAGCATGGGTGAGCTATCCTTATTTCTAGGATTGCAAGTCAAACAACATGCTGAAGACATCTTTATTTCTCAAACCAAGTATGCAAATGAATTGGTTAAGAAATTTGGTATGTCTGAAGCATCTTGTATGAAAACACCTATGCCTACCAATGCTGTATTGGATGCTGATGAACATGAGAAACCTGTTGATCAGACAACATATAGAGAAATGATTGGCTCCTTACTGTACCTTACAGCTAGTAGACCTGACATAATGTTTGCTACATACATATGTGCTAGATTCCAAGTGAGCCGGAGAGAGTCACACCTAACATTAGTAAAAAGGATTCTCAGGTATGTTAAAAGTTGTCCAAATCTAGGTCTCTGGTATCCAAAAGATTCAGCATTTGACTTAACTGGATTTTCTGATGCTGATTATGCTGGATGCAGAATTGACAGGAAAAGCACTAGTGGAACTTGTCAGTTTCTTGGTGACAGACTTGTCTCTTGGTTTTGCAAGAAACAAACATCTGTGTCAACTTCAACTGCTGAAGCTGAATATATGGCTGCAGGTAGTTGTTGTTCACAAATATTTTGGATTCAAAACCAACTCCTAGACGATGGCTACAACTTATAGAAGTCTAAAATCTTTTGTGATAATACCAGTGCTATTTCTATAGCTCAAAATCCAGTCCTCCATAGTAGGACAAAACACATAGAAATTAGGCATCACTTCTTAAGGGATAATGTTGAAAAGAATAAAATTGAACTTCAATATATCCCAACTGATTTGCAAAGGGGAGATATTTTCACCAAACCATTGGATGAAAAGAAACACACCTTCTTCCTAAATAAGTTAGGAATGTTAGATGGAGGAAGTTTAAAATAAGTTCCAAGATTTTAAAACTCTAAAAATGACCAAGACTAGGCAAACATCTTGATTTTTCTAGTGTCTTGAGTGTTTCTGGTCTCTGAACTACGCTCGACGATTTTCCCCCAGATCGTCGAACGGAGATCAACGCTTTCCGAAATCGTCGACCAGAGTTCAGTGCTTCTTAGATAGTGTTCAACTATCTCTCCAGGTCAACGATCGTCAAACGGCGCTCGACGATTTTGTTTTCTGAACTATCGTCGAACGGAGTTCGACGCTCTCCAATATCGTCGAACGGAGATCGACGATATTGAAGACCTTTAAAATTCCTTTAGAACCCCGATCGTCGAACTGATTTCAACGATCTTTCCTTTTCTGCGTCGAACCCTAATATAAAATTCATTTTTCGGTCGTCGTTCTCTCTTTGCGCCTTCGTTCTCTCTGCAAAAAATTCTCTTTCCCTCCAAACATCTCTACACTTGGTCGTTTGTTTGTTGATTTTTGCAGGTAACTGTAACAACCCCATCCGTTCATATGGTATATTCTAGAAGGTCCGGCCGGAGCACCACAATATATATCACAAAACAGGCGGTGAAGGTACAGGATGATACCAGAGTAGCGCATCGCACCTATCACAAATCATTCTAGCGGAAGCCTAGACTACAACTGGAACTCCTCATGAATGTCCAAACATAAAACTCCACATTTTATACAGGATAGGACTGTCTTACAACATGTACAAAGAGTTGGCCTTATAGCCTTTACATGGCTTTCAAATAGTGGCCTAAAACAATTGGCGCGCAGGCCGACCACACGAAAAGAAAACACACAACATAACATAGAGCCTTCGAGGGCTCACAACAGTAGAAGTAACAACAACAGGTACATCAACCTCTATTCGTCCCGCTCGGCTCTCCAGCACCTGTACAAGGACAATCCACCCAACGGTGGCGAACAAAAGCAACGGTCAGCGTTCAGCTGACCAAATTATAACGACCCTACCCCTTCTCTCGGGGCAGCGGTATTCTTCCCTGCAAGCATATTATATCACAAGTATGGCAATATATCATCAAAATGTGCTTTCACGCATACAAGCCATCACAACCGTTCGCCACCCGGCCCAACTGTCCGTGCACTCAGGGCACATTCTTGGTGTTCTGGCAAAGCTCTTGCCCAGCACCGTATTAGGGTCAAAACCCAACGGTATATCTCTTGAGCATTTACTCCATGGCGTGCAGCCGGAGTTAGTCATCCTACACCGGGATGGCCCGTAGCCCCCCATTGTGTCATGGTGCGCAGGCCGAAGACTCTTGCTATGCGCTCCAACAGACCACACCTTTTGGTCTCACGTCGGACGGACATAGCGCAGGTTGGATCCTCCACCCCCCGTTTCTCAAATCGCCTTGCCTACTCCGAGTACAGCGTACTCATGGCTATATCAAAGGCGCGGGTTGGTCTCACCAATCCTGTTCTTGGCATTCAAGCCTGGGTATTTTGCTATACCCATTTTCTTAGCATAACAGCGGGTCTTTCCTGGGCCTCCCAGTACTTCCTGTGACTCTCTCCACAGGTGGACACCGCACAAACACAAATGTCAGTGGTCTTTCCTGGCTATCATGCCAGTACTTCCTGTTACTCGCTTCACAGGTGGACACCCTACGACATCAAGCATCACAAAGGGCCTTTCCTGGTCACACCAGTACTTCCTGTGCCTCATTCACAGGTTGGACCCAAAAACATCACATGGCTATTTTTCCTGGGCTACCACCCCAGTACTTCCTGCTACTCCTTTTCGTAGGCATAACCCGTAGACTCCTTAAACTACACGTTATCACGGAGTCTTCTCCGGTTCGTATGCAACATCACCAATCCAGACTAACCTGTCCAGATGGGCTTCACACAACATGCCTATTCCGTACTCCAGTTCCGGATCTATATGCTAACAAAGGTGATATCAAGTATCCACCTAAAGATTCCCAAATCAGCCACCTCTTGGTGGGGGAAATCACAAGATATGCCAAAAGGAAGCCTTCACATGGCTAGGAAGAAAAGTCGTTACCCTTGACGACCGCTTCGGTGCCATGACCTCAAAGCTTGCTTGAAAGGCTCGCAAGAGCGTTTCCTCCGCAACGCCGGCTTCGGATTTCTCGTCGGTAAACCGTAGCACCACCAGCAGCAGCCCTTCCCCTTCTTCCTCCTCCTTTCTCTCTCTCTTTCTTTCTTAACTTGAAGAAAGATCAAGGCCAAATAAAATGAAAACCACTTCTCAACTTTCGACCTTTAAGAAAAAGAGGAATAAGCTTCAGCCCTTGGATCCCAGCTGAAGGAATGGACGACCAGAAACTTGCCAAAAATGCTAAATTTGACCTGACACGGCCTGTTACACGGTAGTGTCCTAGGCCGTGTGCCTCAAGCGGTGGTCAACCGACTTATCCAAACCAGTGACACGCCCATGAGACACGCCCGTGTCATGGGCCGTGTCACCAACACGCCTTCGAACATGCCCGTGTCTGTGGCCGTGTGCCTGGTCGAAAAAATCCCAAATCATCCCGAGACTTCACACGGCCTGTGACACGCCCGTGTCCCAGGCCGTGTGCCCAGACACGACACAAAGACACGCCCTGTCGAAATGCTTCGTCGAGCTGAGTTCGTCGATCCGATTTGACACGCCTTGTGACAGGCCCGTGTCACAGGCCGTGTGCAACTTCTCGACATTCGACACCCATGTTTCGACACTCATGTCTCGACACTCGACGATCGTCGGGTAACAGTCGTCGAGCACACGACACGGCCTTGGACACGCCCGTGTCCTGGGCCGTGTGTCTCCTCTCGACACATCGTCGAGCGAAAAATCATCGACAGCGAGGCCGATCGTCGACACAACCTCGACACGCCCTGCGACACACCCGTGTCGCAGGCCGTGTCCGCTGACACGCCCTGGGACACGCCCATATCCCAGGCCGTGTCACCCAAAAATTCCTGTTTCAGCAATTTGGACTGTTACAATCCTCCCCTCCTACAGGAAATTTCGTCCTCGAAATTCAGACACAGGAAGGCAACAGTAAACAGCAAGAAATATGTTACAACATACAAAATTTTATGTTACAACATATTTTCTAGAGATTACGGGAAAACAGCTCAGGGAACTCTTCTCGCATGGTTTGCTCGCGCTCCCATGTCAGTTCCTCACGGCCGCAGTTGTCCCACCGGACTTTCACCGTGGCGACCGTCTTGTTCCTCAACTGTTTTTCGGCTCGATCTTCGATCTGAATGGGTCTAACTTTCGTTGTTAGCCCATACTCCACCAGCACACGATCATCCGCGATCACTTGAGCTGGATCTTTCACGGCCTTCCGAAGCACCGAGATGTGAAATACATCATGTAATCCACTCAAGTCTGCCGACAGAGCTAGCCGATAAGCCGCTTCGCCAACTCGCTCAACCACTTCAAAAGGACCCAAATATCTTGGACTCAACTTTTTCAATCGTCGAATCCTGGAGACACCTTTTCATGGCTTGATCTTCAAGTAGACCCAATCGCCAATCACAAATTCCACGTTCCGGTGCTTGGCGTTGTAGTACTTTGCTTGTCGATCTTGAGCAATAAGCAATTTCTCTCGAATAGTCCGGATGGTTGAGTTTGCTTCATCAACCTCATTTGGTTTAAAAACCCGAGCTTCGCCTGCTTCTACCGACACTTCCTTCCATATAGAGCTTCATATGGTGCCATCCCAATGCTCGCCTGGTAGCTGTTATTATATGCAAACTCTACCATATAGAGATGATCTTCCCATCTCTTTCCGAAGTCAAGGGCGCACATTCGGAGCATGTCCTCCATTGTTCTGTTGGTACGTTCAGTTTGGCCATCCGTTTGGGGATGAAAGGCCGTACTGAAAGTTAACTTCATGCCCAACAGTCGGTGAACTAGCCTCCAATCATTTGTCGTGAATCGCCCATCTCGATCACTTACGATGCTCCGAGGAACACCGTGAAGCCGCACAATCTGGTCAACATATAACTTTGCCAAACTTTCCACTGAATCATCCCGCCTGTTCGGGAGAAAATGTGCCACTTTCGTTAGCCGGTCAACAATCACCCAGATGGAATCATTTCCTCGCTGCGATCTGGGCAACCCGTGCACAAAATCCATGGAAATATCATCAAATTTCCACTCTGGGATCGGCAGTGACTTCAAATAACCGCTCGGCTTTTGGCATTCCGCCTTCACCATTGCACATGTTTGGCATTTAGAGACATAAAGGGCAACATCTTTCTTGAGCCCTGGCCACCAGAATAGCTTCTTCATATCGTTGAACATCTTCGTGCTCCCGGGGTGAATGGAATACTTTGTATAATGCGCTTTATACATCAATTCTTCCCTCAATTTCCCCACATTTGGGACGCACAAACGGTCCTCTTTTCGCAAAAGACCGTCAATCCAGGTGAATTTGCCCTCTGGCCCTTCATTCACATAGCGTAAGAGATCTTCATCCAACTCCGTTGCCCGTCGAACTCGGTCCGCAAGGTCACATTGCACCTCGATCCAGTTCAAACATGCCGTGGCAGTGGAAATCTTGTCTACACAATAGATCTCTAATGCCTCCAACTCCTGGATAAGACGTTGATCATGCCTTTGTAACCAATTCGCTCTAGCCGGAACCCGCCGACTCAAGGCATCCGCGACAACATTCCCCTTCCCCGGCGTATAGTGAATCTCGAAAGTGTAGTCCCCAAGGAACTCCAACCACCTTCGTTGTCGCATGTTCAAGTCTTTCTGCTCCAAAAGATACTTTAGGCTCTTATGATCGGTATAGATCTCCACCTTCACACCATAAAGGTAGTGTCGCCACAACTTGAGTGCAAAAATCACCGCCGCTAGTTCCAAATCATGGACGGGATAATTTCGCTCATGCACCTTCAGCTGGCGTGAGCCATAAGCAATAACCTTTCCCTTCTGCAGAAGAACGCAGCCTAAGCCGCTCCCTGAGGCATCACTATAAATCACAAATCCATCGGTTCCACATGGCGAAGACAACACCGGCGCCGTGGTCAACCGACTCTTCAGCTCTTCAAAAGCTCGTGCGCAATCTGGCGTCCAAACGAACTTCTGATCTTTTCGCGTCAGTTTGGTTAGCAGCAAAGCGATCCGCGAGAAGTTTTCCACAAATCTTCTATAGTAGCCCGCAAGTCCAAGAAAACTCCTGACCTCGGCCACGGAAGACAACATTGACCACTCCTGTATGACCCTTATCTTCGCTGGATCCACTGCAATGCCCGCTCCACTCACCACATGGCCTAAAAATGCCACTGACGATAGCCAAAACTCGCACTTCGAGAACTTGGCATAGAGCAGATTTTGCCTCAACGTCTTCAACACCAACCGCAAGTGAATCTCATGCTCGGCTTTGGACTTTGAGTACACCAGGATGTCATCAATGAACACAATCACAAATAGATCCAGGTACTCACGAAAAATACGGTGCATCAGATCTATAAACACCGAGGGCGCATTGCACAGTCGAAATGGCATGACTGTGAATTCATAGTGCCCATAACGCGTTCCAAATGCGGTTTTGGGAATGTCACCTTCCCGAATTCTTAACTTGTAATAACCAGCCTTCAGGTCCAACTTTGAATAGACGGTCGAGCCCACCAGCTGATCGAATAATTCATCAATCTGGGGTATCAGATACTTATTCTTCTCGGTCAGCTTATTCAGTTCACGGTAATCAATACACAACCGCAACCCACCATCTTTCTTATTTACAAAAAGCACAGGCGCGCTCCAAGGTGACATACTTGGGCGTATATAACCTTGCTCCAGCATTTCTTGAAGTTGAACCTTCAATTCAGCCATCTCTTTTGGCGCAACGCGATATGGCGAGCGGGCCACAGGTTTCGCACCTGGCACCAACTCGATCGTGAAGTCAATCTCCCGCTGGGGTGGTAGCCCAGCGAGATCCATGGCAAACACATCTGTAAATTCTGCCACAATAGGAACCTCGCACAAACTGGCCTTAGGCGCAACAGCCTGAATTAGTGCAAAATAACACTCCGCACCCTTCCGAACAGCCTTGACTACCTGGAGTGCAGACATCAACATCCCGCCCACTCCTCGCATACCCGCGAACTTTGTCTCCTGTTCGGTATTCTGGCCCAACGTGATTTCTTTGGACTGGCAATCAATCATAGCATGTTGCTCCACAAGCCAATCCATCCCAAAAATCACATCGAATTTCGATATTGGCAAAACAAATGCAGTTAAATAAAAATCCCGACTTCCTAACTGAACCGCCACATCGCAAGCTTGATCCGCAAGCATCCAACAGCCATTCGGCAACACCACTCTGACGCTATCTGTCTTTGCACGACTGGGTATCCCAAGCCGCGTAATAAATTCGCTAGACAGAAAAGAATGCGATGCACCCGTATCAAACAGTGCTCGCGCCAGCGTGTCCCGAATCATCACAAAGCCTATGACAAACATGTCACACACAAACCGCAAACATAGGGGTAGTAAGCAAAGCAGACAAACACTAGCATATGCACAACTAAACTCATACCTGTGACCACGTCACTCTGCTTGATGGCCTCTTACAGGCCAAGATTGTACACCCCGGGTTGCGCATGCGAGGCAGAGGAATCCACCACCGCCTTTCCTTTTTCCGCATAAGATGCTACCGCCTTCTTTTCACTCTTTGGCGGCATCCTACAATCTCGCACAATATGCCCCATTCGGCCACAATTGAAGTAGATCCGAGTATCTGGCTTGGAGGTCGCCCCTGACGTTGCTCCCGTTGCAACGGATGAAGGAGCTTGTCCACTAGGCTTGGACTTCTTGCCCCATCTCTTCTTATAAAATGTTTTTCCCGATCGGGGCGCCTTCCACTCCGGTTGGGCCACAGCCAAAGCTCTCTTCCCTTGCACCCTTTTCATATCCTTCTCCAGCGCGCTCGCAGTATCAACCAATGCTTGGAAACCTTGGTTCACAGAACTTGACACAAGGAACCTCAGCTCGTCCCTCAGTCCTTCATAGAACCTATTGGTCTTCCTCTGTTCATCGGCAAATATAGAACCCGCATACCGCCCCAAGCGAGTAAATTCATGCAGGTAGACATCCACACTGCCATCACCTTAGGTCAACCGTTGGAATTCATTTTCCATGGCTATCCGCTGAGCCGCAGGAAGGTGCTTCGCTAGGAAGAGTCTGGAGAATTCTTCCATCGATACTTGGGTTAACGGACGACCCGCCAAATGATGCAACTCCATCTCATCCCACCATAATCGAGCTTCTCCTTCAAGTAAGAAGGTAACTAAGGTAACTTTCTGATGCTCCGCCGTTCCAATCGCCGTCATCACTCGCTTGACACGTGATAGCCAATCCTCAGCCTGCGTCGGAGTTCCCGCTCCCGAGAATGTAGACGGATGGAAACTCATAAACCGCGTTAGTTGCTTCTCAGCCGCTCGAGGAGCCACATCCACGACAGGTTCAGGCCTTGCCGCCACCTGTTCTGGCCTCACAGCCGCTTGTTCCTGCCTAAGTGGCTGGCCTTGGATCATGGTAAATAAGGCCTCCGCAACTAACCGCACATGTTCCGCAGACGGTGGAGGTGTAGGCACCGCGGCTGGTGCCGTACTTTCATCAGAACGCTGGGGCTCAGACGGCCCAGCTCCACTTCGTGTCACCTAAAGGTTGACAAGACACACACATTAGCGGTCGTACCCAAGCAAACAACACAAAATAAGAACACACAGGTTCCTTAAACACATCAAGTTTGAATTCCTATCATGGACATTCAGGAGTTCCTCCGTAGACTGTGGTTTGCACAAACACGTGCTCGCCACCCCACAAAAGAAGGCGGCCACGACTTCGAGAGGGAAAGACCAAGACAACCGATACCAAAAATGTAACAACCCCATCCATTCATATGGTATATTCTAGAAGGTCCGGCCAGGGCCCCACAGTATATATCACAAAACAGGCGGTGATGGTACAGGATGATACCAGAGTAGCGCATCGCACCTATCACAAATCATTCTAGCGGAAGCCTAGACTGCATCTGGAACTCCTCATGAATGTCCAAACATAAAACTCCACATTTTATACAAGATATGACTGTCTTACAACAAGTACAAAGAGTTAGCCTTATGGCCTTTACATGGATTTCAAACAGTGGCCTAAAACAATTGGCGCGCAGGCCGGCCACACGAAAAGAAAACACATAACATAACATAGAGCCTTCGAGGGCTCACAACAGTAGCAGCAACAACAGCAGGTACATCAACCTCTATGCATCCCGCTCGGCTCTCCAGCACCTGTACAGGGACAATCCACCCAACGGTGGCAAACAAAAGCAACGGTCAGCGTTCAGCTGACCAAATTATAACGACCCTACCCCTTCTCTCGGGGCAGCGGTATTCTTCCCTGCAAGCATATTATATCACAAGTATGGCAATATATCATCAAAATGTGCTTTTACGCACACAAGCCATCACAACCGTTCGCCACCCGGCCCAACGGTCCGTGCACTCAGGGCACATTCTTGGTGTTCTGGCAAAGCTCTTGCCCACCACCGTATTAGGTCACAACCCAACGATACATCTCTTGAGCATTTACTCCATGGCGTGCAGCCGGAGTTAGTCTTCCTACACCGGGATGGCCCGTAGCCCCCCATTGTATCATGGCGCGCAGGCCGAAGACTCTTGCTATGCGCTCCAACAGACCGCACCTTTTGGTCTCATGTCGGACGGACATAGCGCAAGTTGGATCCTCCACCCCCGGTTGCTCAAATCGCCTTTCCTACTCCGAGTACAACGTACTCATGGCTATATCAAAGGCGCAGGTCGGTCTCACCAATCCTGTTCTTGGCATTCAAGCCTGGGTATTTTGCTATACCCATTTTCTTAGCACAACAGCGGGTCTTTCCTGGGCCTCCCAGTACTTCCTGTGACTCTCTCCACAGGTGGACACCGCACAAACACAAATGTCAGGTGTCTTTCCTGGCTATCATGTCAGTACTTCCTGTTACTCGCTTCACAGGTGGACACCCTATGACATCAAGCATCACAAAGGGCCTTTCCTGGTCACACCAGTACTTCCTGTGCCTCATTCACAGGTTGGACCCAAAAACATCACATGGCTATTTTTCCTGGGCTACCACCCCAGTACTTCCTGCTACTCCTTTTCGCAGGCATAACCCGTAGACTCCTTAAACTACACGTTATCACGGAGTCTTCTCCGGTTCGTATGCAACATCACCAATCCAGACCAACCTGTCCAGATGGGCTTCACACATCATGCCTATTCCATACTCCAGTTCCGGATCTATATGCTAACAAAGGGGATGTAAAGTATCCACCTAAAGATTCCCAAATCAGCCACCTCTTGGTGGGGGAAATCACAAGATATGCCAAAAGGAAGCCTTCACATGGCTAGGAAGAAAAGTCGTTACCCTTGACGACCGCTTCGGTGCCATGACCTCAAAGCTTGCTTGAAAGGCTCGCAAGAGCGTTTCCTCCGCAACGCCGGCTTCGGATTTCTCGTCGGTAAACCGCAGCACCACCAGCAGCAGCCCTTCCCCTTCTTCCTCCTCCTTTCTCTCTCTCTTTCTCTCTTAACTTGAAGAAAGATCAAGGCCAAATAAAATGAAAACCACTTCTCAACTTTCGGCCTTTAAGAAAAAGAGGAAGAAGCTTCAGCCCTTGGATCCCAGCTGAAGGAATGGACGGCCAGAAACTTGCCAAAAATGCTAAATTTGACCTGACACGGCCTGTGACACGGCCGTGTCCTAGGCCGTGTGCCTTAAGCGATGGTCAACCGACTTATCCAAACCAGTGACACGCCCATGGGACACGCCCGTGTCATGGGCCGTGTCACCAACACGCCTTCGAACACGCCCGTGTCTGTGGCCGTGTGCCTGGTCGAAAAAAATCCCAAATCATCCCGAGACTTCACACGGCCTGTGACACGCCCGTGTCCCAGGCCGTGTGCCCAGACACGGCACAAAGACACGACCTTTTGAAATGCTTCGTCGGGCTGAGTTCGTCGATCTGATTTGACACGCCCTGTGACACGCCCGTGTCACAGGCCGTGTGCAACTTCTCGACACTCGACACCCACGTTTCGACACTCATGTCTCGACACTCGACGATCGTCGGGTAACAGTCGTCGAGCACACGACACGGCCTTGGACACGCCCGTGTCCTGGGCCGTGTGTCTCCTCTCGACACATCGTCGAGCGAAAAATCGTCGACACCGAGGCCGATCGTCGACACAACCTCAACACGCCCTGCGACACGCCCGTCTCGCAGGCCGTGTCCGCTGACACGCCCTGGGACACGCCCGTGTCCCAGGCCGTGTCACCCAAAAATTCCTGTTTCAGCAATTTGGACTGTTACAGTAACAATAGCCGTCTCAGTTGCCGTTCTAGCCGTAATGAAGTTTGATGCATGATTTGATATAGACATGGAGTCTTTCAGCACCAGTGTTCAAATCTTCCAAGACATTCTGGAACTGTTCAAGGAATAAAAGCTAGTCACCATCATGTCCACAAGAATCAAATTGGCTGCTGATGAGATTAAGGAGTGGGTGTATACTGCCCACAACCAGGACCAAAATACAGTGGTTGGTTTAATTTCTGGAACCCAGGTCCCTCTGACTTATACTATTCTGACAGAGATTTTTGGATTGAATTCTGGAGAGGATTCTGCTGAGTTGTCATGAGAAGCATTTTCTGATTTATTTGCTAGAATGGGTCATTCTGATGCAAACCCTAGCAAGCTGCTGAAAAAGAACTTAGGTGTTGAATATAGGTTTTTAGCTGATGTAGTGGGAAAGGTTCTATTGGCCAAGCATTCGGCACATGATACCATCTCCAGGTATCAGCTGTGTTTGATGGGTGCTATTGTGGATAAGAAGCAGTTAAACTGGGGAGAGATTTTCTATGACCTGATTAAGAAGAAAATAAATAAGAATTTTGTGAATTATGGAAGGATTCTATGGATGTTTCTCCAAAACAGATGCCATGCACTGCTAGTCTCATCTGGGATGCACATCAATGCCTCTAAGAGGCTGTCCTGTGCCCTATTTGGCAAATGGGACAGACAAATAGTGAAGCCTAGCAGGCCCTCTGCAAGCACCACTTCAGGCATAAGGACTCTTGCAGTCACTTCCCCTCAAGTCTCTGCCCCTGCAGAAGACTTGCCTGCTGCTTCTCCTCCTCCAACTCTTATTCCATCTCCACCAGTCACCTCCACCATTCAAATTTCATCCACCATCATTATTTCCAGCCCATCTCCTACATCAATTCCATCTCCAATTCCTACACTCACAGAAGAACCATTTCATCCATTACATCACTACCCTCATCCAGACATTGACACATCATCCAACATTCCATCTTTCACACTTCTAGATGACTCCTTTATGGATGATTCACCTTCATCCCCTCCTGATCCACCCTCTTCATCCACATCTTACCAACAACTTCTGCAAGATATCATTGATCAACCCTCCTTCACACCTTCTATCTCCATTCCACTATCTTTAATTTCAACAATCCCCTCACCTCAACCTTCCTTTCCCCCATCCACCAGCTCTCCACCAACATCACCAGTTGCTCCACCTACAGTCTCTACCTCTGCTCACATCCCTGTTGAGCATGTAGATCTTCCAGCCTTAGCTGACAGACTTTATGAGCTGATAGCTCCCAGGCTATCACTTTTGTTGGAGACCTCCATGGCTCCACTCCTAAACTCAGTTGCAGACCTTTCTGCCAGGCTATCTTCTCTCATTCCTCAGACAATCCCTTCATCTGGGTGCCTTGATCCAGTCTTGACTGAATCTAGGCAGGGGGAGATGCCTCATGAGGTGGTAAGATTGTCTGCTGCTGCCATTTCTTCAGTCCCTGCTGTTGCTGCTGTCTCTTCAACTCAAGCTCCAGTTTCAACAACACCACAGGTCGCAGTTTTCTCAGTGGACCTCAGGTCCCTGCTTTCAGTTTTTGATTCAGTATATTTCAACTGTCTTCCAGTAAGCACTGCAGTCCAACCATATGAGGATCTCTCCAAGGCCATTGTGCCCCTCTCAAGCTGTGATACCAGCTTAATTAGATCCTATATAAATTCCCTATATACTGCTGAATCTTCTATTTCCATTGCTCTTACTACTGCTACTCCTGGTGACAATAATGTTGCTGTTTTTGTTGCTGCTGCTGATATTGTTGATAGTGCTAACAATTCTGTTGATTCAATCTCTAAGGATATACATATGATAGAGGCACATGACTTTGAGCCTGCTATCACTACTGATGTTTTTGTATCTGAAAGTAGTGTTTCTGAAACTGTTATCTCTGTATCTGCTGTTGCCCTAGTTACTGCTGTTACTACTACTGCTGCTACAACTGCTGTCACCACTGTTACATCTGCTCCAACCCAATAACAGAAAGATTATCTGAAAAAGATTGACGCTTTATATGATGAGCAAAGCTCTAAAAGTGATCAGTTTAGGACTGATTCTGATGATTCTTCTACTACTATAGCCAGGAAAAGAAAAGGAAGAAGCAATGCAATGAAAAGAGTTCCTCCAGCTAAAGTCAAAGATACCAATGATATTCCTTACTACATTCTTCATGACTGCCCTATAACTGAACATTAGATGCAATATTCCAAGAATCAACTAAAAGCTATGAAGAAGAAGAGGAAGTATAAGAAAGGTTCCTCTCAGTTCCATCATCCTCCTCCACCTCCTCCTCCTGATGCAGGTGCAGGTGGTAGCTCTGCTGTTCATCCTTCTGCTAGAAGTCAAACCCCCTATCAGCCTCAAGGAAGATCTCAATATAGGGGGAGCTAATCCAGAGGATATCAATCTAGGAGAGGAAATTATAGAGGAAACTAAAGGGAATTCCAAGTTTACTCCAAAGGCTATTCTAGACAGCATCCATACTCAAGGGAAGGACAAGCTTCATCTGATACAACTTCAGGCCCTTTTCCCTATAAGTTGAAAGAATTAGTCTCATCCAGAGCTCCTCCAGATAATCCTTCCAACAGATATGAGCCTCCGGTGCCTTTTGAGGATCCAGAGAATAATCCTACTGTATGGACTGCTAGAATGAAGGAATTAGCTGCCTTGGATCAAATTAAGAAAGCCAGAGAGCAAGGCAAGGACACCTCCAGCATTACTACCTTGTCAGAACAAAGAAAGAAGGAACTTGAAAGATATGCTTCTAGCAGGTTTTTTGATTCTGAAAGATACATGGAGCTGCACCCTGAAGCTGTGGTACCAAGGCCTAAACAACAAACTTCTTTAGGTGCAGCTGATGATAGAAGATCAAAGAAGGAAGCTCTTGATCCAAATAGAGAAATAAAACTTATAAAGAGCAAAGAGAAAGAGTAATTCTGTAAGGTGACAATTATTCTGATTTATGATCTGTCTGAGATATATCTGTGCTTCTGCAATGTCTTGTTTATTGCATTTTTGCTTTGTATATTGTTGCTTTTATTTCAATTTCTGTAAATAGTAATCCTAACCCAAATAGGGGGAGATTGTTGGAACACCCTATTACTAATTTGGGTCAGGATCACTATGTCTTTAGGAAACCTGTTTTTGACCTCTTTGTATAGATCTAAAGGTCAATTAGAATTGAGTCTAAGGGTTAGTAGTTAGGTTTGGAAGCTGCCCTCAAGACCAAGGTTTTTCAGTTTGGAGACTAAGTCATTTCGTCGAGCTCAGTACGACAAATCATCGAACTCCAATCGACGATCGTTGAGCTCACTTCGACGGATCGTCGAACTCCATTCGACGATCGCTGAGCTCAACTTCAACAAATCGTCGAACTCCATTCGACGATCTTTGAGCTCAGTTCGACGATCTTGACTCCAGTATTGATTCTCTATCTCTGAGATCAGTTCGACGATAGTTGAGCTCAGATCGACGATCTCTGTTGCTGTCTAAGTCCAAATCGCTGAGCTCAGTTCGACGATAATGGAGCTCGGTTCGACGTTTTTCTGAAGAGTTAAATGATTTTCAAGATTCAAAATTCAGACAATTAAGGAGTTATTGTCAGCAATTAATTCAGAAGATTTTGTAGCCGTTTTCATTTTTTCTGGAGCAAGTTTCAAGGGATTATCAAGGAATGTTTCATTGGACCTTCCCCTAGAAGACAATTGCAATTAAGGATGTAATTAATGACAGGCTAACGGCTATTCTGGACAGAGGATCATTTATATTCAGAACAAAGGAATAAAAGATAAGATTTTTGAATACCAAACAAGAAGAGAGTGCACAAGAAGAAGAAGAACAAAAAATATTCTCTGCAACAACTCTTCTCCGGAACAACATCTTTCTCAACAACAATCACTCAAGAGAAAAAGAAAGAGAGCTGTAGACATTCTCTGTCTTAAAGAATTCACACAAGAACACCATCACCAAAAGGAGATCAACAAATCTAAAATCTTCAGATCTCTTTTGAGTCAAGTGTTCAAGGCCATCATCATTCAAGACTCCAGACACCTCACATTTCAGCTGTTGCTGAAATCATCAATTGCTAGAGATCAATTTTCTGAAGGCCTATCACCCTACAACAAAGCTTCATTTCCTGAACATCTCAAGAACTCAGGGGGAGCTTTGACAACATCCACAAATCTTCTCTTTGACTGTTGACAGAGAAGATCATCTCTTTCCCTCTCTCTCTCTCTCACTCTGCTGTACAGGGTTTTTCAAACTCCCTTCAAAAGTTTGTGTTTGGTTTTTGAGCACCTTATCAAAAGCTCATTGGTGGCAAGACACCTGATCAAAAAATCTGATTTGATTTTTGAGCACCTTATCAAAAGCTCATTGGTGCCCAGGACACCTGATCAACTCATCCTGTAGTGGATTCCTACCTAGGGTGGTAGAAGAGTGGATGTACCCAAGTTTAGGGGAACCACTATAGCTCCTTGTGTCTTCTGGTTGCTTCTCTTTATTTTTTGTTTCTGGCTGTGATTGTTTTATGATTAGATAGTTTCTATGATTAGATTTATTATTTGCTTCCCTGTTCACTCAGATTACAACAACTGTTGTAAAAAGTTTTTTTTAAGCACCATACTCTATTCACCCCCCTCTAGAGTATATCAGATCTAGCTTGCACTTTCACACATATCCACTATAAAAGAGAAAATATTCAAAGCATGAAGGTTTGTATGAAATATTATATGAGACTTGAGAAAATGAAAATAACATTGAACTACTTTCGAAAAGTACAAACCAAAAAACTAGAGTTGAAGTCATATGTCTAAACTATGTGTAATATACAATAAATAAGA
This sequence comes from Platanthera guangdongensis, assembly GCA_039583875.1. Taxonomy (NCBI): domain Eukaryota; kingdom Viridiplantae; phylum Streptophyta; class Magnoliopsida; order Asparagales; family Orchidaceae; genus Platanthera; species Platanthera guangdongensis. Next base: position 165,372,142 of record CM077150.1, on the reverse strand, counting down.
GTAGATAGAGAAATGTAATTTTGAAGAACCAAGTCACTATCACGAGCGATAGCGATATCGCGTTATGATAGTGAGCTTTATATAAAAGGGCAGACTTCAGTCTATAAATCATTCTTCTCACCTTTTCATGTAACCCTAACACAAGAAATGACGGTGACGCTTATGGTTTCTTTAGATCTAAGGTATTCTTCATTATTTTTATTGAATTTTTTTTAGATCTTCATTTAAGTTGCAATTGTGAGAGTTCTTTGGGATTAAAAAGTGTTTTTATGAAGAAACATTTGGGAATTAAAGAGATTTGATATGGTTTTAAGAAAACTTACGAATTAGGGTTAGATTTGCATATATCTTGTAGATCTCTAGCGTATATCATATTTTTTTAGGTTTGTTTTTGAGTGTGTGTAGCCTTAGATACAGGGATCTGAAATATTTGATCGGAATTTTTGGATGGAGAAGCTTAACGGCTATAGCCCGACGACAGTCACTGTCTCCTGGTGGTAGTAAAACATCTCCTTTTAATCGATTTTTCTGATAATTCCTGGAATGGCTTTCAGTTCAAGAGCAAGAAAGAGTTCTTCTAGAAATCCACATTCATCTTACCAATCCTTTTTAGGTGATAGGAAAAGTGGCAATATGTATTTCTAGAATAGTTTAGTTCAACATTCCTCGTGACGCACATATGTATGATCTTCTAGCATAGGTAGGTATAATGTCTACGATAATATTGGATATATTTTATTCTGTATATGTGAGGGATTTTTTATAATCAATTGGAAGATCCCGCACACTCTGGGTTGATTGGAGGAGTGCAATCTCATATCCAAAGAGGTATAGTTGAGATCAGTCATGCGGACTTAAGGAATGAGTTTTGTTTAATTGATTGTGATAATGTGCTTTATATATTGGAGAATTATTGCAAGGATAGAGATTGGGCACGGGCAAATATACTTCTCCATAGAACTACAACAAAAACAGTGATCCAATCCACAATGACTCTCACTCTTGATGCATACATGGTGCAAGACATACTTAGGAATGCTATATTATTGAAGGGAGGAGATACTAGGAAGATCACTGTGTAACACCTCCGTCGGTCGCGTAAAATATAATAGAAGGTCTGGTCAGGGCCCCATGCCATATTCCACGGACAGTCAGTGGAGTTATAGGTTAATATTAAAACAGACCAAACGAATCCAAACTCTGAACATTCTAGAAAAAGCTTCAAGGGTTATTAGAACTCAAGCAACAAGAATCTCCACTATATAAAACGACATCGAAATTTTATAAAAATACACCAAAATTTGCGGCCTTAAGGCTGTACAATTATTTTTTTCTTCACAAGAGTAATTTACAAACATCAGCACGCAGGCCGGCCACACATGAAAATAGTAAAATATCTTCGCTTGGCATTCATGTGCTGACTTAGCACCAAAGGGCTGCACCCACTATTTCCCGCTCGGCTCTCCAGCACCTGCATGGAGATATTCCACTAGCAAGGTGGCAAAAAAGGCAACAGTCAGTGTTAGCTGACCAATTTATAACGACCCTACCCCATTATCGGGGCTGCGATATTCCTTCCCTATAGGCATAGTATTCATATATAGATATATCACATGAAGGTACAACTCAAGAACCATTCCATTTATCACAAACATTTGCATCAACTACCAAACGTTTCGTCCACTTAGGGCACATTATCAGTGTACTAGAAATACCCAGCCATGCCACCATTTAGAGGTCTGAGACTTAACGGTCAACAATAAGCATCTCTAGTCCTTATGGCTCATGGCCTAAGACTCTCATTATGCCAATGATGACATCCAATTGCTTTAGGAAATCAAGCCCAGAGTGACATAACATAGGTTACAGTTCAACCCTTTTCTCATTGCTCATATCTCCATATCATTGATGGCAGCCGAAGCAATCAAACCCATGATAAGACTCAGGTTAGCTTCCCCTTGCCCGTATTTTCAAAATGGCTCTCACGACCACCAAAGCTGGGCACACAAGCTCATAGCTCACCTGCTAGCCACATAGTCTCTGCGAGATAGGCTTCACAAGAACAATGTTACCAGGGATCTATCACCAGCTATAGCCACTATCGCCTGACGTTAATAACAAAATACCTTTTTTGTCCCAAGACTTGGACATAACTGGAACATCTGTCTAGAAAACATGCAGTTTCCTGCAGTGCCAGAAACTGGACATTCACAATATATATAGCTCACCAAGAGCTATCGCTAGTGATATCCACTATCGCTCGGCGATATCCATAGTTATTGAAAATTTTGGTAAATTCTGGTTATTTTCCTGGAGCGCATCTCCAGTACTTCCTATTACTCAATTCATAGGCACAACCCTCAGACTCCATAAATTACTCGTTTATACTCGGAGTCTTCTCCAACATGCAAATTAAAACATCACCAATCCAGACCAACCTATCCGGATGGGCTTCACATAACATGCCTATTATGTACTATGATTTTTGGATTCTATATGATATCACGTATCAACCCATTGAAATCCCTCCTTTTTCCACCTTTTGGTGAGGGATTCCGTGTATGAAAAAGTATGACTTCACTTGTCTAAGAAGGAAGATCGTTACCCTCATAGATCATTTTGGAGTCATGATCAAGTCTTCTATCCAGATGGAAATGATCTCCTTGCTTTCCTCTTTACAGATCTTGCCTCAGCTCTTGAGAGGTAGAAGGATTACTCGAGTCAAAGACTTAGAGAATTTTTCTGGGAGATGAAATCTAGTTACTCGAGTACTAGAGATGGACTACTCGAGTAGTAGATAGACCATTCGAGTACATGAACATGACTACTCGAGTGGGGTAACAACAACATGAGAACTGTCCTTCTGTAGCTCGAGACAAAGGACTTATCTACTCGAGTGGTTAACATGACTACTCGAGTAAAGTACTTAGAATAAATTTTGAGAGGAAAAACTGTTAACTCGAGAATAAGAGAAAGTCTACTTGAATAATGGACATGGCCACTCGAGAGCTATGTTCAGACTACTTGAGAGTCATTTTCCTTACTCGAGTACAGACAGAATTACTCCTACTATTTACTAAGTGTTCAACTCGAGTACTTAAACTTCTACTCGAGTGAAAGACTTAGAAAAATTTTCCTTCAAGAGAATTTTCCTTGCTTCAATAAAATCACCAACACTTCTTTCTCCAATCAATCCTAGTTCTTGAAAAATGAAGTGTATCCCAATAGAGAGGCTACACATGAGTCAACACCATGGATCACACAATGAGGGATTACCTTGTATGGTCCAGTTTTTAGTGACTCATTATAGACTGACATTGGTCTACACTTGACAATTTAGTCCTGTAAACACATAACTCAAACAATACATCAAATACAATTTAATTCATCTTAGTTCAAGGGTGACTTCACCAAATCTGGGTTATTGTGGATACAATACCCAACATCATCATAACCGACATCCGACCAAAACCCAAGACTAAACCCAAATACCAAGACTCAAACACTTCCCAAAAAAAATGGGACAAAATACCCAAAAGTAACCCCTAAGGACCAAACCCGCCGAATCAGACAAAAATGGAAAAAACATCAAAGTCCTGGCTAATTCGCCGAGTATACCCGATGAATAGAGGTGATACTCGACGAATTCCACACTAATCGGCGAAATAGACCATACAATATTCGACGAAATAAAATGATACACGTCGAATCTTACTTGTCAACTTTACAAAGTTCGATGATTGACGATACTCAGCAAATCCTACAATACTCGGCGGAAATGGAATAAAGATACTTGACGAATTACCCCCAGATACCCGCCGAATTTTACATAGTAAAAATGACAATATTCGACGGTTGACGATACTCGGCTAATTTCGATACTCGCCGAAATTGTCAGCCTATATTCGACGAAAATCCCTTAGACTAGTCTACTATACTTGCCGAATCCCGACACCTATACTCGACGAATTACCACCTGATACCCGCAAAATTCTACTTTATCTGCTAAACATAGCTTTCAAGGTTTTGGCCGAAATCATGTCATAACCTAGGGGGGTTCTTTTGACTTTACCTATCTACTCCTACTCTCTAACAGAGTATGGACAAAGGAAGAAGGTAAGATAGAAAATGAACAAACAAGGGGAGAAAATCCATTTGCCTTAATCCTTCGAAAAACGCCGCCCACTCGCACCGCGACAAGGGTCGGCCGTGAAAAGGTCCTGGCAACGTTTACTGAATCTTTTGGAGGGGAAAATAGATCAAAATCGCTAACCCTAACTTATAAAAATTGGGGAATCAGGGAAAACTTACCAAGATCGCGTAGCCCTCGCCGAGAGCTTTCTGAATCTCTACTTTATCGACGAAACCGACCACCGGAGCTCCCTCAACCGCCGACTGCAAGCTCGCCCGCCCGCCGGTCGTCTCGTTTCCCAAAAACTGCCGCCTTTGGGTAGAGAAGAAGGTGAATAGGGAAACGCGTGACCTAATGTCCTATTTTATATGTATATATACATTTATAATTAAATATTATAATACAATATTACATTACAATTAGTATTAATTAATCCCAAAACGATCCTAAATCCAAAGGACCTCGGATTTTAATGAAATTCGCACTGTAGCTAAATACCGATGCCACGAATCCAACGGCGAAGTTGAAATTCAAATCCGACAAACCAAACTCGGGAAAACATCTCCCGAAGCCAAAACACAAGCTTTCCCAAAAAGGCTCCACCGAGTCACCAAAACAGATTTGGCTCGTAAGGCAATTTTGCAAACAGGCTAAACCCAGCCACACTGAAAACCTAAAGAGCACATGCTTCTGTTGAGAATCTGGCTGAGTGTCGACACTTATACTTAGAATTTTGTTGAACTTTGCTAAGTGTCGACACAGCTCCTTGTGTCGACACTTTCTTCAAGTGTTGAGTCTTCTGCTGAGTGTCGACACATTCTTTCTTGTGTCGACACTTTCTTCAAGTGTTGAGTCTTCTGCTGAGTGTCGACACATTCTTTCTTGTGTCGACACTTTCTTCAAGTGTTGAGTCTTCTGTTGAGTGTCGACACATTCTTCATTACGTCGACACTTATACTTAGACTCTGCTGACTTTGCTGAGTGTCGACACAGCCTCCAAGTGTCGACACTTTCTGATGTAGACACAGTTCCTCTGGGTGTCGACACAGCTTCACTGGACTTTTCTTCATTGAGTGTCGGCACAGCTCCTTGTGTCGACACTTTCTGTCTGGTGTCGACTCTGCATCCCTGGTGTCGACACAAGTACTCCAAGTGTCGACACTGCTTGCCTGGGTGTCGACACAAGTCTTCTTAAGTGTCGACACTACTTGCCTGGGTGTCGACACAAGTCTTCTTAAGTGTCGACACTTTGCTCCTAGGTGTCAACACATGAACTTAGAAACTTTTCATCTTTCCCTGCAAATACTTAACCTGCACAAGGCAACTCACAAATACATCAAATACATTTTGATGTATATCATTGAGTAGGGTGAGGCTTCTTCAAATCAGGTACATTAGAACCAATGTACCCAACAGAAGGTTCCATTTTTCAAGGTCTTGTGGTGGAATCACGAGCGAGAGGAGCACACATGGGAGCATCAGGACTTGATGCAATAGAGGTACCCAGACTTTTTGGTCAGGTATTACTCACAACCTCTCGGGATGTTACACTGTTCTGGGCCTAAGACCCCGGAGTTTAAAAAAAAGGGGTCTTACATTTTTTGCTGAGAGATCCTCTGTCCATAAGATCGTGAAGATCAAAAGCACAGATTTGTTACGTGTGTTACTTTCTCTTTCATGATAAAGCTATTTTTTGAGGAGAATAATCAGAGATGCATATGACCATTGTTCGTAAGATCCTACGGTGGGATGTGCTCGAACACCTATTGAATTTGGTACGTATATGTACCAAAAATGGATCCTAAGTTTTTTGCCAAAAGTAAACCCGAAAATTAAAACCCATAAATAAAATCAGTTCGATTTCTTAAATCAATTGTTCATTCGCTCCAATATTATCGAAACCCTCTGACACCATCGATCTCCTTCCAAATCCCATCTTCTCCATCTCGTTGTTAGGAAAAAAGATTAGGTGCGTTACTTTTATCTAGAAATAGGTGTAATATTAAATACTGATCGTTGATCAGATATCCTATGGCCCATATGTTATTAAATACCAATTGTTGAACTGTATTTCAATCAATCATATTATTTCTATAGGAAATCAACAATCAGTATTTAATAATACAGCTAATTCTAGGTGAGAGTAACCCACCTAAAATTTTTTCTGTCAGTGGTCAACAGTGATTCCTCCCTTACTTCACTTCCTGTTTGCGCCCCTCCTTGTAACACCCCTAATTTTTCGATGTTTAGTTTAATTTTTTTTTGGCGTATTTTTGACGTCAACATCTGCTAATCTCTACAAAAGAGAAATAAAAATAATGAAAATTTAAAATATAACGCGAGTACCTGAAGTGAACTCGCAAACACCTGCTAATCTCTACAAAAGGGAAGTCAAAAGCAGGTAAAATTGAAATATAATGTGAGTACCTTAAGTGAGCTCGTGAACACCTGCTAATCTCTATAAAGGAGAAGTCAGAAGCAGGTAAATATAAAAAATAAGGCGAGTATCTAAAGTGAAGTTATGAACATCTGATAATCTCTACAAAATAGAACTCAAAAGCAAGTAAATTTAAAATATAACAGGAGTACCTGAATTGAACTCGCGAACACCTGTAATCTCTACAAAAGAGAAATCAAGAGCATGTATATTTAAAATATAATGCGAGTACCTGAAATGAAATCGCGAATACCTGATAATCTCTGCAAAAGAGATGTCAAAAGAAGCTAAACTTAAAATAAAATGCTAGTACATGAAGTGAACTCGCGAACACCTACTAATCTCTGCAAAAGAGAAGCAAAAGCAGGTAAATTTAAAATATAACTCGAGTACCAAAAGTAAACTCGCCAACACCTGCTAATCTCTACAAAAGATAAGTCAATAGAGGCTTAATTTAAAATATAACACGAGTAACTGAAATACAATCTCAAACACCTACTAATCACTGCAAAAGAGAAGTTAAAAGAAGGTAAATTTAAAATATAATGAGAGTACCTGATGTGAACTCGCGAACACCTATTAATATCTACAAAAGAGAGGTCAAAAGCAGTTAAATTTAAACTATAATGTGAATACCTTATGTGAGCTCGCGAACACATGCTAATCTCTACAAAATAGAAATAAAAAGCAAATAAATTTAAAATATAATTCGAGTACCTGAAGTGAACTCGCAAAAACTCCTAATCTATGCATAGGAGGAGCCAAATACTAGCAAATTTTAAATATAATGTGAGTACCTGTAGTGACTCACAAACAACTGCTAATCTCTGCAAAAGCGAAGTCAAAAGTAGGTAAATTTAAAATATAACACGTGTACCTAAAGTTAACTCGTGAACAACTACTAATCTAAGCAAATGAGAAGTCAAAAGCCGGTAAATATAAAAAATACGTGAGTACCTGAAGTTGACTAACAAACACCTACTAATCTCTCAGCAAAGGAGAAGTCAAAAGCTGGTAAATTTAAAATATAACTCGACTACATGAAGTGAACTCGCGAACACCTGCTAATCTCTGCAAAAGAGAAGTCAAAAGCACGTAAATTTAAAATATAACGCGAGTACCTTTTGTGAGTTCGCGAACACCTGCTAATCTCTATAAAAGACATGTCAGAAGCAGGTAAATATAAAAAATGAGGCGAGTATCTGAAGTGAACTGACGAATATCTGCTAATCTCTACAAAAGATAACTCAAAAGCAAGTAAATTAAAAATATAACACGAGTACCTGAATTGAACTCACGAACACCTGTAATCTCTACAAAAGAGAAATCAAAAGCATGTAAATTTAAAATATAACATGAGTACCCGAAATGAAATTGTGAATACCTGCTAATATCTGAAAAAGAGAAGTCAAAAGATGGTTAATTTAAAATATAATGCGAGTACATGAAGTGAACTCGCGAACAACTACTAATCTCCCCAAAAGAGAAGCAAAAGCAGGTAAATTTGAAATATTATGCGAGTACCTGAAGTGAACTCGCCAACACCTGGTAATCTTTGCAAAATTGAACTCAAAAGCAGGTAAATTTATAATATAACACAAGAACCTAAAATGCAATTGTGAACACCTACTAATCTCTACAAAAGAGAAGTCAAAAGAAGTTAAATTAAAAATATAACGCGAGTACCTGAAGTGAACTCGCGAACACCTGCTAATCTCTACAAAAGAAAGGTCAAAAGCAGGTAAATTTAAAATATAATGCGAGTACCTTATGTGAGATTCCGAACACCTGCAAATCTCTGCAAAATAAAAATAAAAAACAGGTAAATTTAAAATATAATTCGAGTACCTGAAGTGAACTCGCAAAAACTTGCTAATCTATGCATAGAATGCGCCAAATACTGGAAAATTTAAAATATAATGTTAGTACCTGTAGTGAACTCACGAACAGCTTCTAATCTCTACAAAAGTGAAGTCAAAAGAAGGTAAATTTAAAATATAATGCATGTACCTAAAGTGAACTCCCGAACAACTACTAATCTCAGCAAATGAGAAGTCAAAATCAAGTAAATATAAAAAATACGTGAGTACCTGAAGTTGACTGACGAACACATACTAATCTCTCAGCAAAGGAGAAGTCAAAAGTAGGTAAATTTAAAATATAACTCGAGTACATGAAGTGAACTCGCAAATACCTGCTAATCTCTACAAAAGAGAAGTGAAAAGTAGGTAAATTTTAAATATAATGTGAGTTCCTTAAGTGAACTCACGAAGACCTGCTAATCTCTACAAAGGAGAAGTCAAGAGCAGGTAAATATAAAAAATAACATGAGTATCTGAAGCGAACTGACGAACATCTACAAATCACTGCAAAAGAGAAGTCAAAAGCAAGTAAATTTAAAATATAACATGAGTACATGAATTCAACTTGCGGACACCTGTAATCTCTGCAAAAGAGAAATCAAAAGCTTGTAAATTTAAAATATAGCACGAGTATAGGAAATGAAATCACGAACACCTGCTAATTTCTACAAAAGAGGTGTCAAAAGAAGGTAAATTTAAAATATAATGCGAGTTCATGAAGTTAACTCATGAACAAATGTTAATCTCAATAAAATAGAGGCAAGAGAAGTTAGATTTAAAATATAACGCGAGTACCTGAAGTGAACACGCCAACAACTGCTAATCCCTGCATAAGAGAAGTCAAAATCAAGTAAATTTTAATTATAACACGAGTACCTGATGTAACAACCACATCCGTTCATATGGTATATTCTAGAAGGTCCGGCCGGGGCCCCATAGTATATATCACAAAACAGGCGGTGAAGGTACATGATACCAGAGTAGCGCATCGCCCCTATCACAAATCATTCTAGCGGAAGCCTAGACTACAACTGGAACTCCTCATGAATGTCCAAACATAAAACACCACATTTTATACAATATAGGAATGTCTTACAACAAGTGCAAAGAGTTGGCCTTATGGCCTTACATGGCTTTCAAACAGTGGCCTAAACAGCTTGGCGCGCAGGTCGGCCACAATAAAAGAAAACACATAACATAAGAGATAGCCTTCGAGGGCTAACAACAGTAGCAGCAATAGCAGCATGCACATCAGCCTTTACGCGTCCCGCTTGGCTCGCCAGCACTTGTACAGGGACAGTCCACCCAACGGTGGCAAACAAAAGCAACGGTCAACGTTCAGCTGACCAAATTATAACGACCCTACCCCTTCTCTCGGGGCAGCAGTATTCTTCCCTGCAGGCATATCAAATCACAAGTATGGCAATATAACATCAAAATGTGCTTTCACGTACACAAGCCATCACAACCGTTCGCCACCCGGCCCAACGGTCCGTGCACTCAGGGCACATTCTTGGTGTTCTGGCAAAGCTCTTGCCCACCAACGGTAACTCTCTTGAGCATTTACTCCATGGCGTGCAGCCGAAGTTAGTCTTCCTACACCGGGATGGCTCGTAGCCCCCCATTGTGTCATGGCGCGCAGGCCGAAGACTCTTGCTATGCGCTCCAACAGACCGCACCTTTTGGTCTCACGTCGGACGGACATAGCGCAGGTCGGATCCTCCACCCCCCGTTGCTCAAATCGCCTTGCCTTCTCCGAGTATAGCGTACTCATGGCTATATCAAAGGCGCAGGTCGGTCTCACCAATCCTGTTCTTGGCACACAACCTGGGTATTACTCTATACCCATTTCTTTAGCACAACAGCGGGTCTTTCCTAGGCCTCCCAGTACTTCCTGTGACTCTCTCCACAGGTGGACACCGCACAAACACAAATGTCTGGGGTCTTTCCTAGCTATCATGCCAGTACTTCCTGTTACTCGCTTCACAGGTGGACACCCTACGACATCAAGCATCACAAAAGGGCCTTTCCTGGTCACACCAGTACTTCTTGTGCCTCATTCACAGGTTGGACCCAAAACATCACATGGCTATTTTTCCTGGGCTACCACTGCAGTACTTCCTGCTACTCCTTTTCGCACGCATAACCCGTAGACTCCTTACACTACACGTTATCACGGAGTCTTCTCCGGTTCGTATGCAACATCACCAATCCAGACCAAGCTGTCCAGATGGGCTTCACACAGCATGCGTATTCCGTACTCCATTTCCGGATCTATATGCTAACAAAGGGGATTTCAAGCATCCACCCAAAGATTCCCAAAATCAGCCACCTCTTGGTGGGGGAAATCACAAGATATGCCAAAAGGAAGCCTTCACATGGCTAGGAAGAAAAGTCGTTACCCTTGACGACCGCTTTGGTGCCATGACCTCAAAGCTAGCTTGATTTGGCTCGCAAGAACGTTTCCTCCGCAACGCCGGCTTCCGAACTCTTGTCGGTAAACCGCAGCACCACCAGTAGCAAGCGGTGTCCGCTGACACGCCCTGGTACACGCCCGTCTCCCAGGCCGTGTCACCCAAAAATTTCCTGTTTCAGAAATTTGGACTGTTATAATCCTCCCCTTCTACAAGAAATTTCGTCCTCGAAATTCAGACACAGGAAAGGCAACAGTAACCAGCAAGAAAAATGTTACAACATACAAAATTTTATGTTACAACATTCCCTATATAGATTACAAAAACAGCTCAGGGAACTCTTCTCGCATGGTTTGCTCTCGCTCCCATGACAGTTCTTCACAGCCGCAGTTGTCCCACCGGACTTTCACCATGGCGACTGTCTTGTTCCTCAACTGTTTCTCGGCTCGATCTTCGATCTGAATGGGTCTAACTTTCGTTGATAGCCCATACTCCACCGGCACACGATCATCCGCGATCACTTCAACTGGCTCTTTCACGGCTTTCTGAAGCACCGAGATGTGAAATACATCATGTAATCCACCCAAGTCTACCGACAGAGCGAGCCGATAAGCTGCTTTGCAAACTCGCTCAACCACTTCAAAAGGACCCAAATATCTTGGACTCAACTTTTTCACTCGTCGAATCCTGGAGACACCTTTGAAAGGCTTGATCTTCAAGTAGACCCAATCGCCAACTGCAAATTCCACGTTCTGGTGCTTGGCGTTGTAGTACTTCGCTTGTCGATCTTGAGCAATAAGCAATCTCTCTCGAATAGTCCGGATGGTTGAGTTTGCTTCCTCAACCTCATTTGGTTTAAAAACCCGAGCTTCGCCTGCTTCTACCCAAGCCAAGGGAGTACGACACTTCCTTCCATAGAGAGCTTCATATGGTGCCATCCTAATGCTTTCCTGGTAGCTGTTATTATATGCAAACTCTACCATATAGAGATGATCTTCCCATCTCTTTCCGAAGTCAAGGGCGCACATTCGGATCATGTCCTCCATTGTTCTGTTGGTACGTTCAGTTTGGCCATCTGTTTGGGGATGAAAGACCGTACTGAAAGTCAATTTTGTGCCCAACAGTCGGTGGACTATCCTCCAATCATTTGACGTGAATCGCCCATCTCGATCACTTACGATGCTCCGAGGAACACCGTGAAGCCGCACAATCTAGTCAACATATAACTTTGCCAAACTTTCAGCTGAATCATCCCGCCTGTTCGGGAGAAAATGTGCCACTTTCGTTAGCCGGTCAACAATCACCCAAATGGAATCATTTCCTCGCTGCGATCTTGGCAACCCGTGCACAAAATCCATGGAAATATCATCAAATTTCCACTCTGGGATCGGCAGTGACTTCAAATAACCGCCTGGCTTTTGGCATTCCGCCTTCACCATCGCACATGTTTGGCATTTGGATACATAAAGGGCAACATCTTTCTTGAGCCCTGGCCACCAGGAAAGCTTCTTCATATCGTTGAACATCTTTGTGCTCCCAGGGTGAATGGAATACTTTGTATAATGAGCTTCATACATCAGTTCTTCCCTCAATTTCCCCACATTCGGGACACACAAACGGCCCTGTTTTCGGAAAAGACCGTCATTCCAGGTGAATTTGCCTTCTATCCCTTCATTCACATAGCGTAAGAGATCTTCATCCAACTCCGTTGCCCGTCAAACTCGGTCTGCAAGGTCACATTGCACCTCAGTCCAGTTCAAACATGCAATGACAGTGGAATTCTTGTCAACACAATAGATCTCTAATGCCTCCAGCTCCTGGATAAGACGTTCATCATGCCTTTGTAACCAATTCGCTCTAGCCGGAACCCGCCGACTCAAGGCATCCGCGACAACATTTCCCTTCCCGAGCGTATAGTGAATCTCGAAAGTGTAGTCCCCAAGGAACTCCAACCACCTTCGTTGTCGCATGTTCAAGTCTTTCTGCTCCAAAAGATACTTTATGCTCTTATGATCGGTATAGATCTCCACCTTCATGCCATAAAGGTAGTGTCGCCACAACTTGAGTGCAAAAATCACTGCCGCTAGTTCCAAATCATGGACGGGATAGTTTCGCTCGTGCACCTTCAGCTGGCGTGTGCCATAAGCAATAACCTTGCCATTTTGCAGAAGAACGCAGCCTAAGCCACTCCCTGAGGCATCACTGTAAATCACAAATCCATCGATTCCACATGGCGAAGACAACACCGACATCGTGGTCAACCGAACCTTCAACTCTTCAAAAGATCGTGCGCAATCTGGCGTCCAAACGAACTTCTGATCTTTTCGCGTCAGTGTGGTTAGCAGCAAAGCGATCCGCGAGAAGTTTTCCACAAATCTTCTATAGTAGCCCGCAAGTCTAAGGAAACTCCTGACCTCGGCCACGGAAGACAACATTGGCCACTCCTGTATGGCCCTTATCTTCGCTGGATCCACTGCAATGCCCGCGCCACACACCACATGGCCCAAAAATGCCACTGACGATAGCCAAAACTCGCACTTCGAGAACTTGGCATATAGCTGATTTTGCATCAACGTGTTCAACACCAACCGCAAGTGAATCTCATGCTCAGCTTTGGAGTTCGAGTACACCAGGATGTCATCAATGAACACTATCACAAACAGATCCAGGTACTCGCGAAAAATACGGTGCATCAGATCCATAAACACCGAGGGCGCATTGCACAGTCCAAATGGCATGACTGTCAACTCATAGTGCCCATAACGTGTTCCAAATGCGGTTTTGGGAATGTCACCTTCCCGAATTCTTAACTGGTGATAACCAGACTTCAGGTCCAACTTTGAATAGACGGTCGAGCCCACCAGCTGATCGAATAACTCATCAATCCGGGGTATCGGATACTTATTCTTCTCGGTCAGCTTATTCAGTTCACGGTAATCAATACACAACCGCAACCCACCATCTTTATTCTTTACAAAAAGCACAGGCGCGCTCCAAGGTGATATACTTGGGCGGATATAACCTTGCTCTAGCATTTCTTGTAGTTAAACCTTCAACTCAGCCATCTCTTTAGGCGCAACGCGATATGGCGAGCGGGCCACAGGTTTCGCACCTGGCACCAACTCAATTGTGAAGTCAATCTCTCGCCGGGGTGGTAGCCCAGGGAAATCCGTGGGAAAACACATATGTAAATTTTGCCACAATCGGAACCTCGCACAAAGTGGCCTTAGGCTCAACAGCCTGAATTAGTGCAAAGTAACACTCCGCACCCTTCCGAACAGCCTTGACGACCTGGAGTGCAGACATCAATGTCCCGCCCACTCCTCGCATACCCGCGAACTTTGTCTCCTGTTCGGTATTCTGGCCCAACGTGATTTCTTTGGACTGACAATCAATCATAGCATGCTGCTCCGCAAGCCAATCCATCCCAAAAATCACATCGAATTCCGATATTGGCAAAACAAATGCAGTTAAACGAAAATCCCGACTTCCTAACTGAACTGCCACATCGCAAGCTTGATCCGCAAGCATCCAATAGCCATTCAGCAACACCACTCTGACGTTATCTGTCTTTGCACGACTAGGTATCCCAAGCCGTGTAATAAACGTACTAGACAGAAAAGAATGCGATGCACCCGTATCAAACATTGCTCGCGCCAGCGTGTACCGAATCATCACAAAGCCTATGACAAACATGTCACACACACAAACCGCAAACATAGGGGTACTAAGCAAAGAATCCAAACAAATAGCATATGCAAAACTAAACTCATACCTGCGAAAACGTCACTCTGCTTGATGGCCTCTTGCAGGCCAAGTATGTAGACCCAGGGTTGCGCCTGCGAGGCAGAGTAATCCAACACCGCCTTTCCTTTTTCCGCATAAGATGCTCCCGCCTTCTTTTCACTCTTTCGCGGCATCCGACAATCTCGCGCAATATGCCCCATTCTGCCACAATTGAAGCAGATACGAGTATCTGGCTTGGAGGTAGCCCCTGACGTTGCTCCCATTGCAACTGATGAAGGAGCTTGTCCACTAGGCTTGGACTTCTTGCCCCGTCTCTTCTTATAAAATGGTTTTCCAGATCGGGGCGCCTTCCACTCCGGTTGCGACACAGCCAAAGCTCTCTTCCCTTGCACCCTTTTCATATCCTTCTCCAGCACGCTCGCAGTGTCAACCAATGCTTGGAAACCATGGTTCACAGAACTTGACACAAGGAACCTCAGCTCGTCCCTCAGTCCTTCATAGAACCTGTTGGTCTTCCTCTGTTCATCAGCAAATATTGAACCAGCATACCGCCCCAAGAGAGTAAATTCATGTAGGTACGCGTCCACACTGCCATCACCTTGGGTCAACCATTGGAATTCATTTTCCATGGCTATCCGCTGAGCCGCAGGAAGGTGATTCGCTAGGAAGAGTCTGAGAATTCTTCCATGGATACTTGGGTTAACGGACGACCTGCCAAGTGATGTAACTCCATCTCATCCCACCACAATCGAGCTTATCATTCAAGCAAAAAGGTAACTAAAGTAACTTTCTGATGCTCCGCCGTTCCAATCGCCGTCATCACTCGCTTGACGCACGATAACCAATCCTCAGCCTGCGTCGGAGTTCCCGCTCCCGAAAACGTAGGCGGATGGAAACTCATAAACCGCGTTAGCTGCTTCTCAGCTGCTCGAGGAGCCACATCCACGACAGGTTCAGGCCTTGCCGCCACCTGTTCTGGCCTCACAGCCGCTTGTTCCTGCCTAAGTGGCTGGCCTTGGATCATGGTAAATAAGGCCTCCGCAACTAAACGCACATGTTCCGCAGACGGTGGAGGTGTAGGCACCACGGCTGGTGTCGTACTTTCATCAGAACGCTGGGGCTCAGACGGCCCAGCTCCACTTCGTGTCACCTAAAGGTGGACAAGACACACATTAGCGGTCGTACCCAAGCAAACATCATAAAATAAGAACACGCAGGGTCCGTAAACACATCAAGTTTGCATTCCTATCAGGGACATTCATGAGTTCATTCGTAGACTTTTGTTTGCACAAACACGTGCTCGCCAGTATATATCACAAAACAGGCGGTGAAGGTACATGATACCAGAGTAGCGCATCACCCCTATCACAAATCATTCTAGCGAAAGCCTAGACTACAACCGGAACTCCTCATGAATGTCCAAACATAAAACTCCACATTTTATACAATATAGGAATGTCTTACAACAAGTGCAAACAGTTGGCCTTATGGCCTTACATGGCTTTCAAACAGTGGCCTAAACAGCTTGGCGCGCAGGCCGGCCACAATAAAAGAAAACACATAACATAAGAGATAGCCTTCGAGGGCTAACAACAGTAGCAGCAAAAGCAGCATGCACATCAGCCTTTACGCGTCCCGCTTGGCTCGCCAGCACCTGTACAGGGACAGTCCACCCAACGGTGGCAAACAAAAGCAACGGTCAGCGTTCAGCTGACCAAATTATAACGACCCTACCCCTTCTCTCGGGGCAGCGGTATTCTTCCCTGCAAGCATATCAAATCACCAGTATGGCAATATAGCATCAAAATGTGCTTTCATGTACACAAGCAATCACAACCGTTCGCCACCCGGCCCAACGGTCCGTGCACTCAGGGCACATTCTTAGTGTTCTGGCAAAGCTCTTGCCCACCAACGGTAATTCTCTTGAGCATTTACTCCATGGCATGCAGCCGGAGTTAGTCTTCCTACACCGGGATGGCCCGTAGCCCGCCATTGTGTCATGGCGCACAGGCCAAAGACTCTTGTTATGCACTCCAACAGACCGCACCTTTTGGTCTCACGTCAGACGGACATAGCGCAGGTCGGATCCTCCACCCCCCATTGCTCAAATCGCCTTGCGTTCTACGAGTACAGCGTACTCATGGCTATATCAAAGGCGTGGGTCAGTCTCACCAATCCTGTTCTTGGCACACAGCCTGGGTATTTCTCTATACCCATCTCTTTAGCACAACAGCCAGTCTTTCCTGGGCCTCCCAGTACTTCCTGTGACTCTCTCCACAGGTGGACACCGCACAAGCACAAATGTCAGGGGTCTTTCCTAGCTATCATGTCAGTACTTCCTGTTACTCGCTTGACAGGTGGACACCATACGACATCAAGCATCACAAAAGGGCCTTTCCTGGTCACACCAGTACTTCCTGTGCCTCATTCACAGGTTGGACCCAAAACATCACATGGGTATTTTTCCTGGGCTACCACTCCAGTACTTCCTGCTACTCCTTTTCGCAGGCATAACCCGTAGACTCCTTACACTACACGTTATCACGGAGTCTTCTCCGGTTCGTATGCAACAGCACCAATCCAGACCAACCTGTCCAGATGGGCTTCACACAGCATGCCTATTCCGTACTCCATTTCCGGATCTATATGCTAACAAAGGGGATTTCAAGCAACCACCCAAAGATTCCCAAAATCAGCCACATCTTGGTGGGGGAAATCACAAGATATGCCAAAAGGAAGCCTTCACATGGCTAGGAAGAAAAGTCGTTACCCTTGACGACCGCTTCGGTGCCATGACCTCAAAGCTAGCTTGATTTGGCTCGCAAGAACGTTTCCTCCGCAACGCCGGCTTCGGAACTCTTGTTGGTAAACCGCAGCACCACCAGCAGCAGCCCTTCCCCTTCCTCCTCCTCCTTTCTCTCTCTCTTTCTCTCTTTTGAAGAAAGATAAAGGCTAAGAAAAAAATGAGAATAACTTCTCAGATTTCGGCCTTTAGGAAAAAGAGGAAAGAGGCTTCATCCCTTGGATCCAGGCTGAAGGAATGGACGACCACGATTTTGCCAAAAACACTGATTTTGACCTGACACTACCTATGACACGGCCGTGTGCCTCAAGCGGTGGTCTACCGACCTATCCAAACCAGTGACACGCCCATGGGACACGCCCGTGTCATGGGCCGTGTCACCAACACGCCTTCAGACACGCCCGTGTCTGTCGCCGTGTGCCTGGGCGAAAAAAAATCCCAAAACATCCCGAGACTTCACACGACCTGTGATACGCCCGTGTCCCAGGCCGTGTGCCCAGACACGGCACAAAGACACGCCCTGTCGAAATGCTTCGTCGGGCTGAGTTCGTCGACCCTACTTGACACGCCATGTGACACGCCCGTATCACAGGCCGTGTGCAACTTCTCGACACTCGACACCCACGTCTCGACACTCATGTTTCGACACTCGACGATGGTCGAGTAACAGTCGTCGAGCACACGACACGGCCTTGGACACACCCGTGTCCTGGGCCGTGTGCCCCCTCTCGACACATCGTCGAGCGAAACATCGTCGATACCAAGGCCGATCGTCGACACAACCTCAACATGCCCTGCGACACGCCCGTATCGCAGGCCGTGTCCGCTAACACGTCCTAGGACACGCTCGTGTCCCAGGCCGTGTCACCCAAAAATTTCCTATTTCAGAAATTTGGACTGTTACACCTGAAATGAAATCGCTAACACCTGCTAATCTCTTCAAAAGAGAAGTCAAAAGAAGGTAAATTGAAAATTTAACGTGAGTACCTGAAGTGAACTCCCAAATACCTGCTAATCACTACAAAAGAGAAGGCAAAAGCAGGTAAATTTAAAATAGAATACGAGTACCTCAAGTGAACTCGCAAACACCTGCTAATCTCTGCAAAAGAGAAGTCAAAACAGGAAAATTTAAAATATAACGCGAGTACCTGAAATGAAATCGTGAACATATACTAATTTATACAAAAGAGAAGTCAAAAGAAGGTAAATTTAAAATAGAATGCGAGTACCTGAAGTGAAGTCGTGAATACCTACTAATCTCTACAAAAGAGAAGTAAAAAAGCAGCTAAATTTAAACTATAACACGAGTACCAGAAGTGAACTCGCGAATACCTGCTGATCTCTGCAAAAGGGAAGTCAAAAGCAGGTAAATTTAAAATAAAACGCGAGTACATTTAGTGAGTTTTCGAACACCTGCTAATCTCTATAAAGGACATATCAGAAGTAGGCAAATTTTAAAAATGAGGCGAGTATCTGAAGTGAACTGGCGAGTATCCGCAAATCTCTACAAAAGAGAACTCAAAAGCCAGTAAATTTAAAATATAACACGAGTACCTGAATTGAACTCGTGAACACCTGTAATCTCTACAAAAGAGAAATCAATAGCATGTAAATTTAAAATATAACGTGAGTACCAAAAATGAAATAGTGAATACATGCTAATCTCTGCAAAAGAGAAGTCAAAAGAAGGTTAATTTAAACTATAATGCAAGCACATTAAGTGAGCCCGCGAACACCTACTAATTTATCGAAAAGAGAAGCAAAAGCAGGTAAATTTAAAATATTATGCGAGTACCTGAAGTGAACTAGCCAACACATGGTAATCTCTGCAAAAGAGAACTCAAAAGTAGGTAAATTTATAATATAACACGAGTACCTGAAATGCAATCGCGAACACCTGCTAAACTCTACAAAAGAGAAGTCAAAAGAAGTTAAATTTAAAATATAACGTGAGTACCTGAAGTGAACTCGCGAACACCTGCTAATCTCTGCAAAAGAGCAGTTAAAACCCGGTAAATTTAAAATATAATGCGAGTACCTTATGTGAGCTCGCGAACACCTGCTAATCTTTACAAAAGAGAAGTCAAAAGCAGGTAAATTTAAAATATAACACGTGTACCTGAAATGAAATCGTGAACAACTACTAATTTATGTAATAGAGTAGTCAAAAGAAGGTATATTTAAAATATAACGCGAGTACCTTGTGAAACCAAAAATCCACAACTCGATCAGCAAGGCACCCAAGTCCTCCTTTCATCGGCGGACTGAATTCTTCGGTCCGCCCAGGTTGGCAAGTCTCTTAGGATCCATTACATGTCCGCCCAGCTTCCTCCCCTCTAGGAGTACTCAAGCCTCATCACTTTCAGTGAGATATCCAGATCACTCCGGCTGCGGACTCAGTTTCCAATCCACCCAGGTTCTCCAGTCTCAGGATGTTTCCAGCACGACTAGCTTCCTTCAGTGGCAGACTCAATTCTAAAGCCCGCCCAGGTTATCAACACCTGGAGATCAGCCCAGTCCGCCAGCTTCCTCCTCTCATGGCGGAATCAAGACTCAGACCGCACAGTTCGCGGCCCTTCATCCAGGATCGCGCCCTACTTCAGTGGCAGGCGGAAGCTCCTGACCGTGAGCCCAGTCTGCCGCTCTTGCGCGGACTGGTGTGTCTTTTCTTCTTTGTATCCCATCACCTCTACCCGGTTCTCCTGTACCGGGGCAGACGATTATTTTAGCCCTGCCCGTCTGGGTAGGCCACCGAACCTATAAATAGGGGGAAAGTGGTGCACCCAAAGCATGCTAACTCGAGTCCAGGAGCCTACATGTTAAAGGATGCAGACTCGAATCACAGGCTTTGAGGTCTCCAGCTTGCTCTTCTTCTTGCACTTTTTCTCCTGGTAATGAACTTTTTGAAATCAAAGAAATGCCCGTCGTAAGAGATGCATTCGCCACGACGGACGAAGTCTTGTGTTGTCATGGCTCACGGCTCTGCTTCTTTTTTTTCCTCTCTGCTAGTAGATAACTGCTCGCAGCCGTGCTTTTTTCCTTTCCCTCTCCCCCGTGAACGAATCATTATCTGGTGGTGCCTTGTCCCGCATCAATAGTTAACACACGACCTTCAAATCCCGGAAGTTTTTTGAAATCAGCGGACAAAGTTGTCAGATCGTAGATCACGCTGATCAGTTCGATCCAGTTCATCAGAAGAATCTTTGTGGGATGCGCTTGAGCAGACTTGTTGGGAGGCTGAGTGATCTCGCAGGGAGACCGATCAGTGCTTGGATGCAATCCATCAGGCATTGAACGTGCTGACCTAGCGAATGGTTCCCAAGGCCGCAGTAGAGCCTGCGGACATTCCAGCCCACCAAACTCCAGCTCGACGAACTCTGTCTCAACAGTCTCCAGCTATTACGCCCTCTCCTCAAGCCCGCCCTCCAGCCTAGACCGCAGCTCCCCTGCAGCCTCAAGAAGAAGAGTTCGCTTCCTTGATGAATTTCTTCAGGGAGGCGACCATGGGCACTCCTGCCCGCAAGCTCGACTACGCATATTGCCAGTTTGTGTAGCCCGTAGATGCTCTTGATCCAGTCCGCCCCACATATACATCTGAATATGAGTAGCCCTCTCACTTCGTTGATAGAATCTGATGGGAGTCCACTCCAAACAACTTCAGTGGACCTCGTCTGCCTCTTTATATAGGGGAGACCGATCCAGTAGCCCATCTGTAGGCCTTTGAACGGTCAGTTTCTTTGAGATGCTTCTCTGACGCCATCAAGTGCAAACTCTTGGTGACCACCCTCGACGGTCAAGCAAGAGAGTTGTTCCATGAGCTGCATCCTGGCTCAATTTATTCTTTTACCGAGTTCCGTAGCAAACTCTTGTTGAGATTTGCTACTTCCAAGAAGAGGAAATATGGTCTGGTAGCCCTCTTCGATATCAAATAGACAGACAATGAGTCAGCTGCTCGGTTCATTGATCGTTTTCAGAAGTAGATTCTGGGTGTAAAAAATGTGAAACTAGATTACTACAATGTTGCTCTAATTCATGGTCTCTAGGAGGGCCCTCTGAAGTTCAAGGAAACCACCAAGGATCCTTCCACTTGCCAAGATTTGGTCGCATTGGTCAATCGATTCATTGAAGGTGAGAATGCCAACCCAACCTATATTTCATCCCTGACAGCCAAGGTTGAAGGAAGTGATGCCTCTGGTTCCTCCGCCGACCATCGCCATTCCAAGCCTTGTCGCACAGATTAACAGCCTCTTGCTTAGAGGGGGAGGCGCTTCCGACACAAAAAAACATTCCTTGGACATCAACAGTTTCGAGATCACAAGCTGCCATTGGCCACCGCTCCTGCCTTACCAGCTTAAGTCCTTCCAGTTCTCCAAGATGCTCTGCCTTCACCCAGGCAGCATTATAGTGACTCCGGGGAGGAGTCTGCAGATCTGGGCTTGAGTATTGATAAGGTCGTCCAGATTTTGTAGAGGAGGATTGATGACAAGAAGCAAGGGCCGCAGAGAGAGTGGAAATAGAGGAACTCAGATCTTTTCTACAAGTTCCACAAGGTGAAGGGACACCTGACTGAGAATTGCAGAGCCCTTTGCCAACTAGTAAAGTGGTTGATTGTTGAAGGCAAGATGAAAGACTTGGTCAAGAAAGAAGCTTCATCCAAGTCGTTTACCTCCAAGTGCAAGGACGTGGCCAAGGCCCATTGGGTGTGTGAAGAGATCGAAGATGTTGGCCATTTAGGACATATTAATATTGAGAATGAATGCATTGATGCTGATAATGAAGTAGCCTTGGGGCGACTCTTTTGCATTCACGGAGGATCAGGAACTGAGTCTACCCGCAAGTCATCAATCGCAAAGGTCTCTCGGCCAAAGATCGCTTCTAATTCTTCTGCACCACCCAGGAGAAGTGTCACTTTCATCCAGGTCGACCTTCCCCAAACTGCCAAACCATTTAATAATGTCGTAGTAATAAAGGCAGCCATCGAGAATTATACAGTGGACAGGAAGATGTGAAAAGGAGAATGGCCAGATACTTTGATAAGAACATGAGTATCAAACACTTTCAAGTGAGAGATCTTGTTCTTAAAAAAGTTGATGCTACTGCAAGAAACAACTCAGTAGGGAATATAATCCAAATAGGGCTGGTCCGTTCATTGTTAAGTAGGTGCTGAAGAATATAGCCTATCGTTTGCAAACCTATGAAGGAGAAGATGTATTGCATACATGGAGCGGAGACGATCAAAAACAGTTTTATTCTTGAAAACAAACTCCTCTCTTTTCGTTCTTTTGTAAATTTTTCAAAAATTGTTTTTGATGAAAGGCCTCTTACTGAGACTTTTCCAAGTGGATTTCTTTTGAATTTTGACAACTTGAGAGTAAGGATAACTGAAATCAGGAGACATTGCCGGGTTCAGCTTATAGCGCCCTTGAATCGCTCACTTTAGCATAATACCACGGTGACCACGTCATGTGGGGAGATTTCCCACTGTGTAGTGGGAGCTTGCGGATTCTAGTGTGGTGGGCTACTGAATTGCGGATCCGGACTAGTATCTGACCCCACCTTTGCATTTTGTAGGGTCAGTGGGGATATCAGTTCTACTATCCATCATAAGGGATACTACTATAGCTTTTGTAATCTTTCTTGGGCGGGCAATGCAGCCCTCGAGGAACACCTGAGGCGTATCCGACCTTATTGATCACTTTTAGTTGTGATAGTCTAATACTCTATGGAACACTCAAGAAGTGCCTACAGGAGACCCACAACTGGGTTTATCTCAAAGGAAAGCAAAGCATCTTTTAGCACACCTGCCCGATAGATCAAACAGGACTGTACTCTAGGCAAGAGGGCAGTAAACCTTTCTCCTCTCTTTGGGTGAGGATTGAGTGTACAGCTTTTGTGACCCTGTGAGTAAGTCAATGCTGCCCTGCGCGCACCTGCCCGCTTGTTCACCTAAGTCTGTAGCTCATTCTCATCTCACAGGAAATTTTGACAAGGCGAGGACTTCATATTGGTATCCGCTTAGTCGGTCGGTTTTCCCAGTGAGTTGATTGCACAGCTTTTGTGACCCTGTGAGAAAAGCAATGTTGCCCTATATGCACCTGCCCGCTTGGTCACCTAAGCTGTGAATCATTACTTACAGTGAGGACTTCTTCTTTGTAACCGCCCAGTCTGCCGGTTTTCAATGGGTGGATTGCACGACTTTTGTGACAATACGAGAAAAGCAATGCTTCCCTGCGCGCACGTGCCTGCTTGGTCACCTAAGCAGTGAATAATTTATTTCTGTGCGGACTTCTTCTTGGTATCGGCTAGGTACGTCATTTTTCGATGTGTTGATTGCACGGGTTTTCTGACCCTGTGAAAAAAGCAATGTTTTTGTGTGCACCTGCCCCTTGGTCGCCTAAGCTGTGAATCATTTCTTTCTGTGCGGAGTTCTTCTTGGGATTCGCTCAGTCCGCCAGTTTTCAATGTGTTGATTACACATCTTTTGTGAGCCCGTGAGAAAAGCAATGCTACCCTGCGCGCACCTTCCTGCTTGGTTACCTAAGCTGTGAATCATTTCTCTCTGTTCGGATAGAATTCTGGGATTTGCATCAGTCCGCAAAGCTTGATCTATCAGGTCGCCAAGATATTTTCCTTGGGTGATGTGGTTTACAGTTTTCATGGCCCTGTGAGGAAAGCAATGTTGGCCCTGTGTGCACCTGCCCGCTTTGTCAGCTAATTCTATAGCCCATCTTTCTTAGCTCGCAGAATTTCTGTATCTTTCTCAGCTCGTAGAATGTACCATCTCTATCTTTCTCAGCTCGCAAAGTTTATCATCAAAATCAGTCAATGAAAGAGCGGACTGGAATTGGTATTCGCCAAAGTCTGCATCAACAACTTAGCTATATTCCTGATCACATTTTCTTGGCAAGCTGGAAAATAATATTCCTGGCATATACTTGATCATATTTTTGGTGAGCTGCAATTGAATCATTTTCCTGCAGTTATATTGGCGAGCTAAAAAATCAATGGGTGCGGCCTGAATTATTATTTATTTTGGTTATCTTTAAGCTTTCTATACATTCTCTCTAAAGAAGCAGCCTGCATTCTAAATAGTACTGACTAGTTTTCACTAAACAGTAGTTGCGACCATTGATCAAGTACATAATATCAGACAACAAGTCTTAATAGAAATCATTCAGGAACAAGAAATGAGCATTGGAAATGACAGAAGACACGAACTGGGCAATAATATCCTTTGTATTTAAAAACAAAATATTTACAGCCTTTAAAGAGTTGGCGGCCTCCAAATGAGTCTGTCACACCCTTTAGAAAAAATAAAACAAAATACATATTTTTTACTTTGCCGAACTCTTATGCTCTTTAATCACAGGAGACGCGTCGGGACTTGTAGATCCATCAATATTATCATCGAGAGAATAGCCCTCTGAGTCGGTTTCGCTACCATTAGTACTCTCACTATCCACAAACTCGCTATGCGGGCTCCCGTTGTCAGAGCTGCTGGTAGAAGAGGCAGATTCGGCAGACTTGTCTTCTCTCCTATGGCTTGATCGGACATCTTCCATTTCTTCATCTTCGGCTATGGACTCCTCTTCAGCTTCTTCTCCTTCCTCTTCATCTACCGCTTCATCCTCATCAACCACTGCTTTACCCTTCGTAGCTCTCTCCATCGCCACGACCTGGCTCTCCAGCTCCGGGAAGAGATCGACAAAGGGCACTCCTTCCACCTCATCTTTGGCGAAGCCTCCTTCAATGAATCTCCAAATAGAAACCTCAGCGCTTTCCTTTACAAAAGGAAACATGGCGTCTTGGAAGCTGGGATTCTCGATGTCATATGCGGTATGTAGAGAAACAAATAAAGACAGGTCATTGCCAACATAAATTGCACATCACTGCTAATACATATCTTACCGCTTCCTTTTCCTTCTAAAGAGCGACATTAGTTCCTAATCGCTTATTCCTTTCCTTCAGCGATTTTTCCTCCTCCCAATGTTGCTCATTTTCCCTGAGTAGGTCTCTCGTCAAGCAACCCATGTCATGATCATTACAATGCTAT
This sequence comes from Platanthera guangdongensis, assembly GCA_039583875.1. Lineage (NCBI taxonomy): Eukaryota > Viridiplantae > Streptophyta > Magnoliopsida > Asparagales > Orchidaceae > Platanthera > Platanthera guangdongensis. The sequence goes on along the minus strand of CM077150.1, from coordinate 165,346,694 downwards.
TCGCGTGGGCATGGGCGCCTAGAAGAGGAAGCTCAGCAGGAGGGACACTTAGGATGTCATGCATATTTCGCTTCCCGTAGAGCGCTGAGATCGTGACATGGGCATGGAGAGATACCTTTGAACTCTACCATGATGGAAGCGTTGTGCAGAGGCGGACATGTTTGATCTTACGGTGCCAGTGTATCATCAAGTTTCCCCGAAGATCCTTCTGGCTCCTTCCAAATCCCTGAAGATAAAAGCATTCGAAAGATGAGTAGTCTGCGGTGGGATCACCCTCTTCTTTCTTCTTCCATGCAATTTATTTTTTCCTTTCCCTTTAAGTAAGGGTAAGGCTGCTCGGAGTTTGCTGAAAATTTGCAGGTACCGCCAAGGCCGCTGCATGAAGAAAGAGATTGAATTAATTCACTTCAGATCACGGCGAATAAAGATTTAGGTCACAAACTTACTCTCTTGACGAGCCAGGTTGTCCAAGTCCACTAGCAGAGGGATGCAATGCTCGATATCAAGCCTTGATCCAGCCAAGATCTCAATAATTACAGCTTCCACTGCACCGAGCTTGACGCTCTTGAAGACGGAGTCAGCGCGCTCTTGCGGATGAGAGTGTTCGAAGGCGAGGTCACCTTCGAAGATCAGATATCGGGAAGTCCAGTATGGATTTTATTAGGCATACCCATAACCTTCAGTCCCCTACAGTAGAAGTAGATGACGCCCTTGTATGGGCAGCCTCCGGATGGAGTAATTGAGCGGACGAAAATTTTTTTCCGAAAAATAATTAAAGAAAAGGCGATCTTCTCAGACTGCAAGTGAGAAATGTAGCTATAGATAGCAGCTAGCGTATTCGGCGTGAGCTGCCCTGGAACCATTCCATAGTGCTCAAAGATTTCTGCGATCTCCCACAGCAGAGGAAACTTGAAGACGCAACAAATGTGATCAATCAACACTCTGATCTGGGTTGATGTTGAGGAGTTTATCCTTTCTTAGTCTAGCGGAAACTGGACATGAACTGGGGAGTATATACTTCTCGACAAAGTCATCCAGATCGGCATCTGTCAGTTTGCAATTCTTATGATCAACGACATGGAAAGCGCCAGCAACATCAGTTCGCGTGGACACGATCTTCAGAGACCGCAAGGACTTCTTCTTCGATCACATTTCCCGTAATAAAGAAACAATAAAGCCATATTTATAGAATTCTGAGTCTGACAGCTTTTTAGTGAGAATGCAGAGTTTGTTTATTCAGTCTGCCCAGCTTGCAGTAGATCCAACCGCTGATCCAAAAATCAACTTTCAAGTAAATTTAAAATCAAAATACGTGGAGACAGAATCAGTTCACACAGTTCGCATTCAACACCGTCATCTTGCATAATGATTTTCAAATCACGTAGACCGCAATATTGTTCAAATCACGCTGATTGCAATATTATTCAGATCGCGAAGAACACATCAGAATTCATGATAATGAAAATATTCAAGCCCACATAATTATACATCAAAAAACAAATAATTAAGTTGTTCGTGTTCATAGCTGCATTAGCGCCCTCGACGATTAGGTCGAGCAGGTCGGTCCTGCCTATCCCTACGTAGATATGTCGCATGGTTGCTTCCCTGTAGTACTTCGCCGTACAGTTGATAAATGAGGTGGTGCATTGAGTTAAAGGTGTGGTGCAAATGCCCGACCTCCCAATCTACTCGGCTCAAAGGAACCACGGGATCGTTTGCCGGCCTCGGCACCTCGTCCACCGCGGGCTGCCTGCCTTCAGCTGAAGCCAGAGCCTCCACTAGAGCAGTGCAGTCTGGCAATTGTGGCCACTCAGTAGGGACTTCGCTACCTCGTTTGCTCTTTCCTTCTCGCACCAGATTTAGATACTTCTCTTTGTAGTAGCGGGCATCATCATCAGACCGCCGCCTCTCTTTATTTCTTTTCTCAAGCGCCATTATGATGTTGGCATTTTGGTCCTCCAGATCCATCTTTCTCTATCCTCTTCCGCAACTCAACTTGAAAATCTTCTATTTTATCAAGCTTTTTTCTTTCTAACATCGCCTTGTTCAGGTCTAACTACTCGCCTTGGGAGGCAGACTCACCAATGACGATCGCACCATGTCGCTCTGAAATGGTTGTATCGGGAGAATGCATGATCTCGCAAAGTTCGGCAGAGCCAAGAGGCAACTTTCATCCTGAAACAAAGAGAACAAGTTCAACATTAGTACTCAGGTCACGACAGACTCAAAATTCAAAGAGAAATCGCTACAATCCAAACTTTTGGCAATCATGGCGGCGAGATGGCGGCTATCGAAGAATGGTCGCCTTATGCGCTACGAGTCAAAAGCACTTCGGTGTTTCTCCATTCATGATGGACCTTTGCTCTATTCTCACCCACCAAGCTTGTTGAAACAACTATATCATCAGTCTCAGTAATGAACTTTATCGGCCTCATCTTATACGGGGGATACTTATAAAGCCATGTACACTTAAAGATCCTAGACGTTGGTTTGTGTTTACCTGACCGCATGAGCTCGGTAGCAATCCACAGATCTTCAGCCTGCTTGTTCGCAACGCTCTTTTCCAAGACCGCTTCCGCCTTGGCCTTCAAAGAGGCGATCTGTTCTATCAGCTTTATCTTTTCATCTCCCTCGTCCACAGGTTTTGAAGTATGATTGCCAACCTTGACACCTAGTATCTCAACTTCTGGATGCAATAGCTCCAACAGGGACTGATTAATGTCATTATGTTGGTCGTTGTCTAGGGTGTTGAGTATCACATCAATAAATAAACTGACTGTGGACAAGGAATCATTTCCCAGGATTGCGGCCTTTAGAGTAACGAAGCCGGTCTTTGGAAGCTCTTTTTCTCATGGCCTGTACTGCAAGCTCGCAGCCCCAGTACGCACCGAGATATTCTTTTCCTTCATTACGCGGAGCCTCTTCTCTACTCTCTCAGAAACGAAGAATTTGTTTCGTTTCCTTTTCTTCTTCTATGAAGGGCCCTCTATCTCCATTAAGTCGGCGGCGGCATGCTCTAAGTTCCGAAGATTCTTGCGGATTGCCTCTGGGTCAACGACAACCTGGCCTTGGGAGGGAACTTATTTCTCAACTTGCTCCCCTCCACAGATCGCTTCTCTTGTTCGAGATCGATGTCAGGATGATGAGCCACAATTGACGAAACATCCTTTTCCAAATTTATGCATCAGTAAGATCCAGCTCCGGTGGCGGACTCAGCTCTTAGTTTGCCCAGGTTGTTCTGCCTCAGGGGATCAGCCCCCAGGATACCTCTGCTACCTCTTCAAGCAGACTAAATCCTCAATCCTCATAGGTCGCGGCCCTCCAGCCAGGATCGCGCCTTCAAGCAACAGACGAAAGCTCAACCCACGAGCCTACTCTGCCCCTCTTGCCCATACTGGCATGTCTTTTCTTTTTTGTTTCCAATCACCACTTCCCAGTTCTCATGTACCCCGGGCAGCCGGTTATTTTAGCGCTGCTCATTTGGGCAGGCCCCTAGATGTATAAGTAGGGGGAAGTGGTACACCCAAAGCACGCTGACTCGATCCCTGGAGCCTACTTGTTAAAGGCTGTGTACTCGAATCCCAGGCTTTGAGGTCTCCAGCTTGCTCTGCTCCTACACTTTTCCTTTGCTCTACTTGTAATCAACTCATTTGCAATCAAAGGAAAGCCCATTGGAAGAGAGGCATTGAGGCCGCGACGGGCGAAGTCTGGTGTTGTCGTGGTTCACGGCTCTGCTTTCTTTCTCTCATCCGCTAGTGGATAGCTGCTTGTAGTCGCCTCATTTTCATTACATTCCCCAGTGCTCGAACCGTTAGCTAGTGGTGCTCGTCTCTCTCTACTCGCGCGTCAACAGTTAACACGTGACATTCAAATCTCTAACGGTTTTTTGAAATCAGCGGATAGAAATGTCAGGCCGCAGATCGCCAGTCCGCCCAGCCCGCAGACAATCTTGCACCAGTCCTGCTTTACCAGCTGCAGTACCAGAAAGTTCTTCCCGACCAGATGCAGAGGGTGATAGAGAAGGAGCTCACATACCTGCCCAGGTGACTCAAGGAGTCTCCATTGCTGAAGGGGAGGAGAGGAAGCTCTCCATCAACTTGGATCTACCAGAAGATCAAAAGGCCGACTTGATCTCATACCTGCTAGAGAACCTAGATGTCTTCGCATGGTCAGCGGAGGACATGCCAGGCATTGGTCCAGATGTCGCCTGCCACCATCTCAATATTGATCCAAGCTTCAAGACTGTGCAATAAAAGAAGAGAGATGTGGCGACCAAGCTTGCTGAACCAATCAGAGAGGAGGTCTCAAATCTCCTCAAGGCAAATTTTGCCGTGAAATTCAATATCTCTCTTGGATATCAAATGTTGTAATGGTTAAAAAACCTGGAGGGAAATGGTGAATGTGTGTAGATTTCACGAGATTAAATAAAGCATCCCCTAATGATTGTTACCCCTTGCCTCGGATAGATTCTTTAGTTGATTCCTCGATTGGGTATTCTTTTATGAGCTTCTTAGGTGCATTCTCTGGTTATCATCAAATTAGATTGCATAAGCCCGACCTTCCTCATATGTCCTTCATCACAAATGATGGTTGTTATTGTTACCTCGTGATGCCTTTTGGGCTTAAGAACGCTGGTGGCACTTACCAACGCACGATGGATCATGTATTTAAAGAACAAAAAGGAAGAAACCTAGAGGTATATGTTGATCATCTTTTGATCAAGAGTAAATCCTTCTCATTACACCTTCAAGATGTAGCAGAGACGTTCTCTACTCTGCAAAAATATAAGATGAAACTTAATCCATCAAAGTATACCTTTGGGGCGAGTAAGGGGAAATTCCTTGGTCAACTCCTTACTCTAGAAGGACTTGCCCCTAACCCTGCTAAGGTTAAAGCTATTCTTGATATGGCACCTCCTAGCTCATTTGAAGAGGTTCAACAGCTAGGAGGAAGATTGCAGGTCTCAGGAGATTTAGATCTTGAGTTGGAGATAAGAGCGCTTCCTTCTTTAAGACTCTTCGAGAACCGTCCATGTTTGAATGGACAAAAGAGTGCTCGGAAGCCTTTGAGCAATTAAAGAAATAGTTAACTTCAACACCTGTGCTACAGAGCCCTCGATCGGGAGAACTGTTGTTCTTGTACTTAGGAGTTGTCCCAGAGGCGGTCAGCTCAGTTCTTGCTCAAGAAGAGAATAGGAGACAATATCTGGTTTACTATGTTAGCCACATCCCAAAGATGCAGAAACGAGATATCGAATTTTGGAGAGGCTGGCTTTAGCATTAGTAATGTCTTCTCGAGACTCTGTCCATTCTTCCAGGCGCATGCAGTTCACGTTATGACAGACCAACCTTTGAAAAACATGCTGGAAAATCCAGAGCACTCATGGAGATTAGCCAAATGGGCAATAGGGCTAACGCTCTGTTCGTTAAGCGGGAATTGATATGCAAGAATTGGAATTGACTTCAATTCCAATTCCCGCAAGAATTGGAATTGAAGTCAATTCCAATTCTGTTGTTCGGCTAAATGCAGGAATTCTGTCATCAGTTTTGGAATTGATAATTCCGATGTTCGGCTGTATGTCTGATTTCAACGGTTGGAATTGAAATTTTAATTTTATAACATTAAAATCGACAATTTTTTTTACAAAAACAAAATCAATAAATAATGTCTCACATCACCAAAGTTCACTAAATTAAAAACATAGTTTATGACATGACATAACATTGGAATATATTTGGATCCCAGAAAATCAACCCCGTAAATGTAAGCGTAGCCAAGTCCTCCTGATTGGCAACAACAAAGCCATAAACACGTCACTCTTAATGTCGTCGACACTCAGCATATCGATAGCTTGTATGTCCTCGTCCTCAGTCAGATCCGTGATAGCTGCCATGGCCGTATATATCCTGCCTGCCCTTGAGATCAAATGTGTTGGTTGAGAAGTAACACTGCTCTCATGTTTAATGTTCCTCGCTATTGCTGAAACAGCATCTGCAATTATTTCCGCCGCTGCTGCTTTCTTCTTCTTCTTGTTCTCTGGCTCGGTCTCCTCGACCACATTATCATCCACTGAAACGTCAATGTGGATCTCATTCATTGCCTCGGATGCAGTTGCAGCATTAGCTATTGTAGCTCTATCAACCCCACATATCATAGCTAAGTCGCCCCAATTCACGATCACCTTGCTATGATAATGCTTTACGGTCGGGTGTGCCTACACGTTTAGAGTTGAGTACACTTATTAAACTACAAGCAGTCGTGCACGGGGGACCCCGTGCAGGCAACATTTGTCGTGGGCGCAATATATGTAGTGGGGTGACATTCGTCGTGGGGGCGACATTCGTCGTGGGAGATACATTCGTCGTGGGGTCGACATTCGTCGTAGGGGCAACATTCGTAGGGTGGGTGACATTCGATGGGGGTGGTGACAACATTGGTCGTGGGCGGTGACATTGGTCATGGAGAGTGAAATTAGTTGTATGCAGGAACATTTGTCATAAGCGACGACATTCAGTGGGAAAGGCAACATTCGTCGGGGAAGTAGACATTTGGCGGGCACGATGACATTCGGCGGGGGAGGAGTCATTGGTTTGGGGTGGTGACATTGGTCGGGGGTAACAACATTGGTCAGGGATGGTGACATTGGTTGGGGGTGGTGACATTGGTCGCGGATGACAACATTGGTCATGGACGACATTTGGCTGAGGTGGTGACATTTGGCTGGGATGACAACATTCGGCGATGGCGGCGACATTCGGCGGGGACAACGACATTCGGCATGGGCTGCTACAATTTTTGTTGAGAGAAACATTTATCGTGTGTGACACAAATTTTCGTAGAGGGCCACAATTATGCAAAATATTTTTGTGTGCACCATTATCAATTGAATATTTATCAAGCATAAAAAATACCGCATTCAGACGTGTCACCACATTGAGAAGAAAAGATGATTTGTTAAGGGAGACAACATTTGTCATGGATGTCGACATTTTTCATGGGGGTGGCATTTGTCGTGTGAGCAACATTTGGCGCTTATTTGGTCGATATTTGTCGTGGGAGTAGTCAGTTGTCGTGGAGCAAAACATTGGTCGTGCATTACAGTTATTGCAACATGAGACCATATTGTGAACATGATACTAAGTTTTGAGAATTTATTTTGTAAATGTTAAAAAAATTCTAAGATAAAAACAATTTATCAGTGTACATTCTAATACATTACTATAAACATAGGATGAAAATTGTGCTTACCACTGCCAAATATATCATAAATTCCTACAGACATTGAAGAACTCACTTGGCATTGCGGCTAGTACGTCGTAGACACTCTTCAAGGCTTAAGAAAGGTTGTAAAATAACAAATTCTACTCATTCAAATATCAGCTTCCATTGAATTTACAAATTCCCTAAATACACTATTAGAAAAGAGAAAGTAATATAACAGTTACTACAGAGAAGAGGTATGGTGTTACTTATCTTACAACAAAGAAAGTGACCATAGATGGATCTCTTGCAAGTGCTGAAAGTGCTGCATTTTTGATGCAAAGTTGATGTTATGCATGCTGCCATCATCATGATTATCACTTTATGTTACCCGCTCATTTTATCGCACAAAATTACATCATTAACATACAAAATTTTAGAATGAATCCATAAACATCAGCTCACCGTACAAATGTTGTCATCAAATATTAAAAAAAGCAAGCAAGAAATCAAAAGAACCACTAAATACTTTCTAATATTAGTCATAATATAAAGAGAGCATTTAAACAAAATACATGAGTGTAAAGATTTGAAGCTGGATATACTTAAAGAAAAAAGTATTGGAGAATGAACCTGACGCCTAAAAATAAATTAGCTAAAGATTAAATGTAAAGAGTTTTGAAGGGTCGTATTACCTTGAAACTCATTTTTATAATTGTTTAATTAATCTCCCGTGATGATGATCTGTATTCCAACAACAATCAACTTCTATAAATATCAAGAACTGTATCAATTAACCTAAGCATTAATGAATTCCTCATTATGAATAAAAAAATGTCTACTCTATGTTTTGTCGATCTCTCCATTCTGTCCTTCATTTCTCTGTTTCCTGCATTGAAAAACCAGTAAAACCTGGGGATGGACGCTAAAGATATCAGTGTTGAATACAAATGAACCAAATTTTATTAAAATTAGCAATTGAAAGAGGAGAACCTAAAGGCAGTGTGGAGTTGAGAAAGTGAATGCTTCCCCCCAACAGCCAACCGAAAACTACCCCAACTATGAAAGTATTCCGACCGCAGCAGGAAAGTAGAGAGAAATTAGTCCAAGTAGAGAGAAATTTGACAAAACATGTATTCTCACTTTGGCAATTCATCAACCATGCAGTGAGCAATAAAAGTCCACTTGGACATGTTCTGATAATTATTGAAACCTGAGCAAAACTTTTCAGGAAAAATTAAAGAGATTTGCTCAACTGTATAATATATGTCTATCTTATGAACATGAGAAAAGCCCTGAAGGAAAAAAATATTTGCTCAGCTATAATAAACATGAAAAAGTGAAGATGATTTACTTTATTTTGGGAAAAATGCGAAGGCCATGGAAGATCAATTTAGGCAGATAAATTAGATGATACCCTTGTTAAATTACACCTTACCGGGGAAGGTAATAGTTGATGAACTTCAGTTGTTTTTTGTTTTCGCAGGAATTGAAATGGGTTGCTGCAATGCAATTCTCTAGGCCCAAATGAAAATAAAACTTAAATTTAGACGAGCAGCACGAAGCGCGTAGGAGAGAAAAATAGGGACATTGTTGGAGTGGAGTGAAATGCTTCGATAGGTCTTAGTGAATACTAAGGTGGAGAAAATGGAAAGAAACATAAATGGGAAAGGTTATACTTTGGTTCAAGTACCCAAGATCGAAGTCTTATAGGACATTGGCGGAAGAGGAGTCCTCCGGCTGTGGAGAAGAGATGAGGCGACAACGGACATGCGACGACGAAAAATGAGAAGGCCATGGAAGATCAATTTAGGCAGATAAATTAGATGATACCCTTGTCAAATTGCACCTTATTGGGGAAGGAAATAGTTGATGCACTTCAGAGGTTTTTTGTTTTCGCAGGAATTGAAATGGGTTGCTGCAATGCAATTCTCTAGGCTCCAAATGAAAATAAAAATTAAATTTAGACGAGCAGCATGAAGCGCGTAGGAGAGAAAAATAGGGACATTGTTGGAGTGGAGTGAAATGCTTTGGTAGGTCTTAGTGAATACTAAGGTGGAGAAAATGGAAAGAAACATAAATGGGAACGGTTATAACTTGGTTCAAGTACCCAAGATCGAACGCCTGTAGGACATTGGCGGAAGAGGAGTCCTCCTGCTATGGAGAAGAGATGAGGCGACAACGGACATTCGATGACGGCAGACTTGGAACGATGGCGGTCTTGCGACGGGCTGGAAGAGGAGGAGATGTTGCAGCTTTGGATGGGCACCGTGGGATCTTCCCTAGCTGCGCAGAAGAAGATGATGGGGGTATCAGGAATTCGAGGCCGATAAACAGCACAGTTTCTATTAACTAAGCTTTGATCCCGCCAAATGACCCAAATACCTATCAATTAACTCACAAAAGCTGCTTTTATGAGGGTATTGTGGGATTAAAATGTTACACGACCCCCTCACTAGGTCCTCCCTTATAGTATAAAGATAAATTGGCAGAAAATTTAAAGTTTATTTTTAACAGACAATAGTACCTTAACATAAGTCGCCAAAACATCTTCGCTATCTACCTTCACTACATTGCGTTCCCAATCCCATCCAAATCCACTCGTATCTAGCATTGCCGATATCTCTTGGTAGTATTTATTCCATGTTTTTATTCGCCCAATTATATTCTCCTTACTAATGTCGACGTTGCAGACCTCTTTTAATGCTTGAATTCACGCTGTGTACGCGACACTTTTCCAACCACTAGCCGCCTTGTTACTCAAATTTTGCTGCTCTAGGAGAGCAGTCGATAAAACACAGACCATCTGTGATGTCTCGGGAACATATGATCGTTCAATGGCCTTGCCAGCTTTTCCCTTGCCTTTATCCATATAATTTCTGCAATTCAATCAAACATAAAAGGCAACAACATTATATTTTAAGTAGCACCATATGATTTTAAAAATAACAACAATATCATAAGTAGCACCATATGATTTAAAAAACAACAACAATAGCTTAAGTAGCACTACATGATTTAAATGCGGCAACAAAATTATAATCATGGAGTAGCAAAGCAAGAGAACATCCTATAATACAGGTCGAGCACGATACTCGTTGAACATATTTACGGCCATAGTATCTCTAAAATGGGTCGACTCCGGAGTTGCTTGAACATCACACATTGTATCTGCATACTCAAAACTAGCATGACTTGCATCTTGTTCTAAAATGTCTGCATCTACTTCAGCAAGCAATCGTGCATTGTTCTCTAATCTCCTCTCTATCAGGAAATTATGGAGTATTCAACATGCATTTATAATTTGAACCTGTGCCAAATTTTAAAAAATTACACTTTATAACCAAATAAACTGTAATAGAATGAAGGTCCTCTTAATAAATATACCTGCACTTTGATATCATAGAAGGATGGCCCTCGTAAAATTGCCCATCTTCTTTTGAGGAGACCAAATGTTCTCTTAATAACATTTCTCTCCTTTGCATGTCTAAGATTAAACAGCTCTTTATAGTTCGTCAGATTGTTGCCCTGTGTAGCCCACTCCTTTAGGTGATATCTTGTTGACCGATATGCTGCAAGATAAACTGGACCGTTAGCGTATCCTGCATCCATAAGGTAGTATTTTCCTACCGGGACCTTAAAACAATCTGCACTTTCGAGAGCATTACGCAACACGCTGGAGTCCGAAGATGAACCCTCTCAGCCAGGTAATACATAAAAAAATTTCATGTTTGAGTCACATGCACCCATTATGTTTGTTATAATCGCTTGCTTCCTATTTCGATATCGACCTTAATATTTGATTGGAACTGTTACTTCAATATAAGTCCCATCTATGGCGCCAATGCAATGATATACATTATGTAATTAGGTATTAATATTGAATAAGCAGATAACATACACAAGACCTGTATGAAAGAGATAAAATTCTCACGGGAAATAACACCATCTTTATGATGTTGACGCATCCGGGAGCTTGATAAAATCAGGGGCTAACTTTAGAATTGCCCCTAACACCATGCTGAAATGTCTGCTAACTGTATCAATTGAAGGTAATAACGTTCCACCAACCGCTCAAAATTTTTTATTATGAGCTAAAATATATATAAAAAAGTGCTAACAGACTCTATCACTGAAACGTTTCTTGTGTCTCTTAGTAATCCTCTCGCAACTAATATGGTGCATAGAGTTTCAAAGGAGTTTTTGTTCATTCGAAGCTGATTAAAACAATTGATATTTGTCCCACTATGCAATCGGGCAAACAACATCCTTCTTAAAATTGTTTTGGCATCGGCCTCTTCAAGATCCCTTCCAATCTTGGGTTTCATCAAAACAACATAAGCCGCAGCAAGAGCTGCTGCCACTCTGTTCTCCTACATCTACGACGTCTTTGTAATTCATCCATCTACATATAAACGAACAAGTACAAAATGCATGTGAATGCGGGTGTCCTGGAAGAGAAATCATGCCACCAATGAGGACCGAAAAATCAAGTATGTTAGGGTACATACATGGTACATTAGGGTCGTTATACGACCCTACTTTCCGGTCTTGCACAAAAATGAAAACTTGATTACATGGTAAAAATTAAATTATAAAAAGTGATGAAGAATGAAAACATTGTTATGCAATATTATTCATGACCTAACTAGGAGTCTATTGAGCTTCTTTCTTTTTTACCAAAAAGATGGAAGAAATATCATCTTATTTCAAAAACGAGGGTCATATAAGACTAATATTTTTGGTGCACCAATACAAGCGGGACATTATTCTAAGCTGTGTAAATTTAAACAAAACCAATCAAAATCATTAGTCTAGTTTAATACCAAGGTTGCAAAATCCAACAGTCGGAACCAAGACTTTATTTGGCTGATCATGCAGTAAAATCAAACTAATACTGTCATTACTAGGCAAACATCAAACTTAGAACTTTAAGAAGAGTAAGAAATGACATCAAACTAATGCTGTCATTACTAGGAAAACATCAAACTAATGTTGTCATTACTAGGCAAACATCAATCATCTAATTTAGTAACCTAATGCTTTGAATAGAATCAAAACAATTTCAAGACTGATTTGGCTTCTGTTGCCACAGGAGATAAAGTTGGGAATGACCAAGAAGTAAAAAAATGAGAAACATACAAGAAGCAGAAGAAGAAGAAGAAGAAGTTACCAGCCGAGCGGGAGCAGCCGAGCAGGAGCAGGAACAGTGACGGGAGCTGGAGTCGGAGCAGGAACGGTGATGGGAGCAGGAGCGGCAGCGGGATCCAGAGCCAAAGAAATTGAGGCGACGGGATCAGGAGCAGGAAAGGGAGGGGAATCGGAATCGCAGCGATGGGAGAAAGAAGAGGAGCGGGATCGGAATCACGAAGTCTGACCTAGCGAGGTTGGAAAAGAATGTCACGGGATGAGCTTATAGCCAATTCCGACTGAATTAGGTTTGATTTCCGATTCCCACGAATTTTTTGGCATAACGAACAACTATAATTGGAATTGGTAAATGAATACCAATTCCAACGGCCTATTTCCTGCTTAACGAATGGAGCCTAAGTGAACTTGAGATTCTCTTATCTGCCCCGAACAGACATCAAAGCTCAAGTACTAGCAGACTTCTTGGTTGATACAACAAAATCCAGCTCTAGTTAAGCAGAAACATCTCCTTTGGCTTGGACAATCTACTTTGATGGCGCCTCAGGCAGAAATTTATCAGGAACAGGAGTGGTTCTGATTAATCCTAATGGCATCAAGCTAGAGCAAGCAATAAAGTTCTTCTTTCTAGTTACAAACAATCAGGTAGAGTATGAAGCTTTGTTAGCAGGCTTGAAGCTTGCAAGAGAACTTGGGATTGAACATGTTCACATCAAGACTGATTCTCTGGTAATGGCATCACAAGTCTTAGGAAACTTTGAGACCAGGGAACCGATCTTATAGAAATACCTTACTCTCGTCAAGATTGAAATTAGCAAATTCAAAAGTTTCACAATTGAGCACATTCCAAGAGCTAAGAATGAAGAAGCAGATGTTCTTGCATAGCATGGACTTCCACCAGGAGGAACAACTTCTGAACTCTTCTGCCTGGAAGTGGATGAAGAAGAGTTGATGCAAATTGATCAACGCTCCTCCTGGATGGACCCATTCATCCTTTATCTATCTACAGGAAAATTTCACTCATCGATCAATGATAAAAAAATTCAGAGTAAAAGCAGCTTACTACTATTTGGTATCAGGTATTGTTTACAGAAACACCTTCTTGTCAACAATGGCAAGTTGTGTTTCAGAAGAGGAAGCTCCTACTGTTCTTCATGAAGTTCACTCTGGTGAGTGTGGAAGCCACTCAGGAGTAAGGAATTTAGAAAGTAGGATCCTCCGGCAAGGATATTTTTGGCCTACCATGAAGAAAGATTTTGAGGCTTATGCAAAGAGATGTGCTCTGTGCCAGAAGTTCGCTCAACTTCAACATCAATCAGCTCAGCTGCTCAAATGAATCGCAACACATTGACCCTATGCAGTATGGGGAATGGATCTCCTTGGTCCTTTTCCCATAGAAAGCGGACAATGATGCTTCATCATAGTAATGATTGATTATTTCAGTAAGTGGATCGAGGCCAAGGCATTGGATAAAATAACAACTCAGGTTGTATCACAGACAACATGCCATAATTCAACAACAGTGAGATGGTTGATTTTTGTAAGCAGATCGGAACAGAGCTGCGCTTTGTATCAGTCCAGCATCCTAGGAGCATTGGCCAGGTTGAAGGGGCAAACAAGCAAATCCTTAGCTTGCTGAAAAAGAACGGGCGGAATCTCATAGGCAGTTGGGATGATCAACTTCCTTCGGTCCTCCGGACCTTAAGCAACACCTTCATCAGCAACTGTAGAGACTCCGTTCAAGATTTCTCATGGTTCAAAAGCTCTCATTCCAGTTAAGTTTAAAGTTCCATCTCTAAGAGTTCTGCTTGCTAGACAAGGCTGGCAGGATTGGCTTGAGCTGAACAATGAAGAGGTGAAATTCAGTTTGGAACATATTGAAGAGATCAGAGACAAAGCAGCAATAAGGCAGCAAGAAGTTAAGAGAAGAATGGACCGGTACTTTGATAAGAACATGAGGATCAAACACTTTCAAGTGGGAGATCTACTTCTTAAAAAAGTTGATGTTTCGATAAGAGTCGGCTCAGTGGGGAAGCTTAATCCCAATTGGGCTGGCCCATTCTTTATTAAAGAAGTGCTGAACAACGGGGATTACCGCTTTCAAACCTATGAAGGAGAAGATGTACCACACACATGGAGCGGAGATGATCTCAAACGGTTCTATTCCTGAAATTCCTCCTTTCTTTTCCTTCTTACGTAAACTTTTCAAAAGTTAATATTGATCAAAGGCCCCTTACTGACACTTTTTCAAGTGCTTTCTCTCTCCTGAACAACTACAAAGAATAACTGACTCCAGGAGACATCGTCGAGTTCAGCTGGGTCCCCCCCTTGAACCGTTTTCATTGGCGTAACACCACGAAGACCACGTGTTGCGGGGCGTTTTCGCACCATGTAGTGGGGGATTGTAGGTTCTAGCGCAGCAGGCTAGTGAATATCATATCTCGGCTGGTACCTAACCACACCTCTTCATTATAGAGGGATAGCGTGGGTGCTAGCTCTACCTTGCCTTATAAGGGATATCGTTACAACTATGATGATCGCCTGAGAAAAGCAATGCTATATGCACCTAACCATAGATCATCTTATCTCCTGACCCTCGAATACTCCTTAGTACCCTCAAGCAATGCCTGCAGGAGACCCACAGCCTTGTTGATCTCAGAGGGAAGAAATGGGCTTTGTGCGCACCTGCCCGAAAGATTAACTTGGATTGTACTCCAGGCAAGTGGGCAGTAAAACGTTCCCCTCTCATTGGGTAAGGATTGAGTGCACAACTTTTATGAACGTGTGAGGAAAGCAATCTCGCCGTGCCGCACCTGCCCACTTGGTCACCCAAGTCTATAGATCATTCTCATCTCACAGGAAATATTCTGACAAGGTGCATACTGTATTTTGGTATCCGCTCGGTCCGCCAATTTTCAGAGGGTTGATCTTACAGCTTTTGTGACCCTGTGAGGAAAGCAATGGGCTTGATGCACACCTGCCTGCTTGGTCACTTAAGTTGTGAATCATTTCTATTCCAACGCAGACTGAATAATGGTATCCTCTCAGTCCGCCAATTTTCAGAGGGTTGATCTTACAGCTTCTATAACCCTGCGAGGAAAGCAATGGGCTCCGTGCGCACCTGCTCGCTTGGTCACTTATGTTGTGAATCATTTCTATTTCAACGCAGACTGCTTATTATTATTTCAGCGCAGACTGCTTATTGGTATCCGCTCAGTCCGCATATTTTTAGTGGGTTGATCTTACAGCTTCTATGACACTGCGAGGAAAGCAATGGGCTCCGTGTGCACATACCCGCTTGGTCACTTAAGTTGTGAATCATTTCTATTTCATCATGGACTGCTTATTGGTATCCGCTCAGTCCGCATATTTTTAGTGGATTGATCTTACAGCTTCTGTGACCCTGCGTGTAAAGCAATGGGCTCCATGCGCACTGGCCCGCTTGGTCACTTAAGTTGTGAATCATTTCTACTCGGAGCGGACAACATATTGGTATCCGCACAGTCCGCATATTTTCAGTGGGTTGATCTTACAGCTTCTATGACCCTGCGAGGAAAGCAATGGGCTCTGTGCGCGCCTGCCCGCTTGGTCACTTAAGTTATGAATCATTTCTATTCGGCGCGGATTGCATATTGGTGTCCGCACAGTCCCCATATTTTTAGTGGGTTGATCTTACAACTTCTGTGACCCTATGAGGAAAGCAATGCCGCCCTGCCTCACCTGCCCGCTTGGTCACCTAAGCTGTGAATCATTTCAATTCGGTCGGACTCACTTCTGGTAGTCGCCACAGTCTGCAGAGCTTGATCCATCAGCCCGCCAAAGATACTTGGGAGATGTGATTTACAGTTTTTATGACCCTTCGAGGAAAGCAATGGGCCCTCTGCGCATTTGCCTGCTTGGTCACCTAAGTTTGTAACCCATCTTTCTCAACTCACAGAGTTTATCAATAATTCTCTCTTAGTTCGCAACATCTATCATCTATGTTGTCTTAGCTCACAAAAGTTTATCATCAGAATCTTAGTTAATGAAATTGCAGTTTAGAATCAGTACTCGCCAAAGTCCGCGTCAACTTCACAATATTCGTCACTTCTTTTGGCGAGCTTGAAAATCATATTATTATCCTGTTCAAGATGCTACGGCGAGCTATAGTGAAATCTTTTGCCTAAGTTATATTATATTAGCTAGCTGGAAAGTCAATTGTCGTGGCCTGAACTATTAACTATCTTGGTTATCTAAGCAATTTATGCCATCTCTAAGCAGGCATCTTAGACTCTACGTGGCGTGGACTGGTTTTCATTAAACTATAGGAAGCTATCATTGATCATGCACATTTCAGGTAGCATTGAATAACAAGTGAACAATGAAAATAGCAGAAGACGCAATCTGATCAAAATATCCTTTATATTTCTTCAATGTCGAAATTACAACTTTCAAAAAAGTTGGCGTCCTCTAAACATGAGTCCGCCTTTTCCTTTACAAAAAAAAAACAAAAATACATCTTTTCATTTCGTCGATCTCTTGAGCTTATTTTCTGCAGGGGGCATCTGGACTTGATCGATCGATGTTGAAACCAGTCACCCGGTTCCACCTAAAGTTCGGACTAGAAGCTGCAACACACACTTACTCTTCTTGAACCGCCCTCCGGACGTGAGTCACAGGATCAAAAACAGACCGATGGTATCATCTCGGAGGTCCCACCTCTTACTCGGAAGAATCTGAAGTTCTCCCCCTCCCTAGACATTGCTGAGCTAGGTACCTCTGAGGAAGAATATGGAAAGGTTAAACAACCCATTCAAGCCACCTTATCGGTCTATTTATTGGCCTCTGAGTCTGATCTGCAAATAACCATACTGAACCAACCTGAAATTACCAAAATACCCTGGGTTGGGTTTGCCAACAGCCAAACTCAGCTGTTCTAAAGGGCTATAGGCAGACTACCGAGGGTAGAAGGGTAAAATTACCCGTACTAGAAGAGTAAAATCCCCCTTGGGGGTAAGAAGTTAAAAACATCCTTCCTTCTATATGGCTAGTGGGAAAATGACCAGCGGGCGAGACAAGCCCACCTGTTCATTTCGCTGGCCTCCCGCATTACGGAAGTCATCTCACCCTCAAGGGCCAGCCCCCGCCCTAGAGGACGTCTCGCCTACGGTTTTGAGCCCCGTCTCGTCTTCTGTGAGTGGGCCACATGGTCCACCACGCCTATTCAATTCCTCTCACTAGCTTCTCTTCCCTGCTTCTTGAGCAGCCTCCCGCGAGCCCAAGGTTGTACATAATCCCCTCTCTTTTCGAGGTTGCCTCAAGCTCTGAAAGAATGTCCAACCGAGGCTCGTGGCTTTGTGATTCATATATGAGAATCTTTGGCTTGTCGTCCCCCTGGAGTCTATAAATATGAGACCCCACACCATCATGGAGTGCCCCCTCTATCATTTCCACCGCTCTTCTACCATCAACATGTCTCATAGCCAGAGCTTTCGTGAGCGTCTCACGATGGTCCGAAAGCAAAACAAAACTAATGTGGCTGCCTTGATCCCCTCTCTGGTGCGGACCCCTGCTTCAGCATCTTCATCGTCTCGCCTGAAGAAGACAAAAACCACCGGCCCTCCATTCTCGGCTGGCGCGACCACTTCGACACCTTCTACAGCTGATACACTTCCTCCCGCATCCTCTGAGGAGAGACAAGTGATTCTTAACTCCTCTCGCCTCTCTTTTATTTTAACGTCTCGCTTATTGACCATGATGTCAGGCAACCCTAGCTGATTCCTCCATACCTGCAAATCCTCCTGACATTACCGACCAACATTATCAACGCTTTGACTCGCCTCAGGAATCCTCTCCACCTATCACGAGGAAAGAAGAACTGTCGCGACTTGTGGGGAACTATCGCATCCCAAGTAAGTAAACTCATCCTGTACTTTCGCTTCATACAGATTCCTATTCCCTTACCCGGTGCCTTCGAGACCACAGGGATAGTCTTCTTGCTAGACCACCCTTCATTATGATCTTCCACCTTTTTTGCACAGGCATCCAGCTCGACTCGAGTACTGAGGATTCCCCTGCGCCGACGCCCCTCTCGCCTCTTCCTCGCTCAGATGAGATCGAAAACTACCTGGGCAATCCTATGAACCCTCTGGAGATGAAGCACCGGAAAGCCAAGATGTTTCGAAAATATACCCACATCATCCGAGAGATTGAACAGGAGAAGAATGCTACCGATCAGCGCATTGATTGGCTGGAAACTGAGTGCGCTCGCCACTCTGTCGAGGTCGATGCTGATGCCGAAATAGATGGGATAGACCCCCAGGCTATCAAAAGCGATCTCCATCTCGCGCATCGCGGTCTAGACGTCGTCCGCACCTTTCATCTACCTGGTAGCCCTCCATGCGCGGGATCTCGCGGTGGCCATTGGAAGTGGCACAAGAATTGAGGGATCTTGGTTTCGTCTCGCCTATTTAAGCATCATCTGTCTGTTTATTTATCAATTTGTTATTTAGATCCCCCTGGACGAGATGCCCGCCTCGTGCGGAACAAAATAATTTACGATAATTTATTATAATATTTTTGTAAACCTCTTTCATGCTGGGTTTTCATTATGGATGTGTTTATTAATCTACTTTTTATTTTGGCTCATCGAAAAAGTCATCGCGGAGTTCCGCGCCTCGGGGTTAGGAGGGAGAGAAGATGAACCGTCGTGTTGCCCCTTTGGCTTTCACATTCTCACTTTGCCGCACATTTTTCTCCTCTCGCTATTTGCTATAAATACCCCTCCCCCCCGGATCCAGATGTTCTACACTTGCACTATCACTTCATGCTGTTGCTAAGATCTTGAGTTCTCGCCTGCTTCTGCTCGTCTACCTCTTCTCGCATCCCGCTTCCACCTCACTCTTTTCTACCCCTCATCTGTTTCTGTTATCTCGCTGGTCATGGGAAAGAAGAGAGCAGAAGAATGCGAGGGCCGCAGCCGCTGCGGAAGGCGATTTGTTGACCACGACTTCCCTCCCGGCAAAATCTCCGAAGAGGATTACAACTGCTTCGCCAGCGAGTTCCTAGCTGAGGGGTATGAGTCTCGCCCGCCCAAGGTCGGCAAGGCGATTAACACCATCTACTCCGGCGAACTCGCCTTCCCCGTCTCGCACTTCGAGGTAGGGCTAAGAATCCCCCTCTGGCCAGAGGTAAAACTGGCTTTGAAATATTTCGGCATTGTTCCTGCGCAGCTCAACACAAATGACATCCCGATGTTGGTCGCCTTGGCCAGCTATCTGGGCCGCGAGCACATCAAATTTAGTCTCATCGTATTCCCAATTTGTTCGTCTACTATGCCAAGGACGATGGCGTCTCATACTTCACCGGCCAGGGTCTAAAGGTGTGCGAGACGCCTAACAAAAACCACCACTGGCTCACCTGCTTTGTGTTCATTCGCGGGAACCTGGGAGGCGTCCCTCTCGCCCCGGTGTTGCCTGCCGAGGAGTACTACAAGATCCCCAAGGTTGGGGGTGTTGAAAAGGCTCTCTGAGAATTCTTCCTAGTGAAAAATTTCAAAGTCAAATACCTACGACGATATGCCGACTTGCTCCATCCCGTCCTCCCCAGTGAAGGTATACTCGCGCCCTCTTAGCATTATGCTTACCGTCTTCTTGTTTCATTATGACCATTTTCTTGTTTAGCAGAGAGGAATATCCCTATCCATCCCCCTTACCGGAGCAACAAGGGTCTCGCCACTGCCAGCATGGCAGCAGAGGCAGCAAAGGAAACGCTGACTCCCACCCCAAAGAAAAGATCTAGGGATGATGTTGCCGCTCCTCGGCACAGTCCCAAAAATAAGATGAAGAAGGTGGTGTCGCAGCCACAAGGGAGAAAGGGAACTGCTGCCAAGGAAAGAAGAGAGATGTCGGGGGTACCTGACCCCCATTTCTGTGGAAGGATCCCCATCACCTCGCCATCAATCCGTCTCGTCAGCCTGCAAGACGGCCCCACCTGACCAAACTGCCAACACCTCTGTCTAGCCCGCCTAGCTTCCCCCTAGCGAAGCTGGCTATTCCAACCGCCCGGACCCCACCCTTCATCCGAATTATAACATGGGTCCCATGGTAAACGACACTGCTGGCGAGCCAATTTTTTGTGGGAGAAGGACTCCATCTGCGTGTCGGTGTCCACTCTCCTTCCCTCATGGAAGGAGCAAGACCCACCTGCCAGTCATGCCTTCTACCTTAGGTATGGTCTCTATGGTGTCCTTGGGACTGAGCCCTTTAACAATGAGCCGTTCCGAGACCTTGTCTTGAAGACCGCTCACGCGCAATTTCGGTAAGTGGAGCTTTCGCACAGAATCTCGCTTCACGTTGTCTTCAATAACAAGAAGTGGAAGGAGGCCGAGACCAGCCTTGTCGTAGAACGCGAGAAGTCGAATGACCTCGAAAAGAGGCTGGCAGTCACCGACAACCTTCTCGCCAGAAGCCGAGGCGGCGTGGTAAGCTTTTTAACTGCCATTTGCCAGTTTCACTCGCTAGCTTTACCTGCATGAACTTTCGCTGACTGATATCCTTCTCGCAGGATGCCGAGATGGTCGATCGAATGCGTTCGTGGATGGCGGCCCTGGAGGAGGAGAACATGAAATTAAAGGCTGAGAACGCACATCTACTAGAAAGCACCCTGCTTCATTCTCAACCAGATCTGTTCCAAGCTCCCCCGCCAACTCATTATTCTCTGGACGAGATCAATGCCATTTGCGGAGACATTAACATCAAGACAGCCGAGCTCCTCTTGAAGATGATGAAGGAGTTGGGGGTTGTCAGGGACGATGCCGAGATAGTCACACTCTATGACTTGGTCCCCCAGCTATATGGTGAGACAGATGAAAGCTCTACCTCCAGTGATGAGGAGTGAAGGGGTGTTAGAGTCTTGGGACTCCCCCCCCCCCGCTTTTTGTCTCTTACACTTGTAATTTTTTTCTAATAGAGATGTTTCATGGGATTACCTCCCTCTTTTCTTTTTGTAATGAACAAGGGGATTATTATTATAACCTTTCACTGTTTTTATTTCATTGCACTTTATCTATTGCTGTCTCGCTTGAAAGTTAGTTCAGATAGCTAGTAGTTGCACTTCTCCTAACCCCTACCGAGCGCGAGATCGTCTAACCTTTTGCTCTCGTCTCGTCACGAGATGAACCCTGCGTGGATAGACCTTGGAGATCAAACCGCTCTTCATGATAAGTCCCCCCTTTTTATGAGATACTTGTTCCTTTAAAAGTGAATACTCGCTCCCTGCGGGCGAGACCACCCACGCCGAGCGCCAGTCTGAAATGCTCACCCTCACTTGAATTGCTTACAATCCTTCCTTTTCATAGGTATATTCTACCAATTCCCTGATAAGTATAGACACCTTTCTTTGATAGCTCTTGCCACTTGACTTGCCTTCGAGTGTGCTCACAGCCCTGCCAGCTAGATGTGTGCCTCATCAGCGAGTCTGCTCGGGGTCTCCTCTACAAACCATCTCCAACCACCGAGTGAGCCTACAGTCTTGCCAGCTAGATGAGAGCCTGGTCAGCGGGTCCTCTCAGGTTCTCCACCCCAAACCATATCCAACCACCGAGCGAGTCTACCGTCCTGCTAGCTAGATGAGAGACTGATAGGTGGGTCTGCTCGGGGTCTCCACTCCAAACCATCTCCAACTACCGAGTGAGCTTATAGTCCTGCCAACTATATGAGATCCTGGTCAGCGGGTTGATGGGTAAAAATCGTCTCACGGACTACAATCCGAATAGGCAAGTGTACCTATCGTTTTATAGTATAGTGATAAAAATATATCAAGGTCGTATAAAAACTCGGGGCAGGCAAGTACTATTACTCACAACGACTCTATTATCCTACCGAATGATTGATTGGGTTTTGAAAATAAAAATAAACTAAACTTAGTTAAAAGAGAAATAAACTATTGCAAAAGAGTGCTTGATCGACGATTCACTTTGAAATAAAATAACAGAATAATTTA
Source organism: Platanthera guangdongensis (assembly GCA_039583875.1). Taxonomy (NCBI): domain Eukaryota; kingdom Viridiplantae; phylum Streptophyta; class Magnoliopsida; order Asparagales; family Orchidaceae; genus Platanthera; species Platanthera guangdongensis. The sequence continues at coordinate 165,324,365 of CM077150.1, read as the reverse complement.
GTTTAACATTCGTAATTTTATAAAGACCGTGACTGATCCGAAAATAAGAAATAATCTCGCTAGAGCATTAAATCTCCTAACTTCTAGACGTTTCGACCAAAATCTCTTTGCAAATCAAAAGGGCTAAAGTCGCATTATCGAGGTGACCTGCACTCTTGGATTTGACTCAAATCCGGAGGATTTACGTCGTCTTATCTCTAGGATTGCGTGCAACTCCTTCCTTCCTTGAGTGATCTTTCACATTCACGAGCCTCTCGGCTGCTCGAATATGATACGGAGTCGATACGATATTGATCAAGGTCGGATCAAAAATAAAAATACTAATGCAACATAAAATGAAAGATATTATTTTATCGCAAAGATTATCGTGATCGGGCACAAACAAGAAAATTAGCTAAGCATTAGAGAGCGAGTAAACAAAAGAAAAGAAAATTGCCTTTCATTAAACAAGGAACAAAATGAAAAAAAATACTAAACTAAAGCTTGGAGAAATGAAAAAACAACAAGGAAATACAAATATTTGAAATGTAAGCTTGCTCTCTAAAATATTCTAACTCTCTACATCAACACTCTACTTTCTACATCCCCCTAAAACTTGAGGGATGAGGTCCTTTTATAGGAGAGGGAGAATGTTCTAGATGGAGAAAATGAAGAGAGAAAGGGGGGGGGGGGCTATGCATGGGAGGAGATGTTCATGCATGATAATAAATGGGAGGAAAGAGAGAGGAGGCTAAATGCATGAATGGGGTTTAATGAGATGGAGAGAGAAAGAGTTACATGCATGCATTTTATTAAAAATAAAAATAGAAAGTAGAAATATAAAAGAGGGGAGATGGATGAGATTTAATTGCGGATGAAAGAGGGAGAAGGGGGGTGAATGAGAATAAAAGAGGAGAAAGAAAATAGTAAAGGGAGAGAGAGAAGGGAGTGGCCGGTCAATTGATAAGGAAATGCATGCAAAGTGGATACATGCATGCAATAAATGAGAGGGAGAGAGAGAGAGGACATGCATGAATGTGGCTGGCCAATGCAAATGAGTGGGCTGCTTGGTGTGGAGTTTGATGTAGGCTCGGGTAGGGTGATTTGGAGAGATGTTGGGCTGCACCATGGAGGGGGGGCGGGCTGCATCAATGTTGAAGTGGGCTGCATGGAGTGAGCTGCATTTGGAGGAGGCTTGAGCTGCACTTGTAGAGGGTCGGATCTTAAAAGAGCTGCACTTTGAGGGCTGGCCGGCTGCATGGTTGAAGTGGCCGGGCTGCTCCAATTATAATCTTCAAAGGGCTGCACTTGTAGAGGGCTGGTGCGGCGATGGCGTTGCGGCATGATTATTGACGGCACGACGATGGCGACATGAACGGGCACACGACAGCGAACTTGACGACCTCTTGCAAAGGTGGCGGTGAGCATGGCGGTGATGGCGATGACAACATGCAAAGGTGGGGGCGATGGAGCGGACTTTTGCAGATTGAAATAAAATCAACCGAGGCCTGTCGAATTCCTATAAAATAAAATATAATGTTAGAACCATAATTAGTAATTTTTTAAGATAATTTTGTATAAAAATAAAGAAAAGAGAACACGTAAATATCAAAATATAATATAAAATACTATTCAAAATAATAACAGAAATATTAGTTATCAAATACCCCCATGCTTGAGTATTTGCTTGCCCCCAAGCAAAGACATACAAGTTAGCAAAAATAAAATAGCCTAATCAAATAATCTAACCATGCCGCTATGAGTACGATGCGAAATTAGAGATAGGGAGAGTGATGAAAAAGAAGTGAAATAGATTACTTAAACATAGCATATAAATTTACAAATTTCACTAGCATAAAAATAAATCATCCAATATTTTTGCAAATTCAAAAGGTAAGTAAATTGTCAAACAAAAAGTACATTGAGTTGTTACTAAAATCTAAGAGACCCATTAAAATCACATCAATCTTAATTAAGCTCTTACTACTACCTAGAAAACTTACCCAAAATCATTCCCGTTACAATACTAAAAATAGACCAAAGAAGCATGAATCAAAAGGACTTGCATTAGGTGTAGCATTTAGGTATAGCTTTAAGGTGCAGATAGCAAAAGATAAACATGAAGGGTTAAAACAAACTTAAATAAAAAGAAGAGCTTTGCAAAAATAGTTGTGCTAGCAAAAATAAATCTTGACACCCCAAATAATTTTGAAACATAAAGTTAGGGGTCAAAATAAATACATAATAATTTTTCAATTTTTCTTCATCCTTTTGAACATTTTTCTCTCCTTTTTTTTCTTTTGTAGCGAACGGATAATATTTTTGAACATTCACTATTTTTCACAAATGGAAGCACACACTAGTACAAATAAAGCTCAAAATTTAAGTGTGCAACATGGGATGACTCTTTGGCTTTGGTAAAAAATAAGTGGGGCTACAAAAGAAACGCGGATAAAGCACAAAATGGCTAGCAATGGTTAAGATTTTTGGTTCGGTATGCAAAGGCTCAGATGAATCAAGAGGAGGCCGAAATCATTTTCATGCTTCTACTGAGTCTATCTAAAGTAAAGTATTGAAAAATCAAAGAGACAAGTGCTAACTAGGAAGTAAGAAACAAAAATTCCTCATGAAAATGAAATTAATAAGCATCCAGTATTATTCACACCTACTGCACTAATCATTTATCAACATTACATAGAATTAAAAAGAGAAAAACAACGGATGATAAATTTTATAAAAGTGAAAAATATAAAAAGATAGCTACGCAAAAGCGCAATTTTCAAACAAAATTTTCACACTAACATACTACCCTAATTAAGAACACTGCAGGAGTCAACATAATGCTCAAAAAAACATAGCTAAAATGAAAGATTAAAAAATTTTATTTCAGCTAAACAAGTACAACAAAGCCTAAGAACAAGACAAATACAAAAGACATGAAAATTTTGTATTTTCCAGTTTTTTTTTGGGAGTTTTCTAATGTTTTTTTGTGTTTTTGTTTTGTTTTCATTGTTTTGTTTTTTGAAAGACTTAAAAAGAAAGGGAAAACACTCCCTCATGCTTAAAGTTCAACATTGTCCCCAATGTTGAATAGTAAATATGAGGAAAGAAAAAGACAGGAATAAAAGAAGAGGGGGGGATGCAATAAAGTAAATACTTAAAAAGAAAACAACTTCCCTGGATTCGTAAGGCCGAATGCTGATTTCGTTCCCCCATGCTTAAGCTGGACACCGGCTCAGGCCTAAGGAAGAGAAAGAAAAAAATGATGGACCAAACGAACCGCTAGAGGTTTTATTCCTACAAAACACAATAAGTAAACAAAAAGAAAAAGAAATAACAAAAACGATAAGTAAGGGGTGCCTCCCAAGAGCGCTCTTTGTTTAACGTCGTTTGAGCCCAACGTTATTGGTTAGCTAAATGGAAAATAAAAAGTAAGGTGAAGTGGTAACTCCCTAAGTATGCGCTTAGGAGAATAAATTAAAAAAAAGACGAAGTGAAGAAGCGCACCGACATGCGATGGAATCTTCAAGGGAATGACGCCCGAAAATGAATGGACGGAGTTATAGAAGAACTCCGGCGTATGTAAAATGGGAAAGAAGGGGTCGCCAAAAGAAGAAGTCGAAAAAGGAATTAAATCAACGAAAATTTCACAAGGAGAATTAGAGACTTGTGAAATTTCGGGAGAAGAATGCGTAGAGAGGACTACAGAAGAATTATCTAAAATAAAAGAAGAAGAAAAAGACTCGCTAAAACTAGAAAAAGTTGGAACAGTTAAAGTTTGAAGCGAAATGGAATCACAAACGTCTTCAGAAAAAGAGAGAGAATGATGAGATGTCTTGTCATCCTGAAAAGGTAAGAAGCACACCGGAGTATCCATTGGGTTGTCTTCCAAAGGAGGAAGGAAATAATCCGGGATATCCAAATAGTTATCCTCCTCGAGAGGAAAAAGACAAGCCGGGATATCCGGTGACTCATTACATGAAGAAATTGGAGGAGACGAAGACGGAGAAGAAGACGAAGAAAACGATGCGGCCTCACGAGAAAAATAATCGATAATGGTTTTGAAATGCGAATTAATATTATCAAGAGAAGTTTGCAATTCAAAATACACATTATCGATTGAATTAAAATTTAGAGGCGCGGCGCTTTGCGGGGCAAAATTATAAGAAAAATAAGACGGGTTCCCCATCTCCCAAGTAGGATAAAAATTGGAGTAACGGTCAAATTGACCACTTTGACCTGCTCCGGAAAAATTGAAATCAAAATAGCGAGGGATTCCCGAAAGACATTCATAATAAAAGTTGTCTGGCGACCCGCAAAGATTACAAAACGCGCCAAAATAAGACGATTCCATAAAAAAAAACTGTTACCAAAAAGAAAAAGAAAACATAATTTTTTTTTGATATTTTTTTTTGTTAAAAAAAATGTTTTTGTTTTTAGAATTTTAGTAGAAGTAATAAACTCAATGCTTTCGTAATATTGCCAAAAATATTCCCCGGCAACGGCGCCAAAAACTTGATGGGTAAAAATCGTCTCACGGACTACAATCCGAATAGGCAAGTGTACCTATCATTTTATAGTATAGTGATAAAAATATATCAAGGTCGTATAAAAACTCGGGGCAGGCAAGTACTATTACTCACAACGACTCTATTATCCTACCGAACGATTGATTGGGTTATGAAAATAAAAATAAACTAAACTTAGTTAAAAGAGAAATAAACTATTGCAAAAGAGTGCTTGATCGACGATTCACTTTGAAATAAAATAACGGAATAATTTAGTTTAACATTCGTAATTTTATAAAGACCGTGACGGATCCAAAAATAAGAAATAATCTCACTAGAGCATTAAATCTCCTAACTTCTAGACGTTTTGACCGAAATCTCTTTGCAAATCAAAAGGGCTAAAGTCGCATTATCGAGGTGACCCGCACTATTGGATTTGACTCCAATCCGGAGGATTTATGTCGTCCTATCTCTAGGATTGCGTGCAACTCCTTCCTTCCTTGAGTGATCTTTCACATTCACGAGCCTCTCGGCTGCTCGAATATGAGATCGGAATCTACCACCGTATACTAGAAATACGGAGTCGATACGATATTGATCAAGGTCGGATCAAAAATAAAAATACTAATGCAACATAAAATGAAAGATATTATTTTATCGCAAAGATTATCGTGATCGGGCACAAACAAGAAAATTAGCTACGCATTAGAGAGCGAGTAAACAAAAGAAAAGAAAATTGGCTTTCATTAAACAAGGAACAAAATGAAAAAAAATACTAAACTAAAGCTTGGAGAAATGAAAAAACAACAAGGAAATACAAATATTTGAAATGTAAGCTTGCTCTCTAAAATATTCTAACTCTCTACATCAACACTCTACTTTCTACATCCCCCTAAAACTTGAGGGATGGGGTCCTTTTATAGGAGAGGGAGAATGTTCTAGATGGAGAAAATGAAGAGAGAAAGGGGGGGGGGGGGGCGGCTATGCATGGGAGGAGATGTTCATGCATGATAATAAATGGGAGGGAAGAGAGAGGAGGCTAAATGCATGAATGGGGTTTAATGAGATGGGGAGAGAAAGAGTTACATGCATGTATTTTATTAAAAATAAAAATAGAAAGTAGAAATATAAAAGAGGGGAGATGGATGAGATTTAATTGCGGATGAAAGAGGGAGAAGGGGGGTGAATGAGAATAAAAGAGGAGAAAGAAAATAATAAAGGGAGAGAGAGAAGGGAGTGTCCGGTCAATTGATAAGGAAATGCATGCAAAGTGGATACATGCATGCAATAAATGAGAGGGAGAGAGAGAGAGAGGACATGCATGAATGTGGCCGGCCAATGCAAATGAGTGGGCTGCTTGGTGTGGAGTTTGATGTAGGCTCGGGTAGGGTGATTTGGAGAGATGTTGGGCTGCACCATGGAGGGGGGGGGGGGGGGGGGGACTGCATCAATGTTGAAGTGGCCTGCATGGAGTGAGCTGCATTTGGAGGAGGCTTGAGCTGCACTTGTAGAGGGTCGGATCTTAAAAGGGCTGCACTTTGAGGGCTGGCCGGCTGCATGGTTGAAGTGGCCGGGCTGCTCCAATTATAATCTTCAAAGGGCTGCACTTGTAGAGGGCTGGTGCGGCGATGGCGTTGCGGCAAGATTATTGACGGCGCCACGATGGCGACATGAACGGGCACACGACGGCGAACTTGACGACCTCATGCAAAGGTGGCGGTGAGCATGGCGGTGATGGCGATGACAACATGTAAATGTGGCGGCGATGGAGCGGACTTTTGCAGATTGAAATAAAATCACCCGAGGCCTGTCGAATTCCTATAAAATAAAATATAATGTTAGAACCATAATTAGTAATTTTTTAAGATAATTTTGTATAAAAATAAAGAAAAGTGAACACGTAAATATCAAAATATAATATAAAATAATATTCAAAATAATAACAGAAATATTAGTTATCACGGGTCTGCTCGGTGTCTCCTCTACAAACCATCTCCAACCAACGAGTAAGCCTACAGTCCTGCCAGCTAGATGAGAGCCTGGTCAGCGCGTCTACTCGGGGTCTCCACTCCAAACCATCTCCAACCACCAAGTGAGCATACAGTCCCGCCAGCTAGATGAGAGCCTAGTCAATGGGTCTGCTCGGGGTCTCCACTCCAAACCATCTCCAACCACCGAGTGAGCCTACAGTCCTGCTAGTTAGATGAGATCCAGGTCAGCGGGTCTGCTCGGGGTCTCCACTCCAAACCATCTCCAACCACCGAGTGAGCTTACAGTCCTACTAGCTAGATGAGAGCCTCGTCAGCGGGTCTGCTCAGGGTTTACACTCCAAACCATCTACAACCACAGAGTGAGCCTACAATCATGCCAACTAGATGAGAACCTGGTCAGTGGGTCCGCTCGTGATCTTCTCTCCAAATCATATCCAACCACCGAGTGAGCCTACAGTCTTGCATGCTAGATGAGAGCCTGATCAGCGGGTCTGCTCGTGCTTGGGGTCTCAACTCCAAACCATCTCCAACCACCGAGTGAGCCTACAGTCCTGCCAGCTAGATGAGACCCTGGTCAGCGGGACTGCTCGGAGTCTCCTCTACAAACCATCTACAACAACCGAGTGAGCAAACAGTCCTGCCAGCTAGATGAGAGCCTAGTCAGTGGTTCTACTCGGAGTCTCCTCTCCAAACCTTCTCCAACCATCGAGTGAGCCTACAGTCCTGCCAGCTATGTAAGAGCTTGGTCAGCGGGTCTGCTCGGGGTCTCCACTCCAAACCATCTCCAACCACCGAGTGAGCCTACAGTCCTGCGAGCTAGATGAGAGCCTGGTCAGCGTGTCTTCTCGGGGTCTCCATGCACCCACTTCACTCTTAATGCCATGAAGGAGGATACCTGCGATTTCATTATATCAAAAGGCCACATCAAAATTGCAAGTATTAAATGATTAAAAATGTAATGAACAAAGAATGTTATGGATAAAATATATTTAAGCCATCGCCACTTCGGGCGCGATCAAGTGATACCTCGACCACAACCTGGAGTTGGTACCCTCCCAATTTCAAGACCTCCTTCACTACAAAAAGACCTTCCCTATTGGGATAGATCTTTCGTACTGAGGCTCCTCTCTGCCTGATGTGTCCACCTTTTTGAGGACCAAGTCGCCCTTCTGGAATTGCTTGATCCTTATATGCTTATCAAAGTACTTTGCCATCGGGAACTTGACATCTTCTTGCCGGAAAAGCGCCAAATCTCTGAGTTCTTCCACGAGATCAAGAGTGAGTTTTTGCACTTCCACGTTCTCTGCCATCCATCCTTTGTCTCACTCCCTTGCAACGACTACTCTTGGGGATGTGACCTCGAACTCTATTGGTATGACGGCCTCTAAGCCATGAGGGAGCTTAAATGGAGTCTCTCCCGTGGAGGTGTCTAGTGTGGTCCTCAAGCCCCAGAGAACTGAAGGGAGCTGTTCCACCCAGCACCGCCCTTAGATTCTCCACTTTCTTCTTTAAAAGATTAATGATGTTCTTGTTTGTTGCTTCCACCTGTCCATTGCTCTGTGGATGATGAACCAAGGCAAAACAGAGGTCTATGCCCAGCCGGATGCAGAAATCGACGAATTCCCTGCTAGCAAATTGTGGTCCGCTATCAGTTAAAATGGCCATCGGTAGCCTAAGCCTGCAAATTGTCTCTCCCCATACGAAATTTTTGGCCACCTGTGATGTAACCTTACCCAACGCCTTCACCTCCAGCCATTTTGAAAAGTAATCCACCATGACCAACAAAAACTTCCTCTGACCATTAGCATGGGGAAAAATACCAACCGGGTCTAGTCCCCATATTATGAAGGGCCAGGGAGCTGTGATTGTACGTAGCTTCTGGGCGGGATGGAATTGGTGGGGGGCGAACTCCTGACACTTTTGACATCTTTTTGCAAACTCTTCTGTATCTTTCCAGAGGGTAGGCTAGAAGTATCCCTGCCTCAATACTCTCCCCTCTAAAGTCTGACTCCCTGAGTGGCTTACACATTCTCCTGAGTGAATTTATTCTAGGACCCTTGGAACCTCCTCCTCATGTACGCATCGAGCCAGCAGGCCCGACAACGTCTTGCGGTACAAATCCCCATCTTTAAACAAGTAGTACGTTGATTTATACCTGACACGCTTCTAATTGAGATCGCTCTCAAGAAGTTATCCCGAGGTCAAGAAAGTTATGAAGGGGTCCATCGAGACCCTTGTTGGTTTATCTCCTTGAGTTCTACCTCTTCTATGGACGGCTTGAAAAGCTCCATCACCGTTCAACCGGCTCGAGGGCCATATTTGGTGAGTTGGTTAGCATGAGTAGTTTCATCACTCGCGACGTCCTGAATCGAAAAACTACGTAACTACCCGATGAAGTCTTTGACCTTCCCTAGGTACTGTTAGAGGGTGGGCTCCCTCGCTTCGAACTCCCCTTTGATCTGGCGTGCAACCACCATATAGTCCATGGAGATCCTAATGTCTTGTATGCCCAACTCCCGAGCTAACTTGAGCCCTGTAATGATCGCCTCATATTTTGCTTGGTTATTGGTGATTGCGAAGTGGATCTTCAAAGCTTGCTAAATTCTTGTCCCCTCTTGACTTACCAAGATTATTCCTCCTCCAAAGGATTTTTTTTCCAGACGCTCCATCTACCAGCATCTTCCAAGCCGCTCAAGGGGGTGCTTTGGCCTCTTGGATCTCCACTACATAATCATCTAGGAAGTCGGCCACCGTCTGTGCTTTGATGGCAAGCCGAGGAGTAAAGGTGAGGTCGAATTCACTGAGCTCTATCGACCATTTAGACAACCTCCCAGATTGCTCCACCACCTCCAAGATGCGACAGAGGGGGTAATCCCTCACCACCTGAATTGAATGGGCGTGAAAAAACGACCTAAGCTTCTTGGCCGATATGATGAGAGCAAATGCCAGATTTTTGAGGATGGGGTACTCAAGTTCTGCCTTCTTTAGGACACTGCTCACGTAATAGATCGGGAATTGCTTTTTTCCTTCCTCTCGTACAAGAACCGAACTCACAGCCCCGATCCCCACTCCTAAGTATAAGAACAAGTCCTCCCATTCCCTCGGCCCCTAGATTAGAGGCGTCTGGGTGAGCTGCTGCTTTAGAGCCTGAAAAACCTCCTCGCACTCTGGGGTCCATTCGAACTTCTTACCACCTTTTAACGTCTGGAAGAAAGGTGAGCATTTTTCTCCTGCTCGGGAGAGGAACCTGCTTATTTCGGCCAGCTTGTCGTGAGACGTCGAACTTCCTTGGTATTCCTGGGAGATTCTAGTTCTAGGATTGCCTTTACCTTATCGGGATTGGGCTCTACTCCGGATGGGGTAAGGAGATGCCCTAGGAACTTTGCCCTATTGGCTCCAAAAACACATTTCAGGGGGTTGAGCCTCATTTTATATTTCTTATGGTTCCAAAGTTTTCCTCAAGATACAATACATGAGATCTAAGGTCCCGACTTTTGATCATCAGGTCATCCACATAAACTTTGAGGTTCCGCCCTTTCTGCTCTCAGAAGATCCGATCCATCATTATTTGATAAGTCGCCCCGACATTTTTTAACCAAAAGGGAATCATGTTAAAATAGAAGCATCCATCCTCCGTGATGAAGGTGACGTCCTTGACATCCAGAGGGTGCATGCGTATTTGGTGGTATCCTAAAAATACGTCTAGAAAACTCATTAGTGAGAAACTGACAGGTGAGTCAACCGGCGCGTCGATTCGGGGCAGAGGGTAACAATCCTTAGCGCATGCTTTATTAAGAGAGAGAAATCTACACACATTCTCCACTTACCCTCCCCCTTTTTAACCATTACAACAATGCTCACCCACACTGGATACATACATGCAGACACAAACCCTGCCTTAAGCAGCTTTTCTACGTCCTCTCTGATGGGTCCGGTCATCTTTGTGGTGATGTCCCTTTTATTCTATTACACTAGGCGAGTGTTGGGGTCGAGGTTGAGTTGGTGGCAGGCCACGACCGCATCAACCCCTGGCATGTGAGCCACGCTCCAAGCGAAGACGTCAATATTCCTCTACACGCATGCCTTAATCTCCTCCTGGTCTTCTGGGCTTAGCTCGCCGCTGACCTTTATCTTGTCTTTTCTTCCTTCTCTAGTGAGGATCTCCATCTCTAGTACATCCACGGCTGCCTTCAGCCTTGACGGCTCCTCTTCTTTCTCTTGATCTCCCAGCAAATCCTGTTCTCCGACTTCCTGGATTGTTGCTTCGTACTCTGTAACAGTCACCACCATTTCTTCCCAAAGCTTCTCCATCTCCAGCTCGCAAGTGCTCCCTCCTTCCAGTAGTGAAATTCTTCTTTTTTCCAGCCGAGCTTCCCCGTGGGTGACCTTCCTGCTTCCTCCATCTTTCTCTTTTCTTTCCTCCTCCCTCTACCTTCATTCGAGTCCTTTTCCTCTTCCATCTCCATCTCTCCATCTTTCTCTCCCGCCATTTCCGGCTCCACCGCAATGCCTCCTACCATCTCCACTTCTCTTTTCCCTCCGTCCTCCATTTCTCCTTTTTCCTCTTCCATCCTCATCTCTCCATCCTTCTCCCCCGCTGTTTCCGGCTCCACCGCAATGCCTCCTTCCATCTCCACTTTTCTTTCTCCTCTGTCCTCCTTTTCTTATTTCTCCTCTTCCATCCCCATCTCTCCATCCTTCTCTCCCGCCGTTTCGGGCTCCAACTCAATGCCTCCCACCATCTCCAGTTCTCCTCCTTCGACCTCTTTTTCTCTCTCTTCCTCTACTTCGCCACAAAACTCTTGTTTCCATTGTTAAATCCTTTTCCCCATCTCCTCGGCCTCTCCATCCCATAAGATGTTGTTTACCGCCATCACGTAGCATTCCCTTACTGCCTTCAGGTCTCCCCGTACTCTGATTTGAGTACCTCCGACATTGAGCTTCAGCCGCTGGTGGAAATAGGATGGCACGCATCTAAAAGCACTGATCAAGGGGCGCCCAAAAATGGCATTAAACCTGCTTGGGGCATCCACTATGACAAAGAGAAAGTTCCTGGATAGCCCCCCAGGGTTACCTGGAGTCCCACTCCCCCCTTGACTTCCTTCCTCTCTCCTGAGAATCCAAACTATAAAGCCCTCAGTCCGCAACACGTACTAGATTCCAAGGTCACCTACATCATTAGCAGTAGACTCAATTTGGCAGTCCGCCCAACTCGGCAAAGCCCCATGATAGTTTCAAGTTCCCAGGCTCATCAGAGGCAGACACGGGTTGGCAGTCCGCCGAGCTCGGTAGAATAGCAGCATTCAGCCGTCCCATGGTTGATCCCCCCAGCGGCGGACTCCGTGCTCCGTCCGCCCAGTTAGTCATACCTATGAAGCTATGGATTGCTCCCTCTGCGGAGGACTCAGTGTCCGGTGTGCCCAGGCCGCCGTCCTCCAGCAGGATCGCGCCTTGCAGCAGCAGACGGAAGCCTCAGCACGCGAGCCCAGTTTTACCCCTTCGCGCGTACTGGTGTGTTCTTTCTTTTTGCTTCCCGTCACCGCTGCCCGGTTCTCCTGTACCCCGGGCAGCCGGTTATTTTAGCCCTACCCATTTGGATAGGCCCCCATCCTATAAATAGGGGGGAAGTGGTGCACCCAAAGTACGCTGACTTGTGCCCGGGAGCCTACCTATTAAAGGCTGCAGACTGAAATCTCAGGCTTTGCGGACTCCAGCTTGCTCAGCTCTTGCAGTTTTCCTTTGCTCCACTTGTAATCAACTCTGTAACAACCCTTCTTCAATCAAAGGAAAGCCCTTCGCAAGAGAGGCATTTAGGCCACAACGGGCAAAGTATGTTTTTGTCGTGGCTCACGACGCTGCACTTCTTTCTGCTGTCGTCTGCTTAGTAGATTGCTACTTGCAGTTTCTCTTTTCCCTTCTTTTCCCCGGTGCTCGAACCGTTAGCTAGTGGTGCTCGGCTCCCTTTCCATTTTGTGCATCAACAGTTAACACGCGACCTTCAGATTCGAGTATTATTTTGAATACAGCGGACAAACATGTCAGACCGTCGAGCTCTCTACTCAGAGCGCTCCAGCTCTTCAGAAGATTCTCCCCGGGATGCCATCGAACAGGCTCGTTTTGAGGCTGAGCGATCTCGCAGAGAGACCGATCAACGTCTTGATACAATCCGCCAGGCCTTCTTGTGTTGACCCAGCGGCTTGCTCCCCAGGCCGCAGCAGAGCCTGCAGACTGACTAGTCCGCCATAGCCCAGCTCATCGAACTCCGCTTCGGCAATCTCCAGTCACTCCACACCATCCCACTCACTCCGCCGCTCCTCTATGGCCTCAGGAAGAGCAGTTCACCTCCTTCATGGATTTTTTTCAGGGAGACAGCCAGTGGCACTCCTGCCCATCAGCTCCATTTCACTGATCGCAAGTCTGTAATGCCCGCGGACTCTCCAGCTCCAGTCCGCCCTTTTTACCTTGCTGAGTTTGGGACTCCGTCTCCCTTTGTCGATCGAATCCAATGGGAGTTGGCTCCAAGTAACTTCAGAGAACCCCATCTTCCCTTCTATTCGGGGGAGACTGATCCCGTTGCACATCTTCAGGCGTTCGAAGGGGCTGTTGCTCTGAGATGCCACTCCGACGCCATCAAATGCAAACTTTTGGTTACCACTCTCGAAGGACATGCGAGAGAGTGGTTTTATAAGCTGCCTTCGGGAACGATTTCTTCCTTCGCTGAGCTTCGCAGTGAACTATTGTTGAGGTTTGCTACCTCGAAAAAGAGAAAAGATGGACTGGTTGCTCTCTTCGAAATTAAGCAAAGGGACAACGAATCGGTTTCACGGTTCGTTGATCGCTTCCAAAAAGACATTCAGGGGGTGAGGAACGTGAACTTCGATTACTATAAAGTTGCCTTGATTCATGGCCTTCGGGAAGTCCCCTTAAAATTCAAAGCAACAACGAAGGCTCCAGCAACATACCAGGAGTTGATAGCCATGGTTAATCACTTCATTGAAGGCAAGAACGCCAACCCAATCTATGTCTCATCCCTGATTGCTAAGGCTGAAGGAAGGGATGCTTCCGGCTCTTCTTCTTATAGCAACCACCATCATAGCAAACCTCCTCGCCCTGATTTCCAGCCTCCTTCTCAATGGGGCCGGAATTTCCGCCACAAGAAACCCTTCCTCGGCCATCAATAGTTTCAAGATATGAGACTGCCATTGGCCGCCACTCCCGCCATACCACTGCAAGCACTTCTCATTCTTCAGCAAGCAGCCCTGTCTGCTCTAAGCTAGTGTGATACCAACTCCGTGGAGGAGATTACAGCTCTGGATCTTGATGAAGTCATCCAGATCTTGCAAAAGAAATCAGATGTGAAGAAATAAGGGCCTCAGAGAGAGTGGAGGCCAATGAACAACACACAGTTCTGCCAGTTTCACAAAGAGAATGGTCACTTAACCGAAGACTGCAAAGCAATTCGTCTGCTGATAGAAAAACTGCTGGCTGAGGGCAAGATTGATTTAAGTATGAAAGACTCTTCTTCGAAGCCATCTACCTCCAAGGGCAAGGAGGTAGCTGAAGCCTATCAGGATTGTGTGGAGGTAGAGGACAAAGGCCTTCTGGGCCAATCAACGTTCCAGTTGAATGTTTTGATGCGAATGATGAAGGAGTCCTGGGGAGGCTCTTCTTCATTCATGGTGGAGTAGGAACTGAGTCTACTTGGAAGTCCTCAATTATAAGGGTCACTCGAGCAGAGGTTACCACTTCCTCTTCCTCTGCTCCACCAAGCGAGGTTATTACTTTTGTCCAAGCTGATCTGCCTCAAACAACAAATTTTTTTGATGATGTTGTCGTGATTAAGGCTGTTATTGGAGACTTTACGGCTGACAGGATTCTCATTGATACAGGCAGCTCAGTCAACCTATTGTTCAAATTAACCTTTGAGGCCCTGAAGACTGGAAAGCCTCTGCTTTCCACCGGCGGGCCACTCTACGGCTTCTCTAGTGAGAGAAAATAAGTCGAAGGAAGCGTCACCCTGCCAGTAAAGCTTGGAGGAGCAACCATGCAGGTTCAATTCAATGTAGTTGGCGCTCCCAGCTGTTATCATGCCATCTTCGGCAGACCCTTGATGAATAAATACAAAGCGGTTGTTTATACATACCACCTCGCGATCAAGTTTTTTTGTTGATGGAAGGATGTTCAAAAACCTGAGGTCGAGCAAGGGAGTGTTATGTACGCACTATCAACATGACTGAAGCCAGTCCTCCCATTGCTCCAGCAGCAGCTGCAGAGGCCTCTTCAAGTTCAGAAACTGCTGCAGAGAGAGAAGGAGCTCACCTGGAACCTGCCCAGGTGATGCAAGGAGTCCCCATTGCTGAATGGGAGGAGAGGAAGCTCTCCATCAACTCGGAGTTGCCTGAAGATCAAAAAGCCGAGTTGATCTCTTGTTTGCTGAAGAACCTGGATGTTTTTGCTTGGTCAGCGGAGGACATGCCAGGCATTGATCCAGACGTTGCTTGACATCAGCTCAACATTGTTACCAATTTCAACCCTGTGCAACAGAAGAAAAGAGATGTGGCAACGAAGCTTGCTAAACCAATAAGAGAGGAGGTCTTGAAGCTCCTCAAGGTAAATTTTATTAGTGAAATTCAATATCCCTCTTGGATATCCAATTTTGTAATGGTTAAAAAACCAGGAGGGAAGTGGCGCATGTGTGTAGATTTCACAAAACTTAATAAAGCGTGCCCCAAAGATTTTTACCCCTTGCCTAGGATAGATTCTTTAGTTGATTCTGCGGTAGGGTACTCCTTTATGAGTTTTTTAGATGAATTTTCTGGTTATCACCAAATAAGAATGCATAAACCTGACGTTCCTCATACGTCATTCATTACCAATGATGATTGATACTGTTACCTTGTGATGTCCTTTGGGCTTAAAAATGCTAGTGCAACCTATCAACGCATGATGGACCATGTATTTAAGCAACAAAAAGGAAGAAACCTTGAGGTGTATGTGGATGATCTTTTGATCAAAAGCAAGTCTTTTGCACTACACCTGCAAGATCTAGTAGAGACGTTCACTACTCTGCATAGATATAAGATGAAACTCAACCCATCAAAGTGCACATTTGGGCCGAGTAAGGGGAAGTTCCTTGGTCACCTCCTTACTCCAGAAGGGCTTGCCCCCAATCTAGACAAGGTTAAAGACATTCTTGACATGGCTCCTCTCTCGAGTTGGTTGCAAGAGTTCTTCTTTATTTAAAACTCTTTGAGGAGCATCCAAATTTGAGTGGAAAAAGAGTGTTCTCAGGCTTTTGAGCAGTTAAAGAAGCAGCTGACTTCAACACCTTTGATCCAGAGTCCCCGGTCAGGGTAGATGCTATTCTTATACTTAGGAGTTGGCCCTGAGGCGGTCATCTCAGTTCTTCTTCGAGAAGAGAACAAGTAGCAGTTCCCAGTTTATTGTGTTAGCCATATTCTGAAAGATGCAGAGACACGGTTTCCGATTCTGGAAAAGTTGGCGTTAACATTGGTTATGTATGCTCGCAGACTCCATCATTACTTCCAGGCACATTCAATTCAAGTTGTCACTGGTCAACCTTTGAAAAGTGTGTTGGAGAAACCAGAGCATTCTGGCAGATTGGCCAAATGGGCAATAAAATTGAGTTAGTTTGAAATTTCTTATGTGCCCAGGACAGCTATCAAAGCTCAAGTTCTAGCAAACTTCTTGATTGACAAAGCAGAGTCCAGTTCTGATCAAGCAGAAAGGTCTCCTTTGGCTTGGACCATCTATATTAATGGTGCCTCAAGTAGAAATTCTTCTAGAGCAGGAGTGGTTCTGGTCAACCCAAATGGCATTAAACATGAGCAGGAAATCAAGTTCTACTTTCTAGTAACCAATAACCAGGCCGAGTATGAAGCCTTATTAGCAATCTTGAGGCTTGCAAGAGAGCTCGGAATTGATCATGTTCATATCAAGACTGATTCTCTGGTGATGCGTCACAAGTCCTAGGTAACTTTGAAACCAGAGAGCCAATCTTGAAGAAATATCTTGCTCTTGTGAAAGTAGAAGTCAGCAAATTCAAAAGCTTTACCATTGAGCACATCCCTAGAATAGAAAATGAGGAGGGAGATGTTCTTGCCAAGTACGGACTACCATCAGGAGGAACAACTTCCGAACTCTTCCGCCCGGTAGTGGATGAAGAAGAGTTGATGCAGGTTGATCAGCGTCCCTCCTGGATGGATCCATTCATTCTTTACCTGTCAACAGGGAACTTGCATCATTCAATCAAAGGTAAGAAAAAGTTCAAAATAAAAGTAGCTCAATATTACTTGGTGGCAGGAGTCCTCCACAGAAAAACCTTCCTGTCTGCTACGTCAAGGTGTGTCTCAGAAGATGAAGCTCTGACTGTTTTGCAAGAAGTTCATTCTGGTGAGTGTGGAAGTCACTCAGGAGCAAGAACACTAGAAAGACGGATCATGCGGCAAGGATATTTCTGGCCTACCATGAAGAGAGACTCTGAGACTTATGCCAGAAAATGTGTTCAGTGCCAGAAGTTTGCTCCACTTCAGCAGCATGTTGCTCAGTCACTCAGATCAATTGCAACTCCATGGCCCTTTGTAGTTTGGGGGATGGATCTCATCGGTCTTTTTTCCATGGCAAGCGGACAACGAGCTTTATCATAGTGATGATTGATTACTTCAGCAAGTGGATTGAAGCAAAGGCATTGGCAAAGTCAACAACTCAGGTCGTCAAGAATTTCATTTGGGGAGAGATTGTCTGTCAGCATGGAATACGAATGGCAATAATCACCGACAACGGGCCACAATTCAACAATGTAGAGATGATTGATTTTTGCAAGAAGATCAGAACAGAGCTGGGGTTTGCATCAGTCCATCATCCCAGAAGCAACGGCCAAGTTGAAGCAGCCAACAAGCAGGTCCTCAACTTACTAAAGAAGAAAGTGCAGAATCTCAAAGATAGTTGGGTTGATCAACTTCCATCAGTCCTCTGGTCCTTAAGAATGACGCCTTCATCCGCAACTGGTGAAACTCCATTCAAACTTTCTCATGGCTCATAGGCCCTCATTCCAGTTAAGTTTGCAGTTCCGTCACCTAGTGTTCTGCTTGCGAGGCAAGGTTTTGAGGACTGGTTTGAGCTGAATAATGAAGAAATGAAATTCAGCTTGGAGCATTTTGAAGAAATCACAGACAAAGCAACAATAAGGCAGGAAGAGGTCACGAGAAGGATGGCCCGATACATCGATAAGAACGTGAGGATCAAAAACTTTCAAGTGGGAGATATGGTTCTTAAAAAAGTTGACGCTGATGTAAGAGCCAGCTCAGTGGGAAAGCTTAATCCGAATTGGTCCGGCACCTTCATTATCAAAGAAGTGCTCAAGAGAGGTGCTTACCGCTTGCAAACATATGAAGGGGAGGATGTGCCACATACGTGGAGAAGAGATGATCTCAAGCGGTTCTTTTCCTGAACCTCCGATTTTTCCTTTCTATGTAATCTTCTCAAGAACCGTTATGGATAAAAGCTGCTTGCTAACATTTCTTCAAGTGTTTGTATCTCTTGAATAGTAACAGTCAGCACATTAAGGAAGGAAGATTTCAAAATAGTTCTATCTTTGAACTCTCTTTTCACTCTAACGCTAACGTTACAAAAGCCTCTTATTGATCAAAGAATTGATACTAATAATTTTTCTGGTGTTTTCTCTTTTGTTTCCCGAACAACTCCAATGGTTGCCTGATACCAGGAGACATCACCGAGTTCAGCAAACCTTCCTTAGAACCGTTGTCATTAGCATAACACCATAAATACCACATGTTGCGAGGAGATTTCGCACTGTGTAGTGGGAGAATGTAGGTTATAGTGTGGTAGGATACTGAATTTCGCATCCCAGCTTGTACCTGACCACAACTCTGCATTATGGTGGGATAGGGTGGGTGTTAAGCTCTACCATGCCACTTTGGGGATATCGTTGCAACTTTGATGATCACGTGTGAAACGTTATGCCGCTCCAGCCGCACCTGCCCACAGATCATCTTAGCTTGTGACCCTCGAACACTCCATGGTACCCTCAAGAAGTGCCTGCAAGAGACCCACAACCCAGTTGATCTTGGAGAAAAGAAATTCCGCTCCAGCCGCACCTGCCAAAAAGATCAACTCAGACTGTACTCCAGGCAAGAGGGCAGTGGACTGTTCCATTGAGTGTACAAATCTTTAGGCCCACTATGAAAAGCAATGCCGCTCCGGCCGCACCTGGCCACTGGGTCACAAGTTTGCAGCTCATTATTCACAGGGAATTAATTCAGTGCAGACTATCTTTTGGAAACCGCTCAGTCCGTAGGTTGTCGGGTTGATCTTGTAGCTTGTGGCGTAGTGTGAAAAGCTATGCCGCTTCGGCCGCACCTGCCCTCTTGGTCACAAGCTATGGATCATTTCTCTATTCAGTGCAGAGAGTATTATGGTAGCTGCTCAATCCACTGGTTTTCTTGAGTATCTTGTAGCTTGTGGCCCGGTGTGAAAAGCTATGCAGCTCCGACCGCACCTGCCCGCTTGGTCATGAGCTATAGATCTATTCATTTATATGCGGACTGTAAAAGTGTAACCGCCCAGTCCGTAGGATTGGACCCCAGTTCGTTTATTCGGCTTGCAGTTTAGCAATAATTAGAAGTCCGCAATGCTTATTATAGTTAAGTTTGAAAGGTTCAATTTTGTCAAAGGTAATTGCGGACTACTATTGGAACTCGATAGAGTCCGCTTAATGTTCTTTTACTTCGACAACCAACTGAACATTAATCTCATTCATTTTGCGGCGAACAGTGGTTGAATTGTTTGATAAGATTTCCTAATTAACGAGTCAAAAACTTATATAGTGCGGATGATATCTACATTGCACGGACTGAGATACGGAGTCCGCTCTTAACTACATCATATTGCATTTAAATAACAAAAAAGTAAAGAACATTGCAGAAGACACATACTGATACCAGAATATGCTTTTGTATTTCATAAAGATCAAGTTACAATTTTTTATATGTACGGCGGACTCCAAGCTTAAGTCCGCTCCCTTTACAAAAATATTAAAAACAAAAATACATTATTTTGCTTCATTCCTCTTTTGTTCCTTCTCTGCAGGGAGGTTAGTGCTTTGGCTTTCAACATCAATCTCTGGAGAATAGCCCTCCGAGCCACTCCCTCCACTACTATCTGAACTGGTGCTTGTTGCAGACTCGCTATGAGAGCTCTTGCCATCAGAGCTAGATGCAGAGGCGTCGGACTCGGCGGACTGATCTCCACCATGCTTGCTTGAACTAGCGTCATCTGCAATTATCTCGGCTTCTCCGCCGCCTCCGCCTTCATTTCCATCTTCGTCTACTTCTTCTTCTCCTTCTTCCTCAGCAACTACATCTTTTCCTTTAGCAGTCCGCTCCATCGTCGTGACCTGCTCCTTCAACTGAGGGAAGAGCTGCAAAAATGGGACACTGTCCACCCCTTCCTTTGCGAAGCCATCGCGAACAAATCTCTCGATAGTGATCTCAACGGTTTCTTTCACAAAGGGGAGCATGGCGGCGTGGAAGTTATCATTCTCCAAGTAATATGCGACCTGCAAAAAACATGCATAAACGTCAGCTCGCCGCGGACTTCAAACAGAGCGCTGCAAAAAACCAAACTTACCCCCAGCTCTTCTTTCTACTTTGCAACTCTCTTCCCTAGCCGCTTGTTTCTTTCTTTTACCAGCTTCACTCCTTCTTGAAGTTGTTCATTTTGTCTGAACAGATCCCTTGTCAAGGAGCAGACAAAGTGGTTTGTCACAGCACTGTTCGCGCTTTCCTGGTTGGTCAGCAGAGGGAGGTCGGCAGGGGAAACCTTTTTCAGGTCGCTCAGGTTGCGCTTCCCGTAGAGCGCGGAGATCGCAACATGTGCATGACGGGTGATCTTCGGACTCTTCCACGATGGCAGCGCTGTCGATAAGTGGACATGCATATTCTTGCTATACTAGTGGATCATCGGGTTTCCCCTCAGATCCTTTTGGCGGTTACCAAAGCCCTGCATCATAAAGCTTTCAGAAGAGGAGCAGTCCCCTGTAGGATCCCCTTCTTCTTTCCTTTTCCTTGCAAATTCTTGCTTTCTTTCCCTCTGTGTAGGTGTGAATCCGCTAGGCGTTTGCCATAGATTTGCGGGCACAGCCAAGATCGCTACAAGGAAAGAGATTGTCAACATACAGGTCGCGGCGGCTACAAAAAGCCAGTCCACTTACACTTACTCTCTTCGCGGGTTATGCCATCTAGGCTTGCCAGCATCGGGATGTAATGCTCGATATCTAGCCGGGCATCTGCGAGAAATCGGACGATGGTGGACTCCACATCGCTAAGCCCGACACTCTTGAAAGCGGAGTCTGCGCGCTCTTGTGGAAAAGTCTGCGCGAACCCTATGTCTCCCTCAAAGATCAGGAACCTGGAGGTACAGTTATGGATCTTGTTAGGCAGACCCATGACCTTCATCCCTCAGCAGTAGAAGTAAATTACCCCTTATATGGGCGTCCTCTGGAGGGTGTTATCGAGCGGACTGAAAACATCTTGCGAAAGATGTTCGGGGAGAAGGCGATCTTTTCAGATCGCAGGTATGCAATGAAGCTATAGATAGCTGCTAATGTGTTGGGTGCGAGCTGGCCCGGAACCATCCCGTAGTGCTCAAATATCCCTACCATCTCCCATAGCAGTGGGTATCTGAAACCGCTATCGAAGTGGTTGACAGGAATAGCGATCTGAGTCGATGTTGAGAAGTTCAATCTTTCCTCGTGGGTGCGAAGGCGGACAAGCACACTTGAGTCCGCCATATGTCTCTCAACGAAGGCCTCAAGGTCAGCCTCCGTCAATGTGCATTTCATGTGATCAGCAGCATCGAAATCAACCGCGGAATAAGTCCTGGCGGACACCATATTCTCAGGCCGCAGGGTCTTCTGCTATAATTGCTTTCCTGAATAGAAGAAGCAACAGGGCTATATTTATAGTAGTGGGGCCTGACAACCTTTTGGCCAGGCCACACAGCTCGATTATGTAGTCCTCTAAAATCGCAACAGTTCAGTTTTTCATGCAGCAAAAGACAACACGGACACAAACTCGAGTCCGCACTGTTTGTTATTTACAGTCTCCAGAGTACCTGCCAAGCAAATTTGAAAGCACAAATTACGCTGACACAATTTTAGTTCGGCCAGCTCGCAATGCTTCCCACCTGTAGGTTAATTCACAAGTTAAATGCATAGAGGCGGACACATAATTAGTCCGTGTAGTTCGCCACAGCACAGTTTAGAGAAACAAGCAGTTTTACGGCAGAATGAGCATATAATAAGATTAATCCGCATAAAACAACATCGTTCATTACACACATCGCAGCAACAGAAAAACAAAGAATTGTTCAACACAAATTATACAACAGATTAGTTCATCTAAGTGCGGTCTCAGCGGTCTCGATTCTCTGATCGCACAGGCAGCTCGTCTCTATCTCTGCATAGATGTGCCTCCTGGTCGCTCATCTGAAGCACTTCACCATATAAGCGGTAGATGTGATGATGCATGGTGTTGATGGTCCGGTGCATGTGCACGGCCTCCCGGTCAACACGGCTCAAAGGAACCACGGGATCAGTTGCCGGCCTTATTTCCTCATCTGCGGCGGGCTGGCTACTTTCTGCGGGGATTGGAGCATCCATTGGAGTAGCGCGATCTGGCAATCGTGGCCTCTCTGCGGCGAATTCAGCAGCCAGCTTACCTTTGTCAGCCCGAATCATCGCTAAGTACTTTCCTTTGTAGAAGCGGACATCATCAGCAAGCCACCTCTTTTCCCTGTCGGACCTCTCCAGCACCCTGGAGATGTTGGCGACCTGGTCCTTCAAGGCTTTCTCGCGCTCCACCGCAGCCTTCTCGCGCTCTACCGTATTCCTTAACTCCGTTCTAATTTCTTGAATTTTAGCATGAAATTTCTTTTCTAAATGTGCTATTTTGTCCAGGCTGGGTTGCTCACCTTTTGCGGACTCATCAAGCGAGGCCGCGTCAACTGTAGTATCCGGCATGGTTACAATCTCGCCACTCTCAACAGATCCCGGTGGCGACTTCCTTCCTGCAAAGAAGAAGGTCAAGTTCACATTAAAATTTAGTCCGCAGCGGACTCAAAGTATGGAGATAAATGATCACTTTTGGTAAAGGTAACAGCGAGTTGCTGTCTATCGAAGATAGGCCGCCTTATCCGCTCTGGGTCAAAAGCACTTAGCCGCTTCTTCCATTCGCGGTGGACTTTGTTTCTCCTTTCAGCCGCAAAGCTTATTGAAACAATAATGTCGTCGGTCTCGGTGATGATCTTGATTGGCCTCGACTTCCGCTGTGGCGACCTGTAAAGCCACTGACGCTTCAAGAATTTAGGCGTCGGTTGGAGTTTACCTGTCTGTAGCAGCTCGGCAGCAGTTCGCAGATCTTCAGCTTCTTTTTCCTCTGCGGCCTGTTTCAAGGCCGCCTCAACCATGGTCATGCAGGCTGCGATCTGCTTCTTCTGCTTAGTGATCTTCTCCTTCAGTTTTTCCATTTCTTCCTCAGCAACGGGTAAAGAGGGTAGCTCGCTGGTCTTCGCTCCCAGGATTTCTACCTCAGGATGCAGCACATCCAATAAGGATTGGTTGATGAGATCAAGTTGCTCGACGTCTATGGAATTCAGTATTTCGTCAGTTGATAAACTGACCGTCGAGAGGGAATTATTTCCCTGAATTAGGGCCTCCGGGGTCACGAGGTCGCTCTTAGAAACTTCTTTTTCCCACGGCCTGTGTTGCAAGCTTGCAACCCCAGTCCGCACGGAAATATTCTTCTCCTTCCGAGCCCGCAGTTTCTTCTCTACCCGTTCGGCCACGGTGGATTTTTCTCTTTTCCTCTTCTTCTCAAAAGGGGCCGTTTCCCCAGAGGAACCCGCTTCTACTTGCCCTATGTCCGGCAGATTCTCGCGGACTGTCTTTGTGTTCACAGCAACCAGCTTCCTCGCTTGCAGGTCACCCACCTTTGTCAAGAATAATGACGGGTTGCTCAGCATTCGGTGAAGACACTTCGGCTTCGTTGTTTGTGCGAACCGTATCCGCTGAATGGGCAGACCTTTGTTTGTCAGCAGGCTTTGGCGGACTCAGTGTCTTACCCGCACTATTTGATGGTTGTTCTGAGTGAGATACGGAGACATCCCCAGACTTTTCACTCGCAGGCATGTTAGTCTGGCGGACTGCTTCTGCGGCTAGCTTCTTACTCTGATAGCTCTCTCCTACATAGCGGACTGACGACCCTACTCACTTTATTACCTTTTTTATTTTCATTGGCGTTATTGGTTTTCAGTCCTTGCAGTGAGGCTAGTGAAGAACGCGCCAAGCCTCTCCATGCTGGACTGCAAAGTAGAGACCGCAAGAGGATAGTAACGCCCCATGTCGCTGGAAACGTTTGGCAATTACAGCCCCTCCAGAGATATTTATAGCGCTGACAACATTAATGAGACTTGCAGACTCGGCAGTTAAGCAAACATTTTCGAAGTGTTCAGAAACTTAAAAATGTGCGGGGATTATGTGAACCCCTCAGTCCGCAACACGTACAAGATTCCAAGGTCACCTACTTCATTAGACGCGGACTCAGTTTGGCAGTCCTCCTAGCTCGGCGAAGCCCCGGCAGAGTTTTGAGGTCCCAGGCTCATCAGAGGCGGACTCAGGTTGGCAGTCCGCCGAGCTCGGCAGAACAGCAGCATTCAGCCGTCCCAAGATTAATCCCCCCAGCGGCGGACTCCGTGCTCTATCCGCCCAGTTCAGCATACCTTTGAAGCTATGGATTGCTCCCTCTACGGCGGACTCAGTGTTCGGTCCGCCCAGGTCATCGTCCTCCAGCAGGATCGTGCCTTGCAGCAGCAGACGAAAGCTTCAGCCCACGAGCCCTGTCCGCCCCCTTCGCGCGGACTGGTGTGTTCTTTCTTTTTGCTTCCCGTCACCACTGCCCGGTTCTCCTCTACTCCAGGCAGCCAGTTATTTTAGCCCTGCCCGTTTGGGCAGGCCCCCGTCCTATAAATAGGGGTGAAGTGGTGTACCCAAAACACATTGACTCGTGCCCAGGAGCCTACCTGTTAAAGGATGCGGACTCGAATCTCAGGCTTTGAGGACTCCAGCTTGCTCAGCTCTTGCCCTTTTCCTTTGCTCCACTTGTAATCAACTCTATAACAACCCTTCTTCAAAGGAAAGCCTGTCGCAAGAGAGGCATTCAGGCCGCGACGGGCGAAGTCTGTTGTTGCCCTGGCTCACGGCCCTGCTCTTCTTTCTGCTCTCGTCTGCTTAGTTGATTGCTACTCGTAGTTTCCCTGTTCCCTTCTTTTTCCCGGCGCTCGAACCGTTAGCTGGTGGTGCTCGACTCCCTTTCCATTTTCGTGCATCAACACAAACAGTGGTCCATCTGCGGCCAACACCCTTTGGGCCTCCACACTCATCTCGTTAAATGCCATTTTGAAAATAACATTCACTGAGCTTCCATTGTCGACCATGATCCGCGATACTGTGAAGTTTTTAATGACAGTCTAGATCACCAATGTGTCACAGAAGGGGTCTTTAGGGTCTGGCATGTCTTTTCGAGAAATGGTGATCTTCTCATCCAAGGGAGGGGCTGTTGGGTTTCTCTATGCGGATGACACAACATTTGTGCACGCAGCGGAAGAACAAAACATCAAGAAAACCCAAAAGAGATGGGATCAGGCCATGGTAGTTGAATCAAGAAGTTAACACACAAATATGCGAAAATTACCTCGGTGGCGTTGAGTCACAACTCAACGGAGATGCTCCAAGTTTTGTATTCCTGCTGGTGGCGAGTTCTTCTTGGAATAATGTCCACGTCTCCGCAGCGATCCACACGAGCGGGAGAACACCGAACTTTGCGTCGCACGAAAATCGGGAAGGAGAAAGACCGCACCTTGCATTCCCACGGACTGCTAGGTCCGCGCCAGGGATTGCAACACCAGCGACGATCGCCGGAGAGAAGGAAGTCGACGGAGCGAGCACGGCGGCGGCGGAACACTTTCGTCGGCGGCGGGATTCGGTTCGATCAGCTGCCAGAGAGCCTCATTCCCGAAAACCCTAAGTGTACCTTTTATACCGAAGGCATAAATAGACTTAGGAATATCGCTATCCGCAAACCACCCAGTAAAATAGGGTCCCAGTTTCGGCGAGTATCAGTCGGCGAGAATCGGCGAGAATCGGAGTACAATACTCGACGATTCTCGTCGATCGTCGAGCCGCTATCGATGACTCTCGATGATTCTCGTCGATCGTCGAGCTGCGGTCGACGACACTCGTCGATTCTCGTCGATCGTCGAGCCGGGCTCGACGACACTCGTCTATTCTCGTCGATCGTCGAGCCGGGGTCGACTACACTCGTCGATTCTCGTCGATCGTCGAGCCGGGGTCGACGACACTCGTCGATTCTCGTCGATCGTCGAGCCGGGGTCGACGACACTCATCGATTCTCGTCGATCGTCGAGCCGGGGTCGACGACACTCGTCAATTCTCGGTCGACGATCCTTACCAAGACTTCAAGGCAACACTTTGCCCAAAAACCCCATTCGGGTCGGTGATTGGTAACCTTTACCAACACAGTCAATCATCCAACTTCTCCACATCTCTTATGTGCGACCCTGCAGGCTCATATCGCGTTGGCAGTGAGATTATATGTTTGACCACTTCTAGATCACCATGGTAACTCCAACAGACTCCCACTTGATCTTGAAAGTATCAAATCAAAAACCTCACAAACAATGAGCGGCATCTAGCAATGCTTCATTGCTCCCCAAGCAATAAGAGTTTATAACTCATAAGCCTTTATGACCAATGTATCAGCGTTATCTTTGTCCCTTTGTCCCTTACATCCGAAAAGAACTAGAGGCATGGACCGTGTCACCCTCGTAATAGCTCAATCCAAGTTTCTTGATTCAGGATGGACTTCCAGATAATGGTGAGTCCAATATCACATATTGACTCAACCAAGCATGGCCATGCATTTCTCAGTCCAGTTCCATCAAGTGGCCCATGGATGCAACTCCTGTCATACAGGAGGACAAATCCCATATCTGCTCACACACAAACACCCAAATGATTCGTAACATGCCCAACAACCACCCTTATCATCAACCTTTCTCAAGGAAGACTTTAGATGGCATCAAAGCACGCTCTTCCTCACTCGATGAATGCTGTGACTTCAGGTCAAAGGACCACAACACCATTGTCAATTGAGACCTACTCGTGACACGATTGGATGACAATCCACAGAGTAGTCTCAGGTTGGGTCTGTCCAGTACAACTTGTTCACTAACAAGTACCCACGTGATGACTTGATATCACAATATCATGACCTGTGAGAACCGGTCATCAGTCAACGCACGTGCTAGCCTTCATGTACCATCATCACCCTTAGTTTCTATGATGATACTCGACCAGGGACCTTTTAAGAATGAAGCTTCAAATAAATCATAGACTCTCACATTCAAGTCACGTACTTGATATCCTATGGAAGCGAACATTCTAAGGGTATCTATTATGTTAACATTTAACTATCATATAGAAAAACTCATAATAAAAGAACTTGCCATTAATTGTAAGAGAAAAACTAGGTACACTGTTCATCATATGAACAAATGGCCAACAAAATACATGTTTACATGCTATCCACAAGATTCTCACTAGAGTTGATCATTTAGGTATCGTATACCCATCGATCTAGTATGACCATCATGCTTTCTCGGCGCGAGAGGCTTTGTCAGTGGATCCGCAATATTCTCCTCAGTCGGCACTCTGCAAATGTTCACATCTCCTCGTTCGACAATCTCACGAATAAGATGAAACCGCCGAAGTATGTGCTTGGAGCGCTGATGGGATCTAGGTTCCTTAGATTGTGCAATTGCACCATTGTTATCACAGTAGAGAACTACGAGACCAACAATGCTAGGAACTACATCAAGCTCGCCGATGAATTTCCTAATCCATACAGCCTCCTTCGCCGCATTAGCTGCGGCGATATACTCGGCCTCTGTTGTAGAATCAGCAACTGTCTCTTGCTTGGAACTCTTCCAGCTCACAGCTCCTCCATTCAGGCAAAACACAAAACCTGACTGAGACTTGGAGTCATCTCTATCAGTTTGGAAGCTACCATCCGTGTAACCACTTACAACGAGCTCTTCCTCTCGACCATACACCAAGAACACATCCTTAGTCATTCTCAAGTACTTCAGGACATTCTTGACTACAATCCAGTGACACTCACCGGGGTCTGACTGATACCTGCTAGTCATGCTCAAAGCAAAGGAGACGTCGGGTCGAGTACATAACATCGCGTACATGATTGATCCAATTGCCGAAGCATATGGAATCAACTTCATGCGGTCCTTATCTTCACAAGACTTCGGACACTGGTCCTTAGAGAGATTCACACCATGAGACATGGGAAAAAATCCTTTCTTGGACTCAAGCATGTTGAACCGCTTCAATACCTTTTCGATGTACGTACTCTGGGTCAAACCCAACAACTTCTTCGATCTATCTCTATAGATCTTAATACCGAGTATGTAAGTCGATTCACCCAAATCCTTCATTGAAAAGCAGTTCCCTAGGTTGTTCTTAACAACTTTCAGGGTAGGAATGTCATTCCCAATCAATAGTATGTCATCTAGATACAATATCAGGAAGACAACAATGCTCCCACTGATTCGCTTGTAAACACAAGGCTCATCTTCATTCTTGATGAAACCAAACTCTTTGATTTTCTCATCAAAACGAAGATTCCAACTTCGAGAGGCCTGTTTTAGTCCATAGATGGACTTATTCAGCTTGCATATTTTAGTGGCTTCATCTGGGGATACAAAACCCTCGGGTTGTGTCATATACACTTCCTCAAGGAGGTTTCCATTAAGGAAAGCCGTTTTGACATCCATCTGCCAGATCTCGTAGTCATAATACGCAGCAACAGCAAGCAATATCCTTATGTACTTTACCATGGCAACAGAGGAAAAAGTCTCATCATAGTCAATACCATGAATTTGCTTGAAACCCTTAGCCACCAGTCGCCCTTTGAATGTCTGTACATTCCCATCCATGTCGGTCTTCTTCTTGAAGATCCACTTGCACCCTATGGGTCGTACCCCTTCAGGTGGTTCCACCAAGTTCCAAACTTGGTTTGCATACATGGAGTCCATTTCGGATTTCATAGCCTCAAGCCATTTGTCGGAGTCCGGTCCATTCATAGCCTCTTGGTAGGTTGTTGGCTAATCATCATGATCCATAAGCAACAAATTACCTATTTGAGACACGAGAAATCCATATCTCTCAGGCTCAAACCTCGGTCTACCAGATCTACGCAGGACTTGTGTTCCTTGAGCAGGTTCTCTAGCTACAACATCTTGTAGTCCGGTCTCAGAATCCAATTCCGGTTCATTCATTACATGTGGTTCTTGAACTTCTTCAAGCTCTACCTTTTCAGTCTTTCTTGATAAGAACTCTTTCTCCAAGAAGACACCAGTCCTTGCGACAAACACTTTGCCCTCAGACGGTAGGTAAAAGTAATACCCTTTCGTTTCCTCAGGATTTCCCACCAGATAACATTTATCCGATTTGGGTTCCAGCTTGTCAGGCATTTGACGTCTCACGTATGCCTCACAGCCCCAAATTTTAATGAATGACATACTAGGACGCTACACAGTCCATATCTCATATGGTGTCTTCAGAACCGTTTTCGTTGGAGCGCGATTTAATGTCATTGCAGCAGTCTCTAAAGCAAAACTCCAAAAGGAAACAGGCAAGTCTGCATGACTCATCATCGAACGTACCATGTCTAACAGAGTACGATTTCTCCTCCCAGACACACCATTATGTTGTGGTGTTCTAGGTGGAGTGAGCTGTGATACAATACCACACTCTTTCACATGATCACGGAACTCATGACTCAGGTATTCGCCACCTCGATCAGATCGGAGTGCTTTAACCCTTTTACCCAACTGGTTTTCTACTTCATTCTTGAACTCTTTGAACTTTTCAAAGGTCTCGGATTTGCACTTCATAAGATACACATATTCGTATCTACTGAAATCATCAGTAAATGTAACAAAGTAGAAATACCCACCTCTAGCCATGGAACTCATGGGTCCGCATACATCACTATGTACTACACCCAAGAGATCATCAGCCCTCTCAGTATAACCAGTGAAAGGAGCTTTATTCATCTTGCCTAACAAACAAGATTCGCATCGCTCAAATGATTCATAATCAAATGAGTCCAAAAGTCCATCTCTATGGAGCTTGGATATGCGCTTCTCGTTGATATGACCCAAACGACAATGCAAGAGAAATATAGGGTTCGAGTCATTTATTCTTAGTCTTTTATTATTTTCAACATTACAGATCAGATGGTCCAAGTTCAAAACATAAAGACCATTAAACAATTGGGCTACAGCATAACAAACATCATTCTTAAATATAGAACAACAGTTGTTCTTAATTATAAAAGAAAATCCAATCATGTCCAAGCATGAAATAGATATAATGTTTCTAGTTATGGCCGGAACAAAATAACAATTATCTAGTTCTATTACAAGCCCACTGGGCAAAGAAAGACGGTAAACCCCTACGGCTACAGCAGCAACTCTTGCTCCATTGCCGACGCGGAGGTCCACCTCCCCTTTACTCAGCAATCTTCTCCTTCCCAGTTCCTGCACATTTGTACAAATGTGAGAACCACATCCGGTATCCAATACCCAAGATGAAGGAGCAGAAAGGTTTATCACTATAACGTAAACAATTGAAGCGGAATTCATACCTCCCTTCAATTTCTGCAGACTTTTAATGTACGAAGGACAGTTCCTCCTCCAATGACCAGCCTTGCCACAGTGGTGGCATTTCCCTTCCTTCACCGTGTTTTTCTTTTTCATCAGTGTTGAAGATTTGGGCTCAAGATATGACTTAGGTACCACCTTCGTCTTCTTAGAGCCCTTGGCCTTGCCCTTGCCCTTATGCACCATCAGCATGGGGCTGGCAGGCTTGGCCTTCTTCATATTGATTTCGCCAGTTCTCAACATGCCTAGGAGTTCGGGCAGTGTCTTGTCTATTTCATTCATATTGTAGTTCAAGACGAACTGCTCATAACTGTCCGGCAATGATTGCAGGATCAGATCTGTGGCCAACTCTTGACCAAGAGGAAAACCTAGTCTTTCAAGGTTCTCTATATACCCAATCATCTTGAGTACGTGAGTCCCTACTGAGTCTCGAACTCCCATCTTGCACTGAAATAACGCTATTGTGACATCGAACCTCTCTTGACGAGCTTGCCCTTGAAACATTTTCTTGAGATGCTCGTCAATCTCCTTGCACCCCATGCTCTTATGTTGCTTCTGAAGCTCAGAGTTCATAGTGGCAAGCATAAGGCATTCGACATCTAAAGCATCATCAATATACTTCTTATAAGGATCCTTCTCAGCACGGGAAGAGTTCCCGGTCGGCACCTCGGGGGCTTCTTCTTCCAAGACATAGAGCTTTCGCTCTTGCCTGAGAATAATTCTCAGGTTCCTATACCAGTCCATGTAATTTGTCCCACTGAGCTTATCCTTCTCAAGGATGGCTCTCAGAGACAAAGTGGAGTGTGAAACACTTGTCATGGAATTCTACAAGAATTTATGCAGAATAAAATCAGTACCAAAATTTCAAATACAATTTATTTTAATTTGGACTTCAATTAAAATACTCCCACTATTTTATTCGAAATGATAGCCCTCACTAACAATTCGGAGAGTTCATGCGAGCTACTCTCTTAGTGGACAAGATCCGTATTTCACCAACACTATGAGTCCACTTTGGCTCATTCCTCTCACGATGCAGTTATTTAGGTAGGCAACGCTTGCCAATTGCATCCTCATGCAATTCTTGTATGGTTGGTGAATAACTCCTTACTCGCATCCATCATATGGTGCATGCCAACCCTATGCCTCTAGGCACTCAACCTTTGAGGTCACCTAGTTAAGGTGGACCCGATGTCGACAGTGGGATATCACAATTATCCGCTCGCACCCTTACCAAGATAGATTAATGCACCTTGCTTTGGCAAGCCCACACTTCATCGATCGAGGCACGAAGAGTGTCATCCATCGGAAGGCATCCGAACACTTAATATTTGATGAAGGGATTTTAATTATAGGTTAACAATTAACCATGATCAATATTTGATCAATGTGCACATCCAAAGAAAAACAATTTTCTAAAACCACATGCATCCCTTATGTGCACAACCTGACACCATCAACATTTGATAGAAGGAAGGGCTAAATCTGAACATCCGGAAACTTCCAAATCCTCAGATTTACATGCATTGGACAAAGGCAAAGACAACTCAACTTAAAGCAGTAGACAAGCTCATCTCTCTATGTTGGATTCAAAATCCAAAACAAAATCGAGGGATGGTTACTGCTAAGGCGACTACAATTTCTAACAATTAGAAATTTCCACGAAATCCCAGACGTTCTTGGCGGGGTACCAAGACTAAATCTAGACATTTAAACACTTCTAAATCCCTAGGTTTACACGCACTGGAATAACAAAACTTCCAATACAACAATCATGGCCGAAACCTGGCTCTGATACCACTGTTGGGTTTCTCTATGAGGATGGCACAACGCTTGTGCACGCAGCGGAAGAATAAAACATCAAGAAAACCCAAAAGAGATGGATCGGCCATGATAGTTGAATCAAGAAATTAATCAAACAACTATGCAAAAATTACCTCGGTGGCGTTGAGTCACAACTCAACGGAGATGCTCCAAGCTTTGTATTCCTGCTGGTGGCGAGTTCTACGTGGAATAATGTCCACGTCTCTGCAGAAATCCACACGAGCGGGAGAACGCCGAACTTTACGTCGCACGAAAATCGGGAAGGATGAAGACCGCACCTTGCTTTCCCATGGACTGCTAGGTCCGCGCCAGAAGATTGCAACACCAGCGACGATCGCCGGAGAGAAGAAAGTCGACGGAGCGAGCACGGCGGCGGCGGAACACTTCCGTCGGCGGCGGGATTCGGTTAGATCAGCTGCCAGAGAGCCTCATTCCCGAAAACCCTAAGTGTCCCTTTTATACCGAAGGCATAAATAGACTTAGGAATATCGCTATCCGCAGACCACCCAGTAAAATAGGGTCCCAGTTTCGGCGAGTATCAGTCGGCGAGAATCGGCGAGAATTGGAGTACAATACTCGACGATTCTCGTCGATCGTCGAGCCGCTATCGACGACTCTCGACGATTCTCGTCGATCGTTGAGCCGCGGTCGATGACACTCGTCGATTCTCGTCGATCGTCGAGCTGGGGTCGACGACACTCGTCGATTCTCGTCGATCGTCGAGCCGGGGTCGACGACACTCGTCGATTCTCGTCTATCGTCGAGCCGGGGTCGACGACACTCGTCGATTCTCGTCGATCGTCGAGCCGGGGTCGACGACACTCGTCGATCGTCGAGCCGGGGTCGACGACACCCGTCGATTCTCGGTCGACGATCCTTACCAAGACTTCAAGGCAACACTTTGCCCAAAAACCCCATTCGGGTCGGTGATTGGTAACCTTTACCAACACAGTCAATCATCCAACTTCTCCACATCTCTTATGTGCGACCCTGCAGGCTCATATCGCGTTGGCAGTGAGATTATATGTTTGACCACTTTTAGATCACCATGGTAACTCCAACAGGGGCTTGTGACATCGAAGCTATACTCCGACGGTACATGGTATGAAGGCTCGCCTTTCGGGCAGCCTCTATCCCCCCATGGATTAATCTGATTCCCCCTCGGTCCCCTAAATCCGCTTGATCCACACATCGGTCTTCCTCTCCGGTCTTGGTCACCTCCACTATCCTCACCGGCCTCTGCTGCTCTCCTGCTCCCATGGCTCTTCTCATTTCCAAGAATTCCGGGCAGGTAGTCGTTGTGTGACCCTCCACCTCATAGAAGTCACAGTATGGCAACGCTACCTCCTCCCCTCGTCTGCCCTCCTGAGGGTTTCTCCTCCTTCTAGCTCCTGCTCCCGCTCTACCTCTCCCTCGGCATCTACCTCTCCCTCGGCCGATGTCCATAGCTTGCTACGGTGTGGGTAGGGGTGGTCTATGACCTTACCCCCACCCGTGCTGGTTAAATCTTCTGGGTCCTCTTAGTTGCTTCCTTCCCCCATGGGGAAATCCTCTCCCTTGCCCTTGGGTAGGGCTTCCCTGCTGCCTCCATCCCAACTCCTGGTATGCTGGTGCCCTCGATTCTTCTCTTCTCCTCCCTTCTTGCTGTCTCCCTCCTGGTTCTCTTGATTTAACCTCCGTCAGCCTTGCTAGCTTTTTTTGCAAAAGCTAGATTTGCCGCCTCCATTACTATTTCCTTTACAGCCTTCTCCACCAACCCTTCAAATGACAGTGGCGCCTTCCGAGTGAGGATCATCTTGAAGAAGCCCACTCATAGTCCCACGGCAAAGGCCATCTGGAGGGTGAATCCAGGCACCTACTGAATATCCAAGATCTCCTCCCAGAATCTATCTACATACTGAGCTAGGGACTCGTCCGCCCTCTGCTTAATCAGAAAAATTAACTCCGGGTTATTCTTCCACTTCTTCAAAGTTGAGAAACGCAGCTGAAAACTCCTTCTCAGGTCTTCAAAGCTGTATATAGAGCCTGTCAGAAGCTGATGAAACCAGTCCCTAGCCTTGTCCTTTGGAGTGATCACAAAAAGACGGCACTTGAACGCGTCCATCATCGGCCTGATTGAAACTACGTCCTCGAACCACTGTAGGTGTTGAAGGGGATCATCTTTCCCCATATAATTGTTCATCTCGGGTTCCCTGAACCCTTCCGTGATGGGAGCTGACAAGATCAACTCGCAGAACAGCGACCCTCTCGCCCCTGGTCTCGCCGCCCCCACTCGCACGATGACGCCCCCTGGCGAGGCGGCGCTCGCAGGGCTTGGGAACAACTCCCTTCCAGCCTTGTCTCGCACGCCTCCTTCCACCATCACTTCCTTCCCCGGTCGCCTCCCAGGGGCATCTTCTCCCACTCTTGCCGAGATGAGCTCTTCTTGCGGCACGAGAGCAGGCACTTGAGGCAGTGGGGTCGAACAATCACCCTGTCATGAGATCCCGTGCAGCATGTCCATAATGCCTTTGATTGACGCCATGAACTCCTCCCTTCCAACGAATCCTGCCGGGTTATCTGACCCGTCTCCGTCTCCTTCTCGGTGACCTCCTGCCATGGGGTAAGTCAAGATTCTTCTGGGTGGGGGCGGTGCACGCTCACCGCACCAAAAATGTTAAAACCAGTCACCCGGTTCCACCTAGAGTTCAAACATAAAGCTGCAGCACACACTTACTCTTCTCAAACCTCCCTCCCGATGTGAGTCAAAGGACCAGAAACAGACCGATGATCTCAGCTCGGAGGTCCACCTCCTACCCGGAAGAATCTGAAGTTCTCCCCCTCCCTAGCCAATGTTGAGCTAGGTGCCTCTGAGGAAGAATATGGAAAGGTTCAACAACCCGTTCAAGGAATCTTATCGGTCTATTTATAGGCCTCTAAGTCTGATCTGCAAATAACCATACTGAACTAACCTAAAATTATCAAAATACCTAGGGTTGGGTCTACCAATAGCCAAACTCCGTTGTTCTGAAGAGCTATATGCAGACCACTGATGGTAGAAGGGTGAAATTACCTAGGGTAGAAGAGTAAAATCCCCCTAGGGGTAGGAAGGTAAAAACATCCTTCCTTCTATATGGAGAGTGCGAAAAGGACCAGCGGGCGAGATGAGCCCACCTGCTCGTCTCGCTGGCCTCCTACCTTACGGGAGCCATCTCGCCCTCAAGTGCCAGCCAGCACACTAGAGGACGTGTCTCCTACGGTGCCGAGCCCCATCTCGCATTGTACGAGTGGACCACATGGTCCCCCTCGCCTATTCAATTCCTCTCGCTAGCTTCTCCACCCTGCTGCTTGAGCCTCCTACCGCAAGCCCAAGGTTATGCAATCGATATTAACATTGAGAGAGTAACCCTCTGAGCCGTTTCCGCTGTTGTCAGAACTTTCACTATCCGCAAACAGGCTAGGCGAGCTCTCATCATTAGAGCTAGAAGCAGAGTCGTACTCGGTGGACTGGTCTCCACCCCGCTGGCTTGTGCCAACATCTTTAGCAGCTTTATCTTCAACCACTCCTTCTTCCTCTTCTTCTTCTTCCACTTCAACCTTATCAATTACTGCTTTTCCTTCGGCAGCCCAGGTAACGCCTCCATTCATCCTATGGAATATAATGGTGGGTCCGGACAGGGCCCCACGCCATATTTCACAAAACAAATGGCAGAATTATGTGTGAATATCAAAATCACATACTACTCGCATCCTAGCTCAGAGCATTCTAGCGAAAGCATTTTTAGTTATAAGAACGCAACACAATGAATGTCCACTAAATATATAAACCACACATTTATATATATCACCAGGAATGTACACAAATGCACAAACTCTCCTGTCCTTAAGGCCTTACAAGTTGCTCTTTACAAATATATAAATTTATACATCGGCACGCAGGCCGGCCACACATGAAATCCAAGACTTCGCACGGCCTTCAAGGGCCTTTAAGTAGCAAGGGCTTCAATCTGATCAATCCAATGCCACACACCATCGGCAATAATTAGACATCCACCCTAAGAGTGGTAACTGATGGCCCGCGAACATACTCTTATGTGGGTGGTTGGTTCGATGAGTCGTACGCCGCGGGCTTGCTAAAGGAGGTAAGTGCACCTATCGCAAGTAGTACTCGATATTCGGGGGAATACCGAGGTCGTATTATTCTCGGGGTCGGGTTGATTATTCTTACTCCTCCAGGAGGACTATTATTTTACTGAAAGTAAGGTGGAGATTTTAATTAACTAATGATGGAAAGAAAAGAAAGTGCGAAAACGATTTTAGAAAATTCGATGAAGGGTTAACGCTCGGCACCGAGTCAGATTAAGACTAAAATAACTTTTAATAATTATTGAACTTAGTTTTCAAATTAACAAAAGGCAACTTGGCCGTGGAGGTTTCATAAATATGACCGCACTTATCTCTAGGAATATTGCTCACCTGAACGCTAAGACTATTCGACCGAATGTTAGTTCGACGAAGGATTCCTGTTAACGCCCGCTTTACGCTAAGAACCCCGCTATTGGGTGGGGAACCCAATCCGAAAGAATTACACTTGTCCTCTCTCGAGGGTATGCACGCAATTCTCTTTACCCAGGGGTTATCTGTCCATACGCACGACCTCTCGGTTAGCTAGCATATGGATAACGGAAATAGGCCCACACATCGATTTGTGGTCCTATGCGTCATTAACCCGGGGTAAACCTTAAGTCCTAAAATTAAAGTGAAAATAAAGAACTTTAATTATTTCAAATCATTTTAAATGTCCCAATGCTCTTCGATGTCGAGGCTAATAACGATTAGCCGCACATCGGTATGGGGACGGCTTTATAATCTGATTAGGCGCGAGTTCGTAATTAAGTGCTAAAGGGTTATAAGAAGAAGACATGGAAATAACAAACATTTAGAAAGCTTAAAAAGTTAGATAAAACGAGAACTCACACACACTTCAAATTATAAATAAAAAAATACTAAGTTACCAAAAAGGAAAATTTCAAGTCCTACTCAAACGAGTAGGCGGGAAATAAGGGCGCGCCATTTAACTCTTAACGAGTATGCGGAAAATAAAAAAAATTACAAGTCCTAATCAAACGAGTAGGCGGGAAATAAAAGCGCGCCATTTAACTCTTAACGAGTGGCCGGAAATAAATGCGCGCGCACACACACTCTAAACGAATTAAAAGAAAGCAGTAAAACTATCTCCTACACACAACGCACTCTACATAATTGGAGATAGCAATAAAATAAAGCATTAAAATTTATCTCCTACACACACACACACTCTACATAATTGAAGAAGGCAATAAAATAAAGCATTAAAATTTATCTCCTACACACACACACTCTACATAATTGAAGAAAGCATAAAAGAGAGCATGAAAAATTATGCTCATACACTCACACACACAACATGAAATGTAAAAGAACAAAGTGAAAAACTAACTCATACACTCACACACACTAATAAAGAGAAAAATCAAAGTTGCTTACAAATTAAAATCACAAGATTTTTATTCCTAAAGCTTTCCAAAAACACATAAAAAGAAAAAATAAAAAGAGAATGAGCAAAAATCAAAGGTGCTCAAAAATTAAAACTATAACTTTTTCATTCTTAAGAGTTCATAAAAGTGATAAAAAGGTGAAAAGAAAATTAAAACAACAAAAAAGGTTTTACAATCCTAAAACAAAGCTAAGTAAAAAAAAACAAAATCACCTTCAAACCTCTTTTATAAATTCATAAGAATGAAATTTAAAAACTCTAAAAAGGGACATGGTAAGAAAGAGAAAAACTAAACATTTTACATTTCATTTGGAGATAAAATCTATGATAAAAGCTAACATGAAGAAAAGTTACAAACATAGAAAATAAACATGTTACACTCATACACACACACTTTTCATAAAGAGAAGAACAAAGAAATACAAAGGGATAAAATGAGAAATAAATAAGCCACCCATATGAATTTTCATGCCATGTAGAGAGAGAAAATCTAACATTTTTATTATCAAAATCAAACTATTACAAAGCTAAATCTAAAGCAAAAACAAACATGAAAGGAAGGGGGATAAATCTCCTTACATAGCACTTGAATCCACAAGGAGAGCCCACAAAACACTCAAAATTGGCTCAAAAAGGTGAAACCTTGGTCATTACAGAATTGGGTATTTATAGGAAAAAAAATCAAAGTACACGCCCTCCGACAAGGGCGTGTCAGGAGGGCGTGTCAACACTATTTGTGATGTGATCCGGTGATTTGTTGGCAACATTGACTTGCGGCGGTCCACGTGGCAGTCACTCCCGTGTCGCTGTCTACACGGGGCATGTCGGTGGGCATGTTCAGCAGGCGGATCTGGGGCGGGTTGCATAAAAAGTCGTCGGCGTCGTCCTGTCATCCAGGTGGAGAAGTTAGGTGGCGATCACGCCCTAGGTCACGGGTGTGATGCTGGGCGGGTCGGGTTGGTCGACGAACGTCGAGAGCATTTCGTCGAGCTGGAAGCCTTGATCGTCAATCGAGAATGACACGGGCATATCGGGTTGGCTGACACGGGCGTGTCAGGTCAATTTTTGACCATTTTCTGAAAAATTTCAGAAATCAAATTTAAGCTATGTTAGAAACAATATTTACAAAAAGGAGCAATTTATTAAATAAAACTAATTAAAAAAGCAAAACTAAACTAAAATATCATAATAAAAACATAGAAAAATGCATATAATTACAACTTATCAAATACCCCCAAACTTAAGCTTTTGCTATTCCAGAGCAAAAATTTGAGGTGAACTTATAAGGAATAAAAGAAACTCTAAGTTTAGCTACCACTTAATTAATTATAAGAGAGATCTAAATAAATATACGGGGTGAAAGAGTTAAGTCTTAAAATTATGTAGATGATTTAAATAGAGCAAAAGTTTTGCCCAAAAGACTTCTTAATGTTATCAAATAGAAAGCTATAATTATAATGGTTAGATTAACGAAAATAGTTTGGAATTATATGAACTTTAGCTTATAGGAGTTTTACTGAAAATAATGCAATTTACAAATTATGCTCTCAAAAAGATTTTTGAATTAATTCTAGAATTGTGAAATTTTCTAAAGGGGTTGATGTTTGTTTATGAAGAGGGTTTGGATATTGAGGTGAGGTGATTTTTTCTCGAACCTCCATTTTGTTTTCTTTTTGGATTATTAGGAAAATGAAATCTTATTTTCCTAATATCATTTTTTTTCAACTTCATAATAAAATTGACCCAATGTATATGTGTAGCAGAAATGAATTTTATCCTCTTACTCCATAACATATAATTTTTTTAAATTGTTGCGTGCCTATGTTTACGGAACGAAATCTTATTCCTATTGACATAGGATCTTTTAAGGGTAAAGAAAATTTATCATACCAAGTAAGGCATGATAAGGGGAGAAATGAAAACTAGATTTTTAATAAAAAAAATTTTGAGAGTAACATTAATAAATTGTACGTTCCAATTTTTCAGAAAGCTAAAAGTAAACATAATTGAATTCTATAGTCGTTATTTCTAACATAATACACGTGCTTCTATCAATGAAAAATTAGAAGTAGTGCCTAAAATGAGTTCGCTATTTTTAACAAAGCATAATGAATTCTTTAAATCTTAACCCCGACAATTTAAATTTTTCAACCAATAATTAACAAACGGATAGCAAATAAATAATTAATAAAATTCACATATAAATAAACACAAAACAAAATTTTGGGATAGCAAGAAAATTAAGAATGGTATATTTAATTTATTTGTTTCAAAACATGTTTTTGGATTTTTATAGTTTTTATCATCATTTTTTTATGTTTTTAACTTATTATCTTTTTTTTTGAATTTTTGTTTTGTTTTACTCAACTTTTTTTGTTTTTAAATTTGTTATTATATACATACAGAAAACGATAAGAAATATATATATATTTTTTGAACTATATATTGTTTCGAAGGTTTTTTGATTTTTTTTTGGTTTTTATAAACAAATATTTACAAAAATAAGGAAAAAGAAAAATGATAATTACAAAGAAGAGAAAGAAAGGAAGAGGAAAAAAGAGAGAAAATAAAAAATATTTACAAAAGATATTTACAAAACAAAACTAAAAACTTTTTGGAATTTTTATTTTTATAATTTTTTGGAATTTGTGTTTTATAATTTTTTTTAATTTTTGTTTAAAATAAAGGAAAAATTTTTTGGATTTTTTTCATTTTAAATTTTTTTGTTGTTTTTTTTGTTATATATTTTTTGTATTTTTTTGGGTTTTTGAAATGCTGAAAATAGAAGTGCAGAAAATAAAGCACGAAAATACCCTCATACTTAAGTCCAACATTGTCCCCAATGTTGCAACGTAAGTATGCGGAACAAAAGAGAAAAGACAATATTTATAAAGAAAATAAAGAGAGGGGGGTAGAAGCTTCCCTGAAACGCGTTCGGGGAGGCCAATCAGAAACCCTGAGTTTATTAGAAAAAGTAGCAAACAGAATAAATAAAGAGCGAAAAAGATAATCGAGGGGTGCCTCCCAGGCATGCTTTGTTTATAGTCGTGTAGCTTGACTATTTTGGCGGAGTTATAAGTGGAGAAGGGTTATGGTTTCGTAATGCTCGATCACTGGGTCGCCCGCTATGTATAACTTTAACTAATGGCTGTTTACTTTAAACGAACCTCTTTCCGGGTGGGAGACGAGTACGATCCCATATGGAAAAACTTCTTCAACTACGAAGGGACCGAACCATCGAGTTTGTAGTTTTTCAGGAAAAGGTTTACGATGTGAATTGTAAAGAAGGTCAAGAATGCCTGGAGAAAAAAATCTTTGGGGACTTTATTTTTCGATCGTGATATAACTTACAACGCTCCTTATAGAACTTATTGCTCTCATAAGCGTTTGCACGTCATTCATCGAGCTCATTTAGTTGCAGTTTTCTTTTCTGAGCGGCTAATTTGGCGTCGAGGTTTAAGAGTTTTAAAGCCCAAAGAGCGTGATGCTCTAGTTCTATGGGTAAATGACACGCTTTGCCATAGACTAACCGGAACGGCGTACAACCAATTGCGGTTTTGTATGCCGTCCGATACGCCCACAACACATCGTCGAGTTTAACGGACCAATCATTCCTATTTAGTGAAACAGTTTTTTCTAATATTCGCTTAATCTCTCGATTGACTACCTCTACTTGGCCATTAGTTTGCGGGTGGTAGGGGATGGCGAGTTTGTGCGTGACTCCGTATTTAGCTAATGTCTTAGCCATAATAGCATTACAGAAATGTGTTCCCCTATCACTAACAATTGCGCGAGGTGTGTCGAAGCGAGAAAATAGTTTTTTAAGAAATGTAACGACGACTCGCACATCGTTTGTGGGGAGATCTTGCGCTTCTGCCCACCTCGATACATAGTCAACCGCCACTAAAATATACATATTTTTTAAAGAGGGAGGTAGGGGGCCAACAAAATCTATGCCCCATAAATCGAAGACTTCACATTCTATAAACATGTTTTGGGGCATCTCGTCGCAACGAGAGATGTTACCCGACCGCTGACAGCTATTGCATGCGCGCACAAAAGTGTGTGCGTCTTTGAGGAGAGTGGGCCAAAAGTAGCCCGCCTCTTGCGCCTTCTGAGCGGTCTGGTTGGCTTGATAATGCCCACCGGCTGGACCCTCATGGCAGTGCTTAAGAATTTGCAAGCACTCCACACCCGCAACGCATCTTCGCATCGCTTGGTCCGCGCAGATACGAAAACGAAATGGGTACTCCCAAAAGAAATTTTTCAAGTCAGAAAACAATTTCTTCTTTTGATGACTTGAAAACTCTTTTGGAAGCACCCGCGCTACTAAGTAATTTTCTAAATCTGCGAACCAAGGCGAAGATGACGAAGAATTATGAATGGCTAGGAGGCGTGCCTTCGGGGAATCTGTCATTTATTTCAGATTCGACGAGCGCTTCCGCACCCGGATTTTCTAAGCGGGAGAGGTGGTCTGCAGCTAGATTTTTCTCGCCCCTCTTATCTCAGATCTCCAAAT
Organism: Platanthera guangdongensis; assembly: GCA_039583875.1. Classification (NCBI taxonomy): domain Eukaryota; kingdom Viridiplantae; phylum Streptophyta; class Magnoliopsida; order Asparagales; family Orchidaceae; genus Platanthera; species Platanthera guangdongensis. The sequence goes on along the minus strand of CM077150.1, from coordinate 165,282,173 downwards.
CAAACTCTTCTAGGAGGAGAATCCAACGAATAAGTCGGGGCTTCGCATCATTTTTAGCAAATAAATATTTAAGGGCGGAGTGATCGGTAAATATGATAACTTTATATAGCGTTATATGCGAGCGAAACTTATCAAAAGCGAAGACGACAGCTAAGAGTTCCTTTTCTGTTGTGGTGTAATTTACTTGTGCGGAAGTGAGCGTCTTGCTAGCGTAATAAATTGGATGAAAATGTTTTTCTACGCGTTGGACAAGAATGGCACCTAAGACAATATCACTATCATCGCACGTAATTTTGAATGGAAGGGACCAATTAGGGGCCACTAAAATTGGAGAGGTGATAAGTTTTTGTTTTATTAAATTAAATACGGACTCGCATTCGCTACTAAAGATGAAACGTCATTCCTTTTCAAAGAGGTGAGTTAGCGGCTTTGATATTTTTGAAAAGTCTTGAATAAATTGTCGGTAAAAGCCCGCATGGCCTAAGAAACTTCTAATAGATTTTACGTTTGTTGGTTGCGGAAGTTTTTCTATGATTTCTATCTTGGCCTTATCCACCTACATCCCCTTAGACAAAATCATATGGCCGAGGACCAAACGTCCTCGAACCATAAAGTTGCATTTTTCCCAATTTAAAACAAGGCTTGTATCCTCGCACCGTTGGAGGACACGATCTAGATTGTGAAGGTAATCGCGAAAAGAGCATCCGAAAACAGAAAAGTCATCCAAAAAGACTTCCATAATGTCTTCTACTATCTCGCCAAAGATCTCTAGCATACATCTTTGGAATGTAGCTGGCGCATTGCAGAGTCCAAATGGCATTCTTCGGTATGCGAAGGTGCCAAACAGGCAAGTAAAAGTTGTTTTCTCTTGATCATCGGGGGGAAATGGGGATTTGGAAAAACCCCGATAAACCATTAAGAAAACAATAATATGGATGACCGAATAAACGCTCTAAAATCTGGTCCAGAAATGGGAGTGGGAAATGGTCCTTGCGGGTGGCATCATTAAGTTTTCTATAATTGATGCACACTCGCCAACCCTTAATAGTATGAGTTGGGACGAGCACATTATGCTCATTCTCCACTACGATTAGACCGCACTTCATGGGCACGACATGCACAGGAATAACCCATGCACTGTCCGAAATAGGGTAGATAATCCTCGCATCGAATAACTTAATAATCTTGGCTTTAACGACCTCTTTCATGTTTGGGTTAAGACGACGCTGCGGCTGAATCGTTTTGCAGCAATTATCGTTAAGAAATATCTTATGGGTGCAAAAGGAGGGGTTAATCCCCTTTAAGTCAGAGATTTGTCGCGCAATTATGTGGCGATGTTTAAGTAAAACTTCCAATAAATCAGAAGTCTCTGAATCACTCAAGTACGAAGAAATAATAACGGGAAGCGTATTGCCTTTCCCAAAAAAGCGTATTTGAGTGATGCGGGTAAGGGAATGATGTCTAGGATGGGAGGTTCTTCTAGGGAGCTTTAAATTAATATGTCTTTCTAACCAATTGGTTCTAAAGGCAAGTCTATAGAGGTATCCTCATCACATGTAAAATTTTCGAGCACATAAATATCGTCGTTTAAAAATACTGACTCGAAAACGGGAGAAGAACGATCTCCAAAAAAGGTATCTAAAGAATAGCAGAAATCATCGCTTAATGTCAAATTGTCCATCGAGGGATTAATAGAGAAATAACTTGATCATCCCCTACTTGGAGGAGAAGACTACCATTACAAACATCTATTAGTGCACGGGAGGTGGCGAGAAAAGGGCAACCGAGTATTATTGGTACCTCGGCGTCCTCCTCGATGTCCAAGATAACGAAGTCTACCAGAAAGGTAAACTTGTCCACTCGGACAAGTACGTCCTCCACTACCCTGATACGGAACTTAACCAAGCGATCCGCTAATTGGATGCTCATATTCGTAGGACTAGTAGTACCCAAAACTAAACGTTGAAAGAGCGAGAACGACATCAAATTAATGCTAGCCCCTAAATCAGCTAAGGCATATTTTACTAATATATTGCCAAAAAGGCACGGGATGGAAAACCATCCTGGGTCGTTTTGTTTTGTGGGCAATTTATTAGTAAGGGCCGCCGAGCAGACAGCGTTGAGAGATACATGTGAAATATCCTCTAATTTACGTTTATTAGAAAGTAATTTTTTTTAAAATTTTCGCATATTTGGGCATTTACGAGATAACCTCGCAAAAATGAATATTAATAAGAATTTGTTTTAATAATAAATTAAATTTTTCGTATTGCGCATCCTTACGCTCATTATCTAATTAATGCGGATACGGCAAGGCCTTGTTTAAAATAATTTTTTCATTTAAAATTGGTAAAGGTGGCGTAATCGAAGAAGAGGGAAGAGGGGTCGGAGGTGAAATATGTACCTGTGGATGGATCCATTTTGGATCGATCACCTCCTTTCCGCTGCGGAGGGTTATAGTGTTGGCGTTCTCCCAAGGGTTGGGCTCCGTGTTTCCGTGCAGTGCCCCGAGCGCGCGCTCGGACATCATCCTCGCCAGTTGTCCAACCTGTTGTTCAAGGGTTTTTAGCAATCCGGTGATGTTCCGGATATTTGATTCGTTGGACGCTATATATTTAGAAAAATTCTCCTCCATCGGGGAGGGTTTTGGAAGAGGGGGAGGCTGCAGAAATCCAGGCGCATAAGAAATAGGTTGGCGCTGCGCATTGTTCGGGTTGATCCAAGAAAAATTGGGGTGATTTCTCCAACCCGGATTATGGCTATTACTATAAGGGATGTTGTTGGAGTTGAAGGAAGGACGACCCGAATTTCCTATGAAGTCCACGAACACTTCAACCACGCATACGTTAGGGGGAATAAAACAAGGCGAAGTGGCGGAGGCAGCAGATATCTCCGCCACATGCTTTGTTAACCTTTCAACTTGAAGGGTTAAAAGAGCAGTGGCATCCACTTCAAAATGGTCCGCTGCTGGTTTTGTGCATCCCCGCGGGACGTTCCATTGATAGGCATTCATAGCCATCTCTTCGAAAAAATCCTAGGCTGCCTCAGCGGTTTTGTTATTCAAGGTACCCCCGGCTGCCGCGTCAATCATTTGATGCGTCTGAAAGTTAAGGCCGTTATAAAATATTTGTACCTGCAACCACCATGGCAGCGCGTGGTGCGGGCACCAGCGGAGGAACTCCTTAAACCGTTCCTAAGTCTCATATAGAGACTCAGGATCGTTTTGCACAAATGAAGAAATATCCGCCCGCAACTTTGCAGTTTTTGCGGGCGGAAAGTACTTCGTCAGGAACCGCTCCATCAACTCAGCCCACGTGGTGATACATCCTCGCAGGAGGGAATTCAAACACGCCTTGGATTTAGACTTAAGGGAAAAAGGAAATAGGCTCAAGCGAATGACATCATCAGTGATGCCATTAATCTTGAAGGTGTCGCATATTTCCAAAAAGTTGGACAAGTGGACATTTGGGTCCTCATCCAGCAGTCCATCGAACTGCACGGCATTTTGGAAAATTTGAATGACACTTGATTTTATTTCAAAATTATTATTTGCCACCATAGGGCGAACAATACTAGACCCAAGTATCGTCCAAATTCGGCTGGGCGTAATAAGACATTGTACGCTCGACGACCGCGTTGGGATTAGGGTCAGCCATAACTTCAACAGAGGGTTCTCCAATAGATTATTCGGGGTCTAAAGAAGGAATTCGGCGTTGAGATCGAATACGCGTAATGGAGAGTTCGATCTCAGGGTCGAAGTCAAAATCTTCAGACTCAGAGTGTTGTCTATGGGTCAAACACCCTAAAAAAATTTAGAACGAAAGAAACTTTTTTTGGTTTTTGTTTGTTTTTTTAAGAAAATAAGTAAAAGTAATTGACTCCAGAATTCGGTATAACAACTCAAGAGATTTCGCCGGCAGCGGCGCCAAAAACTTGGTGGCCCGCGAACAGACACTTATGTGGGTGGTTGGTTCGATGAGTCGTATGCCGCGAGCTTACTAAAGGAGGCAAGTTCACCTATCGCAAGTAGTACTCGATATTCGGGGGAATAGCGAGGTCGTATTATTCTCGGGGTCGGGTTGATTATTTTTACTCCTCCAGGAGGACTATTATTTTACTAAAAATAATTCAGAGATTTTAATTAACTAAAGACGGAAAGAAAAGAAAGTGCGAAAATGATTTTAGAAAATTTGATGAAGGGTTAACGCTCGGCACCGAATCGGATTAAGACTAAAAAAACTTTTAATAATTATTGAACTTAGTTTTCAAATTAACAAAAGGAAACTTGGCCGTGGAGGTTCCATAAATATGAATGCACTTATCTCTAGGAATATTGCTCACCTGAACGCTAAGACTATTCGACCGAATGTTGGTCTGACAAAGGAATCCTCTTAACGCCCGCTTTACGCTAAGAACCCTGTTATTGGGTGGGGAACCCAATCTGGAAGAATTACTCTTGTCCTCTCTCGAGGGTATGCACGCAACTCTCTTTACCCAGGGGTGATCTGTCCATACGCACGGCCTCTCGGCTAGCTTGCGTATGGATAATGGAAATAGGGCCCACACATCGATTTGTGGTTCTACGGGTCGTTAACCCGGGGTAAACCTTAAGTCCTAAAATTAAAGTGAAAATAAAGAACTTTAATTATTTCAAATCATTTTAAATGTCCCAATGCTCTTCGATGTCGAGGCTAATAATGATTAGCCACACATCGGTATGGGGACGGCTTTATAATTTGATGAGGCGCGAGTTCGTAATTAAGCGCTAAAGGTTTATAAGAAGAAGACATGAAAATAACAAACATTTAGAAAGCTTAAAAAGTTAGCTAAAACGAGAACTCACACACACTTCAAATTATAAATAAAAAAAACTAAGTTACCAAAAAGGAAAATTACAAGTCCTACTAAAACGAGTAGGCAGAAAATAAGGGCGCACCATTTAACTCTTAATGAGTAGGCAGAAAAGAAAAAAAAAAGAAAATTACAAGTGCTACTCAAACGAGTAGGCGGGAAATAAAAGCACGTCATTTAATTCTTAACGAGTGGGCGGAAATAAATGCGCACACACACACACTCTACCGAATTAAAAGAAAACAATAAAACTATCTCCTACACACAACGCACTCTACATAATTGAAGAAAGCAATAAAATAAAGCATTAAAATTTATCTCCTACATACACACTCTCTACATTATTGAAGAAAGCAATAAAATAAAGCATTAAAATTTATCTCCTACACACACACACTCTACATAATTGAAGAAAGCATAAAAGAAAGCATGAAAAATTATCCTCATACACTCACACACACAACTTGAAATGTAAAAGAACAAAGTGAAAAACTAATTCATACACTCACACACACTAATAAAGAGAAAAATCAAAGTTGCTTACAAATTAAAATCGCAAGATTTCTATTCCTAAAGCTTACCAAAAACACAAAAATAAAAAATAAAAAGAGAATGAGCAAAAAGTTTTCCAAAATAAAGCCAAAATCAAAGGTGCTCAAAAATTAAAACTATAACTTTTTCATTCTTAAGAGTTCATAAAAGTGCTAAAAAGGTGAAAATAAAATGAAAAGAACAAAAAAGGTTTTACAATCCTAAAAGAAAGCTAAGTAAAAAAAACAAAATCACTTTCAAACCTCTTTTATAAATTCATAAGAATGAAATTTAAAAACTCTAAAAAGGGACATGGTGAGAAAGAGAAAAACTAAACATACTACATTTCATTTGGAGATAAACTCTATGATAAAAACTAACATGAAGACAAGTTACAAACATAGAATATAAACATGTTACACTAATACACACACACACACTTTTCATCAAGAGAAGAACAAACTAACATTTTTATTATCATAATCAAACTATTACAAAGCTAAAGCTAAAGCAAAAAACAAACATGAAAGGAAGGGGGGAGAAATCTCCTTACATAGCACTTGAATCCACAATGGCAGCCCACAAAACACACAAAATTGGCTCAAAAAGGTGAACCCTTGGTCATTACAGAAATGAGTTATTTATAGGAAAAAAATTAAAGTACACGCCCTCCGACACGGGCGTGTCGGGGGGGGGGGGGGCATGTTAACACTATTTGCGATGTGATCCGGCGATTTGATGGAAGCATTGACTTGCGGAGGTCCACGTGGCAGTCACGCCCGTGTCTCTGTCTACACGGGGTGTGTCGGTGGGAATGTTCAGCAGGCGGATCTGGGGAGAGTTGGGCAAAAATTCGTCGGCGCCGTCTTGTCGGCCAGGTGGAGGATTCACGTGGCAGTCACGACCTAGGTCGCGGGCATGACGCTGGGCGTGTTGGGTTGGTCTATGAACGTCGAGAGCATTTCGTCGAGATGGAAGCCTTGATCGTCGAATGAGAATGACACGGGCGTGTTGGGTTGGCTGACACAAGCGTGTCAGGTCAATATTTGACCATTTTCTGAAAAATTTCATAAAAAAACTATGAAATAAAACTATGTTAGAAACAATATTTACAAAAAGGAGCAATTTATTAAATAAAACTAACTAAAAAAAGCAAAATAAAACTAAAATATCATAAAAAAACATAGAAAAATGCGTAAAAGCACAACTTATCAGTAACCAAAACAACGGTCAGCATTAACTGACCAATTATAATAACCCTACCCCTTACCCGGGGCAGTAGTTCCTTCCCTGTATGCACCGCAATCACCACATATAACTATCACAACAAGTATAATAACAGTATCACAAGTGCCCACCTCCACTAGACGCTCCGTGCACTCAGGGCACATTACGGTGGGCCGGACTCCTTGGCACCACTGCCGAGCAGAGGTTTTTAACTTGTTGGTTGGGTGGTCCTAGTCTACCAAAATGCATGTTTGGGACATTCCATCCATCCCACTCAGAGGTGCTAACCTCACGGCAAACTTGAGCATTTAGATCGACCCACCATTGTGGTGCAGCAAGCCGGGTCGGGGCCACATCCGCCCTTGCATTGCCACCAATCGCTCTCTCAACACAGGTCCAGGTCAGACTTTTCCCGTTGCTCAATTCGTCAATAGTACATATCTTGACGCGGGTCGGCCTTCCCTTTCCTGCTTCGCACACAGCTCTCACAGAGCCGCTTTCCAATTCAACACACACAATCCAAGGGCTCATCCCAAGCTTTCTAGGTATTCACAATTCACAAGCATGCATACAATAAACAGAGTCTTCTCCGGTTCACAACCTAAACATCACCAATCCAGACTACCCATCCAGATGGGCTTCATACAGCATGCCTATACCGTACAACACGCTTCTGGCTCTAGATGCAGACTCAACCTGAAATCACTTATGTTGTCTAATGCTTGGTGGAGGATTCCATGCTTATATATAAAGTAGGACTTCGCTTGTCCAAGAAGGAGATCATTACCCTTGACGATCGCTTTGGAGCCATGAACTAGTCGGATGAAAATCACCACCATGGCCTTGCCTCCATGAATCTGAACTCGGATCTCGATTCGGAACTCTGAAGATCCTCCGGCAGCCGGCTTCCTTCACTTCCTTCCTTCTTCTCCCTCTTTATCTCTTTAGAAATAGAAAGTCTAAGAAAGAATGAGATTTCATTCTTCCATCCAGGGTTATATAACAGTAGGGAAGGTCCTGGACACTTAGATCCAAGTTGAAGGAAATGAACAACCATGATTTATCCCAAAATACAGATTTTTGGGCTGACACGGCCTGTGAGACGCTCGTTTCACAGGCCATGTTCCTTAAGCGGTAAAGGAACCGACTTAAACCCGACCAGGACACGGTTTTAGACATGTGCATGTCAACCGTGACACACCCGTGTCACTCAGTACATGCCCGTGTGGCATGGTGTGTTCCTCAATCGACATAGGACCAAGAACAACCCGAAGAGAACACGGGTTCCCGATACGCCTGTGTCGATGTTGACATGCCTGTGTCAACCAAAACATGGTCGTGTTTGCTGTGTCGAGTGCATTTCATCTACCACTCAAGAAGTTCGTCGACCAGAGGAGGACACGGACTAGGACACGCCCGTGTCCCAGGCCATGTGCCTCACTCGAGGTACACTCGAGGCACATTCGAGTCCACTCGAGTATAGAGCTGGAAACGGCTTGGGACACGCCCGTGTCCCAGGAAATGTCACCAAGCCTGAACACAAATTTGGGATTTGGGGTGTTACAGCCCGCTTCAATGCCACGACCTGGTCAACCAGCTTGGGGAAAGCTGGAGAAAGGGCACACCTTCATGGCTGTCATTTGCGAAGCCACCTTCGATGAGCTGCTTGATAGCGATCTCAACGCTTTCCTTCACAAAATGAAAGATGGCATCTCGGAAGTTGGGATTCCCAATGTCATAAGCGGTCTGTAGAAAAACAAAAGTAAGTCAGGTCACCACAGACTAAATATAGAGACCGCGCTGAAAAGAGAACTTACCGGTGCCTTTTTCTTCTGAAGAGCGACTTTATTTCGTAGCCGCTTATTCCTTTATTTCAGTGAATTCATCCCCTCCTAAATTTGCACAATTTCCTTGAGTAAGTCCCTAGTCAAGCATCCTAGAAAGTGGCTCGTGAATACGTTGTTCGCGTTAGCCTGAGAGGCCAAGAGAGGGAGGTCGGTAGGAGGAAACTTTTTCAGGTTGCAAAGATTGCGCTTCCCGTAAAGCGCAAAGATCCCGACATGTGCATGACGGGATATTATTGGACTTCTCCAAGATGAAAACACAGTGGAAAGGCAGACATGTTTGTTTTTGCTATGCAAGTGGATCATCGGGTATCCCCGCAGATCCTTCTGGCGATTTCCAACGCCTTGCATGCCAAAGATTTCATAGGCAGAGTAGCCTGCAGAAGGAACCCCCACTTCCTTTTTCTTCCTTGCATGTTCTTACTCCCTTTCCCTTTGATTAGGGGTCAGTCTGCCTGGTGTTTGAGGTGGATTCTGGAACTTCCAAGACCTCTACAAGAAGAGAGAATGGAATCATTTTTACTACAGGTCTCAGTGACTACAAAAGCAGGTCACAAAGCTTACAGTCTTGACGAGCTAGGTCTTCCAAACTCGCCAGAAGTGCGATGTAGTGCTCGATGTCCAGTCTTGAACCCACCAGGAAGTTGACAATGGCGACCCCCACTTCATCAAGCTTTACACTCTTGAAGGCTGAGTCCGCACGATCTTACGGATGTGCGTGTGCAAACCCCAGGTCACATTCGAAGATCAAGTACTTCGAGGTCCAGTTGTGGATCTTGTTTGGCGGACCCATCGCCTTCATACCTCTGCAATAGAAATATATCATGCCCTTATATGGGTAGCCTCTAGTTGTAGTAATTGCACAGACTGAGAAGATTTTCCTAAAAATATTCAAGGAGAATGCGATATTCTCAGACCGCAAGTAAGAAATGAAACTGTAGATGTCAGCCAGGGTGTTCGGCGCGAGATGGCCAGGCACCATACCGTAGTGTTCGAAGATTTAAGCAATTTCCCACAACAAATGGAATTTGAATCCGCAGTCGAAGTGGTGGATAGGCACTGCGATCTGGCTCGCAGTGGAGAAGTTTATTATTTCTTGATTTGCTGGATGCCTGGCAAGCACAGGCGAGTCCGCCATATATTTGTCAACAAAAGACTCATGGTCGGCTTCTGTCAACTTGAATTTTTTGTGGTCGGCAGCATGGAAAGCAACAGCAGCATCAGTTTGGTCGGACACCAACTTCTGAGACCGCAAGGACTTCTACTTCGATCGTATTTCCTGCATTGAAGAAACAATGAAGCTATATTTATTGCAATTGGTGTCTGACAGCTTTTCAGCCAGACCACACACTTTGATCAATCAGTCCGGCCAGCCCGCAATAAATCCAGAAATTCACTTTCAAGTTAAACTGAAATATAACAGACACAAGATCTAGTCCGCTCAACTCGCTGTGTTTTTAACCTTTTGGCAATTTTCAAGCAGTTCAAATCAAAGTGGCGTACATAACTTCAGTCCGTACAGTTCACCTTGAAACCATTATCCTGCAAAAAAATTTCAAGTCAAGCAGACCGCGGCATTATTCAAATAATAGTGCAATATCACAGTTCATACACTAATCACAAAATAGGTGAAACATAGCTTTGTTCGAGCACACAAATTATACATCAAATATCAAATCAGTCTTAACAAAAGAGGACTTAGCGGTCTCTATGATTAGGTCGCTCAGGCTGCTCCTTCCTGTCCCTGCATAGATGTGCCGCTTGATCGCTCATTTGGAGTACTTCGCCATACAACTAGTAGATGTGGAGGTGCATGGAGTTGATAGTTCTATGCATGTGTGCGGCCTCCTGATCCACCCAGCTCAGAGGAACCATGGGCTCGGTGTAACGTCCCGATTCGCGCTAGCCCCCCCCCCCATGCGAGTTTTGGGTCAGGAGGGCATGCTTGAGTTCAGGAAAGTGGAGGAAAAAGGGGCGGCTTTTGTGGTCTGGAGAAGTTAGTCCAGAGCAGGTTACACGCCCTGGGTCAAGGGCGTGACCCAGGGGCGTGACTAAGGTACTCGAGTAACTGCCGAGGTTACTCGAGTACGTTTCAAGTACTCGAGTAAAATTGGGTGACACTCCCTGGGTCACGGGCGTGACCCAGGGGCGTGACTAAGGTACTCGAGTAATTGCCGAGGTTACTCGAGTAGGTTTCAAGTACTCGAGTAAAATTGGGTGACACGCCCTGTGTCACGGGCGTGACCCAGGGGCGTGACTAAGGTACTCGAGTAACTGCCGATGTTACTCGAGTAGGTTTCAAGTACTCGAGTAAAATTGGGTGACACGCCCTGGGTCACGGGAGTGACCTAGGGGCGTGACTAAGGTACTCAAGTAACTGCCGACGTTACTCAAGCAGGTCTCAAGTACTCGAGTAAAATTGGGTGACATGCCCTGGGTCATGGGCGTGACTAAGGTACTCGAGTACTGCTGAGGTTACTCAAGTAATGTTCAAATAACTCGAGTAAATTGGGTTACACTCCCTGGGTCACGAGCGTGACCCAGGGGCGTGACTTAAGATACTCGAGTAGGTGCTTAAGGTACTCGTGTAGGTGGTTGGTTCTTGAGTGAGGGGGTTACACGCCCCACGTCATGGGCGTGACCAAGGGCGTGACCAGAGCATGTTTCACCGTGTCGAGTATTGAATCGACATTGTAACCTCCAGAAACGCTCCTCTTGAGCTGGGCACGGGTAAGGACACGGGCGTGTCCTTACCCGTGTCGCATTATATATATAAGGGAGCAGTGGGAAAAAACCCTAGCAATTCACTCTTCTTCCCAGCCATAGTTTCCTGAGAGAAGTCCTGTGGGAAGGGAGTTTGCTGGGGGAAGATCTAGAGAAGAGATCCGCCAATGCCGCGAAGGAGAGGATGCCGCCGCGAAGAATCACCAGATCTATGTTCGGAAATGGTACCGCTAGAACCGAGGTGAGTTTCCTACCCTCTCCCATGGTGCTAGATCTATAGTTATTTTCCTAGGCGAGTCATCGACTCAAGAGAGTCTTGATGGTGAAGAGGAGTTTTCTAGGAAAGACCATGCTAAGACTTGTGTCTTAGGTTTTAGATCTCTTCAACCACGCCCTTCTTCAATGTGATGATAAGGGATGGTTTCATGAAGGGTATTGGCCTCTTGAGGGTACATAAGGGAGGAGGTTTTCTGGAATGATTTGGGAAGATTGCCTTTAGGAGGAAGATGAACCGATGCCGTTCATTCTGCCTTAAGATGCGTGCAGAATCTGTATTCTGCATGCAGCGAGATTCGTGGCCATTTTTAGGTGTGATATTTCCAGATATGGGCTTTCGGATAAACACGAAAGGTGACGCCCTTGAAAATACCTTTCCAATGAATGGTTGCACGACTTCTGGCGAAGTCTGTAGGCACGGGAAAGTCTAAACGAAAATGGTGTTCAATAATTCCTGCATGCAGAAACTGTGTTTTGTACGCAGCAGACTTCAAGTCCGATTTCAAATAGGTTAATTTCAAATTTGGGTTGAGGTCGGAATACGAGAGTTGTAGACCACGGAAAGACATTTCCATCGTGGGTTTACACGTCTTCACCGGATTCCTATAGCTTCAGGATTCTCCGGTCGAAGTTGCTGTCCAGATTCAACCTGCACCTAAATTCTGGGCTTTAATGGAAGATGGATTTGGATTCGGTGGAATTAATATTGCAAGATACTTGGTTTGGATGAACTCTTATGATTAATCATTTGTTGCATGATTGATGTAGCTTATTAATCAGATTTCAAATTATCAAATTGTGAAGCAATCTTATTTAAACGAATTGAATTGGTAGGAATTGAAAGATTGATAATTGTGCACTCCATGTTTGTATTATGGCATTATCAAATGGAAAGTGTGATAGATCTTTATATGCGCATCATGTTTATATTATGTTGTCATCATTTGGAAACAATATTTACAAAAAGGAGCAATTTATTAAATAAAACTAACTAAAAAAGCAAAACAAAACTAAAATATCATAAAAAAATCATAGAAAAATGCGTATAATTACAACTTATCAGTAACCAAAACAACGGTCAGCATTAACTGACCAATTATAATAACCCTACCCCTTACCCAGGGCAGTGGTTCCTTCCCTGTATGCACCGCAATCACCACATATAACTATCACAACAAGTATAATAACAATATCACAAGTGCCCACCTCCACTAGATGCTCCGTGCACTCAGGGCACATTACGGTGGGCCGGACTCCTTGGCACCACTGCCGAGCAGAGGTTTTTAACTTGTTGGTTGGGTGGTCCTAGTCTACCAAAACGCATGTTGGGGACATTCCATCTATCCCACTCAGAGGTGCTAACCTCACGGCAAACTTGAGCATTTAGATCGACCCACCATTGTGGTGCAGCAAGCCGGGTCGGGGCCACATCCGCACTTGCATTGCCACCAATCGCTCTCTCAACACTGGTCCAGGTCAGACTTTTCCCGTTGCTCAATTCGTCAATAGTACATATCTTGACGCGGGTCGGCCTTCCCTTTCCTGCTTCGCACACAGCTCTCACAGAGCTGCTTTCCAATTCAACACACACAATCCAAGGGCTCATCCCGAGCTTTCTAGGTATTCACAATTCACAAGCATGCATACAATAAACAGAGTCTTCTCCGGTTCACAACCTAAACATCACCAATCGAGACTACCCATCCAGATGGGCTTCATACAGCATGCCTATACCGTATAACACGCTTCTGGCTCTAGATGCAGACTCAACCTGAAATAACTTATGTTGTCCAACGCTTGGTGGAGGATTCCATCCTTATGCATAAAGTAGGACTTCTCTTGTCCAAGAAGGAGATCATTACCCTTGATGATCGCTTTGGAGCCATGAACTAGTCGGATGAAAATCACCACCATGGCCTTGCCTCCATGAATCTGAACTCGGATCTCGATTCGGAACTCTGAAGATCCTCCGGCAGCCGGCTTCCTTCACTTCCTTCCTTCTTCTCCCTCTTTATCTCTTTAGAAAGAGAAAGTCTAAGAAAGAATGAGTTTTAATTCTTCCATCCAGGGTTATATAACAGTAGGGAAGGTCCTGGACACTTAGATTCAAGTTGAAGGAAATGAACAACCATGATTTACCCCAAAATACAGATTTTTGGGCTGACATGGCCTGTGAGACGCTCGTTTCACAGGCCATGTTCCTTAAGCGGTAAAGGAACCGACTTAAACCCGACCAGGACACGGTTTTAGACACGCGCATGTCAACCGTGACACACCCGTGTCACTCAGTACATGCCCGTGTGGCATGGTGTGTTCCTCAATTGACATAGGACCAAGAACAACCCGAAGAGAACACGGGTTCCCGATATGCCTGTGTCGATGTTGACATGCCCGTGTCAACCAAAACATGGTCGTGTTTGCTGTGTCGAGTGCATTTCATCTACCACTCAAGAAGTTCGTCGACCAGAGGAGGACACGGCCTAGGACACGCCCGTGTCCCAGGCCGTGTGCCTCACTCGAGGTACACTCGAGGCACATTCGAGTCCACTCGAGTATAGAGCTGGAAACGGCTTGGGACACGCCCGTGTCCCAGGCAATGTCACCAAGCCTGAACACAAATTTGGGATTTGGGGTGTTACAGCCCGCTCCAATGCCACGACCTGGTCATCCAGCTTGGGGAAAGCTGGAGAAAGGGCACACCTTCCAGGCTGTCGTTTGCGAAGCCACCTTCGATGAGCTGCTTGATAGCGATCTCGACGCTTTCCTTCACAAAAGGAAAGATGGCATCCCGGAAGTTGGGATTCCCAATGTCATAAGCGGTCTGTAGAAAAACAAAAGTAAGTCAGGTCACCGCGGACTAAATATAGAGACCGCGCTGAAAAGAGAACTTACCGGTGCCTTTTTCTTCTAAAGAGCGACTTTATTTCATAGCCGCTTATTCCTTTATTTCAGTGAATTCATCCCCTCCTAAATTTGCTCATTTTCCTTGAGTAAGTCCCTAGTCAAGCATCCTAGAAAGTGGCTCGTGAATACGTTGTTCGCGTTAGCCTGAGCGGCCAAGAGAGGGAGGTCGGTGGGAGGAAACTTTTTCAGGTTGCAAAGATTGCGCTTCCCGTAAAGCGCAAAGATCCCGACATGTGCATGACGGGATATTATTGGACTTCTCCAAGATCGAAACGCAGTGGAAAGGCAGACATGTTTGTTTTTGCTATGCAAGTGGATCATCGGGTATCCCCGCAGATCCTTCTGGCGATTTCCAACGCCTTGCATGCCAAAGATTTCATAGGCAGAGTAGCCTGCAGAAGGAACCCCCACTTCCTTTCTCTTCCTTGCATGTTCTTACTCCCTTTCCCTTTGATTAGGGGTCAGTCTGCCTGGTGTTTGAGGTGGATTCGCTGGAACTTCCAAGACCTCTGCAAGAAGAGAGAATGGAATCATTTTTACTACAGGTCTCAGCGACTACAAAAGCAGGTCACAAAGCTTACAGTCTTGACGAGCTAGGTCTTCCAAACTCGCCAGAAGTGCGATGTAGTGCTCGATGTCCAGTCTTGAACCCACCAGGAAGTTGACAATGGCGACCCCCACTTCATCAAGCTTTACACTCTTGAAGGCTGAGTCCGCACGATCTTGCGGATGTGCGTGTGCTAACCCCAGGTCACATTCGAAGATCAAGTACTTCGAGGTCCAGTTGTGGATCTTGTTTGGCGGACCCATCGCCTTCATACCTCTGCAATAGAAATATATCATGCCCTTATATGGGTAGCCTCCAGTTGTAGTAATTGTGCAGACTGAGAAGATTTTCCTAAAAATGGTCAAGGAGAATGCGATCTTCTCAGACCGCAAGTAAGAAATGAAAATGTAGATGTCAGCCAGGGTGTTCGGCGTGAGATGGCCAGGCACCATACCATAGTGTTCGAAGATTTAAGCGATTTCCCACAGCAAATGGAATTTGAATCCGCAGTCGAAGTGGCGGATAGGCACTGCGATCTGGCTCGCAGTGGAGAAGTTTATTATTTCTTGATTTGCTGGATGCCTGGCAAGCACAGGCGAGTCCGCCATATATTTGTCAACAAAAGACTCATGGTCGGTTTCTGTCAACTTGCATTTTTTGTGGTCGGCAGCATGGAAAGCAACAGCAGCATCAGTTTGGTCGGACACCAACTTATGAGACCGCAGGGACTTCTACTTCGATCGTATTTCCTGCATTGAAGAAACAATGAAGCTATATTTATTGCAATTGGTGTCTGACAGCTTTTCAGCCAGACCACACACTTTGATCAATCAGTCCGCCCAGCCCGCAATAAATCCAGAAATTCACTTTCAAGTTAACCTGAAATATCACAGACACAAGATCTAGTCCGCTCAACTCGCTGTGCTTTTAACCTTTTGGCAATTTTCAAGCAGTTCAAATCAAAGTGGCGTACATAACTTCAGTCCGTACAGTTCACCTTGAAACCATTATCTTGCAAAAAAATTTCAAGTCAAGCAGACCGCGGCATTATTCAAATAATAGTGCAATATCACAGTTCATACACTAATCACAAAATAGGTGAAACAAAGCTTTGTTCGAGCACACAAATTATAGATCAAATATCAAATCAGTCTTAACAAAAGAGGACTTAGCGGTCTCTATGATCAGGTCGCTCAGGCTTCTCCTTCCTGTCCCTGCATAGATGTGCCGCTTGATCGCTCATTTGGAGTACTTCTTCATACAACTGGTAGATGTGGAGGTGCATGGAGTTGATAGTTCTATGCATGTGTGCGGCCTCCTGATCCACCCAGCTCAGAGGAACCATGGGCTCGGTGTAACATCCCGATTCGCGCTAGCGCACACCCCCCCCCCCCCCCCCCCCCCGCGTGCGAGTTTTGGGTCAGGAGGGCATGCTTGAGTTCAGGAAAGTGGAGGAAAAAGGGGCGGCTTTTGTGGTCTGGAGAAGTTAGTCCAGAGCAGGATACACGCCCTGGGTCAAGGGCGTGACCCAGGGGCGTGACTAAGGTACTCGAGTAACTACCGAGGTTACTCGAGTACATTTCAAGTACTCGAGTAAAATCGGATGACACACCCTGGGTCACGGGCGTGACCCAAGGGCGTGACTAAGGTACTCGAGTAATTGTCGAGGTTACTCGAGTAGGTTTCAAGTACTCGAGTAAAATTGGGTGACACGCCCTGTGTCACGGGCGTGACCCAGGGGCGTGACTAAGGTACTCGAGTAACTACCGACATTACTCGAGTAGGTTTCAAGTACTCGAGTAAAATTGGGTGACACGCCCTGGGTCACGGGAGTGACCCAGGGGCGTGACTCAGGTACTCAAGTAACTGCCGACGTTACTCGAGCAGGTCTCAAGTACTCGAGTAAAATTGGGTGACATGCCCTGGGTCATGGGCGTGAATAAGGTACTCGAGTACTGCTGAGGTTACTCGAGTAATGTTGAAATAACTCGAGTAAATTGGGTTACACTCCCTGGGTCACGGGCGTGACCCAGGGGCGTGACTTAAGATACTCGAGTAGGTGCTTAAGGTACTCGTGTAGGTGGTTGGTTCTTGAGTGAGGGGGTTACACGCCCCACTTCACGGGCGTGACCAAAGGCGTGACCAGGGCCTGTTTCGCCGTGTCGAGTATTGAATCGACATTGTAACCTCCAGAAACGCTCCTCTTGAGCGGGATACGGGTAAGGACATGGGCGTGTCCCTACCCGTGTCGCATTATATATATAAGGGAGTAGTGGGAAAAAACCCTAGCAATTCACTCTTCTTCCCAGCCATAGTTTCCTGAGAGAAGTCCTTTGGGAAGGGAGTTTGCTGGGGGAAGATCTAGAGAAGAGATCCGCCAACGCCGCGAAGGAGAGGATGCCGCCGCGAAGAATCACCAGATCTTTGGTCGGAAATGGTACCGCTGGAACCGAGGTGAGTTTCCTACCCTCTCCCATGGTGCTAGATCTATAGTTATTTTCCTAGGCGAGTCATCGACTCAAGAGAGTCTTGATGGTGAAGAGGAGTTTTCTAGGAAAGACCATGCTAAGACTTGTGTCTTAGGTTTTAGATCTCTTCAACCACGCCCTTCTTCAATGTGATGATAAGGGATGGTTTCATGAAGGGTAATGGCCTCTTGAGGGTACATAAGGGAGGAGATTTTCTGGAATGATTTGGGAAGATTGCCTTTAGGAGGAAGATGAACCGATGCCATTCATTCTGCCTTAAGATGCGTGCAGAATCTGTATTCTGCGTGCAGCGAGATTCGTTGCCATTTTTAGGTGTGATATTGCCAGATCTGGGCTTTTGGCTAAACACGAAAGTTGACGCCCTTGAAAATACCTTTCCAAAGAATGGTTGCACGACTTCTGGCGAAGTCTGTAGGCACGGGAAAGTCTAAACGAAAATGGTGTTCAATAAATCCTGCATGCATAAACTGTGTTCTGTACGCAGCAGACTTCAAGTCCGATTTCAAATAGGTTAATTTCAAATTTGGGTTAAGGTCGGAATACGAGAGTTGTAGACCACGGAAAGACCTTTCCATCGTGGGGTTACATGTCTTCACCGGATTCCTATAGCTTCAGGATTCTCCGGTCGAAGTTGCTGTCCAGATTCAACCCGCACCTAAATTCTGGGCTTTAATGGAAGATGGATTTGGATTCGGTGGAATTAATATTGTAAGATACTTGATTTGGATGAACTCTTATGATTAATCATTTGTTGCATGATTGATGTAGCTTATTAATTAGATTTCAAATTATCAAATTGTGAAGCAATCTTATTTAAACGAATTGAATTGGTAGGAATTGAAAGATTGATAATTGTGCACTCCATGTTTATATTATGGCATTATCAAATGGAAAGTGTGATAGATCTTTATATGCGCATCATGTTTATATTATGTTGTCATCATTTGGAAAGTCATATAGATGAATAGAGTATGGTGATGAGTATGTTTGATTGATGAAATGAGTCTAGTAGTCCAATACTTAGAGCGTTGTCTCCCAACGGGTAGTATTGTGAAGGGATGTAAGTGCGGTGTTGACTGTCACTTGTTTTGGTTGTGTTGAGATAAGGTGTGGGTGGATGGTTGGGCCGTATCCTCGTGCTTACTTCCGAGGCCCCTTCCATGTTATGTTGATGTGGTATTTGTATGTGGTGTGAGTCGACACGCGGTGTCGTAATCCTAGGTTAAGGATAGTGTGGCAGGTCTATAGGCTCGCCAGTCGTCACACCGACGGGAGTTGACAGTTAGACTTTGGGCGGTTGGGCTTGGTCCTCGGTGTTAACGTCCCGGGGCTCCTTCCGTGCCAGGTGAACGGTTGGGCTTGGTCCTCATGCTCACTTCGAGGCTCCTTTCGGGTCACACCAGGTCAGTTTGGGGCTTGGTCCTCGGTGCACATTTACCCGAGGCTACCGCTGGGCCATAGTACGCATGGGCTCCACTGTTGTGTTCTTAGCGTTGACGTGTACGGAGGCCTAGGTGAAGTAGTGTGATACCCGCCTAGTAGTAGAAGTGCTTGTTCTACTATCACCGTATGGTCACGGCGACTGATGCCTGAGAGGTTAGCTACGTGCTCAAAAAGTGGGAACTAATGGTCTATGTCGACATAGCAGTTGCATGCGTGTGAGCATGGGTGAGTCATTTCATAGCATACATACAATTTCATATCATTGCACAACAAGATCCTCATTATATAAGTTTGTATGGGCACTCTTATACGATGACTTACTTTATGCAAACTGATCCTTAACTTATAAGCTTGTATGGGCATCCTTATAAGATAAGTTACTTACCTGCTGTAGATTTCCTTACACCTGTTGTTATAAATTATTAGCTTTGTAGAACTACTAGATTATACATTTATACTCATGTACCTTGCCACCTGCTTGTACCACTCTTATACTTAATTTTTATTGTACTCTTGTTTCCTTTTTCCCGCCCGGTGCCGAGAAGTCGCCGGGGGAGCGGATGTGAAACCACTTAGTCATTTCGACTAACGGTTGCTACATCTTCCTTTTTAGGAGGTCACGCCGCAGGTAGAGCAGCCGCAGACTACGCAGTAGGACAGCCAGGCCAGGATGATAGGGCCTGAAGTGACGGTGCCGTCGATACCATCGGTTACGGATGTTAGTATTTGATACTCTGATGTAGCCCGTTTGGGCAATGTTTAGATGTACTCTGATATATTGAAGAAGCATGTTTTAGCTTCTCATTATTGATGTTCTGGACATTATATACTTAGTGTGGATTTTGACTTCTATTGCTTATTTATTTGGTTGGGTTGGCATGTTCTATTAATATTGTTGTAGCCGGCAGAATAGGTATCTTGTGGTACAGGTTAACCCGTGTGCTAATGCTACCACAAGGCGGCTGTTCTGGGCATAAGAATCCCCCTACATGCCGTGTTTTGGGATCCGGGAGGGGGGGTCTTACAAATGGTATCAGTTTGCCACGATCCTTAACTGAAGAAGTCTTTCAACAATGGAACCACCCCCGTTCGATTAGTCAGTTTGCAGACAAACTGACTTAGCGGAAGCAGTGGTGTGCCCATATGTAATTCACATTAAGTTTGTCAAACTTCGACCTTAATCTTAGCCAACCTGACCTTAGGAACATACCTTTATACGACGATCTTCCAAATTTGGACGACCCTATGTATGTAAACTACGGTATAAAGTCTTGCGAGATCCCCTAGGGCAAGCACTTTTGTTTATAGCGGATTTTGAATCTAACGGAGATAATAGACATGGCAGATTTCCTAGGGCAACCACTTTTGTTTATAGGAGACTTGAGCTTGGTGGAGATAATGGATATGGTAAAGTGGTTGGAAGCGGTTCTTTTGGGTGTTCAGACAAGCGTTAAGAGACTCGCTGAAGCAGTGATTGAAGCAGGACCCAGCTCAAAGACGAGCACTACGAGGAAGAAGCATTGGAATTAAAGGATGTACGGGTAGTGCGGGACTTAGCTGCCAGGATTGCCCCCGCATAGAGAGGTTGACTTCCAGATTAATCTAGTACCAGGTGCGAAGCCTATATCCAAGGCTCCGTACAGAATGGCCCCGAAAGAACTCGCGGAGTTTAGAGTTCAATTGCAAGAACTGGTGGAGTCAGGGTTTGTTCACCCCAGTTCATCACCCTGGGGAGCCCCGGTGCCGTTCATGTAGAAGAAGGATGGAACCCTGCGTTTGTGCATAGATTATCGCGAACTCAATCGGTTGATGGTGTGAAACACCTATCCACTACCTCGGATCGATGAGTTGTTCGATCAGCTAGTGGGAGCGCATTGGATCTCTAAATTGGATTTGCACTCTGGATACTATAAGTTGAGGATACAAGAAGGGGACATTCAGAAAACAGCCTTCAGTTCAAGATATAGTTTGTATGAGTTCACGGTAATGCCGTTTGGCCTTACAAATGCCCCTTCGGCTTCATGATCCTTATGAACAAGGTGTTTGAACCATATTTGGACATCTTCGTCATTGTTTTCATCGACGACATCTTGGTCTACTCAAAGACGGAGGAGGAGCATGTTGAGCACCTGACCTTGGTTTTGAAGAAATTGAAGGAGCACGCCTTGTACGCCAAGTTTAGCAAGTGTGAATTCTGGCTTATGGAGGTTGCCTTCTTGGGGCATTTGATCAGTGGAGCAGGATTAGCAGTGGACCCAGCAAAGGTGCGAGCCATGAAAGAGTGGTCGCCCTTGAAGTCGGTGGCCGATATACGAAGCTTTCTTGGACTTACTGGGTACTACCACAAGTTCGTGAAAGGATTTTCCAAGATTGCCCTTTCTCTTACCTCCTTGATGAAGAAGGGTGTGCCATTTGAGTGGACACCACAATGTGAAGCGACATTCCAAGAGCTGAAGGATAGGCTTACCTCCGCCCCCATCCTTGCACTTCCATCTGGGAAGGAAGGATTTCAGGTTTACACTGATGCATCGTATCAAGGGATGTGAGCGGTACTGATGCAGCACGGGCATGTGATCACATATGCTTCTAGACAGTTAAAGAAACATGAAACTAATTACCTGGTCCATTATTTATAGTTCGGGGCAGCGGTGTTCGCTTTGAAGGTCTAGAGGCATTATCTATATGGCGTCCACTGCGAGATCTTTTCCGATCACAAAAACTTGAAGTATGTTCATACACAGAAGGAGTTGAACTTGAGGCAACGGCGGTGGTTAGAATTTCTACGCGACTATGAGTTTAACACGAACTACCACCCCGGAAAGGCGAACTCGGTAGCTGATGCGTTGAGTAGAAAAGTGTCAGGCTCTAGCCCAGAGTCTCGGTTGTTGGGCATGGAGTTGGCTCAGATGATCGAAGAGATGTACAGTACCTTGATATTCAAGGCTCCTTCAACAGAGTATACAGAATTTTTGGCAAGCATGGGCATAATTTGTGATATTCGGGACCAGATTCGGGTGGAGCAAGGGATGGATGCGGCTTTGGCCCCGGCAATTAAATTAATTGAAGAAGGAACTACCGACGAGTATGCACTCAAAGACAGCCTCGTATACTTTTGCGGCCAGCTCTACATTCCCATGGGCGGTAAAATCCGGGAGGATATTTTGAGAGAGGCACATAGCTCTCAATATTCAGTGCACCCGGGTATTGCTAAGATGTATGCAGGTCTGCGGAAGACCATGTGTTGGCTGGGAATGAAGAAGGATGTCCGATATTATGTTACTCATTGTGAAGCCTGTCAAAGAGTGAAGGCTGAATGCAGGAGTCCCGGTGGTTTGTTGCAGTCATTACCCATCCCCGAATAGAAGTTCGAGGATATCTCAATGGACTTTGTCCATGGGCTACCTCGCTCGCGCTCCGGGAATGATTCGGTGTGGGTTATTGTTGATCGGATGACAAAAGTAACCCGGTTCATTCCCATGAAGAAAGAGGCTCACGTCGATGTTTTGGTACGCCTTTTCGTGGAGCAGTTTGTACGATATCACGGCGTGCCTAAGACGGTCGTTTCTGACCGTGATGGTCGATTTACTTCCAAGGAGTGGAAGGCGGTGCAGGCATATCTGGCTCACGCCTTACCTTCAGCAGCGCATTTCATCCTCAGACGGACTGGCAGTCTGAAAGGACCATCGGGACGTTGGAGGATCTACTGAGGTTATGTGTGCTGGACAGAGGAGAGCCATGGGAAAGTCTCTTGCACTAGTGGAATTCTCCTATAATAATAGCCATCAGGCGAGCATCGGCATGGCGCCCCATGAAGCCCTTTACGGAAGAAGGTGCAGGACCCCCTTGTCTTGGGTGTAGGATGAGGATCCGAAGACATTGGGAAATGAATATATAGATGATACTGATGCGGCGGTCAGATTGATACGGGATCGCATGTTGGAGGCTCAAAGTCGGCAGGCGAAGTATTACGATGCAAAGCACCGGATGGTGGAGTTCCAAGTGGGTGATAAAGTGTTCCTCAAGATTCGGCTGATGCATGGAGTGTCGCGGGTGCGTGGAGTGAAAAAGCTCAGCCCAAGATATATTGGGCTGTATGCTATACTGGAAAGGATTGGCCCGTTGGCCTATCGGTTGGAGTTACCACCAGAACTAGAGAATCTCCACGACGTGTTCCATGTGTCGTCGGTTCGAAAGGCGTTGTTGCGGCCCGATCAATACATTCCCACTACTGATGGTGCAGTAGCACCAGATAGGTCTGTGCCACTAGAGCCGGTGCGGATTGTTGACAACGAGACAAGAACATAGCGTCGCAAAAGTGTTCCCTTGGTGAAGGTACTATGGTCTAACCATGGGAAGGAATACACATGGCAGCCAATGGATTTGATGCAACAATGCTACCCGGAGTAGTTTGCCCAAGGTAATTTTATTTAAAAGCACATTTATTTTTTGTATGCTTGTCTTCCCCATAGCCCTAGCCTGATTTCGGGGATGAAATCTTTTATTTTGTTTATAAGATTTGTAACGTCCTGATTCACGCTAGCCCCCCCCCCCCTCCCATGCGAGTTTTGGGTCAGGAGGGCAGGCTTGAGTTCAGGAAAGTGGAGGAAAAAGGGGCGGCTTTTGTGGTCTGGAGAAGTTAGTCCAGAGTAGGTTACACGCCCTGGGTCACGGGCGTGACACAGGGGCATGACTAAGGTACTCGAGTAACTGCCGATGTTACTCGAGTAGGTTTCAAGTACTCGAGTAAAATCGGGTGACACGCCCTGGGGAACGGGCGTGCCCCAGGGGCGTGACTAAGGTACTCGAGTAACTGCCGAGGTTACTCGAGTAAAATTGGGTGACACGCCCTGGGTCACGGGTGTGACCCAGGGGCGTGACTAAGGTACTCGAGTAACTGCCGACGTTACTCGAGTAGGTTTCAAGTACTCGAGTAAAATTAGGTGACACACCCTGGGTCACGGGCATGACCCAGGGGCGTGACTAAGGTACTCGAGTAACTGTCGACGTTACTCGAGTAGGTCTCAAGTACTAGAGTAAAATTGAGTGACATGCCCTGGGTCAAGGGCGTGACCCCGGGGCGTGACTAAGGTACTCGAGTACTACCGAGTTTACTCGAGTAATGATCAAATAACTCGAGTAAATTGGGTTTCACGCCCTGGGTCATGGGCATGACCCAGGGGCGTGACTTAAGATACTCGAGTAGGTGCTTAAGGTACTCGTATAGGTGGTTGGTTCTCGAGTGAGGGGGTTACACTCCCCACGTCACGTGCATGACCAAGGGCATGACCAGGGCATTTTCCGCCGTGTCGAGTATTGAATCGGCATTGTAACTGCCAGAAACGCTCCTCTTGAGCGGGACACGGGTAAGGATACGGGCGTGTCCCTACATGTGTCGCATTATATATATAAGGGAGCAGTGGGAAAAAACCCTAGCAATTTACTCTTCTTCCTAGCCGTAGTTTGCTGATAGAAGTCCTGTGGGAAGGGAGTTTGCTGGGGGAAAATCTAGAGAAGAGATCCACCAACGCCGCGAAGGAGAGGATGTCGCCGCGAAGAATCACCAGATCTATGGCCGGAAATGGTACCGCTGGAACCGAGGTGAGTTTCCTACCCTCTCCCTTGGTGCTAGATCGATAGTTATTTTCCTAGGAGAGTCATCGACTCAAGAGAGTCTTGATGGTGAGGAGGAGTTTTCTAGGAAAGGCCATGCTAAGACTTCTGTCTTAGGTTTTTGATCTCTTCAACCACGCCCTTCTTCAATGTGATGATAAGGGATGGTTTCGTGAAGGGTATTGGCCTCTTGTGGGTGAATAAGGGAGGAGGTTTTCTGGAATGATTTGGGAAGATCGCCTTGAGGAGGAAGATGAACCGATGACGTTCATTCCGCCTTAAGATGCGTGCAGAATTTGTATTCTGCGCGCAGCGAGCTTCATGGCCATTTTTAGGTGTGATATGTCCAGATCTGGGCTTTCAGATAAACACAAAAGTTGAAGCCCTTGAAAATACCTTTCCAACGTATGGTTGCACGACTACTGGCGAAGTCTGTAGCCACAGGAAAGTCTAAACGAAAATGGTGTTCAATAAATCCTGCATGCAGAAACTGTGTTCTGTACGCAGCGGATTTGAAGTCTGATTTCAAATAGGATAATTTCAAATCTGGGTTGAGGTCTAAATACGAGAGTTGTAGACCACAGAAAGACCTTTCCATCGTGGGGTTACACGTCTTCACTGGATTCCTGTATCTTTGGAAATCTCCAGTCGAAGTTACTGTCCAGATTCAACCTACACCTATAGTCTGGGCTTTAATGGAAGATGGATTTGGATTCGGTGGAATTAATATTGCAAGATACTTGGTTTGGATGAACCCTTATGGTTAATCATTTGTTGCATGATTGATCTAGCTTATTAATCAGATTTCATATTATCAAATTGTGAAGCAATCTTATTTAAACGAATTGAATTGGTAGGAATTGAAAGATTGATAATTGTGCACTTCATGTTTATATTATGACATTATCAAATGAAAAGTGTGATAGATCTTTATATGCGCATCATGTTTATATTATGTTGTCATCATTTGGAAAGTCATATAGATGAATAGATTATGGCCATGAGTATGTTTGATTAATGAAATGAGTCTAGTAGGCCAATACTTAGAGCGTCGTCTCCCTACGGGTAGTATTGTGAAGGGATGTAAGTGCGGTGTTGACCATCACTTATTTTGGTTGTGTTGAGATAAGGTGTGGATGGATGGTTGGGTCGTGTCCTCGTGCTTACTTCCGAGGCCCCTTCCATGTTATGTTGATGTGGTATTTTCATGTGGTGTGAGTCGACACGCGGTGTCATAATCTTGGGTTAAGGATAGTGTGGCAGGTCTACGGGCTCGCCAGTCGTCACACCGATGAGAGTCAACAATTAGACTTTGGGCGGTTGGGCTTGGTCCTCGGTGTTCACGTCTCGGGGCTCCTTCCGTGCCAGGTGAACGGTTGGGCTTTGTCCTCGTGCTCACTCCGAGGCTCCTTTCGGGTCACACCAGGTCAGTTCGGGGCTTGGTCCTCGGTGCACATCTACCCGAGGCTCCCGCTGGGCCATAGTACGCATGGGCTCCGCTGTTGTGTTCTTAGCGTTGAGGCATATGGAGGCCTAGGGGAAGTAGTGTGATACCCACCTAGTAGTAGAAGTGCCCGTTCCACTATCACCGCCTGCCCACGACGACTGATGCCTGAGAGGTTAGCTACCTGCTCGAAAAGTGGGAACTAATGGTCTATGTCGACATAGCGGTTGCATCCGTGTGAGCATGGGTGAGTCATTGCATAGCATACATATCATTTCATATCATTGCACAACAAGATCCTCATCGTATAAGTTTGTATGGGCACTCTTATATGATGGGTTACTTTATGCAAACCGATCCTTAACATATAAGCTTGTATGTGCATCCTTATAAGTTAAGTTACTTACCTGCTGTAGATTTCCTTACACATGTTGTTATACATTGTTAGCTTTGTAGAACTGCTAAATTATACATTTATAGACATGTACCTTGCCACCTGCTTGAACCACTCTTATACTTAATGATTATTGTACTCTTGTTTCCTTTTTCCCGCCTGGTGCCGAGGAGTCGCCGGGGGAGCGGATGTGAAACCACTTAGTCGTTTCGACTAACAGTTGCTACGTCTTCCTTTTTAGGAGGTCACGCCGTAGGTAGAGCAGGCTCAGACTACGCAGCAGGACAGCCAGGCTAGGACGATAGGGCCTGAAGTGATGGTGTCGTCGATACCATCGGTTACGGATGTAAGTACTTGATACTTTGATATAGCCCGTTTGGGTAATGTTTAGCTGTACTCTGATATATTGAAGAAACATGTTTTAGCTTCTCATTATTGATGTTCTAGACATTATATACTTAGTGTGGATTTTGACTTCTCTTGCTTTTTTTGGTTGGGTTGGCATGTTCTATTGATATTGTTTCAGCCGGCGGAATAGGCGTCTTGTGGTACAGGTTGGCCCGTGAGCTAATGCTACCGCAAGGCGGCTGTTCTGGGAATAAGACTCCCCCTTCGTGCTGTGTTTTGGTATCCGTGAGGGGGGGGGTCTTACACTCGGTTGCCGGCCTCGATACCTGGTCCGCGGCGGGCTGGCTCCCTTCTATAGGAGCTTGAGACTCCGATGGAGCGGTGCGATCTGGCAATCGCGACCTCTACTGCGCGACATCGGCAGCCCGCTTGTTCTTTCCTTCCTGCACCAATGCCAAGTACTTCCGCTTATAGAAGCGGGCATCATCACCAAGCCGCCTCCTCTCTTTGTCACTCCTTTCCTGTACCATGGAGATGCTGGCAATCTGGTCCTCCAAAGCCTTCTCTCCCTCTTCCCTCCTCTTTTACATAGCTCGAATATCTTTGATTTCATCTTCCAGCTTTTCCTTTCGAACACTGCCATGTTTTCCAGGCCGAACTGCTCACCTTTGGCGGACTCACCAAGCGAGATCGCACTAGGTCACTCTGAAGTAGTAGCATCTGGAGTGGGCACGATCTCGCAAGTCTCAATAGAGCCAGGTGGCTATTTCAGTCCTACAACAAAGAAAACAAGATTCATATTCAAATCCTTGCATCGGGGGCTCAAAATGCAAACATAAAAAAACACTTTGGGCAAATGCCACAGAGAGTTGGCAACTATCGAATATAGGCCGCCTTATCAGCTCTGGGTCAAAGATTCTTAGTCGCTTCCTCCATTCACGATTGACTTTGGCTCTTTTCTCAAACGTCGAGCTTGTTGAAATGACTATGTCCTCAGTTTCAGTGATTATCTTTATGGGCCTTGACATCCGCTGTGGCGACTAATAAAGCAACTGACGCTAAAAGTGCTTAGCCGATGGTTGGAGTTTACCTGACCTTAATAGATCAGCAGCAACTCACAAATCCTCTGCATGCTTGTCCGCGACGATCTGATTTGAGGCCTCCTCCACCTTTGCTTTCTAGGCAGTAATCTTTTCCTTCTGTTCGGCGATCTGCTTCCTCAGCTTCTCCTTCTCATCTCCTTCAGCTGCAGATGTGGAGGGGTGGATGCCAATCGTAACCCCAAAATCTCAACTTCGGGCTGCAATACCTCCAGCAAGAATTGATTAATGATATCAAGTTAGTCAGTATCTATATAGTTGATTATTTCATTAGTTGACAAACTGACCATTGAGAGGGAATCACTTCCCGAGCTAGCAGCCTCTGGTGTAACGAAGCCGGTCTCTGAAACTTCCTTTTCTCGTGGCCTATGCTGCAAGCTCGATCCCTAGTCCGCACGGAGATATTCTTCTCCTTCCTAGCCCACAGCTTCTTCTCAATCGGCTCATCAACGGTGGACTTGTCCCTCTTCCTCTTCTTCTTTTTATAGGGGCCTTCTTTCTCAGTTGATACTGTAGCGCCCTGTTGTAAGTCCGGCAGACTCTCACGGACTGCCTCTAGATTAACAACAACTAAGGCATGTCAAGACAGCTCTTCCTCAGCTCCTTCTACAGCAAGTCACATATCTTTATCCAGATCGATGATGTGCTGCTGGGCATCTAATGGGGAAACCTTATTTTTCATGTCTATGCTCAACATTACTGTTCCCGAAGCAGACGGGTACACGTCCATATCCACTTCGTCTGCGGGGTTCTGATTAGTAATCTCAGGCAGATTCAGTGCCTTGTCCGCACTTTTAGATGGATTTTCAGAATGAGAAGCGGTGGTGTCCGCAGACTTCTCGGAAACAGGTTTGTCAACATGGCAGATTGCATCAACTGATGGCTTTTCCCTTCGGGAAGTTTCTCCGACAGAGCGGATAGCCGCTACAGCTCTCTTCATTACTTTCTTGATCTTCATTGGTGTCCTGGGCTTCTCATCCTTAAAATTAAGGCTATCAAAGAATGCTCCTAGTCCGATTATGGAGGACTGCAAAGCATAGACTGCAAGGGGTGATAAGAGACCCGTGGAGATGATAGTATTTGATAAATACAGAACTTCCAGCGATATTTATAGCACTGGAGGCATTAATGAGGGTTGCGGACTCGGCGGTTAAGCTAACATTTTCAAAGTTTCCAGAAACTTAAAAATGTTCGGGGATTAGGTTAACCACAAAGTCCGCAATATTTACAAATTTCCAAGGTCACATGCTGCTTAAGCGGTAGACACGATTCTCCAGTCTGCCCAGATCGTCAATCCTCAGCTTCAGCAATATCCAGCTCCGGCGGTGGACTCACCTCTCAGTCCGTCCAGGTTATTTTGCCTCAGAGGATTAGCCCCAATGATCGTTATACTTCCTCTTTAGGCAGACTCAATCCTCAGTCCGCACAAGTCGCGACAATCTAGCTAGGATCGCGCCTTGCAGCAACAGACGGAAGCTCCAGCCCCCAAGCACAGTCTGCCCCTCTTGTGCGGACTGGCGTGTCTTTTTTTTGTTTTCCGTCACCGCTGCCCGGTTCTATTGTACCCCAGGAGGCCGGTTATTTTTTCCCTGCCTGTTTGGGCAGGCCCCCGGACAAATAAATAAGGGGAAAACCCAAAGAGCGCTACCTTGAGCCCTGGAGCTTACTTATTAATGGATGCAGACTCGAATCTCAGGCTTTGCGGTCACCGGCTTGCTTTGCTCCTACACTTTTCCATTCCTCCACTTATAATCAACTCATTTGCAATCAAAGGAAAGCCCGTTGCAAGAGAAGCATTTTGGCCGCGATGGGCGAAGTTTGGTGTTGTCATACTTTACGACTCTGCTTTCCTTCTCTCATCCACTATTAGATAGCTTCTTGTAGTCACCTCTTTTCCCATCCATTCCCATGTGCTCGAACTGTTAGCTTGTGGTGATCGTCGTTCTCTCCTCTTGCATCAATACTGCTAATCTCTGCAAAAGAGAAGACAAAAGTAGGAAAATTTAAAGTATAACTCGAGTACATGAAGTGAACTCGTGAACACCTGCTAATCTCTGCATATGATAAGTCAAAAGCAGCTAAATATAAAAAATAACACGAGTACCATAATTGAACTCGCAAACACCTGCAAATCTCTTCAACGGATATGTCAAAAGGAAGTAAATATACAAAATAATGTGTGTAATTGAAGTAAAATGACGAACATTATGTAATCTATGAGAAGAAGAATTCAAAAGCATGTAAATTTAAAATTTAATGTGAGGACCTGAAGTGAACTCGCGAACACATGCTAATATCTGTCAAAGATAAGTCAAAAGAAGGTAAATTTAAAATAAAATGCAAGTACCTGAATTGAACACGTGAACACCTACTAATCTCATCAAAGGAGAAAACAAAATTAGGTAAATTTAAAATATAACATGAGTACCTTAAGTGAACTCACGATTACCAGCTAATCTCTGCAAAAAGAGAAGTCAAAAGCAGGTAAATTTGAAATATAATGCGAGTACCTGATGTGAACTCGCAAATACCTACTAATCTCTACCAAAGAGAAGTCAGAAGATGGTAAATTTAAAATATAACGTGAGTACCTGAATTGAACTCGCGAACACCTACTAATCTCTGCAAAAGAGAAGTCAAAAGCATGTAAATTTAAAATATAATGCGAGTACATGAAGTGAACTCGCAAACACCTCCTAATATGTTCAAAAAAAGTCAAAAGTTGGTAAATTTAAAATATAACGCGCGTACCTGAATTGAAATCCCGAACACCTCCAAATCTCTACAAAGGAGAAGTCAATAACATGTAAATTTAAAATATAACATGAGTACTTTAAGTGAAGTAATTAACACCTGCTAATCTCTGCAAAAGGGAATTAAAAAACTCGTAAATTTAAAATATATCGCGAGTACCTGATTTGAACTCGCGAACACCTGCTAATCTCTGTCAAAGAGAAGTGTAAAGAAGGAAAATTTAAAATATTATGAGAGTACTAGAATTGAACTCGCAAACACCTACTAAGCACGACAAAGGAGAAGTAAAAAGAAGGTAAATTTAAAATATAATTCGAGTACCATAAGTAAACTCACGAACACATGCTAATCTCTGTAAAAGAGAAGTCAAAAGCTGGTAAATTTAAAATATAACGTGAGTGCTTTTTGTGAACTTGCGAACACCTGCTAATCTCTGTAAATGAGAAGTCGAAAGGAGGTTAATTTTAAAATATAATGCGGGTACCTCCAGTGTACTCACGAAAACCTGCTAATGTCAACATATGAGTCAAATACTAATAGATTTAAAATATAACACGAGTACCTATAGTGAACTCGCAAACACCCGCTAATCTATGCGAATGAGAAGTCAAAAGCAGGTAAATTTGAATTATAATGCGTGTACCTCAAGTGGAATCGCAAACAACAACTAATCTCTGCAAAGGAGAAGTCAAAAGCAGTTAAATATAAAAAATAACATGAGTACCTGAAATTGACTGACGAACCTCAACTAATCTCTACAAAGGAGAAGTCAAAAGCAAGTAAATTTAAAATATAACTTGAGTACCTGAAGTGAACTCGCAAACACCTGCTAATCTCGAAAAATGAATATTCAAAAGCACGAAAATTTAAAATATAACGTGAGTACCTTAAGTGAACTCGCGAACACTTGCTAATCTCTAAAAAGGAAAAGTCAAGTGCAAGTAAATTTAAAATATAATGAGAGTACCATAATTGAACTCGTAAACACCTGTAATCTCAACAAAAGAGAAATCAAAGCATGTAAATTTAAAATATAATGTGAGTACCTGAAGTGGACTCACATTATATTTTAAAGAAGTCAAAAGAGAAGTCAAAAGAAGGTAAATTTAAAATATATTGCGAGTACCTGAAGTGTACTCGCGAAGACCTGCTAATCACTGCAAAAGAGAAATCAAAAGCATGTAAATTTAAAATATTACGTGAGTACCTGAAATGAAATCACGAACACTTACTAATATTTGCAAAAGAGAAGTTAAAAAAGGTGAATTTAAAATATAATGTGAGTACCTGATGTGAACTTACACGCTCCTTCTAATCTTTACAAAGAAGAAATCAAAAGCAGGTAAATATAAAAAATAATGCGAGTATCTGAAGTGAACTGACAAACATGTACTAATATTTGCAAAAGAGAAGTCAAAAGTAAGTAAATTTAAAATATAACGTGAGTACCAGAATTGAACTCGTGAACACAAGTAATCTCAACAAGAGAGAAATCAAAAGCATGTAAATTTAAAATATAATGAGAGTACCTGAATTTAAATCACGAACACCTACTAATCTATCAAAAAGAGAAGTCAAAAGAAGATAAATTTAAAATATAATGCGAGTACATGAAGTGTACACGTGAACACTTGCTAATCCATGCAAAAGAGAAGCAAAAGCAGCTAAATTTAAAATATAACGCGAGAACCTGAAGTGAACTCGCCAACACCTGCGATTCTCTACTAAAGAGAAGTCAAAAGCAGGTTAATTTAATATATAACAAGTACTTGAAATTAAATCATGAACACTTGCTAATTTATGCAAAAGAGAAGTCAAAAGAAGGTAAATTTAAAATATAACGCGAGTACCTGAATTAAACTCACGAACACCTGCTAATCTTTGCAAAAATAAGTCAGCAGGTTAATTTAAAATATAATGCGAGTACCATAAGTGAACTCGCAACTACCTGCTAATCTCTACAAAAGAGAAGTCAAAAACAGGTAAATTTAAAATATAACGTGAGTACCTAAAATGAAATCGTGAACACCTACTAATTTATGCAAAAGAGAAGTCAAAAGAAGATAAATTTAAAATATAACGCAAGTACCCAAAGTGAAATCGCAAACACCTGCTAATCTCTGCAAAAGAGAACTTAAAAGAAGATAAATTTAAAATATAACGCGAGTACTTGAAGTTAAATCACGAACAGCTGCTATTCTCTACAAAAGAGAAGTCAAAAGAAGTTAAATTTAAAATATCACGCGAGTACCTGATGTGAACTCGTGAACACCTGCTAATCTCTATAAAAGAGAAGTCAAAAGCTGGTAAATTTAAAATCTAACGCGAGTTAATGTAGTGAACTCGCGAATACCTGCTAATCTCTGCATAGGAGATGTCAAAAGCAGGTAAATATAAAAAATAATGCGTGCACCTGAAAGTGGACTGACGAACTCCTGCTAATCTCTGCAAAAGAGAAGTCAAAAGCATGTAAATTTAAAATATTATGTGAGCACCGAAATTGAACTCGCAAACACCAACTAATCTCTTCAAACGAGATGTCAAAAGAAAGTAAATATAAAATATAACGTGAGTAACTGAAGTGAACTGACGAACACCTGATAATATCTACAAAGATGAATTCAAAAGTAGGTAAATTTAAAATATAATGCGAGTACCTGAAGTGAACTAGTGAACACCTTCTATTCTCTGTCGAAGAGAAGTCAAAAGAAGGACAATTTAAAATAAAATAAAAGTACATGAATTGAACTTGTAAAAATCTATTAATCTCCTCAAAGGAGAAATAAAAATCAGGTAAATTTAAAATATAACGTGAGTACCTTAAGTGAACTCGCGAATACCTGCTAATCTCTACAAAAAGAAGTCAAAAGCAGGTAAATTTAAAATATAACGCCAGTACCGAAAATGAACTCACATATACCTGCTAATGTATGCCAAAGAGAACTCAATAAAAGGTAAATGTAAAATATAACGCGAGTACCTATAGTGAACTCGTGAACATCTGGTAATCTCTGCATAGGAGAAGTCAAAAGCACGTAAATATAAAAAATAATGCGAGTACCTGAAGTGGACTGACGAACACATGCTAATCTATGCAAAAGAGAAGCCAAAAGCTGGTAAATTTAAAATATAATGCTAGTATATGAAGTGAACTCGCGAGTACCTGCTAATATCTGCATAGGAGAAGTCAAAACCATTAAATATAAAAAATAATGCGGGCACCTGAAGTGGACTAACGAAAACCTGCTAATCTCTGCAAAAGAGAAGTCAAAAAAGTTAAATTTAAAATATTATCCGAGAACCTGAATTGAACTCGAAAACACATGTTAATCTTCAAAGGAGATGTCAAAAGCAAGTAAATATAAAAAATAACGTGAGTACATGAAGTAAACTGATGAACACCTGATAATCTTTGCAAAGGAGAATTCAAAAGTAGGTAAATTTAAAATATAATGTGAGTACCTAAAGTGAACTCACTAACACCTTCTATTCTCTGCCAAAGAGAAGTCAAAAGAAGATAAATTTAAAATAAAACACAACTACAGGAATTGATCTCGCGAACACCTACTAATCTCCTCAAAGGAGAAATCAAAATCAGGTAAATTTAAAATAAAATGCGAGTACCTTATGTGAACTCGCGAATAACAGCTAATTTCTGCAAAAAAGAGAAGTGTAAAGCGTGTAAATTTAAAATATAACGCGAGTACCAGAAGTGAAGTTGCAAATACCAACTAATATCTGCTAAAGAGAAGTTAAAAGAAGGTAAATTGAATATACAACGTGCTGGGTCCGGTGTTCCTTCACTTAATCTGTGGCGCTCTGCTACATATTTAAGAAATTAAGTAGCACCTTTTCCGACAGTCCGACATTTTGGAACAGTTGGGTATGCACTTGATCCTACATTTGGTATCAGAGGTCATGAGTTCAATACCGGGGGGGTTATTAAATCCCAATTTTTCTCTTCTACCTGTGTGGGTCCGGAAGGTCAGGAAATCGTGCACCTGTGGTAACCCCACCTTTGAGCGACGTGGGCCATGTGGTAACTCAACCTCTGAGCCGATGGGTTGTGCTGGACGACAGGCGGGGGGGGGGGGGGGGGATTGTTCGGTCCGGCTTTCCTTCACTTGATCCGTGGCGCTCTACTACTTATTTAAGAAATTAAATATCACCATTTCCAACAGTCCGGGCTTTTGGAACAGTTGGGTATGCTCTTGATCCTACATAATGCGAGTACCTGAAGTGAACTCGTGAAGACCTGATATTCTATGCGAAAGAGAAGTCAAAAGTAGGTAAATTTAAAATATAATGCACGTACTTGATTTGAAATTGCGAACACATCCTAATCTTTACAAATGAGTCAATAGAAGGTAAATTTAAAATATAACGAGAGTACCTGATGTGAACTCGTGAACATATGCTAATCTCTACAATGGAGAAGTCAAAAGCCCATAAATTTAAAATATATCGCGAGTACCTGATGTGAACTCCCGAACAACGGTTAATCTCTGTCAAAGAGAAGTCTAAAGAATGTAATTTAAAATATTACGTGAGTACTCGAATTGAACTCGCGAACACCGACTAAGCACCGCAAAAGGGAAGTCAAAAGAAGGTAAAATTAAAATATAACTCGAGTACCAAAAATTAACTCGCGAACACCTGCTAATCAGTACAAAAGAGAAGTTAAAAGAAGGTAAATTAAAAATATAACACGAGTACCTAATGTAATCTCGCGAACACCTGCTAATCTCTGCAAAAGAGAAGTCAAAAGCAGGTAAATTTTAAAATATAATGTGAGTTCCTCATGTGAACTCACAAAAACCTGCTAATCTTTGCATAGGAGGAGTAAAATAGTGGTAAATTTAAAATATAACACGGGTACCTGTAGTTACTCACGAACAACTACTAATCTCTGCAAAAGAGAAGTCAAAAGCAAGTAAATTTGAAATATAATGCATGTACTTGAAGTGAACTCGCGAAGAGCTTCTAATCTCAGCAAAGGAGTAGTCAAAAGTAAGTAAATATAAAAATAATCCGAATACCAGAGGTTGACTGATGAACAACTGCAAATCTCTACAAACAAGAAGTCAAAAGCAGATAAATTTAAAATATAACTCGAGTACATGAAGTGAACTCGTGAACACCTGCTAATCTCGGCAAAAGAGAATTCAAAAGCAACTGAATTTAATATATAGCGCGAGTACCATAAGTAAACTCGTGAACAACTACTAATCTATACAAAAGAGAAGTCAAAAGCCGGTAAAAATAAAAAATAACGTGAGTATCTGAAGTGAACTGACGAACATCTACTAATTTCTACAAAAGAGAAGTCAAAAGCAAGTAAATTTAAAATATAATGTAAGTACCTGAAATAAACTCGCAAATAACAGTAATTTCTCCAAAAGAGAAATCAAAGGCATATTAATTTAAAATATAACACGAGTATCTGAAATAAAATCACAAACACCTGCTAATCTCTGCCAAAGAGAAGTCAAAAGAAGGTAAATTTAAAATATAACCCGCATACCTAAATTGAACTCACAAACATCTGCTAATCTATGCAAAATAAAAGACAAAAGTAGGTAAATGTAAAATATAATGCGTGTGCCTGAAGTGAAATCGTGAACACCTGCTAATCTATGCAAACAAGAAGTTAAAAAAGGTAAATTTAAAATATAATGTGCGTACCAGAATTGAAATCACGAACACCTCCAAATCTCTACAAAGGTGAAGTCAATAGTTGGTAATTAAAAATATAACGCGAGTACCTGAATTGATCTTGTGAACAACTGCTAATCTCTGCAAAAGAGAAGTCAAAAGACTGTAAATTTAAAATATAATGTGAGTACCTGATGTGAGCATGCGAGCACCTACTAATCTCTGCAGAAAAGAACCGTAAAGAAGGTAAATATAAAATATTACTAGTGTACTAGAATTGAACTACAAACACCTACTAAGCACGACAAAGGAGAAGTCAAAAGTTGGTAAATTTGAAATATAACGCGAGTGCCAAAAGTTAACTCGCGGACAACCTGCTAATCTCTACAAAAGAGAAGTCAATAGCAGATAAATTTAAAATATAATGTGTGTACCTGAAGTGAAATCTCGAATACCTGTTAATCTCTACATAGGAGGAGTCAAAAGCAAGTAAATTTAAAATATAACATGAGTACCTAATATGAAATCGCGAACACCTACTAATCTCTACAAACGAGAAGTAAAAAGCAGGTAAATTTAAAATATAATGCGAGTACCTTAAAAAAGTTACGAAGACCTACTACTCTTCGTATAGGAAAAGTCAAATGCAGGTAAATTTAAAATATAACGCGAGTACTTGACGTAACTGCTCTCCTGGATTTTCTCAAGTCCCGGCGGCAAGATAAGAGCTTGCTGCCTATTCGCATTCTCATACCTTTCACACAGTGTCTCCTCGACACAACAGCCATAGAGGATGTGCCGACCATTTACAGGCCTGACCGCCTGGCTGCCTAGTTAGGTGGTCTTTCGTCTCTTGGTTCTTCCTATATCTGGTCACCGCTGGACGTTTCTCTTATCCCCCGACAACTGGCTTTTTTAGCCCTGCCCGTTTGGGAGGGCCTCCGAGCTTATAAATATGCATGAACAGTACTTCCTAGAGGATCAAGTTCGAATCCCAAAGCTATATTGCTGGCTGTAGCAGACTCAAACTCTGCCTCTACCGGATACCTGTTAGCTCGGGTTCTCCATTTTAACTGTTATAACCGATTATTTTCATAATCAAAGGAAAGCCCATCGCAGGAGTGGTATTTAGCCTCGGCGAGCAAACTCTTGTGTTGCCGCTACCAGCGGCCTCACTCTCCTCTCTCATCCCTCTCGGCCCTAACTGCTTGCCATAACCACTAGTAACCGGCAACTCGACCGTCCTCCACCCTCTCTTCCCTTCGCAGGATCCAGAGGTGCATTTGTAACTAGCAATTTGTAACAATTTCCCAGTGGATTTTATTTGGCCTAGCCCATCATATTGCTACCAATTGTTAGCCGCTTGCGAAGAAGATCAGATCTAATTGCATTCCCGTAACCAATTCAATACAAATTTGTTGATGCACAAAATACTCCTCTGTGTTCTGCGTATAGAAAGCAGGAGAGCGGAAACTGTCAAATAGCTGGTTAATAGCAGTAAGAGGAAAACGACAGAGCAATTCGCAGGAAGCGACGTCACCAAACTTCGCCCTCCATGGCTAAAGCCTCTCTTGCAACAGACTTTCCCTTCATTGAATGGATGCAGTTACAGTCAGAACGAAAAATAGTGGGAAGAGGAAAAGCTGGCCAGACTGCAGGGCGCAAGACACTAAACTCAAGACCACATCTCTTAACCAGCGAGCTCCTTGATTCGAGTGAACTTGCTTTGGGGTGTGCCACCCCCCATATTTATATGCTCTAGGATCTGCATAAACGTGCAGGGATAAAACTACCGACAGCTCGGGATACAGGAGAACCGGGGAGAGGTGACATGAAACAAATAAAGAGATATCAAGAGAGAAGCCATACGGCCTGTCAGGTATCCCCTAGAGAGCTGAGCGACTTGGCCTCTGGGACTTGGTGTTGATCTAGACCTTCCCTAATGGCATCCTGAAGGAGGAGGCCGTTCAATTTGGTTTTAGGACTGGCCAGCTTGCTGATAATGGCAGCTAGAAAGAAAAGCAGCCTGACATGGCAAGGACTGCGAACTAGTCGCGGATTCTAGTTTAACATTATCCCCACACACTCCAAATTCCAGAAAATTTCTGAAATGTAAAACTTAACTGGAGACCGTGACTGCCTTAAAAGTTGTAATGTCTATAAAAAGCCCTAAACTTCATCATTT
Organism: Platanthera guangdongensis; assembly: GCA_039583875.1. Lineage (NCBI taxonomy): Eukaryota > Viridiplantae > Streptophyta > Magnoliopsida > Asparagales > Orchidaceae > Platanthera > Platanthera guangdongensis. The sequence goes on along the minus strand of CM077150.1, from coordinate 165,243,847 downwards.
TCCGAGAATTCTCTGAAGCTATGGGTCATTACTCGCCTTAGTGGTCAATGTTTTTCAAGCCGGAGTGACTTTCTTCGAAGTGGACATCTTCTCTTCTGTGTTAAATAGCGAATAGTGGTCCGCTGAGAAGAAATAGAGGAAAACCTGAAAATCGAAAGGCTTTAGCCACAAGCCTGAGGTGAATCCTGAGAAGCCGGCTGCTCCAGCGGCTTCTAATACCGGAAAGAGATCGACAGAGACCATCTTCGAGTCCTCAGTAGCCACAACAAAAAATATAGATGCTTCTGAAAGTGCTATCCAACCAACCGCGACAGACCGATCCTTCGACATCACCTTCTCTCCATCAGGAGAACCTCTCTTGAAGATCTCTGAGTTGGATGAGAAAAGTGTCGGCTCTCCCAAACTGCATGAGTTGTACGACCTGGCTGAGGCAATCATCATTGAGGAAAAAGAGCAGGAGAAGTCGCAGGAGGTCGCCCGATCTTCCATTTTAAAGGACAAGCAGGTAGAAATGGTAGTCCCCTCCCTAAAGCGACGAAGGAAGAAGGGTGAGACTCTAGAGGATAGGATTAGGAGGATGGCGAGGAAGATGCAGCCCGACAACAAGAATTTTTCCAAGAAGACTTGTACGACTAGTCTTCCGCATATGCCACAAGAAATAGAAGTGTCCGACAGTTCGCCGACATCATATTCAAAGCTGAAGGAGCCCGATAATTCTTCAGCATTTAGTGAGACTTTGAGCGACATCTTCAAGAACATGGAGACACTCCAGTGATAGGATAAGTTTTTAACAACACTGACTATTAACCCCAAAGTCTGCATCATGATCAACAAGGTTCCAAGGTCACATGTTGCTTAACTGGCGGACTCCATTCTCCAGTCCGCCAAGATCGGCAAGCCTCAGCATGTTTAGCAAGATCCAGCACCGGCGGCGGACTCAGCTCCCAGTCCGCCCAAGTCCTCCAGTCTCAGCAAATCAGCCCCCAGGATCGCTATGCTACCTCTTCAAGCAGACTCAAGCCTCAGTCCGTACAGGTCACAACCCTTCATCCAGGATCGTACCTTGAAGCTATAGACAGAAGCTCCAGCCCGCGAGCCCGGTCTGCCCCTCTTGCACGGACTGGATTATCTTTTCTTTTTTGTTTCCCGTCACCGCTGCTCGGTTCTCCTATACCCCGGGCAGCCGGTTATTTTAGCCCTGCCCATTTGGGTAGGCCCCCAAATCTATAAATAGGAGGAAATGGTTCACCCAAAGCATGCTGACTTGAGCCCTGGAGCCTACTTGTTAAAAGATGCGGACTTGAATCTCAGGCTTTGCGGTCTCTATCTTACTCTGATTCTACACTTTTCCTTTCCTCTACTTGTAATCATCTCATTTCCAATAAATGGAAAGCCCATCACAAGAGAGGCATTTAGGCCGCGACGGGTGAAGTCTGGTGTTGTCGTGGTTCACGGCTCTACTTTATTTCTCTCATCCGCTAGTAGACACCAGCTTGTAGTCGCCTCTTTTCCCTTCCATTCCCCCGTGCTCGAACACGTGGCCTTCAGATCTCAAGTAGTTTTTTGAAATTAGCGGACAGATTGTCAGACCGTCATACTCGTAATTCAGACTGCTCGAGTTCATCAGAGGACTCGTTATGGGAGGCAATCGAACAGTCTTGCTGGGAGGCTGAATGATCTTATAGGGAGACAGACCAGTGCCTGGATACTATCAGTCGGGCTTTGATCACGCAGACTCGGCGGCTTGCACCCCTTGTCGCAGCGGATCCCGCGGACATGCTAGTCCTCTAGACTCTATCCCGTCGAACTATAATTCAGCAATCTCCGAAAGTTACGGTATATCCTCATCCTCACCATCCAGATCAGATAACAGCTCCTCTATGGCCTCAAGAAGATCAGTTCGCATCTATGATGGACTTCTTCAGCTTGACTTCGCAGTCCGCCAGTCCATATAGCCCGCAGACGCTCCTGCACCAGTCCACCCTTTCTATCTGTTGAATATGAAGCACCATCTCCCTTCGTTGATCGAATCTGATGGGAGTTAGCACCAAACAACTTCAGAGAACCTCGTCTTCCTCTCTATATAGGGGATACTGATCATGTTACCCCTCTGCAGGAGTTCGAAGGGGCAGTTGCATTGAGATGCCTCTCCGACGCCATAAAATGTAAACTCTTAGTTACCACTCTCGATGGACAGGCAAGAGAGTGGTTCTTTGAGCTGCCTTCAGACACAATTTATTCTTTCGCCGAGTTCTGCAGTGTGCTCCTACTGAGGTTTGCAACCTCCAAAAGGAGAAAGGATGGATTAGCTACTCTCTTTGATATCAGGCAAAGTGACAACGAGTCGGTTGCTCGATTCGTTGATCGCTTTTAGAAGGAGATCCAGGGGTGATGAATGTGAAGCCTGACTATTATAAAGTTGCCTTAATCCACGGCCTCCGAGAAGGCCCTTTGAAGTTCAAGGCAACAACTAAAGCGCAAAAAACTTGTCAGGAGTTGATTGCCCTAGTCAATCGCTTCATTGAAGGCGAAAATGCCAATCCGACCTACATTTCATCCCTGACAGGTAAGGCTGAAGGAAGGGATGCTTCCAGTTCTTCCTCTGCTGATCATAGTCACAAAAATCCTCCTCGCCCCGACGATTAGCCTCCTGCTTCGAGGGGGCGAAACTTCCGCCACAAGAAACAATTCATTGGCCATCAACAGTTTCGTGAGCAGAGACTATCGTTGGCCACTGCTCCCGCCTTACCTTCACAAGTTCTTCCTGTTCTTCAAGATGCTCTGCTTGCTCCAAGGCAGCATGACAACAACTCCATGGACGAGTTTGACGATCTGACACTTAGCATTGAAGAGGTCGTCCAGATTCTGCAAACGAGGTCTGATGAAAAGAAGCAAGGACCTCCGAGAGAGTGGATGCCAAGGAACTATAATCTGTACTACGAGTTCCATAAAGAGAAGGGTCACTGCACCGAGTATTGCTAAGCCCTTCATCAACTGGTAGAAAGACTGCTTGCTGAAGGCAAGACAAAGTGCTTGGGCAAGGGAGATGGCTCATCAAAGTCGTCTACCTCCAAAGGAAAGGAGGTGGCTGAAGCCCATTGGGAATGTGGAGAAGTTGAAGATGTTGGCTGACTTGGGCCTATCATCATTCAGAGCAAATGCATTGATGCTAAAATTGAGGGAGCCTTGGGGCAGTTCTTTTACATTCATGGTCGAGCAGGGACCGAAGCAACTCTAAAATCTTCAATCACCAAGGTCTCCTGAGCAGATGATAAGTTGTAAATATACATGTTTTTTTATGTACGTTAATTAAGTTGTTTTAGTTTCTTTTTGTTATTTTTGTTTATTTTTCTTTAATAAATTGTTCTTTTTTGTAAAAATTGTTCTAACTTAAGTTTATTTTGATTTCCTAAAATTTTGTAGAAATTGTCAAATTTTGCCAAGTACATGCCCGTGTACTATGGGTCACGCCCTTGACAAGGGCGTGACACTTCAATTTCCCGTGGAAATCGACCAAATGAAGAAAGAAATGTGAAACTCCTGGCAACACCGCCATGTCCAATTACATGCCCCATGACCGTGACCCGTGTCACTTAAGCTCGACGAAATCACACACGACGTTCGTCGACCCAACCCAACACGCCCATGACATAGGGCGTGACTCCTCCACCTGGCCCAACAAGACGCCGCCAGCGACTTTTGACGCAACCCGCGCCCAGATCCACCTCCCTAACACGCCCGGCTACACGCCCATGACATCGGGCGTGACCTCCATGTTTTCAACCGCAAAGTCAACTTTGCATTCAAATCGCCGATCACCTTATGAATATTAGTGACACTCCCCCCCCCCCCCCGACACGACCATGTCGGAAGGCATGTACTTTGAAAATTTTCCCAATAAATAGGCCATTTCTGTAAGGTCCAAGGGTTCACTTTTTTGAGCCAAGTTTAGTGTCTTTTGTGGGCTGCCCTTGTGGATTCACTTGCTATGTAAGGAGATTTCTCCCCCCTTCCTTTCAAGTTTGTTTTTTCTTTAGCTTTAGCTTTGTAATAGTTTCATTATGATAATAAAATTGTTTGATTTTCTCTCTCTACATGGCATGAAATTTATTTGGGTGGCTTATCTCTTTCTCTTTTTAACCTTAAGTTTCTCTTTGTTCTTCTCTTTTTGAAAAGTGTGTGTGGATGTATGAGTGTAACTGTTTTACTTTATATGTTTTTAACTTATCTCCATAATAGGTTTTGTTATAGATTTTATTTCCAAACTTGTTTACCTTCTATGTTAGGATTTGTTATAGGTTTTGTTATAGACTTTGTTCTTTTTTTTAGTGTTTTTAAATTTCATTCTTATGAATTTGTAAAAGTGGTTTTAAAGTTGTTTTTGATTTTTTTACTTAGTTTTTTTAGGATTGTAAAACTTTTTTTGTTCTTTTCACTTTCTTTTAACTTTTTAATCACTTTTATGAAATCCTAAGATTGAAAAAGTTGTAATTTTAATTTTTAAAGGACTTTAGTTTTTTGCTTTGCTTTGAAAACCCTTTTGTTCTTTTTACTTTTATTTGTTCTTTTATGTGTTTTGGTAAGCTTTAGGAGTAGGAATATTTTAATTTTAATTTTTAATCAACTTTGTTTTTTTCTTTAATAGTTTGTGTGAGTGTGAAAAAAAATTCATTTTGATCTTTTAAATTCCATATTGTGTGAGTGAGTGTATGAGAATAATTTTTAATGCTTTCTTCAATTATGTAGTGTGTGTGAGTGTAGGAGATAAATTTTCTTGCTTCATTTTATCGTTTTCTTTCAATTATGTAGAGTGCGTTGGTGTAGGAGATAAGTTTACTCCTTTCTTTCAATTCATGTAGAGTGCGTGCGTTTGTTTTACATTTAGCAGTGTGTGTGCGTTTTTCATTGATGCAAGGGTGTATGCGTTTTCATTTTCAGTAGAGTGCGTGTGTGTGTTTATTTCATGTCGAGTTTGTGCATGTGTGCATTTATTTCCACCTATTCGTTAAGAGTTAAATGGCATGTATTTATTTCCGCCTACTCGTTAAGATTTAAATGGCGCGCCTTTATTTCCTGCCTACTCGTTTGAGTAGGACTTGTAATTTCCTTTTTTTGTAACTTAGTTTCTGTTTTATTTATAATTTGAAGTGTGCGTGAGTTCTCGTATTAGCTAACTTTTCAAGTTTTCTAAATGTTTGTTATTTTATGTCTTCTTCTTATAACCCTTTAGCTCTTAGTTACGAACTCACGCCTCATCAAATTTATAAAGACGTCCCCATACCGATGAGTGGCTAATCGTTATTAGCCTTTGGCATCGAATAGCATTGGGACTTATAAAATGATTTGAAATAATTAAAGTTCTTTATTTTCACTTTAATTTTAGGACTTAAGGTTTACCCCGGGTTAACGACGTGTAGGACCACATATCGATGTGTGGGCTCTATTTCCATTATCCATACGCTAGCTAGCTGAGAGGCCGCGCGTATGGACAGATCACCCCTGGGTAAAGAGAGTTGCATGCATACCCTCGAGAGAGGACAAGCGTAATTCTATGGGATTGGGTCCCCCACCCAATAGCGGGGTTCTTAGCATAAAGCGGGCGTTAAGAGGAATCTTTCGTCAGACTAACGTTCGGTCGAATAGTCTTAGCATTCAGGTGAGCGATATCCCTATAACTAGATGAGCTCATATTTATGGAACCTCCACGACCAAGTTGACTTTTATTAATTTGAAAACAAAGTTCAATAATTATTAAAAGTTTTTTGTCTTAATCAGATTCGGTGCCAAGCGTTAACCCTTCATCGAATTTTCTAAATCATTTTCGCACTTTTATTTTATCCGCATTAGTTAATTAAATTCCCCAACAAATTTTCAGTAAACTAATAGTTACTCCTAGAGCAGTAGGGATAACAAACCCGACCCCGAGAATAATACGACCTCAGTATTCCCCCGAATATTGAGTACTACACGTGATAGGTGCAATTGCCTCCTTTTGTTATAAACTCGATTTTTAGCAAGCCCGCGACATTTGACTCATCAAACCAAACACATAAATAAGAGTCTGTTCGCTGGCCATCAGTAGAAGTCGCCTCTTCTTCGTCTTATACTCCATCAAGGGGATGTGTCACTTTCAGCCAAGATGACCTTACCCAAACTGCCAACTCATTAAACGATGTTGTTGTGATCCAGGCAGCTATTGAAGATTATAACATGGACAAAATTCTATTTGATACGGGAAGTTCCATCAACCTTCTATTCAAGCCAACTTTTGAGGCCCTAAAGACTGGAAAGCCTCTACTTTCCACCTAAGTGCTACTCTACAGTTTTTCTAGAGAAAGGAAAGAGGTTAAGGGAAGTGTTACACTTTCGGTGAAGCTTGGAGGGGTAACCAAACTGATCCAGTTCATAGTAGTCGATGCTCCAAGCAGCTACTATGCGATCTTCGGAACGCCTCTACTCAAAAAGTATCAAGCGGTGGTCTCCATATACCACCTGGCAATAAAGTTTAATGTTGATGGCAAACAGTGTAGGGTCATGAGCGACCTAAGGCATGCTCGGGAGTGTTATCTTCGCACAGTCAGCATGACTGAAATCAGTCCGCCCCCCACTATAACATCTACAACACCAGAAACTTCTTCTCAATCAGAAGCTGCTAATGATAGAGAAGGATCTCACCTGGAACCTACCAACGTGACTCAAGGAGTCCCCATTGCTGAGGAGGAGGAGAGGAAGCTCTCCATAAACTTGGAGCTACCAGAAGATCAAAAGGCCGAGTTGATCTCACGCCTGCTAGAGAACCTGGATGTCTTCGCTTGGTTAGTGGAGGACATGGCAGGCATTGATCGAGATGTCGCCTGCCACCATCTCAATATTAATCCAAGCTTTAAGCCGGTGCAACAAAAGAAGAGAGATGTGACGACCAAGCTTGCTGATCTAATCGGAGAGGAGATCTCCAAGCTCCTCAAGGCAAAGTTTATCCATAAAATTCAATATCCCACTTGGATATCTAATTTTGTAATGGTTAAAAAGCAAGGAGGAAAATGGCTAATGTGTGTAGAATTCATACGATTAAATAAAGCATGCCCTAAAGATTGTTACCCCTTGCCTTAGATAGATTCTTTAGTTGATTCCATGGTTGGGTATTCTTTTATGAGTTTCTTAGATGCATTCTCTAGTTATCATCAAATTTGAATGCATAAGCCCGACGTTTCTCATATGTCTTTCATCACAAACGATGGTTGCTATTGTTACCTCGTGATGCCTTCCGGGCTTAAGAACACTGGTACAACTTTCCAATGCATGATGGATCATGTGTTTAAAGATCAAAAAGGAAGAAACCTTGAGGTGCACGTTGATGATCTTTGGATTAAGAGTAAATCCTTCTCATTAAACCTGCAAGATCTAGCAGAGACGTTCAATACTCTGCGAAAATATAAGATGAAACTTAATCTGTCAAAGTGTACCCTCGGGGCGAGTAAGGGGAAATTCCTTGGTCTTCTCCTTAATCCAGAAGGACTTGCCCTAATCCTGATAAGGTTAAAGCTATTCTAAATGTGACACCTCCATGCTCACCTAAAGAGGTTCAATAGTTAGGAGGAGGAATGGCAGGTCTCGGGAGAGTCATCTCTAGAGTTGGTGATAAGAACACTTCCTTCTTTAAGACACTTCAATTTGAGGAGCGTCCAAGTTTGAATGGACAGAAGAGTGCTCGGAAGCCTTTGAGCAATTAAAGAAACAGTTAACTTCAACATCTTTGCTACAGATCCCTCGATAAGGAGAAATGTTGTTCTTGCAACTAGGAGTTGGCCCGGAGGCAGTCAAATCAGTTCTTGTTAGAGAAGAGAACAGGAGACAATATCCAGTTTACTATGTTATCCACATTCTCAAAGATGCAGAAATGAGATATAAAATTTTGGATGGGCTAGCTTTGGCATTAGTAAGGTCTGCTCGGAGACTCCTTCCGTACTTCCTGGCGCATGCAGTTCAAGTTATGACAGATCAACCTTTGAAATGCGTGCTGGAAAAACCAGGGCACTCAGGGAGATTCGCCAAATCGGCAATAGAGCTAAGTGAATTTGAGATCTCTTATATGCCTAGAACATCCATTAACGCTCAAGTACTAGCTGACTTCTTGGTTGATACAACAAAATCAAACTCTGGTCAAGAGAAAGATCTCCTTTGGCTTGGTCCGTCTACTTTGATGGGGCCGCAGGAAGAAATTCCTCAGGAGCAGGAGTGGTTCTAATTAATCCTATTGGCATCAAGCTAGAGCAGGCAATAAAGTTCTTCTTTCAAGTTACAAACAATCAAGCAGAGTATGAGGCCTTGTTAACAAGCTTGAAGCTTGCAAGAGACTTGGGATTGAACATGTTCACATCAAGACTGATTCTCTGGTAATGGCATCACAAGTCATAGGCAATATTGAGACCAGAGAATTGATCTTAAAGAAATACCTTGCCATCATCAAGATTGAAATTGGCAAGTTCAAAAGTTTCACCATTGCGCACATTCTAAGAGTTGAGAATGAAGAAGCAGATGTTCTTGCTAAGCATGAACTTCCATCAGGAGGAACAACTTCCGAACTCTTCCGCCCGATAGTGGATGAAGAAGAGTTGATGCAAATTGATCAACGCTCCTCCTTGATGGATCCATTCGCCTTTATCTATTTATAGGAAACTTTCATCCATCGATCAAGGATAAGAAAAAAATCAGAGTAAAAGCAGCTTACTACTATTTCGTATCAGGCGTGTTATACAGAAAGACCTTCTTGTCAACAATGGCAAGATGTGTCTCTGAAGAGGAAGCTCCTACCATGCTTCATGAAGTTCATTCTGGTGAGTGTGGAAGTCACTTAGGAGCAAGGACTCTAGAAAGAAGGATCCTCTGACAAGGATACTTTTGGCCTACCATGAAGAAAGATTCTGAGGCTAATGCAAAGAGATGTGCTCAGCGCCAAAAGTTTGCTCCATTTCAACATCAAACAGCTCAGCTGCTTAAATCAATCGCAACACCTTGGCCCTTTGCAGTATGGGGAATGGATGCCCTTGGTCCTTTTTCCATAGCAAACAGGTAACGACGCTTCAACATAATAATGATTGATTATTTCAGCAAGTGGATCGAGGCCAAGGAATAGGCTAAAAAAACAACTCAGGTTGTAAAGAACTTCATTTGCGGTGAGATAGTCAGCAGGCATGGTATTCCGATGGCTATTATCACAGACAACGGGTCACGGTTCAACAACAGTGAGATGGTTTATTTTTGAAAGCAGAACGGAACAGAGATGTGATTTGCATCAGTCCATCATCCCAGGATCAAAGGACAGGTTTAAGAGGCTAACAACACCTGCATCAGCAACTGAAAAAGAAAGTATAAAATCTCAATGGCAGTTGGGCTGATCAACTTCCTTCGATCCACTGGACCTTAAGAACAACACCTTCATCATCAACTGGAGAGACTCCGTTCAAGCTTTCTCATGGTTCAGAAGCTCGCATTCCAGTTGAGTTTGAAGTTCCATCTCCGAGAGTTCTGCTTGTTAGACAAGGCTGGGAGGATTGGCTTGAGCTAAACAATGAAGAGATGAAATTCAGTTTGGAACATATTAAAGAGATCAGAGACAAAGCAACAATAAGGCAGGAAGAAGTAAAGAGAAGAATAGCCCGATACTTTGATAAGGACTTGGGGATCAAACACTTTCAAGTGGGTGATCTAGTTCTTAAAAATGTCGATGCTACTTCAAGAGTTGGCTCAGTGGGGAAGCTTAATCCAAATTGGGCTGGCCCATTCATTATCAAAGAAAGTGCTAAATAACGAGGCTTACCGCTTACAAACCTATGAAGGAGAAGATGTACCACACACATGCAGCGGGGATGATCTCAAGCAGTTCTATCTGTGAACCTCCTCCTTTTATTTCCTTCATATGTAAACTTTTCAAAAGATATTATTGATAAAAGGCCCCTTACTGACACTTTTTCAAGTGCTTTCTATCTCCTGAACAACTACAAAGGATAACTGGCACCAGTATACCACCGAGTTCAGCTGGGACCTCCCCTTGAATCGTTGTCATTGGCGTAACACCACGAAGACCACATGTTGCAGGGAGATTTTGCACCGTGTAGTGGGAGCTTGCAAGTTCTAGCGCGGTAGGCTACTGAATTTCAAAACCCGACCGATACCTAAACTCACCTCTGTGTTATGGAGGGACAGGGTGGGTGCTAGCTCGACCTTGCAATATAAGGGATATCGTTACAACTTTGATGATCGCGTGAGAAAAGAAATGTTATATGCACCTGACCATAGATCATCTTAGCTTGTGACCCTCGAATACTCCTCGGTACACTTAAGCAGTTCCTACAAGAGACCCACAACCTTGTTGATCTCAGAGTAAAGCAATGGGCTCTGTGCACACCTGCCCGAAAGATCAACTTGGATGGTACTCCAGGCAAGAGTGTAGCAAACCTTTACCCTCTCATTGGGTGAGGATTGAGTGTATAACTTTTGTGACCCTGTGAGGAAAGCAATGTCGCCTTGCTACACCTACCCACTTGGTCACCCAAGTCTGTAGCTCATTCTCATCACACATAAAAAATTGACAAGGTGTGGACTACATATTGGTATCCGCATAGTCCGCATATTTTCAGATGGTTGATCTTAGAGCTTCTGTGACCTTTCGAAGAAGCAATGGGCTTTGTGCGCATCTTCCCTCTTGGGCACTTAAGTTGTGAATCATTTCTATTCAGCGCGAACTTCTTATTGGTATCCGCACAGTCCGCATATTGTCTATGGGTTGATCTTACAGCTTTTGTGACCTTGTGAGGAAAGCAATGCTGCCCTACCGCACTTTCCCGCTTGGTCACCTAAGCTATGAATCATTTTAATTCAGTCAGACTTAATTTTGGTAGTCGCCACAGTCCATAGTGCTTAATCTATCAGGCCGCCAAAGATACTTGGGTGTTGTGATTTATAGTTTTCATGACCCTGCTAGGAAAGCAATGTGAGCTGTTGAAAGATGAGGGTTAGATTTGATTTACTCTAGAGGGGGGGGGGATGAATAGAGTAATAAAACCCTTTGGCTGTTTAAATTATTATCAGAATATATTAGTGAAACCAGTAGTGGAATTAGAAGAAAAGATGATCTAATCTAATCTACCGCCGGACAGCAAACTAATCTATTACATCCACAGCAAGAACAACAAGAAAAAGGGAAACCAAACAACACAAGAAATTTTATAGTGGTTTCCCAACCTAGGTACATCCACTCTTCTACCACCCATGTAGGAATGCACAAGTAGGTTTTTTGATCAGGTGACTGCCACCTCAAGATCTATTTCCTGGGAGATCTCAAAACCCTTTGAACTTTTGATCAGGTGCCCAAAAACCAAATAAACTTTTGAAGGGAGTTAATAAACACTTTATACAGGGGGGAGAGAGATTTGATGATGTATTCTCTTTCTCAAACAACTGAGAAGACTTAGTGGATTGCTGTTGTCAAGACTCCATTAGAATCACTTAGAGCCTTGCACAGGGTGTTGGTCTTCAGCCTTGACTTAAAATGATCCAGGAACTTCTGACTGATTCAGAGATTGTTGTCCTGGAAAGCTCCTGGAGTTGAAGTTGAAGAAGACTTTTGATAGTGATTGTTGTTCTTCTTCTTTTTCAGTAAGATCAAGGACAAAACAAAGTGTTTTCTGCACAGAGAATGTCTGAATCTGTTACTGTATTCTCTTGTTCTATTATCTTTTTTTTGAAAAGAGAATAATCTCTTTTATATTCTCTATCGAAATTCTCCTTTGAATTTTGAATTCTCTGCACTGAATGCTGATTGCCTGGAGAATGAAAATCGGCAGGAGAATAATGTCTTTAATGAGTTTCCCCAACTGTCCCAATAAATTAAGCAAGTAATTATCCTGATGAAGACCATAATCAATGCTTCCAATAACGGCTATATTCAGAGAATATGAGCATTAATTACTTCAGGAAATTACAGCTAAGTAATATGGAATAAAGACAGAAAATGAGGAAAATTCTAAGTCTAGAACTGCAACAGAAATCGTCGACCATAGAACATATTTCGTTGACCAGAGATCCAAGTTTGTCGAGTTGAGAAATCCTGTTCGTCGACCTGAGAAAACTTGTTCGTCGACATGAGATCCAAGTGATGTCGCGGCATCGCCACCACTACTTGATGATGATCCGGTTGCCAAGGCGCTACAACATAAAGACGTTAGGAGCCATGATGACGCTAACGGAAGGCAACGTTACAACCTTCGTACGCGGCGTGCTAAGCCCACTTGAAGATTCATTTTAAAATCATGCTCTTAGTTAAGTTATTTTTATTTATATTTTATATTTGAGAATATAAAATTATTCCATACTTGGGTAATAATTTTATATTCATGAGTGAACTTATTTGTTTATTTCCTGCATTTAAAACAAGTGGTGTGTAATTAACCACCCGGATGGATGAGATGTCATCTCCATTTTGGATGGTTAAATATGTTTTTGTAACTCCTATGTGTTTGTAACTCCTATATAAGGAGACCTCTTTATGAGAATTAATAGACAAGAAGAAGAATTTGAATCCAAAAGAAACACCGTAGGAGAATTCGGCCAAGAGGAGATCTCCAAGCCGACGCCCCCCTTGTGGTGTGAAACCGCCCCCTTGCTTCCTCTATTCATCTTCGGTACGACTCCGGTGTCCTTCGGTGCGACTCCAAGGAAGAAGGTTGCAGCCCCATTCAGTGTGACGCCGGTGGATCCGTGGAGAGAGTGATTCTCTCACCATATCTTGTGAGCACGAAGAATCCGGGTTGGGTAAACTCTTCCCCTCACTTTATGTTTCCTCTATTAGATTTGTGGAAGGTGAACAATCGTGTTCTCCACGGCTTTAAAATTCAATCACTTTCAAATCTTTAAATTGAAATCATTATTGTTCGTGTTTCCTATTTTCCGGACCGGGTAGGTCCATTTTGGTTGAGCGGATCTAGGCCTATAGCCTTGATCTTTCTCTCAAAAGGATTTGCAACCTTTGCATTACCTTTGGGAACGATCTGACTCATTTTTCATCGCTGTTTTAGAGTCGATCATTCTCCGAATGTGTTTATGTTTTGTGCGCGAAACGATCACGTATTAAGGGCGATAGATGCTTGTGAAGGTACGTCAGATCTAGAGTGCGTTGTTGGCGAACTGGAGCCTTCTCTCGTGTAGATTTTTCGTTAGCGACATACGCTACACCAATTTGGTATCAAAGCCGGTCGTTTCAATTTCTATGTTGCAAACGTCCTCGCTCCTTCGTTGGTACGAATTAATCGAAAAAAAAAGCAAAAAAAATATTTTCCGGTCTGCCAATAGCGGTCTAAAATATTTATTTTTCTGCAAAAATATAAAAAAACACTTTTTTAACGTTCCTTCTTTCTATCACTTCTGGAAATTATAAAAATAATTTGTTTTCAGTATAGGGTCAGCCCTAATAAAATTCGCCTTTCAAAATTTTGGGTAACCTTGTATGTGCACTAGGCTAGGAACGGAGTACGCTACACCGTCTTCGTCTAGAATGGCTGTGAATGAGCACGAGGATGCAAATGCCGAGGCTAGTGAGGGACTACGAACTGAGATGACGGAACTTAGGGCCATGTTAGCCCAAATTCTAGCGAACCAAGGGCGACCACCTCCACCCGTTAACGTGGGACAGCCTAACCGGCACCAACCGACAAGCGATTCAAACTCTGATGGGAACTCTCCCCGAGTGCCTCATCAACATCGTCAACACGGGCGTGACTTCAATATTACTAGGGCCATTAAAATCGACGCCCCTACCTACGATGGCATGGGAGAGCCCCAGATCTTTCTCACCATGGTAGTAGACATGGAATATTACTTTGAATGGCACACCCTCACGGACCCCCAGAAGGTCCAAGTCGCCAGGATAAAGTTAACTGGGTGCTCCATGACATTGTCTAAACGAGGAGCGTAGGCTAGGGACCGGAAACGGAGTCCCACTTATAGGATGGCCGGTGATGAAGAATTTGCTAAGTGATCAATACGTCCCGGCATACCACCGAACACAGATGTTCGACGAGCTTACCACCCTGTGGCAGGGCACGAATTCGGTAGCTGAATATATGGGAGAGCTGAAGGACCGTATGGTGCGTTGTGATCTTAGGGAAATCCCCGAGGCCACCTTATCTAGATTTTGTAAAGAGCTTCAACCCGAGATTCAAAGGAAGCTCTTGCGCTATGGTCATACGGACCTCAATATGACCTTCAATGCCGCCCTCGACATTGAAAAACATCTGGCCTCTAAGGCCCATTCCCGCTATTCCCATGCAAACAATAAGTCCACAGCTGGAGCATACTTCCACATATCAGGATAAATGAAAGTTTAGGTCCACCGAGTCGAAGTCTGTAGTGATCACTGATAGGAACGGTAGGAATCCCACAAGTGAGCGTATACCCATAGGAAAGGTTAGCAAGTCCAATGCTACATGTTACTCTTGCGGTATCCAGGGCCACTATGCCTATGAATGCCCAACAGAAACTAAGGCCATCGCCCTATTAGACTCGACTCCCGATGATCTAGTTTATGAAGCTGCTGAAGAGGATGACCCAGATGGTGTCCCAAGTGATTTAGAGGACGATCACCACCTTATGGTGATGCGTTGTATCTTGATCACCCCTCATCCGTTAGATGATTGGAAGAGGACGAGCATATTTTCCTTATTTTTAAGTGTAATGAGAAGCTCTACAAGTTGATTATCAATAATGTTAGCTGTGTGAATATAATTTCTGAGAACGCCGTCACTCATATGGCCCTGACCACGGAACCACACCCCACCCCACATCAGATAGCTTGGATAAACAAGATCACCATCCCGGTTACCAAGCGATGCCTGGTCCCCCTCTCATTCAAATCATATAATGATGAGGTATGGTGTGATGTCCTCCCGATGGACGCTTGTCACGTGTTACTAGGCCGCCCTTAGCTCTGTGACCGTGATGTGATGCATTTTAGTAGAGCCAACACGTATGTATTCAAGTTCAATGGCAAAACCATTACGTTGAGGCCGACTATCCCGAATGAACCGGTAGGACCGGTTAATGTGTAACGCCCCGAAACTCAAAAGAGCGACGGGTGATGTTTCTATACCAAATTTGGAATTTGGCAGGGGTACACGGCCTGGGACACGGGCGTGTCCCAGGGCGTGTCGGGGTAGTTCAAAGATCTGCCAAAACGATCAAGCAGAAATCTGGGTTCGACAATACTCGAGCAGCGGTCGACGATCTGGTCAAAATGCTGCGGTCGACGATCGGGCCAGCTATTTTGTGTTCGTCGATCAGGCAATTTTCTGGGTTCGATGATCGGGCTGGGGGTTCGGCGATCGGGCCGTGCGTTCGACGATTTGGCTAGAGTTTTCCGGTCAACGATCTGGCGGCGGTCGACGATCTTGGTTCGACGATCGTCGAGCGCGGGGCGGATTATGGCGTTTTTGATTCTATCGACGCGGAGTGTTGACGCTGGGGTTTTGGCGGGAGTTGACTAAATGTCCTGACACAATTAAATTGGCGTGGACGTGTCTTGCCCCAGATTGGTGAACCATGCGTTGTTTAACCCCATTTGTCCAGGTCAGACCTAGATCGTGTCCGTGCATCCCTTTTTGTGGGATCCGACGGCTGTGGTTATTCCCGAAGAGGTTATAC
The DNA here is from genome assembly GCA_039583875.1 of Platanthera guangdongensis. Taxonomy (NCBI): domain Eukaryota; kingdom Viridiplantae; phylum Streptophyta; class Magnoliopsida; order Asparagales; family Orchidaceae; genus Platanthera; species Platanthera guangdongensis. The sequence goes on along the minus strand of CM077150.1, from coordinate 165,228,154 downwards.
CCGAGAGAAGGGTTTCAGAACCTTTATTTTTCCTGCCGTGTTCTCTGTCTAAATCTTAGAGAGAGGGGAGAGCAAAGGAGGAAGAAGAAGTCTAGATCCAGTCTTTGGAGGAGTTTTAGAGCTCCAAATCGCGAGCCGACTTCGGCTCTACGAAGGCAAGGAGATTGCAGTGCTTTTCATTCGCTTACATTTCCATGGCGCCAAGGAAGAATGGTAGTGTAACGATTCTCTACTTGAGCATGTGAAGCTCTCCTTCTTTTGCATAGGAAGTCTGCTCTCACGAGTTTGCGGTGAGTTGGAGGCGTTCCTTCGGGTAGATATGTGAAGTCCCCATTATGTAGAGTCCATAATCGAGAACGGATATAGGTATGATGTGTGAAGCCTATCCGAACATCTTGGTCTGGATCGGTGATGTTGCATTGCATAAATGCCAGAGAAGACTCTGTGCGAATGTTTGTTTTTCGGGTTTTCTTCGTGGTAGATTGCAACAAGGAGCCTTGGGGATTAACCCTAAGGTGCACCCGAAAAACTGGGCAGATGCGTGATCTTGCCAACTTGGTGGTCTAGGTTCCAACTTGAACATAACCGGGTTATGTGAAGTGTGTGATGGAAACGGGACTCGGGAGAATTTTGTCCCGTGCATATGGCTTAAATTGTCGTTGCGATGTGAGCACGGGTTAGACGGAACCGTACTCGTTCTATGTCATTCGGTTAGAGTCGTTGGCATAGATGAGGGTCTTCGGCGGTCTATGACTTAAATTGACGTGACCCATACCGGGAAGACAAAATGCTCACATGTTTGGCCGTCAAAGTGGCGGTGGTGAGTCCGGAATGTCTATGGCTTAAATTGACGTGATATTGGCCGGCTCACCGAGAATGTGCCCTGAGTGCACAGGGCGTGTGGCCGTGCGTTCCAACGCATGTAATGCAATGTATATTTATATACTGCTTGGTTATGCTAATAAGTGCAGGGAAGGAGCATCGCCGCCCCGAATTGGGGGCGGGATCGTTATAATTTGGTCAGAATTGCTGACCGTTGATTTTGTTTGCCACCGTGCAGTGGTTTGATGCTTTCAGGTGTTGCTAGACCAAGCGATCAATAATGGGCTAAAGCCCAAATTGCGAAGCCGGCCGTCAAAGGACTAATTGGAGTGTTTACTTGCTTTTGTTCATGTATGACCGGCCTGCATGCTATGGTATGGAAAACATGTAATTTGAGTAAACCATTTGTATGGCCTTAAGGCCAGTACTTGTGTATGTACTTCATTCCTTCTTGGCTTATTAGTGGACATTCATGCTTGTTGCTGGGTTCTTTTAGTTGCAACTATTTAAACTGCTTCTGCTAGAATGCTCTGTGTAGGACGTTGTGATTGGTTGGATTGTTTCCATTGAGTAACCACCCGGTCTGTCTGTGGTATATGGCGTCGGGCCCCGGCCGGACCTACTGCTATATGCTATGCGACGGATAGGGGGTGTTACAATTTGGTATCAGACTACTGGTTTCGGTCAGGCTTAAAATGAATTCGTGGGCGAATTCTTTTTAAGGGGTGGTGAGCACATGTGTGTGCGTCATCGTTATAACAACAAAAGAACCCATGAATATCCACTTAGGAATGAAAATACATGTGTTTGGGGAACCTGCGTGTTCCTATAATTGCTGTTTGCAATTTTGTTTGATCGCTTAACGGTGTTTTGTACCACTATAGGTGATCATAAGCGGTGCTGGGCCGTCGGAACGTCGAGTTTCTGAGGCTTGCAGTGTTGAAACCGAAAATCGGTCTTTTGTGGAGTTCACCCTTGGGGAAAGGGGTGGTCTCGCGCCTACTTCACTCCTGCAAGCAAAATAACAAGGAAACAAGGAAAGACCGACCCATGGGCTTGGCGGGGAGGTCCTACCACACACCCGGAAGATCTAATAGCGCTTCCCCTCCTTAGCCAAAGGACAAGCTAAGGTACCCTCAGAAGGCGCTTGAAAACTGAAGGAGGAAAACACAGGAAGCCTGCCTTCTGGGGTACCTCTTGGGTCCTATTTATAGTTTTCAGAATCTGAACTGTCAATAACCAAATGAACTGACCTGAAATTACCAGAGAACCCTTGGCTGGGTCTGCCAATAGCCAAACTCTGCTATTTTGAAGGGCTATAGGAAGACCTGCGGGGGCAAAACAGTAAAAAGTACCTCACAAGTCCAGGCGAGCTGGGGAGCTTGATCACCTCGGCAGGTCCTACTCGCCTGCTGTTGCCGAGCTCCGTTGCGAGGGCGCGAGCTGGGACTGTGAGCTCGCCCATCCACTGGTCGCCATCAGTTGACCTGTTCTTTGACGATTCTTGGACTAGCTCGGCGAATGCCGAGCTCGGGGTCGACGAATGCCTGATCTTCGGTCGATGAATGCCGAGGTTGGGCTCGGCTTCTCTACTGCCGAGCTCGCCCACTATATTCAGCCCGATCTGTTTGGTCCCTGGCGAACTTGCTCGCCGGACACGGGGTTGTACATAATCCCCGCTCTTTTTGAGCATGGAAAAGCTCGTAAAGAAACATCCAAACACAAGTGTGCGGAGAGCGCGGGTTGGCGAGTTGGAGGGAATCTTTGGTTGGGATCCATCTGCGGCTATATATATGCACCTGCTCACCTGCCTGACCCTTGCCACTCCCTTTGCTCTAATCCTGCCAAGATGCAGCTCCACAAGGATATTCAAGAGCGTCTAGACCAAGATCGCCAGGCTTCTGCAGCTCGCGTAGCCGCCCTGACGGCGGTTCCTGTCGTTGTGCCGCAGGGTGGCTCTACCGAGCCTAGCTCCAAGAAGATGAAACCATTCCCGCAGGCAGCCGAGCCCATCTACAATGACCTGATGGACACCTTGGAGCATGAGACCGGCTCCTCCACTATGTCTGCCTCTAAAAGAGGGAGGAACGCCGTCGAGGTCTGCGACGGCACTGGCAGCCGCCCCGGTGGTGTAGAAGACACCGCGCCGCGGGACACCACCCCGCAAGCCAAGACCACTCTAGGGGACTCGCGGTTCATGACTACGGAAAACCATCACCGGGAGTCATCCCCTCCCTTTGGGACCTTGGGGCTGAGCTCACAGAGGCCAAGCTCGCCGGTGCACGCCCCCTCTCCCCAGCAAGCTGACGTGGCCGCGGGGGCGGGCCTGGGAACCATCCCCACCCAGGGATTCGAGCTCCTCTCGCCGGGGGATCGCGGCCCAGATAGCGGGAAGGATCTGAGGTTCATCCCTCCCCGCATCTCCTTCGAGTTGCCGAGCTCGTCAGGTCAACCTTGCTTGGGTTCTTTCCCCATGAGCTTTTCCCGTATTCCTCTGCTTGCTGACATTTGTCTTTACAGCTCTACCAAGCCAATCCGCTGCCGAGGAGTCTTCACGGGTACCCCACTACTCTCGCCTCCCCTCCCCAAGCTCGCTGGACTCTTACATGGGCCCTGAAGTGGATCAGGGCGAGCTGACAAGGAGGGATGTCAAGCTCCTCAAGAAGCTGGTGTGCGGGCTGCGCGAGGTGCGGGGGCTCAACGAGACGCTCCAACGCGACTATGCGCGTCGCACCGACGAGGTGCGAAGCGGCCGGGCTAGCGAGCTGATGTACCCCTCCCGGCTTCTGGATGAGATAGATGATGGCCTCTCAGTGGCGCAGAGGAATTCAGGGAGGATTCGCGAGCTGCTCCGCGCGCGACAGCCTGGGGGGCAGGAGCCGTGAGGCCGGGGTAGGTAAGAGGGTGGCTCATTTGCCGAGTCGACAGGTACTCGCTTCCTGATGCTCTCCCTGCTCTCGCGCCCTGCTTTTTCATTCTTGAACTTGGTTTCTGTAATAAGTAGCTTTTAGAATATTCTTGGACATGCGTTACTCAAATAAAATATTGCAATGTTTGACTTAGCCTTGGTCGGGACGCGCCGGAAGTCGGCGAGCTGGGTTGGGGGGTTGGTGTGGCAAGCTGGGGTGGCGAGCTGAGCCGATGGGATAGCCTGACCTCAGATTTCCTTTCCTATAAATAGCCCCCCCCCCCCATCACCAACCCCCGTACTTGTGCTTTTATTGCTCTCATACTCTTTCTTGCTGCACTTTTCTCCTTTTCTGCTCGCGCTCTGCTCCTTCCTCTGCGAACATGGGCAAGACCAACCCTTATGCCGACGGCCGCTCCAAGTGCACGCAACACTTCACCGACTACTACTTCTTTAAAGGGCACACCAGCGAGGAGGAGCTTGCGGAGTTTGTGGCAGAGCGTGTGCCGCCGGGATTCGAGGTGCGCAGACCGAGGCAGGGGGAGGCCATCAACACTTTCTATGAGGACGAGCTCGCCTTCCCCATCTCGCATTTTGAGGTGGGGTTGCGCCTCCCCCTATGGCCGGAGATCCGGCAAATACTGAAGTACTATGGCGCAGTACCTGCGCAGTTAAACTCCAACGTCGTCGCGATGATGGTGGCGTTCGCGAGCTACCTCCGGCGGTAGAGGATTGAGTTCAACCTGACAGTGTTCAGGAAGCTCTTCTCCTACAAGACGACGCCGGATGGGATCGCCTACTTCGGCGGCTCGCTGATCAAGGTTCGCGAGATCGCGAACAAGAACCACACTTGGATGACCAAGATCGCCTCCATCAAGGGCAACCTCGACAACATCCCCTACTCGCCCCAGTAGAAGGGAGAGGAGGTCTACCGCCCCCTGCCGTGTCCGGCAATGAGGTCGAGCTCCACAAGTACTTCCTCCACAAAGACTTCGAGGTCGCATTCCTGCGAAGGGGCCTCAATGCGCTTCACCCTGTCCTCCCAGGCGAAGGTACTGCTCTCTCCTCATCTTGCCGAGCTCACCCGATTTGCCGAGTTCGTCATATTGCTGCTGAATTTCTTCTAACTTTTTCCAAGTATTTTCTTGCAGGGGAGCGGATAATCCTCATGAACCCGCCAATCGCGGACTCGGGGCTACACACCGACCCTCTTTCTCGCTAGAGGGCGGCCGGGCGGCCTGCCAAGATGAGGCGGCCCTCTCGCAACCCTCTTCCAGCAAGAGGCGACCTGAGGATGCAGGGTCGAACCCGCCACACCGCTAGCGATTGCCAAAGAAGATGCGGAGAGCCCTGTTGTCTTCGCGGGGGCAACAATAACAACAACATCAATCGAGCCCCAAATACATCAACTCGTCTGAGACCCCTCCCGACGCATCGCCGGAGAGCCCGCTGAAGGAGATTACCCGCAAGGGCCAGAAAGGCGGCGAGGGCCCCTCTTCCGCGACGGCGATCTCCCCTCCTCCATCGGTGAAGAGGGCGGCCCGCGAGCACGCGGTGCCGAAGCAACATCTCCTCTTCAATTTCGGGGGGCGGTGGAAGGACTCGGCGGGTGAGCCCATGGTGTAGTGGGACGAGCTGGCCCATCGGGTCTCCATCTCCACTCTGCATCCGTCTTGGCATGACCATGAGCCCGCCACCATCCATGCTTACACCCTCAGCTTCGGCCTCTATGGCCGCGAGGACGCCGAGGCCTACAAGAACATGACCCTACGGCAGCTCGGCCATGAGGGTCTGCAGTCCCACCTACGGACCATGGAGCTCCACCACATGCTGACCCGCCGCTTCTTTGCCCTCAGCAATCAACTCCTAAAAGCCGAGCAGGCCCGCGATGTCGCCAAGGACAAGGTTGCTGATCAGGCGAAGCAGCTCGGCATCGTTGAGGGCCTCCTCGCCCAGGCCGCCGGCGGGCTGGTAAGTGTCAAGTTCTCTGTTCTTTTACTTAGAAGATTTTGCGCTGTTGCTAACCGTGCTTTCTCTTTTCCAGGATGCCAAGGCCACAGGGGAGCTTCGGGCTTGCAACGCCGAGCAAGGGGAAGAGATTGGCCAGCTGCGCGCCCGTCTTGCCGAGCTGGAGGGGGCGAACACGAAGCTGAAGGAGGAGAATCAGCACCTCAGCAGCGAGGTCCGCCGCAAGGCGGAGATCTTCTTCCAGGCCGGCGGCTCCGATCCTTCCCTCCCCTACAAGAGGCCGCGGATCTTTGGCGAGGCCAACCTTGCCGAGAGGCTGCGAATTAACTCCATCCAGGCTGCCGAGTGCACCCTCCAAATGATGAAGGACACGGGGGTGCTGGTGCAGGGTGCGAGGAGAATTCCGCTAGGGACCTAATGCGGAGCTTATTCCCGGCGACTCCCCCCAGGGAGAAGGAAGATATCCTGGATGCAATGTTCGTGAAGGGCTTCCCAGACCAGCCGGATGAAGGGGAGGATCAGTCCGGCTGGGGGGGGGGGGGTGCGAGGCCTGAATTTTTATACTCTTCTTTTTGTTTTACTCGCTGAGGCGAGCCCTTGTAAACATCTTTTCTAAACACTTTTATTTAATGAAAGAAATGTTTTTGAACATGCCCGTGCCACTTTTTTTTGTTTTCTATTTGCTGTGTTCTGTATATCCGCGAATACTTCCCCGGGCGACCTCACATAGACAGGTGCTGCGAGTAGGATAGTCATTAGTACACGCTCGCGAGAGGGTATGTTGTTAGTGCTTGCCGAGCTTCAGATGATTTTGGAGCGGGCTGCTCTCCGCCCTTGTCACGCCACCTCAGCTCGCCAGTGAGTCATCCAGGTTGAACTCAGAAAATATTCTAAGTAAAATAGATGGGGTGAAGTGCCCCTGCCTGGCTCGCCTTCCTTCAGCGAGGTACTGAGACCTGGCTCGCTACCCCTTTGCTGATGCCGAGCTAGGTTTGGCGAGTCCAAACTCGCCTGTGCAGCACCTCTTTCCCCTTATCCCTTGGCATTCGAAACTTCTAGGTTTTTACCTGGCGAATTTAAGGCCGATACCATCGAGTGACCTCTTGCCCTGCTAGCTAGGTGAGAGCCTGGCAGCGGGATCTGCTCGAGGCCAAGGATGACACCGAGTGACTTCCAGCACTGCCAGCTAGGTGAGAGCCTGACAACGGGATCTGCTAGGGGTCCACTACTAACACCATCGAGTGAATTCCAGCCCTGCCAGCTAGGTGAGAGCCTGATAGCAGGATATGCTCGGGGTCCACTACTAACACCATCGAGTGACTTCCAGCCCTGCCAGCTAGGTGAGAGCCTGACAGCGGGATCTGCTTGAAGCCAACGATGACACCGAGTGAATTCCAGCCCTGCCAGCTAGATGAGAGCCTGACAGCGGGGTCTGCTCGGGGTCCACTACTAACACCATCGAGTCACTTCCAGCCCTGCCAGCTAGGTGAGAGCCTGACAGCGGGATCTGCTCGAGGCCAAGGATGACAACGAGTGACATCCAGCCCTGCCAGCTAGATGAGAGCTTGGCAGCGGGATCTGATCGGGGTCCACTACTAACACCATTGAGTGACTTCCAGCCCTGCCAGCTAGGTGAGAGCCTGACAGCGGGATCTGCTCGAGGACAAGGATGACACCGAGTGACTTCCAGCCCTGCCAGCTAGATGAGAGCCTGACAGCGGGATCTGCTCGGGGTCCACTACTAACACCATCGAGTGACTTCCAACCATGCCAGCTAGGTGAGAGTCTGACAGCGGGATCTGCTCGAGGCCAAACACGACGCCGAGTGACTTCCAGCCCTACCAGCTAGGTGAGAGCCTGGCAGCGGGATCTGCTCGGGGTCCACGTTCACTTCATTCCTTCATGCGAACTCATTGCAATAATATTGGCATACTAAAGATTTTTTATTAAAATTCAAGTCACAACTTACAAGCTTCAAGGAAAAAAGCATTTTAAGTCGTCGCCACTACAAGTGAGACTTAGGGTCTCTCCCTCCACATTTTGGAGTCGATAACCTCCCGATTTTAAAGCCTCCTTTACAATAAATGGTCCTTACCAACTGGGGTTGAGCTTCCCTACGGATGCCGACCTCCCAGATGCATCCACCTTCTTTAGTACCAAGTCCCCTTCCACAAACTGTTTGACTCTGACATGCTTGTCAAAGTACTTGGCCATTCTCCTTTTCACCACTTCCTGTCGGACGACGGAAAGGTCCCTCAGCTCTTCCACCATGTCAAGGGAGAGCCTCAGCTCCTCCTCGTTCTCTGTCTGCCATTCTTCTCTGCCTTCCTTGGCCGTAACAACCTGAGGTGTTCGGACTTCAAATTCCACGGGGAGCACTGCCTCGCACCCATGAGAGAGTTTGAAGGGAGTCTCTCCGGTAGCCGTGTTGGGGGTGGTTCTCAAGGCCCAGAGAACCGCGGGAAGCTGCTCCACCCAGCTCCCCTTCAGATTCTCCAATTTATTCTTGAGGAGGTTGACGATGATCTTGTTCGCGGCCTCCACCTGCCCATTGCTCCTGGGATGATGGACCGAGGCGAAACTGAGGTCGATCCCGAGTTGCCCGCAGAAACTGGTAAACTCTGCGCTTGCGAACTAAGGTCCATTTTCCGTGACGATGGCCTAGGGTAGCCCGTGGCAGTAGATGATCTCCCCCTAGACAAAATTCCTGATGACCTGGGAAGTCACCTTGGCCAGCGCCTTCACCTCCATCCACTTGGAGAAGTAATCAGTCATCACTAGCAGTAACCTTCTCTGCCCACTGGCCTGGGGGAATGGTCCGACCAAATCCATTCCCCAAATGGCAAAGGGCCAGGGGCAGTGATACTTCTGAGCCGTTGGGCTGCTTGTAACTGGAGAGGGGCAAAAAGCTGGCACTTGTGGCACCTTCTTGCGAACTCTGTTGCATCATGGCCCAGGGTGGGCCAGAAGTAGCCCTGCCTGACAATCCTCCCTTCCAGTGTCCGACTCCCAGAGTGACTCCCACATTCTCCGGAGTGGACTTCCTCCAGGATTCTTTGTACCTCCTCCTCGGCCACGCAATGAGCCAACATCCCCGAGAGCGTCTTCCTGTACAGCTGCCCGTTCTGGAGAAGGTAGTACGCCGACTTATGCCTTAGCTTCTTCGTATCTGCCCCCTCCGGATACTATCCCATGGAGAGGAAAGTAATAACTGGGTCCATCTATAAAGTCTGTTGATCTACCTCCATGAGCTCTCCTTCTTCGATGGAGGGGCGAAATAGGTCGGTGATGGTACCTCCAACCCGAGGACCGTGCTTTGCGAGCTGATCGACCTGCTCATTTTCCTCCCGGGGCACGAGCTGGTTGGAGAAAGTTTGGAATGTGCCGATGACCCCCTTTACTTTGGCTAAGTACAATCGCAGGGTAGGCTCCCTTGCCTCAAACTCCCCGTTGATCTGGGAAGCCACCACCATGGAGTCAGTAAGTACTTTCACGTCCAACACCCCCAGCTCCCTGGCCAGGCGCAGCCCTACTATCACAGCCTCATACTCGGCTTGATTATTGGTGATGGGAAAGTGCACCACCACCGTCTGCTCAATTCTAGTCCCCTGAGGCCTCTCCAAGATCACCCCCACTCCTAGGTAATGCCTCCCTGAGGCACCGTCCACCTTTACCCTCCAAGGAGTCAGACGAGTGAGCTCTTCCTCCGCCACCTCAATCACATAATCAGCTAAGAAGTCGGCCATTGCTTGAGCTTTGATCGAGAGGTGGGGGACAAAGGAAACATCAAACTCACTCAACTCCACCGACCACTTGGCGAGCCTGCCAGAGTGCTCCACCCACTCAAATATGTTGCGGAGGGGATGGTCAGTCACAACTCGGATTGAGTGTGCCTGGAATTAGGGTCGAAGCCTTCGGGCTGAGATAACCAGGGCGAAGGCCAACTTCTCCAAAATCGGATACCGGAGCTCGGCCTTCCTCAGGACCCGACTCACATAATATATGGGGAGCTGCTTCTTACCCTCTTCTCGAACTAGGACGGAACTCAGGGCCTCGGCCCTGACTCCGAGATACAAAAACAGGTCCTCCCCCTCCTTTGGCCCTTGAAGCAGCGGAGCCTGGGTCAACTGCACCTTGAGGTCCTGGAACGCCTCCTCACATTCCTTGGTCCATTCGAACCTTTGTCCCCCCTTAGTGTTTTAAAGAAGGGGGAGCACTTTTCCCCTGCTCGGGAGAGGAACCTACTCAACCCTGCCAGCTTCCCCGTCAGGCACTGTACTTCTTTGGTATTCCTTGGTGACCCCAGCTCAAAGATAGCCTTGATCTTATCAGGATTAGGCTCGACCCCTGTAGGGGTGAGGAGGTGTCCTAATAACTTTCCCCTGCTGGCCCCGAAGACACATTTTAGGGGATTCAACTGCATCTTGTATTTGCGCAGGGTGGAAAAGGTCTCTTCTAAATCCTGGAGGTGAGAGTCCACGTCCTGACTCTTGATCATAAGATCATCAACGTACACCTCCAAGTTTCTCCCCTTCTATTCTTTAAAGACTCTATCCATCATCTTTTGATAGGTTGCCCCTGCGTTCTTCAGCCCGAAGGGCATCATCTTGTAACAGTAGCATCCATCCCCCGTGATGAACGAGACATCCTTGATGTCCGCGGGGTGCATCCTGATTTGATGATAACTTGAAAAAAGCATCTAGAAAACTCATTACAGAAAAACCAACGGTGGAGTCAACCAGCGCGTCGATCCGAGGCAAAGGATAACAGTCCTTAGGATAGGCTTTATTAAGTAAGGAAAAATCGATACACATCCTCCACCGGCTGTCTCCCTTTTTGACCATGACCACATTGGAGACCCAGCCGGGGTATTGGAACTTAGACACGAAGCCGGCCTTGAGGAGCTTTGCCACCTCCTCTCTGATGGGTTCTGCCAGCTTGTCCGTAGTGGACCTCTTCTTATGTTGGACGGGGCGTGTACTCGGGTCCAGGTTGAGGCGGTGGCAAGCCACATCCGCGTCAACCCCCAGCATCTCTACGGCGCTCCATGCGAAGATGTCCACATTTTTCTGGATGCACTCCATCATCCTGCCTGGATCCTCCGGGGTCAGCCCCCCGCTGACGCAGACCTTCTCCACTTTGCCTTCGCGGGTGCGGACCTCTTGCTCCACCACCTCTTCCGCAGCTTCTAGCCTGGACTGCTCCCCCCATTCTTCAACATCTCTCCCCTCTGGGACGGGGACCTCCACCTCCATCTCTTCCTTCACGGCCATCACTTCGGCCACCTCCTCCAGGTCTCCTCCTACCGCCTCCTCTGCGCAGTTCTCTATCCCCAGCTCCTCTCTTCTCGCTTCCTGCTCAGCCTCCTCCATCCTTCGCCCCATCTCCTCAGCTGCCCCCTGCCAAGAGATGGTGTTCACAACAGTGACATAGCATTCCCGTGCCACCTTGGGGTCCCCCCTAACCTTGACCTGAATCCCCTCAGCGTTGAACTTCAAGCACTGATGGAATGATGAGGGGACGCAGTGGAAGGCTCTGATAAGGGGCCTTCGGAGATGGCACTGTAACTGCTGGGGGCATCCACGATGACGAACATGCAGTTTCTGGACTGCCCCACCCCCCAGGGTGACATGGAGGCCGACTCCTCAATCCACTTCCTTCCTCTCCCCCGAAAACCCAAACAAGGGTCCATCCGAGGCCAGCACCCTTTTCGCATCCACCTTCATTGCGTCAAATGCCTTCTTAAAGACGACATTGAGGGAGCTCCCGTTGTCAACGAGGATCCGAGAGACGGTAAAATTCTCGATGGCTGCCTTGATGACCAGCGCATCACAGAATGGATCCTCGTGATCTGGCATGTCGCTTCTGGTGAAGGTGATCCTTTCTTCTGGGGGTGGGGTCTGGGATATGGAGGCAATGCTCCGACAATACATGGGGTGGAGGCTTGCCTTTCGGGAAGCCTCGACTCCCAACCCCCCCCCCCCCCCCCCTCGTGGATCACTCTGATCCCTCCCCGGGTTCCAACATACAACCGGTCTTCGCAACGGTCCTCCACCGCCCGAGGCAGGACCTCCTCAATCCTCACTTCTTGCCACACCTGCTGTTCTTGCTGCTGCTCCCTATTCACTCTCATCTAAAGGAATTCCGACCACGTGGCTGCGGCGTGCCCCTCCTCCTGATGGAAGTCGCAATAAGTCAACTCCACCCTAACTTCTCTCCTCCTTCCCATTGATATTCTCCTGCTCTCCCCCATGGCTATGGCCATGACCACTTCTTGATCGGGGAGTCGGGGTCTCTGGGCCTGCTTCCAGCCCAGGGGGTGGAATTGATCTTGCCCCCCTTGATAGCGATCCCTTCCTTGGTACCCTCTCTGTGTCCCCTGCCCTTGCCACTTGGGCCTCCAGCCCAGTCGACGGTCGGGCTCCTGACGCCCCCACCATGGCTGCTGCTTCCCCTGGAGCTGCCTCTGCTCCCTCTGCCATGGCTCTCATCTCCTCCTGTCCTCTTCCTCCTCTCGATTCCTTCTCCTCCTCCGCGGCCCACCTGGACAACTTCCACGCAAATTCTGGGTTTGATGCCTCCCCGTCAACTTCTCTCGCTGCCCTCTCCATCAGCTCCTTGTAGAAGAGCGGGGGGGGACTCTCTTCAGCTCCATCCTGAAGAACCCCTATTGCAGGCCTAGTGTAAATGCCATCATCAAACTATGGCCCGGCATCTCCTGGACCTGGGTAACCTCCTCCTGGAACCAATCCACGTAGCTCCCCAACGTCTCGTTCACCCCCTAGTTGATGTGGAATAGGGACTCTGACTCCTTCTTTCTCCTCTTCGAGGTAGTGAACCTCAGCATGAACCCCATGCGCTGGTCCTCGAAGCATTAGATGGAGCTGGCCGGTAGCTGATGGAACCACTCCCTTGCCTTCTCCTTGAGGGTGATAGCAAAAAGTCGGCACTAGAACCCGTCTGTTATCTGCCGGATGGAGACTACATCCTCGAACCATTGAACATGCTGGACCGGGTCTCCCTTCCCGGAGTAGTATGACATTTCGGGTTCCCTGAACCCATCTGGAACTGGGGCAGAGGAAACCAAGTCACTGAAGGGGATTCCAACGCCCACTGGGCGAGTTGGAGAGTCTCGCGAGCCCAGCTCGCAGAACCGGCCTCGGCCTGCCGAGCCAGGGAAGAGCTCGCGCCCGAGGAGCTCGCAACCCCAGCCCTCCTCGGCCACCTCCTTCCCAGCTCGCCTGCCGGGGGCGTCTTCACCCAGAGAGGGGGTGGCCGCATCTGGGCTGCTGGAGTCGAGCACTCGGCCCGCATGCCGAGTGCGAACTTGACGAGGTTCATCACCTCACTCCTGAAATCTTCGAACATCCTCACTATGGCAAGAGCCGGGGGGTGGGGGGGCGAGTCCGGCCTGTCAGATCCCTGTCCTCCCGTCATCGAACTCACTGAAGCTTTTATGCACTGACCATGCTCCACGCTCACCGCACCAAAATGTTGAAACCGAAAATCGGTCTATTATGGAGTTAACCCTTGGGGAAAGGGGTGGTCTCGCGCCTACTTCACTCCTGCAAGCAAAATAACAAGGAAACAAGGAAAGACCGACCTAAGAGCTAGGCGGGGAGGTCCCACCACACACCTGGAAGATCTAAGAGCGCTTCCCCTCCTTAGCCAGAGGTCGAGCTAAGGTACCCTCAGAAAGCGCTTGAAAACTGAAGCAGGATGACACAGGAAGCCTGCCTTCTTGGGTACCCCTTGGGTCCTATTTATAGTTTTCAGAATCTGAACTGTCAATAACCAAATGAACTGACCTGAAATTACCAGAGAACCCTTGGCTGGGTATGCCAACAGCCAAACTCCGCTGTTTTGAAGGGCTATAGGCAGACCTGCGGGGGCAAAATAGTAAAAAGTACCTCACAAGTCCATGCGAGCTAGGGAGCTTGATCACCTCGGCAGGTCCTACTCGCTTGATATTGCCGAGCTCCGTTGCGAGGGCGCGAGCTAGGACGGTGAGCTCGCCCATCCACTGGTCGCCATCAATTGACCTGTGCTTTGATGATTCTTGGACTAGCTCGACAAATGCCGAGCTCAGGGTCAACGAATGCCTGATCTTCGGTCGACGAATGCCGAGCTCGGGCTCGGCTTCTCTACTGCTGAGCTCGCCCACTATCTTTGGCCCGATATGTTTGGTCCCTGACGACCTTGCTCGCCGGACACGGGGTTGTACAAGCAGTGCACCAAATGATGCTCCTGCAACACCTTCAGCCGAAACCATTCGACTGGTGGCTGAAGCAGTGTTTGCCATGATTAATGCGCAGCCTACAAGGCAAATGCAGCAGCCCGCTCCTGCGATGGAGCAGGTACCACTGCAAGCGGCTGAGCAGATAAGGGTAGAACAGGTAGTAGAGGAACCATTGGTGCCAAGGAGGGCAACCGAGAGATAGCTCCAACATGTCATGAGCTTTAATCCTCTGGTATTCTCAGGGTTAGGAAACCCATCTCAAGCTGAAGACTGACTCTCCGGGGTGAAGAGAGTGTTGATAGCAACGGAGATGGAAGAGTGGCAAATGACCAACATTGCTACGTTCCTTCTGGACGGTGAAGCGACATTGTGGTGGGAAGGTCTGGAGCTGTAACTATTGAGAGGTAGGCAACTTATAGACGTCTCGATGGAGGAGTTCTCGAGACTGTTCTTGGCTAGGTACCTCCCTTCGACGAAGAGGATAGCATTGGAGAACGAGTTCCTGAAGTTGGTTCAAGGAGACAGTAGCGTGGATGAATATCTCCACGAGTTTACTCGATTGAGTCGATATGCTAGCACCACCACCGAGGATGAGGAGCGCATGATGAATCGATTCTACGAAGGGTTGAGAGATGATTTGAGGCTACTACTCTCGGGGCCTATGACGCAGGGCTTCTTGACCCTGGTCAACACGGCCCAGTCCTTGGAGAAGGACATGAAGAATGTTCAGGGAAAGAAAAGTTTGGGTGACAAGAAGTCTAAATTCAAGGTGTCAACTACCTCAAAGTATAGGTACCGTAAATTCTTTAAGAAGGCTAGGACTTCGGGTTCAGCTCCTTCTTCAGGTGCTTCTGGGGCGACTATCGGTCGGACCCCGGGTGCATGCTTTACTTGTGGAAAGCCGGGGCACTTTGCCCGTGACTGTTGGAGCGGACATCCCAAGTCCGAGAGAATGCCGGGAGCAACTTATGAAGAGAAGGGCAAGGCGGTGGAGTCAACCACGTCCCATTATGCTACGGCCCAACCGAGGGTTTATAATCTTGGCCAACAGGAGGCCATCAAATAGGCGGATGTGGTGACAGTTAAAATTTAAATTTATAACAAGTTAATTTCTTTAAATATTTGCTATGCACATGTTACCTTACCACTGGTTGTTTATGATTTGTTTTGATTTGTGAGTATCCGGCAAGAGCACTCTTTGACACTGGAGCTTCACACTGCTTCTTGTCTGAAGGATTCATATCGCGCATCGGAGTATCTTCTTCGATGGCGAATGACAAGTTGGATGTGTTGTTGCCCAATGGGTGTTCGATGCGCGCGGATAGAATCTGTGGCGTGAAGATTTGAATTGGGAGACATGAGTTCCATTTGCAAGTGTCGTTATTGCCGCTAGTGGAATTCGACGTTATATTTGGCATGGACTGGCTCTCGGAGCAGCGAGCCTATATTGATTGCGCTAGCAAGGAAGTCAAGCTTGGAGCAGGTCGTGAGATGACTTTCATGGGCTTGAAGGGGTCGACCAAGACGTTGATGTCTGCTCTTCAGGTGGTGAAGACGGTTCGTGCCGGTGCAGAACTGTTCTTTACACTAGTGGAGGTTGCAAAGCCTAAGCCCACGTTGGACAGTATTTAAATGGTATCGGAGTACCCTGATGTGTTCCCTAGTGATCATCCTGGAGCCCCGCCACAGCGGGAGATAGATTTTATGATAGAGCTCGTACTAGGTGCAAAGCCTGTGTCATGCTCTCCATATCGGCTAGCACCTAAGTAAATGGCAGAGCTGAAGGTTCAACTGCAAGAGTTGTTGGAGCAAGGGTATGTGCGTCCAAGTTCTTCACCTTGGAGCACGCCGGTCCTCTTTGTTAAGAAGAAGGACGGAAGCTTGAGGCTATGTATTGATTATCGGGAGCTCAACAAGTTGACGGAAAAGAACAAGTACCCAATCCCCCGGATTGATGATCTATTTGATCAGTTAGTCGGGTTGACGGTGTACTCAAAGTTGGACCTCAAGTCCGGGTACTATCAGCTGCGAATAAGGGAGAGTGATATCCCGAAGATAGCGTTCAGTACAAGATACGGGCATTACGAGTTTACGGTCATGCCTTTTGGGCTGACTAATGCGCCATCAGTGTTCATGGATATGATGAACAGGAACTTCAGGGAGTACTTGGAGCATTTTGTGATCGTCTTCATCGACGATATTTTAGTGTACTCGCAGAGTGAGGAAGATCACTTCAGGCATCTTCATTTGGTTTTGGAGACGATAAGGAGGAATCAATTGTACGCCAAGTTCTCGAAGTGCGAGTTTTGGTTGTCCTCAGTGGCATTCCTCGGACATATAGTGAGTGGGGAAGGTATTGTATTGGATCCGGCGAAGATTGTTGCGATACGGGAGTGGCCTGAGCTTTCTATGGTAGCGGAAGTCCGGAGCTTTCTGGGGCTTGCCGGCTATTATAGGCGCTTCGTAGAGAACTTCTCGCGGATAGCGTTACCTCTCACTACTTTGACGAGGAAGGAGTAGAAGTTCGTTTGGACGCCGGAGTGCGCGGGAGCTTTTGAGGAGTTGAAATGTTGGTTGACCACGACGCCTGTGCTGAGTTTGCCGAGTGGGACCGAAGGTTTTGAGATTTATAGTGATGCTTTGGGCAGTGGTTTGGGTTGTGTGCTGTTACAGCATGGAAGCGTTATAGCATATGGCTCGAGACAGCTGAAGGTGCGCGAGAGGAACTATCCGTTCCATGACTTGGAGTTAGCGGCCGTGATTTTTGCCTTGAAGCTGTGGAGGCATTATTTATACGGTGTGAAGATTGATATCTACACCGATCATAAGAGTCTGAAGTATTTGATTGATCAGAAAGATCTGAATATGCGACAGCATAGATGGATGGAGTTCCTGGGGGACTATACATTGAAGATCCACTACGTGCCTGGGAAAGGTAATGCGGTTGTGGACGAGTTGAGTCGCCGAGCCCCAGCTCAAGCCAATTGGCTGTCGATCCATGATGAGCGGTTGGTTCGGGAGTTGGAGGCGTTGGAGATTGTTTGTGTAGATAAGTAGTCAAGTGCTGAAGCACTCTTGAATTGGACTGAAGTTCAATATGACCTGACTGATCGAATTCGGCAGGCTTTGGATTTGGATGGCCACATGAAGCAACACATGATAGAGGCTCTGGATGGGTCAAATTCCCAATATGAACTTGTAGATGGATTGCTTTGGAAAGACGGTCGTCTTTGCGTCCCAAGCGTGGGCAGTTTGCGGGTGGATTTGTTGTACGAGGCGCATCATACCAAGTACTCGATTCACCCAGGGAGCACAAAGATGTACCGCGACATTAAGAAACTGTTTTGGTGGCCGGGATTGAAGAAGGATATGGCGCTCTACGTGGCGAAGTGCCAAACTTGCGCCTTGGTGAAGGCGGAGTGCCAAAAGCCGGGAGGATTTCTGAAGTCCTTGCCTATTCCAGAGTGGAAATTTGACGAAATCACTATGGACTTTGTGCACGGTTTGTCAAGGTCACAAAAGGGGAACGACGTCATCTGGGTGGTCGTAGATCGGCTAACAAAGCTGTTGCATTTCATTCCGCATAGGAAGGATGATCCGGTGGAAAAGATGGCAAAGTTATATGTGGATAACATAGTGCGCTCCACGGTGTGCCCCGCAGCATCGTGAGTGACCGAGATGGGCGGTTCACGTCCAATGATTGGAGGCTTGTGCAGCAAATGTTGGGAACAAAGCTGAGTTTTAGCACAGCCTTCCATCCGCAGACGGATGGGCAGACCGAGAGGGTAAATGGAACTATGGATGACATGCTCCGCATGCGTGTCTTGGACTTTGGAAAGCAATGGGAAGACCATCTTTATTTTGTGGAATTTTCGTACAACAATAGCTACCAGGTGAGTATTCAAATGGCGCCCTTCGAGGCCCTTTATGGTAGAATATGTTGCACGCCGTTGTCCTGGTTGGAAACGGGTGCGTCAAAGTTTTACAAGCGTCAAGAGGTGGAGGATGCTACTTCATTGGTGCGAACCATTCGGGAGAGGTTGCTAATCGCTCATGACCGTCAAGCGAAGTACTATAATGCCAAGCACAGGAACGTGGAGTTCGCTGTGGGTGACTGGGTGTACTAAAAGATCAAGCCGTTCAAGGGTGTCTCGCGGGTGCGGCGCTTGAAAAAACTAAGCCCGAGATACCTTGGGCCGTTTGAGGTTCTAGAGCGGATTGGGGAAGCGGCTTATCGGTTGAAGCTATCAGTGGAGCTTAGTGGTCTACATGATGTATTCCATATATCGGTGCAACGGAAGGCGGTGCAAGACCCTTCGCATGTGATTGCGGTAGAGCAAGTGCCGATTGATAGTGGGTTGACGACAAAGGTCAAGCACATGCGGATTGAAGACTCGAATGTTAAGCAGCTATGCAATAAAGAGGTCAGGATGGTCAAGGTCCATTGGGACAATTGCGGTCGAGAAGAGCTCTCTTGGGAATAAGAGCAGACTATGCTTGAAGAGTATCCGGAGTTGTTCCTCTCAGGTACAATTTAATTTTGTACTTATCTTTCCTTTATGTAATTTCGTGGACGAAATTCTTTTAAGAGGGGGAGAGCTGTAATGCCCCGAAACTCAAAAGAGAAACGGGTGATGTTTCTGCACCAAATTTGGAATTTGGCAGGGGTACAGGGCCTGGGACACTGGCGTGTCGCAGGGCGTGTAACGCCCCGAAACTCAAAGGAGCAAAGGGGGACGTTTTGGGCCAGTTTGGGTTCTGGCAGAAGGCGCACGGCCTGGGACACGGGCGTGTCCCAGGGCGTGTCAAGCGTGTGTCGACACTTAGCCGCGAAGTCGTCGAGTTATACTCGACGATTCGTCGAGAATTGGGCACACGGCCTGCGACACGGGCGTGTCGCAGGGCGTGTCGACCCGTGTCGACACTTAGCCATGGAGTCGTCGAGTTATACTCGATGATTCGTCGAGAATTGGGCACACGGCCTGCGACACGGGCGTGTCGCAGGGCGTGTCGACCCGTGTCGACGGTCGTCCCGGGGAGTCGTTGAGATTCACTCGACGATCGTCGAGACAAGGCACACGGCCTAGGACACGGGCGTGTCCAAGGCCGTGTCATCAAGTCGTCGATCTTCCCTCGACAAAATGTCCCGTGTACACGGCCTGGGGGCCCAGGCGTGTCAATATGACACGGGCAAGGACACGGGCGTGTCCTAGAACCCGTGCAGTGCTCGGGTTGAAAACGGGAGAAAATCATGGGGTACACGGCCGGCTACACGGCCGTGTCAGCTGGAACACGGGCGTGTCAGCTCGAACACGGGCGTGTTCGATACCCGTGTGAGGGTTCAGAAGATTCGATTTTTACGGCGAATGCGGCACACGGCCCTGGACACGGGCGTGTGCCAGGCCGTGTTCGGTCCAGATTGGGCATTTCAGCCCCGAATCAAAGCCGCTCGTTTTCTTAGGTTGAGATCCGACGGCTGGGGTCGGTTCATGAGAGGATATACTCGGGTTTGACTTAGAAAATCCTTCACTTTTCACCCTTTGCATCTCTCCAAACCCTTGGAGAAAGAAGAGCTAAGGCAAGAGGAAGAGGAGCTAGATCCGCCATTGGAGGAGCTTCGGAGCTCCGAATCACAAGCCGACTCCGGATCCACGGAGGCAACGCAAGTGCGGTGATTTCTATCCGATTACTTTTCGATGGCGCCAAAGAGGAACGCAAGTGTAACGATCCTCATCATGAGCACTAATAGCTCTCTTTCTTAGCATAGGAAGCCCCCTCTCGCGAGTTTGCGGAGAGTTGGAGGTGTTCCTTCGGGTAGATATGTAAAGTCCCCGTTGTTTAGAGTCCGTATGTGAGAACGGACATAGGCATTTTGGTTGAAGCCTACCCGGACATGTTAGTTCGGATCGGTGATGTTGCATTGCATAAAGCCGGAGAAGACTCCGTGCTATTGGGTGTTTTTCGGGTTTTCTACGCGGTAGATTGCAGCAGGGAGCCTTGGGGACTAACCCAAAGGTGCACCCGGAAAACTGGGCGGACACGAGGTCTTGCCAACTTGGTGGCCTGAGAGCCAACTTGAACATAACGGGGTTATGTGACTTGTGTTAGAATGGGACTCGGTGAAAGTTTGACCCGCGCATATGGCTTAAATTGTCGTTGCGATGTGAGCACGGGTTAGATGGAGCCGTACCCGCTTTATGTCGTTCGGGTTAGAGAGACCTAAAGTTACATGGCACTCGCCGTTGGCATAGATGTGAGTCTTCGGCGGTCAATGGCTTAAATTGACGTGACCAATACCAGGAAGACGAATTGCTCATAGGAATGGCCGTCTAAGTGGCGGCGGTGAGTCCGGAATGTTAATGGCTTTAATTGACGTGACATCGACCGGTTCACCGAGAATGTGCCCTGAGTGCACGGGGCGTGTGGTCGTGCGAGCCAACGTCTGTGATGAAATGGCTATGGTTATATGCATTGCTCGCTTGTGCTAATGAAATGCAAGGAAGGAGCATCGCCGCCCCGAGTTGGGGGCGGGATCGTTATAATTTGGTCAGCATTGCTGACCGTTGCCTTATTTGCCACCGTGCGGTGGTTTGTTGCTTGCAGGTGCAGCTGGACCAAGCGGTCAATAGCGGGCTAAAGCCCTTTTTGCGAAGCTGGCCCTCGAAGGCCCAAGCGGAAATGTTTTCTATTTTATTCATGTATGGCCGGCCTGCGTGCCGAGGTTGGTAAATCATGTAACAGACAAGTGAAACATTTTGTAAGGCCTTAAGGCCGATTTTGGGTATTTTGTATACATTCCTAAATGTTGTATTAGTGGACATTCGTGCTCTTATACTGGGTTCTTGTTTACAACTTTTATAAACTGCTTCCGCTAGCATGCTCTGTGTAGGACGTTGAGATTGGTTGGATGGTTTCCATAAGTAACCACCCGGTCTATCTGTGGTATATGGCGTCGGGCCCCGGCCAGACCTACTGCTATATGCTATGCGACGGATAGGGGGTGTTACAATTTGGTATCAGAGCCAGGTTTTGGTCGGGCTTAAAGTGAATTCGAGGGCGAATTCTTTTTAAGGGGTGGTGAGCACATTGTGTGCGTCATCATTATAATGGTAAAAGAACCCATGAATGTCCACTTAGGAATGAAAATACTCGTGTTTGAGGAACCTGCGTGTTCCTATAATTGCTGTTTGCAATTTGTTTGGTCGCTTAACGGTGCTTTGTACCACTATAGGTGACTAGAAGTGGTGTTGGGCCGTCAGAATGCCGAGTTTCTGAGGCAAGTAGTGCACCGGATGTTGCTCCCGCAACACCTCTGTCGGCTGAAAATATAAGATTGGTGGCTGAAGCGGTGTTGGCCGTGATCAATGCGCAGCCTGGGAGGCAAGCGCAGCAGCCAGCTCCTGTGATGGAGCAAGTACCTCTTCAAGAGGCTGAGCCGAGGAGGATGGAGCAAGTGGTTGTAGAACCAATAGTGCCAAGGAGGGCGACTGAGAGGCAGTTGAAGCATGTAATGAGCTTCAACCCTCCGTTATTCTCGGGGTTGGGAACCCCATCGCAGGCTGAAGACTGGCTCTCTAGGGTGAAGAGAGTCATGACAGCGACAGAGACGGAGGAGTGGCAAATGACCACCATCGCTACGTTCCTACTGGACGGGGAAGCGAGGATGTGGTGGGAAGGTTTGGAGCTGCATCACCTGAGAGGTAGACAACTGATAGACGTTCCGATGGAAGAGTTCTCGGAATTGTTCTTGGCAAGATACCTCCCTTCTACTCAGAGGATTTCAATGGAGAATGAATTCCTGAAGTTGGTGCAGGGTGAGAGGAGCGTGGATGAATATCCCCACGAGTTTACGCGGTTGAGTCGTTATGCTAGCTCCATCATTATGGATGAGGAGCACAAGACTAATCGTTTTTATGAAGGCTTGAGGGATGAGCTGAGACTGTTACTGTCGGGGCCGATGACGCAAGGTTTCTTAACCTTGGTCAATACTGCCCGGTCCTTGGAGAAGGACATGAAGAGTGTGCAAGCGAAGAAAGGCTTGGTTGATAGAAAATCTGAGTTTAAAGTGCCGACTACCTCAAAGTCTGGCTATCGGAGGGCTTTCAAGAAATATAGGACTTCGGGTCCAGCTCCTTCTGGCGCTTCTGGGGCGACTACGAGTCGGACCCCGGGTGCGTGCTTTACGTGTGGAAAGACGGGGCATTTCGCCCGTGACTGTTGGAGCGGACGTCCTAAGTCCGAGAGGAAGCCGGGAGCTACTTATGAAGAGAAGGGCAAGGCGGTGGAGTCGACCGCATCCCACTATGCTCCGGCCCAACAAAGGGTTTACAATCTTGGCCAACAGGAGGCCATTAAAAAAGCTGACGTGGTGACAGGTACGGTTTAATTTATAGCAAGTCAATTCCTTTACGTACCTGTTATGTATATGTTACCTTACCACTGCTTGTTTAGGATTTGTATTGATTTGTGAAAATCCCGCACGAGCACTCTTCGATACGGGATCTTCACACTCCTTCTTGTCCGAAGGCTTTATATCACGCATCGGAGTCCCTTCTTCGATGGCGAAGGATAAGTTGGATGTGTTGTTGCCCAATGGGTGTTCGATGCGAGCGGTTAGGATCTGCGATGTTAAGACTCGTATTGGAGAGCAGGAGTTCAACCTGCGGGCGTCTTTACTTCCGTTAGTGGAGTTCGACGTCATATTTGGCATGGACTGGCTCTCGGAGCAGCAGGCCCATATAGATTGCGGTATCAAGAAAGTCAAGCTGGGAGCGAGTCGTGAGACGACTTTTACGGGCTTAAAGGGGTCGAGCAAGACGATGATGTCTGCTCTTCAAGTGGTGAAGGCGGTTCGTGCCGGAGCAGAACTGTTCTTTACACTGGTGGAGGTTGCAAAGCCGAAGCCCGCTTTGGATTGTATTTCAGTGGTATCGGAATACCCTGATGTGTTCCCCGTGGATCTTCCTGGAGCCCCGCCTCAACGGGAGATAGATTTTACGATCGAGCTAGTGTCAGGTGCAAAGCCTGTGTCACGATCTCCGTATCGGCTAGCGCCTAAGGAAATGGCGGAGCTGAAAGTTCAATTGCAAGAGTTGTTGGAGCAAGGGTATGTGCGCCCGAGTTCTTCGCCTTGGAGCGCACCGGTCTCCTCTTTGTTAAGAAGAAGGACGGAAGCTTGAGATTATGTATTGATTATCGGGAGCTAAACAAGCTGACTGAGAAGAATAAGTACTCGATCCCTAGGATTGATGATCTCTTTGATCAGTTAGTCGGGTCGACGGTGTACTCGAAGTTAGATCTCAAGTCTGGGTACTATCAGCTGCGGATAAGGGAGAGTGATATCCCGAAGACAGCGTTTAGTACGAGATATGGGCATTATGAGTTTACGGTCATGCCGTTTGGGCTGACTAATGCGCCGTCAGTATTCATGGATTTGATGAACAGGACATTCAGGGAGTACTTGGACCATTTCGTGATCGTCTTCATCGATGATATTTTGGTGTACTCGCAAAGTGAGGAAGATCACTTCAAGCATCTTCATTTGGTGTTGGAGACGCTAAGGAGAAACCAGTTGTATGCCAAGTTCTCGAAATGCGAGTTTTGGCTATCCTCAGTGGCGTTCCTCGGGCATATAGTGAGTGGAGAGGGTATTGCTGTGGATCCGGCGAAGATTGTTGCGATACGGGAGTGGCCTGAGCTTGCTACGGTAGCAGAAGTCCGGAGCTTTTTGGGGCTTGCCGGCTATTATAGGCGCTTCGTAGAGAACTTCTCGCGGATAGCGCTACCTCTCACTACTTTGACGAGGAAGGAGCATAAGTTCGTTTGGACGCCGGAGTGCGCGCGAGCTTTTGAGGAATTGAAGTGTCGGTTGACCACGGCGCCTGTGCTGAGTTCGCCGGTGGGGACCGAAGGCTATGAGATATATAGCGACGCTTCAGGCAGCGGTTTGGGTTGCGTGCTATTGCAGCACGGCAGCGTGATAGCTTATGGCTCGAGACAGCTAAAAGTGCACGAGAGGAATTATCCGGTCCATGACTTGGAGTTAGCGACCGTGATTTTTGCCTTGAAGCTGTGGAGATATTATTTGTACGGTGTGAAGATTGACATCTACACCGATCACAAGAGCCTAAAGTATTTGATTGATCAGAAAGATCTGAATATGCGGCAGCGTAGGTGGATGGAGTTCCTGGGGGACTATACATTCAAGATCCACTACGTGCCTGGCAAAGGGAATGCGGTTGCGGACGCGTTGAGTCGCCGAGCCCCAGCTCAAGCGAATTGGCTATCAGTGCATGATGAGCGGTTGGTGCAGGAGCTGGAGGCGTTGGAGATTGTTTGTGTGGATAGACAATCTAGTGCTGAAGCAGTGCTGAATTGGACTGAAGTCCAATATGACCTGGCTGATCGGATTCAGCAGGCTTTGGATATGGATGCTCAAATGAAGCAGTTCATGATAGAGGCTCTGGATGGGTCAAATTCCCAATTCGTTGTGGAGGACGGATTGCTGTGGAAAGACGGTCGTTTGTGCGTCCCAAGTGTGGGCAATTTGCGGGTGGAGTTGTTGTACGAGGCACACCATACCAAGTACTCGATTCACCCGGGGAGCACGAAGATGTACCGTGATGTAAAGAAACTGTTTTGGTGGCCGGGTTTGAAAAAGGATGTGGCGCTATATGTAGCGAAGTGCCAAACCTGCGCCTTAGTAAAGGCGGAGTGCCAAAAGCCGGGAGGATTTCTTAAGTCCTTGCCTATTCCGGAGTGGAAATTTGACGACATCTCTATGGACTTTGTGCACGGTTTGCTAAGGTCGCAAAAGGGGAACGACGCCATTTGGGTGGTGGTCGATCGATTAACGAAGGTGTCGCACTTTATTCCGCATAGGAAGGATGATCCGGTGGAGAAGCTGGCGAAGCTTTATGTGGATAACATAGTACGGCTTCATGGTGTGCCCCGCAGCATCATGAGTGACCGAGATGGGCGGTTCACGTCCAATGATTGGAGGCTGGTGCAGCAAATGTTGGGAACAAAGCTGAAGTTTAGCACAGCCTTCCATCCGCAAACGGATGGGCAGACCGAGAGGGTCAATAGATCGATGGAAGACATGCTCCGCATGTGTGTCTTGGATTTTGGAAAGCAATGGGAAGACCACCTTTATTTGGTGGAGTTCGCATACAACAATAGCTACCAAGCAAGTATTCAGATGGCGCCCTTCGAGGCCCTTTATGGTAGGAAATGTCGCACGCCGTTGTCTTGGTTAGAAACGGGTGAGTCAAAGTTGTATAAGCGATCGGAAGTGGAGGATGCTACTTCCTTGGTGAGAACCATTCGGGAGAGGTTGCTTATCGCTCAGGACCGGCAAGCAAAATACTATAATGCCAAGCACAGGAACGTGCAGTTCGCTGTGGGTGATTATGTGTACCTAAAGATCAAGCCGTTCAAGGGTGTCTCGCGGGTGCGGCGATTGAAAAAGCTAAGCCCGAGGTACCTTGGACCGTTCGAGGTTTTGGAGCGAGTTGGAGAAGCGGCCTATAGGTTGAAGCTTTCAGTGGAGCTAAGTGGTTTAGACGATGTATTCCACATTTCGGTGCTTCGGAAGGCGGTGCAAGAGCCTACGCAAGTGATCGCGGTCGATCAAGTGCCGGTGGAAAGTGGGCTAACGACAAAGGTCAAGCCCGTGCGGATTGAGGACTCGGAGGTCAAGCGGCTACGCAATAAAGAGATCAGGATGGTCAAGGTCCGATGGGACAATTGCGGTCGTGAGGAGCTCTCTTGGGAGCGAGAGCAGACTATGCTTGACGAGTATCCGGAGTTGTTCCGCTCAGGTACAAATGTTGTTTTTGTATATCTTTCCTTTATGTAATTTCGTGGGCGAAATTCTTTTAAGAGGGGGAGAGTTGTAACGCCCCGAAACTCAAAGGAGCAAAGGGGGACTGATGTTGATTTTATAAGTTTTGAAAAGTATCCAAACTAAACTCTCAACTAGGCAAGTGCACCTATCGAAATTAGTATAGGAAATATCGTATTTAAACTCGGGGACCGTTGAGTATTTGTACTCACAAGGACGAACTATTATTTTATCGATCGGAAAATTGGTTTTTGCGAAAACGAAAACAAACGTTAAATTAAGAGGAGAAATTCGATGAATAAAAGACTAGCACTTGATCTAGAATCCCTTTGGCTAGAATAAAATTCCACAAAATTAAAGAGCACAAGCATCTAAATTATTAACTTCGACCGCGGAGGTTCCAAAGCTACGAAGCGCCTCTCTCGAGAATACGCACTCGACTAACCTTAGGTAGATCGATTAAGACCTCTCGGCCAGTCGAAAGACCTAAGCTTGCTTTAGGCGGTGAACCTCACTAATGGAGTTGACTTCAAGGCGGAAGAATTTTGCGTTCCTCTCTCGAGGGGTGCAAGAAGTTCTCTTTATCCTTGAGTGATCTACTCGTATCCACAACCTCTCGGTAAATCTAGGATACGAATCTAAGCTCGAATAAACATAATTTGCAACTTATGAATTCGAAGAAAAATTAAATCAAAGATAAACCAAAGTTTAGAAAATAGAATGCTTGCTAATTTGAGACAAAAATAAGAATTTTATTCCATTCCAAAGTTCATCATGATCAAGTGCTAATTGGAAAATTAGCTACTCATCATGATGGGAGGATTACATGAAAGCATAAAGAAAGACATGATTTAAGAAGAGACTTGAAAATAAAGATTACACTAGGAATTGAAAATGCAGGAAAAATAGTAAATAGAACAGAACTAAGCTCCCCAAAAATCTCCTCCTGGCCATCTGAAGCTGTCTGGAATTTATAGAAAAAGTTGCTGGATGGTCACGCCCCTAGGTCACGCCCGTGACCTAGGGCGTGTCGGTCTCGGAACCGTCGTCTTCAAGTCTTCTGAACGTTGGCGCGAAACCGCCAAAAGTTGTTAATTTGCGGGTCACGCCCCTAGGTCACGCCCGTGACCTAGGGCGTGTCTTGACGGTTGTTGAAGAACGGCGGGAAGCAGAAACGGCGGGAATAACTCCGGCCGTTGTTGGAAGGGTCACGCCCATGGTCACGCCCGTGACCGTGGGCGTGCCTTTAGAAAACTCCCAGCGACTGAAACTGCAGCATTGAGTCGGCACGCCGGGCTGTCACGGGGTTAGTCACGCCCGTGACTTGTTGCAAAGTGAAACTGCCGTTGACTGGAAGTCAGGGCAGGGCACTGGATGTCACGCCTGGAGTACACGCCCGTGTAATGATCGCCACGCCCGTGTAATGATGGTCACGCCCGGGACCTTAAGGCGTGTAATTTTAATTGACGTGGCAGAGATACTTCCACGCGCCGGGTTCTCGAAAGGATGTCACGCCCGTGACCATTTTGGTCACGCCCGTGACTTGGCGTGTACATTTGAAATTTTCCTTCTTTTTCTAGTTTTGTCTCCTGGTCAACCATATAGACTCCAAATTGAAATTTGCAGCCCAGATTGCCCTGAAATAAGAAATTAGAAAAATTCAATAATAAAATTACAAAATATGATTATAAACTAACTAATTATTAAATAAAAAATAATGTAAAAAGTTGGACAAAATTAGAGTTATCAAATACCCCCATACTTACTCGTTTGCTCGTCCCGAGCAAACAACTTCACATGGAGAGTAGAAAACTTTTAACGCTAAAAACGAAAATTGAATATAAGGAGTAGAATGCGAAGTCTTATG
This sequence comes from Platanthera guangdongensis, assembly GCA_039583875.1. NCBI lineage: Eukaryota > Viridiplantae > Streptophyta > Magnoliopsida > Asparagales > Orchidaceae > Platanthera > Platanthera guangdongensis. Next base: position 165,200,505 of record CM077150.1, on the reverse strand, counting down.
CCTATGCTTGTAGTAATTATTGTAGAAGAACCTACTCAGCATACAAATTAGTTTTTTAATTTTCTAAAATGTGTTTCCACTTATTATTTTTACTTCAAAGATGAAAACACGATAAATCTTCGAATCATGTTTAGGGAGAAAGTAGTGTGTTTGCTAAGATAACATTGCACAAATCGAAGATCGGGATACCCTCCAAAGAAATCCATCAATGTCGATGGCCATAGGCTTGCCCTTTCACACTCTCGCCACGGCACTAGGTTAACTTATGAGCACAAATCAGTAGGACTTAAGTAGGTTGGAATGTAGGCTTAGGTTTTTGGTTTGGAAAAACAAGGATAAATGCGATGGGTAGACACACCAAAACCTAAAGAGAGCTTGCACAAAAGAAATAAATTAAAAAACTTCGCCAATCCTTTTGCTTTTTTTTTTTTTTTTCAATATGTTGAATATTTTTTTCAACTTCCTCTTTTTTTCTTTTTTTTTGTTTATTTTTTTTTCTTTTTTTTTTTGTTTTTGGTTTTTTTTTTTTTTTAGAGGAGAAGTGAAAAATAGAACAACTCTTGTATATTTTGTTCAAAAGCCACCAAAATAAAATGACTCCTAATCACACATAAACTTGTTTTATCTATAATTTCAAGCTCGGTTTTAGGTGTGTAATTAGGATGCTTTTTAGGCTTTGGTAAAGTGTTGATGGAGCTATATCAAAAGGAAGGGTAGAGGCTCAAATTGGCTTAGCAAGGGAGAAACGTTAGGTACGGGTGCAAAGGCTCAAACTAGCCAAAAAGAAATGCCTAAATCATTTTCATGCTAATGAGTTTAACCTATGCAAAGTCTTGAGAATAGCTAGAGGGCAAGTTCTAGACATCGAGAAAGAATACCTCTTTCTTGATCCGCGAAATATCTCTCTAGTAAACTTCTACACACTCTCCTAAAATATTTTTAGATTTTGTCGGTTTCCAAGTAGAAGTAAAATAAACTATTTCTACGCATTCAGAAAAAAGAAAAATCTAATTGTATGCTGAATATTTAATTCTACTCAAATTCTACTAACATGTGCACTTAACTAGAAACACAGCATGGCCAACAGTTCTACTACAAAATTCAAAATTCAATTTAAAGCATCAAAAATTTTCTAAACTTATGTAAAAGTTGAATACCTAGAATTACGCATGTGAGTAAATAGAGAAATAAAGATCTCCCTAATTTTGAAAGTAATCCTATATTTTTTTTTTTTTTGATTTTTGGATTTTTTTTTTTTTTTTTTTTTTGTTTTTGTATTTTTTTTGTATTTTTGTAAAAAAAAAACAAAATTGCACAAAAGAAATAAAATCTTTTTTTTTTGTATATTTTGCTTGAGAAATATCCCCCCATACTTAAACAAGACATTGTCCCCAATGAAAAATAGATAAATAAAGAGAAAGGATAGGAGACTTCCCTGAAGCGGGTCATGCAGCACCAAAAAGTACCTGGAAGAGAAAGCTAAAGCAAAACATATTTTTTATTTATTTTACGAAAAAGAAAAGATACATGATAAAGGACAAGAAAATGATAAAAAGAAAAGATACAAGAGGGCGGTCTACAATCCCAAAGAAAAAGAAAGCCGGCTAATCCTCATCGCTATGCTGCCGCGGCTCCTGATAGTGCGTCCGGAGGTCTGAAAACTCACGCTCAATACGTGCCATGGAGGAGGCTTGATTTGTTGCTAGCGTGGTAAATCGAGTGTCAAAACTCACAAATCGAGCGTCAAAATCGGCCTGCATCGTATCTAAGCGTGTGTGAAGAGACGCAAACTGACGATCCCAATAGCTCTGAGGGCCGGGCTCGGAAGAAGGGTCCTGCGGTGGTGGAGGAATCTGGGGAGAGTGAATAGTGCCGCTGGGACCGGCACCGTAATCAAGGCCAAGATCTCCACCAACGACTGCGGGGGGAATAGCCTCAAACTCTCCATCACGTCGCCGCGCTAGGCCGAGGGCCTGAAGGGTCTGGAACTGGATAACTTGCGGCGTCTGGACGCAGCTGAGGCGTGGAAGAGCATCCCAAATGCCGAGTTGCTTTGCGAGGAAAGTGATGAAGTTCCCGCCGTGCACTGCGCCCAACCTCGCATTTTCGGCCTGGTGCCGAAAGAAAATGGCGAGCAGATAACCAAGGTTGAGGGGGACCCGGTAAAACATACTATATAAATATAATAAGTCTGCCCGAGTCACCACCCCGTGGCTATCGCCGCGACCAGAAATAGTGAAGGTAAGGAGGTTGTGGAGAATACGTAAGGCGGGAGAAATGAGTTGGCTGCCTTTGGATTTCTTTGGGGTGTAGGGGGCGGTGTCACTACTGATTTCCGCCCAAAAGGCGAGAAGGTTGAAATCGGTCGGGAAATCAGTAAGTAAATCGAGATAGGCGGGAGATTGGGAAAAAGCCTCCGAGCAGAAGCCCATGACGACATTGAGCTGGCGGATGGTGAGCTGATGCACCATCCCACCTATGCGAAAGATGATGAAGTCGTCATCGGCCGCCCAGCGGAACTCGAAGGAAGCCAAGAACTCAACGGTGAGTTCAAGAAAGGCATGCTCGGAAATAGAGAAGAGAGAACTCCATCCAGGGGTGGACAGAAATCCCCGTACCAAATCCGCAGCTCCAAATGTGGCGAGGATCGCCCAATCTAAAATGCGGAACACGCCAAGGGGTTTGGCGCGTAGGCGCTCGCTGCGCTCCTGCTGGGTTTGGTTTTGGAAAAGAAGCATGGCTTCCGCTGCTGCGGGATCCGCGGGGTGCTCGGAGGAGGAAGCGGTGGAGCGAGGGTGGTGGCGAGGCATTTTGGTAGAGGGGAGAAGAAGGAAGGAATCGGGTTAGCAAAGGGAGAAGAGAAGGGTGGATGGTGTGGAGGAAGAAGAGGGGGAAAAGCCCTATTTATAGGGGTTTTCGGGTTGGTCACGCCCCCCTGTCACGCCCGTGACAGGGGGCGTGACAAGCACAGGACAAAAAAAAGGAGAATCCGAGGCCTCCTGCCTCGGATTCCCTGGTCACGCCCCAGAGCCACGCCCGTGACTCTGGGCGTGTAAGGCGTGATCGGCGCAGGAATCCAATGCACTGGCATTGGATTCCAAGGTCACGCCCATGGTCACGCCCGTGACCATGGGCGTGTCTCATAAAAAAAACAACTAAAAGGAATCCGAGGCGTTGACCCGGGGTCACGCCTCGGATTCGACGACACGGCCCAGGGTCACGCCCGTGACCCTGGGGCGTGTATCTGAAACGAGAATTAAATTTTTTTCTTTTTTTTTTTTTTTTTTTTTCTTTGTTTTTTTTCGGGCTAGTCACGACCGTGACTAAGTAGTGTCACGGGCGTGACACTAACTGTCACGGCCATGACTGGGCAGGAAGAGAAGTTTTCCAGCTTCTCTTAGTCGAACGAAATTTCGGGCTAGCCACGCCCGTGACCAATGATGGTCACGCCCGTGATAGGACCGAAAGACGAACGGAGCGCTGCGCTCGACGAAACCACTGTCGGGTTTCGCTCGACGAACTAAACACGTCTCGGTCACGCCCGTGACCCATAGGTCACGCCCGTGACAGAGGCGTGTCGGAGCAGAAAATTTTTTCCTTTGTTTTTGTTGTTTTTTTTTTCTTTTGATTTTTTTTTTTGTTTATATATTTTGTTAGATTCAACTAAACGATAATAAAACAAAAGTTACCGACTTGAAGAAACGCGTAGACTTGACGCTCAACTCCTTCGATCGTCACGCCGAAAAAGATGTCCTTCAAACCTGCGAAAATTTAAATAGAATTAAAAAAAATAAGAAGAAAAGATAAGCATGGGGTGCCTCCCACAAGCGCTTTGTTTATGGTCGTTGAGCTCGACCCAAGCGGGGCACTCGTTTATGGGTTCGGGAGGTTAATTTCCTCCCGGTACTCATTAGTAGTATCACCGGCGAGGAATATCTTCAACCGGTGCCCATTCACTTTAAAGTCGCCTTGTTCCGGGTGCGAGATAAGCACTGTCCCATATGGCCATACCTCTTTTACAATAAAAGGGCCGGACCATCGGGACTTGAGTTTGCCCGGAAAAAGTCGAAGGCGCGAATTATAGAGGAGAACTTGGTCTCCCGGTTTGAAATCTTTAGGGTGCTTAATTTTTTTATCATGATAAAATTTTGTGCGCTCCTTATAAAGTTTATTACTTTCATAGGCTAAGGAGCGCCACTCATCGAGCTCGTTAATTTGGAATTTCCGAAGCTCGGATGACAAATTTTCATCTAGATTTAAAAATTTAAGCGCCCAAAAGGCGCGGTGCTCAAGCTCAACCGGTAAGTGACATGCTTTCCCATAGACCAATCGGTACGGCGTACAACCGATAGCGGTCTTGTACGCGGTCCGATAAGCCCAAAGAGCATCATCAAGCTTGACCGACCAATCCTTCCTATTAGTAGAAACTGTTTTCTCCAAAATTCGTTTGATTTCACGGTTAACTACTTCTACCTGGCCACTTGTTTGAGGGTGATAGGGGGTGGCTAACCTATGTGTAACGCCATATTTAGACAAAATCTTAGCGAATTGTGCGTTACAAAAGTGGGTGCCCCTATCACTAACTATTGCCCGCGGTGCTCCAAATCGTGAAAATAGTTTTTTGAGAAATTGGGTCACGACTCGGGCGTCATTAGTGGGGAAGGCTTGCGCTTCCGCCCACCGTGACACATAGTCGACCGCTACCAATATATATTTATTTCCATGCGATGTTGGTAGCGGTCCAACAAAGTCGATCCCCCATAAATCAAAAACTTCTATTTCTAAAAATGTATTTAACAGCATTTCATCACGGCGGGAAATATTACCTGAGCGTTGGCATTGTTCACAACGACTTACATGGGCGTGAGCATCCTTGAAGATGCTTGGCCAATAGAAGCCCGCTTCAAGTACCTTCCGAGCCGTCCGATTAGCTTTATAGTGCCCACCGGCGGGTCCTTCATGACAATGCTTTAAAATTTGTGCGCCTTCCTCATGAGAAACACACCTCCGCACTACTTGGTCCGCACAAACACGAAAAAGGAAGGGATCCTCCCAAAAATAATTTTTCAAATCAGAAAAGAATTTCTTCTTTTCTTGATAAGAAAAACCATTCGGGAGGAATCTCGCAACAAGATAATTTGCGAGATCGGCGAACCAAGGAGTGGGGAGGGTGATTACCTTATGAATGGCGAGAAGGCGCTCCTCGGGGAAAGTGTCGTCAATGTCCTCCTCCATGAGCTCCCCGAATTTGGGTTCTCCAACCGCGAAAGATGGTCAGCCGCCAAGTTCTCTGCTCCTCTCTTGTCGCGAATCTCCAAATCAAATTCTTGGAGTAGTAAGATCCACCTAATCAATCGCGGCTTTGCATCTGTTTTTGCTAATAAATATCTCAAAGCCGAGTGATCAGTAAAAACAATAATTTTAGACAAAGTGAGATATGAGCGGAATTTATCAAATGCGAAAATTACGGCTAATAATTCTTTTTCGGTGGTCGTGTAATTTTCCTGTGCGGCGGTTAATGTTTTGCTTGCATAATAGATAGGATGAAAGTTTTTATTTATGCGTTGTCCTAACACCGCACCAACGGCAAAACTACTAGCGTCGCACATTATCTCAAAGGGAAGCTCCCAATTGGGAGCGATCATGATAGGAGCGTTAATCAATTTTTCTTTAATAAGAGAAAAAGCACGCAAACAATTTTCGTCAAAAATGAACGGCGCGTCTTTTTCTAACAAGTGGGTTAGGGGCTTAGTTATTTTAGAAAAATCTTTAATAAACCGGCGATAGAAACCGGCATGCCCCAAAAAACTACGAACGGCCTTAACATTTGAAGGGGGAGGTAGCTTTTCTATAGTTTCAATTTTTGCTTTATCTACCTCTATTCCCTTACTAGAAATTTTATGGCCTAAGACCAAACCCTCCCGTACCATAAAATGGCACTTCTCCCAGTTTAAAACTAGGTTCGTGTCCTCACATCTTTGGAGTACACGGGAAAGGTTTGCCAAACATAAATCAAACGAATCTCCGAAAACGGAGAAATCTTCCATGAAAACCTCCATGATATCCTCCACTAATTCGTCAAAGATTGCTAGCATACACCTTTGGAAGGTGGCCGGCGCGTTGCACAAACCAAAAGGCATCCTTCGATAAGCGAAGGTGCCAAACGGACAAGTGAAGGTTGTTTTCTCTTGGTCCTCGGGCGCGATTGAGATTTGAAAATATCCCGAGAGACCATCAAGAAAACAATAAAATGAGTGCCCGGATAGCCGTTCAAGTATTTGGTCAATAAACGGCAAAGGAAAGTGATCCTTACGGGTGGCATCATTTAATTTACGGTAATCGATGCACACCCGCCATCCGGTAACGGTTCGAGTGGGAACTAACTCGTTTTTATCATTAGGCACTACCGTTAACCCTCCTTTCTTGGGCACCACTTGGACCGGGCTCACCCAAGAGCTATCCGAAATTGGATAGATGATACCCGCATCTAATAATTTTATGACCTCGGCCTTGACTACCTCCTTCATGTTAGGATTTAGCCGGCGTTGAGGTTGAATAGTTTTGTGAGCGTGTTCTTCTAAAAAAATTTTATGGGTGCAAAAGGAGGGATTAATCCCTCTCAAATCCGTGATCTTCCACGCAATTGCGCGGCGATGAAGTTTTAAAATATGAGATAATTTAATTTTTTCTTCATTGGTCAAGTAGGCCGACACAATAACCGGAAGTTTTGAATCCTCCGCTAAAAATAAATACTCTAAATGATCAGGCAATTGCTTTAGTTCTAGCGCGGGAGGTTCATCATAAGAAGTTTTCAAACGATCACTACCAATTTCTAAAAGTTCAAAAATAGGTGCGTGCGTGATCGAGAGATTATCACTATTTTCATGAGCAATTAAATCTAAATGTTCTAAATCGGCATCATGATCAATAGAAGATAAAGATTTTTCAGAAAAAAGAAAAGAGTCTTCTTCAGGAGAAGCCTCCAAATAATAACATGAGTCGTCATTTGAGAGCGAGTTTTTCATAGACGTGTCAATAGTAAAGGTAACTTCTTCATCTCCGACTCTAAGGAGAAGTTTCCCATTACTAACGTCTATAATTGCGCGCGAGGTGGCAAGAAAAGGGCGACCGAGAATGAGTGGGACCTCGGTGTCCTCTTCGATGTCAAAGATGACGAAATCTACCGGAAATATAAATTTGTCAACTTTGACAAGCACATCCTCTATGATCCCCATAGGGAGCTTGACAGACCGATCCGCCAATTGAATGCACATTCTTGTGGGTTTAGGTTCTCCTAATCCCAACTTCTTAACTAAAGAATAAGGCATTAAATTGATTGAGGCGCCTAGATCGGCTAACGCACGTTTTACTAATAAATCACCAAACAAACAGGGAATGGAGAAACTACCCGGATCGGGTAATTTCTTAGGTAATTTATTAAGTAAAACTGCCGAACACTCCGCATTTAATTGAACCGTGGAGATATCCTCAAGTTTCTTTTTATTGGATAAAAGATCCTTGAGGTACTTGGCGTATTTCGGCATTTGTGCGATTATTTCACAAAACGGTAGATTAATTTGGATTTGTTTAAACATGTCCAAAAATTTACCGTGATGTTCATCCACCCGGTTTTTTTGCATTCTAGATGGATAGGGAAGAGGTGGTTGATAAGCTTTTGGTTTATTAAGAGTAGAAGGCTTAGACGGAGGAGAAGATGGAGAAATTGATTACCTCCGTATCAGTCGGAATTGGAATTGGAGAAGTATCAACCGGATTTGGAGAAGTGGTTACCTCCTTCCCGCTCCGTAAGGTGATGGCTTTTGCATGCTCCTTGGGTTGGGCTCTGTATTGCCCGGTAGCGCTCCTTGTTGACGATCGGAGAGCATTTTAGCGATTTGCCCGATTTGTGTCTCCAAACTTCGAAGAGATCCGGTGAGATTCCGGATGTTGGCGTCATTTGTAGTTGTATATTTAGTGAACAATTCCTCGAGATTGGGAGCTTTGGGAGCTTGCGGTGGAAAATAGCCGGGTGGAATCGTGTTCGGAGGGCGCGCCGCGTTCCCCGGATTACTCCAAGAGAAGTTGGGGTGATTCCTTATACCCGGGTGATAGGTATTGCCAAAATTGTTACCCGGATTATAAGGTGGCCGATTCGGATTACCCATGTAATCCACATGCTCGGCAATAGTAGAAGGCTCCCAATATTGGGGCTCACAGGTAGATTTGGACGAGGAAGCAGACATCTCGTTCATCTGTTTTTGCAGTTGCTCAACCTGGAGAGACAAACTTGAAACCGTATCAATTTCATACATCCCGGCCGGTTTAGGTGGTTTAGACCGAGGTGTACTCCATTGATAGGTATTCAAAGCCATACCTTCTATAAGCTCTTGTGCGGCCGCCGGTGTTTTGTTATTAAGCGTTCCACCGGCGGCGGCATCAATATGTTGCCTAGTTTGAGAATTTAGGCCGTTATAGAAGGTTTGGATTTGTAACCAATCCGGAATTGCATGATGAGGACATCGACGAAGCAATTCCTTGAAACGCTCCCAAGTATCATATAACGTTTCCGAATCAATTTGGGAGAAATAAGTGATATCATTGCGCAATTTAGCCGTTTTAGCCGGCGGAAAGTATTTCGTAAGAAATCTTTCCGTCATTTGAGCCCATGTTGTGATGGATCCTCTTGGTAGAGAACCCAACCACTGCTTGGCTTTAGTGCGTAATGTAAATGGAAATAACCTTAGCCGGATGGCATCATCGGATACACCATTAATTTTAAAAGTATCGCATATTTCTAAGAAATTTGAAATATGCGCGTTTGGATCTTCATCTTGAAGCCCATCAAATTGTACATATTGTTGTACCATTTGGATGATGCTTGGCTTCAACTCAAAATTATTGGGGGCAATAGCGGGGCGAACAATACTAGATTGAGTCTCGTCCAAGTTTGGACGGGCATAATAGGACATAGTCCTTTGTTCAACCGCATTTGGCTCACCCATATTGGAAGAAGCAGAAGATGGAGATCTAGGAGAATGAGAAGAAGAACTAAATGAAGAAGGAGAAGAAGAAGGCGGTGACGGAGAGAGGATTAATGAAGGATTAGGAGTGTCTCCTAAGGAGTCCGTATCTTGAAAATTCGGAACTTGAAATCGTAAGCGATGCCGAAGGGTTCGCTCGATTTCCGGATCCAAATCAAAAAGAGGCGACGGATTCCCTCGGGTCATACACCAAAATAAAACAAAATAAATTTTTTTTTTGTGATTTTGATATTTCTAAAACAAAAAGAAAATGATAAAATTAATAGAGCCTTGCTTTCAAAATATCAACAAAAAAAATGTCCCCGGCAACGGCGCCAAAAACTTGATGTTGATTTTATAAGTTTTGAAAAGTATCCAAACTAAACTCTCAACTAGGCAAGTGCACCTATCGAAATTAGTATAGGAAATATCGTATTTAAACTCGGGGACCGTTGAGTATTTGTACTCACAAGGACGAACTATTATTTTATCGATCGGAAAATTGGTTTTTGCGAAAACGAAAACAAACGTTAAATTAAGAGGAGAAATTCGATGAATAAAAGACTAGCACTTGATCTAGAATCCCTTTGGCCTAGAATAAAATTCCACAAAATTAAAGAGCACAAGCATCTAAATTATTAACTTCGACCGCGGAGGTTCCAAAGCTACGAAGCGCCTCTCTCGAGAATACGCACTCGACTAACCTTAGGTAGATCGATTAAGACCTCTCGGCCAGTCGAAAGACCTAAGCTTGCTTTAGGCGGTGAACCTCACTAATGGAGTTGACTTCAAGGCGGAAGAATTTTGCGTTCCTCTCTCGAGGGGTGCAAGAAGTTCTCTTTATCCTTGAGTGATCTACTCGTATCCACAACCTCTCGGTAAATCTAGGATACGAATCTAAGCTCGAATAAACATAATTTGCAACTTATGAATTCGAAGAAAAATTAAATCAAAGATAAACCAAAGTTTAGAAAATAGAATGCTTGCTAATTTGAGACAAAAATAAGAATTTTATTCCATTCCAAAGTTCATCATGATCAAGTGCTAATTGGAAAATTAGCTACTCATCATGATGGGAGGATTACATGAAAGCATAAAGAAAGACATGATTTAAGAAGAGACTTGAAAATAAAGATTACACTAGGAATTGAAAATGCAGGAAAAACAGTAAATAGAACAGAACTAAGCTCCCCAAAAATCTCCTCCTGGCCATCTGAAGCTGTCTGGAATTTATAGAAAAAGTTGCTGGATGGTCACGCCCCTAGGTCACGCCCGTGACCTAGGGCGTGTCGGTCTCGGAACCGTCGTCTTCAAGTCTTCTGAACGTTGGCGCGAAACCGCCAAAAGTTGTTAATTTGCGGGTCACGCCCCTAGGTCACGCCCGTGACCTAGGGCGTGTCTTGACGGTTGTTGAAGAACGGCGGGAAGCAGAAACGGCGGGAATAACTCCGGCCGTTGTTGGAAGGGTCACGCCCATGGTCACGCCCGTGACCGTGGGCGTGCCTTTAGAAAACTCCCAGCGACTGAAACTGCAGCATTGAGTCGGCACGCCGGGCTGTCACGGGGTTAGTCACGCCCGTGACTTGTTGCAAAGTGAAACTGCCGTTGACTGGAAGTCAGGGCAGGGCACTGGATGTCACGCCTGGAGTACACGCCCGTGTAATGATCGCCACGCCCGTGTAATGATGGTCACGCCCGGGACCTTAAGGCGTGTAATTTTAATTGACGTGGCAGAGATACTTCCACGCGCCGGGTTCTCGAAAGGATGTCACGCCCGTGACCATTTTGGTCACGCCCGTGACTTGGCGTGTACATTTGAAATTTTCCTTCTTTTTTCTAGTTTTGTCTCCTGGTCAACCATATAGACTCCAAATTGAAATTTGCAGCCCAGATTGCCCTGAAATAAGAAATTAGAAAAATTCAATAATAAAATTACAAAATATGATTATAAACTAACTAATTATTAAATAAAAAATAATGTAAAAAGTTGGACAAAATTAGAGTTATCAGGGACGTTTTGGGCCAGTTTGGGTTCTGGCAGAAGGCACACGGCCTGGGACACGGGCGTGTCCCAAGGCGTGTCAAGCGTGTGTCGACACTTAGCCGCGAAGTCGTCGAGTTATACTCGACGATTCGTCGAGAATTGGGCACACGGCCTGCGACACGGGCGTGTCGCAGGGCGTGTCGACCCGTGTCGACACTTTGCCGTGGAGTCGTCGAGTTATACTCGACGATTCGTCGAGAATCGGGCACACGGCCTGCGACACGGGCGTGTCGCAGGGCGTGTCGACCCGTGCCGACGGTCGTCCCGGGGAGTCGTCGAGATTCACTCGACGATCGTCGAGACAAGGCACACAGCCTAGGACACGGGCGTGTCCAAGGCCGTGTCATCAAGTCGTCGATCTTCCCTCGACGAAATGTCCCGTGTACACGGCCTGGGGGCCCAGGCGTGTCAATATGACACGGGCAAGGACACGGGCGTGTCCTAGAACCCGAGCAGTGCTCGGGTTGAAAACGGGAGAAAATCATGGGGTACACGGCCGGCTACACGGCCGTGTCAGCTGGAACACGGGCGTGTCAGCTCGAACACGGGCGTGTTCGATACCCGTGTGAGGGTTCAGAAGATTCGATTTTGACGGCGAATGCGGCACACGGCCCTGGACACGGGCGTGTGCCAGGCCGTGTTCGGTCCAGATTGGGCATTTCAGCCCCGAATCAAAGCCGCTCGTTTTCTTAGGTTGAGATCCGACGGCTGGGGTTGGTTCTTGAGAGGATATACTCGGGTTTGACTTAGAAAATCCTTCACTTTTCACCCTTTTCATCTCTCCAAACCCTTGGAGAAAGAAGAGCTAAGGCAAGAGGAAGAGGAGCTAGATCCGCCATTGGAGGAGCTTCGGAGCTCCGAATCGCAAGCCGACTCCGGATCCACGAAGGCAACGCAAGTGCGGTGATTTCTATCCGATTACTTTTCGATGGCGCCAAAGAGGAACGCAAGTGTAACGATCCTCATCATGAGCACTAATAGCTCTCTTTCTTAGCATAGGAAGCCCCCTCTCGCGAGTTTGCGGAGAGTTGGAGGTGTTCCTTCGGGTAGATATGTAAGGTCCCCGTTGTATAGAGTCCGTATGCGAGAACGGACATAGGCATTTTGGTTGAAGCCTACCCGGACATGTTAGTTCGGATCGGTGATGTTGCATTGCATAAAGCCGGAGAAGACTCCGTGCTATTGGGTGTTTTTCGGGTTTTCTACGCGGTAGATTGCAGCAGGGAGCCTTGGGGACTAACCCAAAGGTGCACCCGGAAAACTGGGCGGACACGAGGTCTTGCCAACTTGGTGGCCTGAGAGCCAACTTGAACATAACGGGGTTATGTGACTTGTGTTAGAATGGGACTCGGTGAAAGTTTTACCCGCGCATATGGCTTAAATTGTAGTTGCGATGTGAGCACGGGTTAGATGGAGCCGTACCCGCTTTATGTCATTCGGGTTAGAGAGACCTAAAGTTACATGGCACTCGCCGTTGGCATAGATGTGAGTCTTCGGCGGTCAATGGCTTAAATTGACGTGACCAATTCCAGGAAGACGAATTGCTCATAGGAATGGCCGTCTAAGTGGCGGCGGTGAGTCCGGAATGTTAATGGCTTTAATTGACGTGACATCGACCGGTTCACCGAGAATGTGCCCTGAGTGCACGGGGCGTGTGGTCGTGCGAGCCAACGTCTGTGATGAAATGGCTATGGTTATATGCATTGCTCGCTTGTGCTAATGAAATGCAAGGAAGGAGCATCGCCGTCCCGAGTTGGGGGCGGGATCGTTATAATTTGGTCAGCATTGCTGACCGTTGCCTTGTTTGCCACCGTGCGGTGGTTTGTTGCTTGCAGGTGCAGTTGGACCAAGCGGTCAATAGCGGGCTAAAGCCCTTTTTGCGAAGCTGGCCCTCGAAGGCCCAAGCGGAAATGTTTTCTATTTTATTCATGTATGGCCGGCCTGCGTGCCGAGGTTGGTAAATCATGTAACAGACAAGTGAAACATTTTGTAAGGCCTTAAGGCCGATTTTGGGTATTTTGTATACATTCCTAAATGTTGTATTAGTGGACATTCGTGCTCTTATACTGGGTTCTTGTTTACAACTTTTATAAACTGCTTCCGCTAGCATGCTCTGTGTAGGACGTTGAGATTGGTTGGATGGTTTCCATAAGTAACCACCCGGTCTGTCTGTGGTATATGGCATCGGGCCCCGGCCGGACCTACTGCTATATGCTATGCGATGGATAGGGGGTGTTACAGGGCGTGTCGGGGTAGTTCATAGATCTGGCAAAACAATCAGGCAGAAATCTGGGTTTGACGATCGTCGAGCAGCGGTCGACGATCTGGTCAAAATGCTGCGGTCGACAATCGGGCCAGCTATTCTGTGTTTGTCGATCAGGCAGTTTTTTGGGTTCGACGATCGGGTCGTTGGTTCGATGATCGGGCCATGCCTTCGACGATTTGGCCAGAGTTTTCCGGTCGACGATCTGGCAGCGGTCGACGATCTTGGTTCGACGATCGTCGAGCGTGGGGTGGATTGTGGCGTGTTTGATTCTATCGACGCGGAGTGTTGACGCTGGTGTTTTGGCGGGAGTTGACTAAATGTCCGGACACAATTTAATTGGCCGCGGACGTGTCTTGCCCCAGATTGGTGAACCATGCGGTGTTTAACCCCATTTGTCCAGGTCAGACGTGGATCGTGTCCGTGCATCCCTTTTTGTGGTATTCGACGGCTGTGGTTATTCTCGAAGAGGTTATACCCGAGAGAAGGGTTTCAGAACCCTTATTTTTCGTGTCATGTTCTCTGTCTAAATCTTAGAGATAGGGGAGAGCAAAGGAGGAAGAAGAAATCTAGATCCAGTCTTTGGAGGAGTTTTAGAGCTCCAAATCGTGAGCCGACTTCGGATCTACGAAGGCAAGTAGATTGCGGTGCTTTTCATCAGCTTACATTTCCATGGCGCCAAGGAAGAATGCTAGTGTAACGATTCTCTACTTGAGCATGTTAAGCTCTCCTTTTGCATAGGAAGCCCGCTCTCACGAGTTTGTGGTTAGTTGGAGGCGTTCCTTCGGTAGATATGTGAAGTCCCGGTTGTGTAGGGTCCGTAATCAAAAACGGACATAGGCATGATGTGTGAAGCCTATTCAGACATGTTGGTCTGGATCGGTGATGTTGCATTGCATAAATGTCGGAGAATACTCCGTGCGAATGTTTGTTTTTCGGGTTTTCTACGTGGTAGATTGCAACAGGGAGCCTTGGGGATTAACCCTAAGGTGCACCCGGAAAACTTGGCGGATGCGTGATCTTGCCAACTTGGTGGCCTGGGAGCCAACTTGAACATAACCGGGTTATGTGAAGTGTGTGATGGAAATGGGACTCGGGAGATGTTTGACCCGCGCATATGGCTTAAATTGTTGTTGCGATGTGAGCACGGGTTAGATGGAACTGTACCTGTTCTTTGTCGTTCGATTAGAGCCGTTGGCATAGATGAGGGTCTTCGGCGGTCTATGGCTTAAATTGAGGTGATCCATGCCGGGAAGACAAAAAGCTCATATGTTTGGTCGTCAAAGTGGCGGTGGTGAGTCCGGAATGTCTATGGCTTAAATTGACGTGACATTGGCAGGTTCACCGAGAATGTGCCCTGAGTGCACGGGGCATGTGGCCGTGAGTGCCAACGCCTATGATGCAATGTATATTTATATACTGCTTGGTTATGCTAATAAGTGCAGGGAAGGAGCATTGCCGCCCCGAATTGGGGGCGAGATCGTTATAATTTGGTCAGCATTGCTGACCGTTGCTTTTATTTGCCACCGTGCGGTGGTTTGATGCTTGTAGGTGTTGCTGGACCAAGCGGTCAATAGCGGTCTAAAGCCCAAATTGCGAAGCCTGCCCTCGAAGGCCTAATTGGAGTTTTACTTGCTTTTGTTCATGTATGACCAGCCTGCGTGCCGTGGTATGGAAAAAATGTAATTTGAGTAAACCATTTGTAAGGTCTTAAGGCTAGTACTTGTGTATGTACTCCATTCATTCTTAGCTTATTAGTGAACATTCATGCTTGTTGCTGGGTTCTTTTATTTGTAACTATTTAAACTGCTTCTGCTAGAATGCTCTGTGTAGGACGTTATGATTGGTTTGATGGTTTCCATTGAGTAACCACGCGGTCAGTCTGTGGTATATGGCGTCGGGCCCCGGCCGGACCTACTTCTATATGTATGTTATGCGATGGATAGGGGGTGTTACATAAGGACACCACGATCCCGGTTGAGAGAAAAGCCTTGAACCTAGTCGGAAGAAAATAATTTATTAAGGACCCGTTTCTTGATGGAGTGATGTTTGTTCTAGTTCTTCTGAGTGCGAAGATGGATTCTGGAGTATTGGATGATCTGTCCAGTGAGCTACGGGTATTGTTGGAAGAGTAAAGGGATACATACCCGGATGACTTGCCACTGGCATTACCTCCACTAAGAGATATTCAGCATGCGATAGATCTCATCCCGGGGTCTTCCTTACCAAACCAGCCCCATTACCGACTCCATCATGTTGCCCATAAGGAGTTGTAGGTTCAGATAGCGGACTTGTTGAAGAAGGGGTTTATTAGGACTAGTATGAGTCCATGTGCTATTCCAGTTCTGCTTGCCACCAAGAAGGATGGCTCATGGAGAATGTGTGTTGATAGTCGGGCTATCAACAAGATTACCGTCAAGTATAGGTTCCCTATGCCACGTTTAGATGACCTCTTGGATGTATTATCTGGTGCCACTATATTTTCTAAGTTGGATCTTTGGAGCGGTTATAACCAGATTAGGATCTGTGAGGGTTATGAATGGAAGACTGCATTTAAATCCAAGGATGGGTTATATGAGTGGCTTGTGATGCCCTTTAGGTTACCCAATGCCCCCAGCACCTTCTCCCGGACGATGACACGCATCTTTCGACCATTCTTGGGGAAGTTTGTGGTATTCTATTTCGACGACATCTTAGTCTATAGCACCTCCACTACTGAGCACATCTACCACTTGAGAATGACTCTGTCCTCCTTGAGGAAGGAAACTCTATTCCTTATTCTTAAGAAATGCATATTCTTTGTTCCAGAGGTAGACTTTTTAGGTTATATAGTCGGGTCTGAGGGTATTCGAGTTGACCGTGGAAAGGTTCAAATGATTAAGGACTGGCCCAAACCGACTAGCCTACGAGAGGTCCGTAATTTCCATGGTTTGGATACTTTCTATCGACGCTTCACACGATACTTTAGTAGCATTATGGCGCCTATTAGTGACTGCATGAAGAAGGGTTAGTTCACGTGGACGAAGTCCGCCACCTTTGCCTTCCAACGTATTAAGAATCTCATGACCGAGGCACCGGTGTTACGTCTACCTGACTTCACCAAGATCTTTTAGCTTACCTGTGACGCGTCAGGGGTAGGAATAGGAGGTTTTTTGAGTCAAGAAGGTCACCCGGTCAGTTATTTCAGTGAGAAACTAGCGGGTGCTAACATGTATTTCTCCGCCCAGGATAGCTCTCCCACGACCATAACTGCATTTGTTCTTAAGGATGGTTATCTTTTTAGGCACGAGAAGTTTTGTATTCCTCGATCCTCCTTACATCACCACATTATTTGGGAATTACATAGAGGAGATCTGAGTGGACACTTTGGAAGGGATAAGACCATTGCACTCGTTGAGGAGAAATTTTACTGGCCTAAGCTTAAGGCGATGGTTGGGGGAATAGTGAGCAGTTGCCGAACATGTCAAGTATCTAAGGGCTCTAAAACCAATGTTGGGTTATATACCCCTTTACCAATTCCATCCATACCGTGGGAAGACGTGAGCATGGATGTCGTATTAGGCCTCCCCACCACTCTACGCCGACACGACTCCATTTTCTTAGTTGTGGACAGGTTTTCAAAAATGGAATACTCTATCCCATGTAGTAGGACCAACGACGGATCTCACTTAACTAAGTTATATTTTCGAGAGGTTGTTAGGCATGGCGGAGTGCCGAAGACAATTGTCTCGGATAGGGACGTGAAATTCACTAGCAATTTTTGGAAAACTTTATGGATTCTAATGGGGACCAAATTATTATTTTTCGCTGCCTATCATCCGCAAACCGATGGTCAGACGGAAGTAGTCAATCGAAGTTTGGGGAATCTTCTAAGGTGTCTTGTGAGTGATAATAAGGGAACTTGGGATCTACATCTTCCCCATGCACAATTGGATTACAATAACTCTAAGAATCGGTCCATGGGTATGTCCCTAACGAGATTGTTCACGGGTATAAGGCTCCTGTGCCACTTGACTTAGTTCTGTTACCACCTACATATAAAGCAAGTCAACTCGCACAATCCTTCACCCAACACATTCATGACTTGCACGCACATATCCGGGCAACCTTAGCCTCCCAATATTAATCCTATCAAACACAAGCTAATCAACATAGGAGAGTGTCACACTTTAAAGTCGGCGATCAAGTCTTAGTCCGCTTAGTTCCCGAGCGATTGCCAACTGGCACCGTTAGAAATTTAGCCCCAAAGCGCGTCGGCCCCTTCCGGATTATAAAGAAACTCGGTGATAATGCTTTTGTCTTAAATTTGCTGTCTGATTGGGGTGTTTCACCAATTTTTAATGTCTCGGATTTGACGAGATTTGTTTCACCTCCACAAGAGTTTACTTCTTTGTCATCTTCTCCTTCCACTCAAAATTCTTGGGGTTTGGGGAGTGGTAGTACGAATGATCTCTCTCCCCTGGTCTCCACAGGTTTAGCATCGGATGGTAAGTTGCCTTCTTTTATTAACATTGCTGACATGTTTCCAAGGTTTCCCAAAACCTTTCTTATACCAGACAGGATACTTGATGCTGAGCTGCTTACTACCACCGATGGTGCTACCCGATGCTTTCTCATCCGTTGACGTGACCGCCCTCCTTCCGACGACTCTTGGGTACTAGAGCAAGAGCTTCAACTATTTGATGCCGCTCTTCTCCGCCGCTCTCTCTTGGACCACGCATCGGAGATACGTGATTTTGAGAGGGTGAGGATTGATGCCGCGGCATCGCCTCCACTACTTGATGATGATCCGGTTGTCGAGGCACTACAACATAAAGATGTTAGGAGCCATGATGATGCTAACGGAAGGCAACGTTACAACCTCCATCCGCGGCGTGCTAAGCCCACTTGAAGATTCATTTTAAAATCATGCTCTTAGTTACGTTATTTTTATTTATATTTTATATTTGAGAATATAAAATTATTCCATACTTGGGTAATAATTTTATATTCATGAGTGAACTTATTTGTTTATTTCCTGCATTTAAAACATGTGGTGTGTAATTAACCACCCGGATGGATGAGATGTCATCTCCATTTTGGATGGTAAAATATGTGTATGTAACTCCTATGTGTTTGTAACTCCTATCTGTTTGTAACTCCTATGTGTTTGTAACTCCTATATAAGGAGACCTATTATGAGAATTAATAGACAAGAAGAAGAATTTGAATCCAAAAGAAACTCCCTAGGAGAATTCGGCCAAGAGGAGATTTCCAAGCCGCCGCCCCCCTTATGGTCTAAAACTGCCCCCCTTGCTTCCTCCATCCCTCTTCGGTGTGACTCCAGCATGGATTCCTTCGGTGCGACTACAAGGAAGAATGTTGTAGCCCCATTCGGTGTGATGCCGGTGGATCAGTGGAGAGAGTGATTCTCCCACCATATCTTGTGAGCACGGTGAATTCGGGTTGGGTAAACTCTTCCCCTCTCTTTGTATTTCCTCTCTTACATTTGAGGAAGGTGAACCATCATGTTCTCCGCAGCTTTAAAATTCAATAACTTACAAATCTTTGAATTGAAATCGTTATTGTTCGTGTTTCCTATTTTCCAGACCGGGTATGTCCATTTTGCTTGAGCGAATCTAGTCCTATAGCCTTGATCTTTCTCTCAAAAGGATTGTCAACCTTTGCGTTAACTTTGGGAACAATCTAACTCATTTTTCATCGCTGTTTTAGAGTCGATCATTCTCTGAATGTGTTTATGTTTTGTGCGCGAAATGATAACGTATTAAGCATGATAGATGCTTATGTAGGTGCGGCGGATCTATAGTGCATTGTTGGCGAACTGGAGCCGTCTCTCGTGTCGATTTTCTGTTAGCGACATACGCTACACCACCAAGTTTGTCGACCTGAGCTCAGCGAACTGCATTCTGTGAATAACTTGCAAATTTTAAGCTCCAAGTTTGTCGAGCTGATAATCTATCTTCATCGAGCTGAGTTCAGCGAAAGTAATCTGGAAAGAATGTGTTGAAGTTGAAATCCAGACTTTGTCGACCTGAGCTCGAATATTGTCGAGCTCAACTCAGAGAATTAACTCTGGGTTCATCGATCAACGATCGACGATCGTTGAACTGAGTTCAACGAAAGTCGAACTTATATACTCAATTTGATTTCTTCTAAGTCTTGATTCAATCTGACGTCTACTACTGGCTGGTCCATGTAAGGTTGAACCTAATGACTTAGCCTAAACTCTAGGACTTAAATACATGACCCTGGCTATATATTGTGGGTCAGACATCCTAATTAGTGAACCTAGCCCAAATCCAACTAGGGATCTAATAATCTCCTCCTATTTGGGTGACGACACTAATACAAATGAGAGAAAACAATCACAAAACAAAATAAATTTATCTGGTAGAAAAGTCTAAATGATATCTAGCAGATATGTAGATAACAAGCTTTGTGACAGATAAAACGAGTATAGTTCAGAAAATCAAAACTAGACAAGATATTCATTTATTCTTCTACTTTTCCTTATCAGCTTTGTCTTGCTTAGAAGACTGTGTGAACTTTATTTCTCTATTAGGATTGGCTGCTTCTCTTTTGGACATGGTCATGTCTGCAGCTCCAATTATATTGAGAGAGGTTGCTCTAGGTACAACAACCTCTGGATGCAAGTTCATATAGGTATCTATATTGAAAAATTTGTTAGCCTTTTCATACCTTTTCAACTCTTCTTTCCTGTAGGTTGACATGGTAGAGTATTGTGATGGATCTCTGCCTTTAGCTTTGGATTTATTAATCATAGAAAGTCCAACAAGCTCTTGAAATCTATCCATTCTTGCCGTTGTATCTTGTTCAGGATCCACAAAGGAAACTGGAGGAGAATCTGGCCATTTTGGACTTTTTGATTTTGCAGTTTCACTTGCTTTCTGTTGTTGTTGTTGCTGCTGTTGTTGTCTGCTGCTTGAGGAATATCTTTGCTGGCTGCTTCCTTTAGATTTGGAAGGTCTACCCTGATGTCTTTAGTAAGTTTGAGTATAGGTGGTAGATCTTTGAGAACTGCTTCCTGAAGTACCAACTGCTGGAGGAGGGGGAGGAGGACCTCTCCAGTTCCTTTGAGATGGAGCAAGAGGAGAGTGACTTCTACTCTTCTTCATGGCTTTTTGCTCATTCTTGGAAATCCACATCCATGCAGGCATCTCTAAATATGGAGTAATATTCTGCAGGATGGAGTATGGAGTATCATGAGTGGGAATTGGTTTGGGAGCAACTTGAGAAACAGCCTTTCTCTTCTAAACAATCTTTTTCTTACCTTTAGTATTATCAGAATCATCAGAATCATCATCATTATCTTCAACATCAGAAGATCCCTGAGGATTGTCATACAAGGCATTAATGTCCTTCAGAATGTCTTTAGGTATTTGTTTCTCAACCTGAGAAGCCACTGAAGGTTCTGAAACTTCTGGAACAACTGTTTCAGCAACTTTTTCAGAAATTAACATATTCTCTTCTTCAATTTCAGTCATAAAGATTTCACCAGCCAATAGGAAGGTCAATATGGTGGTCTTCTGCCACTCCTCAGTTAGCGTGGCCGTCAAGACTCTCTTTATCGTAGAGAGCCAATCCTCAGCTTGAGTTGGCGTTCCAATCCCGTCGAATATCGGAGGATTAAAGACCATTACATGCTTGAGCTGCTTCTCTGTAGCCCTCCTTGGTGCTACTTGATCAACTGCCACGCATTCTACCACTCTTGGCTCTGCCACCCTAATCGGTTCTTACTTATTAACAGGTGGTGTGTGGTGTATTTTCCCTACCGGTTGGGCATTTATCATAGCAAAGACTGCTTCAGCCACCAATCTGATGGTTTCTGCTGAAGGAGGTGTTGTAGGCACGTCATTCGGTGCACTACTTTCAACCAATCGCGGACGTTCTAATTGCCCAGCACCGCTCCTAGCTGCCTATAATAGTATAAACCCTTGATTAGGAGACAAACCAATTTCTAAAAGCAATCATTGGAACACTCAGGTTCCTCAAAATAAGTGTATTTTTCATTCCTAGGTGGACATTCTTGGGTTCTTTTATGTTATAACGATGACGCACATACATGTGCTCACCACCCCTTAAAAGAATTCTCCCACGAATTCAAATAAAGAAGGCCCACACCTGGGCTCTAATACCAATTTGTAACACCCTCATCTGTCGAATGACATATAACAGATGGTCCAGCTGGAACTCGATGCCATATACCACGGACAGTCAGAAGGGTTATATAAGAATATCAAAATCCAACTACAACTACTTGCCCTATTATAAAGCATTCTAGCGGAAGCTTTTAAACAGTTGGAAAGAACCCATATTGAATAACAACTATCATGAATGTCCACATACTACCATTGGAATGAAATAATAAATACACTGAAAGTAATTGGCCTTATGGCCTTACAAGAGTTTACTTAACAAATTAGTGTTTTACATACATCGGCTCGCAGGCCGGCCACACATAACAAAAATAAAAACAACAACTCGCTTTGGCCTTCATGGGACAGCTCAGCAACATGGGCTTCTACCCGCTATTTGGTACTTGGCTCCGCAGTACCTGCAAGCAACATTCCACCGCACGGTGGCAAACAAAGTAATGGTCAGCTAAAGCCGACCAAATTATAACGACCCCGCCCCGTACTCGGGACGGCGGTGCTCCTTCCCTCCATTTCATTAGTCCAGCTAAATAATAAAGTACAAACATACTTCGCCACAGGTGTAGGCTCACACGGCCAAACACCCCGTGCACTCAGGGCACATTATTGTGTGGCTTCACCACCATCCCCGAGATGGCAACATAGTGAGCAGTTTTAGTCTTTCTGACCACTATCTAAGAGTACTGACTATGCCAATGGCCAGTCCCTCTATGGGTCTCTAGCATCGAACCACATAGCCAAGGTCTGATTCCACTTGCCCGTTGCTCACTCCGCGTAGTCACCTTAAGACGTACTCACAGGACAAGCTTCTCTCAGATCCCAAAACATTTCCAAACAATCACATAACCTAGTTATGTTCAAGGCTGGCTCCCCGACCCCCAATTTAGCAGAACTACATTTTCGCTCAGTTTTTCGGGTGCGTCTTGGGGTTAATCCTCAAGGATACCTTCTGCAATCTATTGTGTAGAAACTCGAAAATACAGAGCACGGAGTCTTCTCCAGCAACCCATACAATATACAACATCATCGATCCAGACCAACACGTCCGGGTAGGCTTCACACACAATGCCTATGTTCGTACTTCGATTCCGAACACTATATGCAACACAAGGGGGACTATTCCCATTAACCCCAAGGAACACCGCACACTCACCGCACACTCGCGGGAGCAGGTTTCCCTACGCAAAAGAAGGAGAGCTTCACATGCTCAAGTAGAGAATCGTTACCCTTGTAGTTCTCTTTTGCGCGATGGGAATCTATCCGGATGAAAAGCTTCGCAAGGGAATTTCCTCCTCGGATCCGGTCTCGGTACTCAATTCGGTGCTCCGATGCTCCGCCGGCGGCCGGAATCCTCCTCTTCCTTCCTCCTTGCTTCCTCTCTCTCTAACTCCTTAGAAAGAGAAGGCTTGAGAGAAAATGAGGAATTAGTCCTCCATTCCCGGCCTTAACAGAGCAGGAACACATCTGGGTTGTCATATCTTATTTAAAGAAAACAAACGGCTCAGATCCGCCCAAAATTCCTCAATCCTGGGCCGAACACGGCCTTGCAGATGGCCGTGTCCCTGGTTGTGTGCCCCGGTCCAGGCACGATCGTCGAGCACAATAAAGGACACGGGTCAAGACACGCCCGTATCTCAACCTGACACGCCCGTGTCGTATCCTGACACGCTCGTGTCCTAAGGGTGTGTCACAGATAACTGCCATACCAAGAGACACATCTCTTGGGAACACGGGTGGTGACACGGGTATGCACACGCCCGTGTCATGCTTGACACGCCCATATCACGCTGCCGTGTTTCCTGTCGTGCTCTTTTTGTGGACATAGCCAGCCAACACAGAGAAAGACACGACCTTGGACATGCCCGTTTCATAGGCCATGTACCCCTATTAAGACACCAAAAATTCCTTAGGATGCGACCGGTTCGATTACAATTTTCGGTGTGTTACACCTTTTGTGTATTATGGTATAACATTCATGAGTTTTTATAAGTGGACATTCCTGTGATACTTGTTCAAAAAGTTAACACTTGAAGCTTACGCTAGAATGCTCTGAGTTAGGATTCGTAACAGTATTTTTGATATTAACCTATAATTGCACTACCTATTTGTGGAATATAGCGAGGGGCCCCGGCTAGACCCTCTTTTATATTTCATGTGACGGATGGAAGTGTTACAATTTGGTATCAGCATGTCTCGATCTTCATTCTGAGAATTCGTGGTCGAATTCTTTTAAGGGATGGCGAGCAAGTGTATGTGCTTACCGTTATAAAAAACGAACTTGAGAATGTCAACTTAAAAATGAAAATACACATGTTTGAGGGACTTGAGCGTTCCTATAATTGCTTTTGGAAATATTCTTAGTTGCTTAATTGTGTGTTCCACAATGTATGGGACTAGAAGTGGTGCGGGGCAGCAAGAACCCCAGCGCTCGGTGGAGAGTAGTGCACCAAATGAGGTGCCAACACCTCCTCCTTCTGAGGAAACTAAACAGTTATTTTTTGAAGCCGTGTTCGCATTAATCAATGTGCAACCAGGAGGTCAGAGACAACCTCCTACCCCTGTGGTGGTCCAGGAACTGGTTGGCATAGTTGAGCATGTAGCGGTGAGACAAGTGGACATTAAGCCACTGGACGCAAGGCGAGCGATGTAGAAGTAATTGAAACACGTTATGAGTTTCAATCCTCCTGTGTTTGCGGGTACAGGAACCCCCTACACAAGCGGAAGATTGGCTCTCAAGAATAATGGGAGTCCTGACGGCAACTGAAATGGAGGAGTGACAAAAAGTCACTATGGCTACCTTCTTGTTAGATAGTGAGGCGAGGCTACAGTGTGATGAACTAGAGCTGCACAAGTTTGCTGGTCGGCTGTTGATCGAGATCTCAATGGAGGAGTTCTCGAGATGTTTTCAGGCAAGATATTTACCATCAACACAGTAGATTGCGATGAAGAACCAATTTCAAAGGCTAACTCTAGGCGAGAGGTCTATGGATGACTACTTGCACAAGTTTATGATATTGGGAACGTATGCAGGCTTTATGTTTGCAGACGAGGAACGAAAAATAAATCGGTTCTATGAATGGTTGAGGGATGACCCGTGGTTGCTTCTCTCAGGACCAATGATGCAAGGGTTTCTGACCTTGGTCAATACGGCCTATTCCCTCGAATTGGATATGAAGAGTGTTCAACATAAGAATGACTTTGTAGTGAAGAAGCCAGAGTTTAAAGTACCTAGTTCTTCAAATTCTATGTATCGACGGTGGAATAAGAAACAAAGAACTTCTGAACAGACTCCTTCTTCTCTTATGACTGGAGCAGCATCTCAAAAAGGTCCACTGATTTGTTACACATGTGGTAAGCCAAGTCCTATGTGCCGCAAGTGTCGGAGTGGCCTGCCGAAAGTGGAGAAAAAGATGGGAGCGTCTTATGCTGAAATGGGAAAGGCAGTTGTGGAGTCGACTGCATCCCAAGCGCAACCCAAGTATATAGTCGTGGCCCACATGTGGCCATAAAAAAGTGACATCGTAGCAGGTATGAGTTAAGATGCAGTTTTTACTATTTTACGTACTTAGTACCTTGTGCGTTGCTTGTGTATGATTTGTTTGAGTCGATACAAGAGCTTATCATTCCTCTCTGTCTGAGGACTTTGTAGGGAGTATAGGAGTTCCTTCATTTATGCCGACAGGTCGAGTGAATGTGTTGCTACCTGATAGGTGCTTGATGCATGCAGATCGAGCCTGCTGTGTTGAGGTGCAGATTAGAAGTCTTGACTTTGGTTTGGAAGCATCCGTGCTACCGATATCGAAGTTTGATGTAATCATTGGTATGGACTGACTCTCGGAGCAGCATGCCTATATAGAATGCAACCCTAAGGAAGTCATATTGGGATATAATATTGAATGAGAGACTAAGATCGCTGGTATGTGAGGATCGAGCAAGATATTTGAAAGTCTTTTATTTCAAGGATAGCTAAATCACCTAGACGGGGGGGGGGGGGGGGGGGGTGAACAGGTTTCTTAGTCTATAGTGACTTATCTTTTTTTTTCTTTTCTTTAGGAGCTTTATTAGTTGGTTGGATTTTGCTTTCAAGATGTATAACCTGCAACACAACAAACACACAAAGCACACACAAGATTTATAGTGGTTCCCCTACCAAGGGTACATCCACTTTCCCTCGCACCTATCCAACTATCTTGTTGGACTATGCACTTCTCCAAAACTCTGCTGCAAATATCTTACTCCTCAGATCCCTTAGGATCTCTCAGTCTTCTCCAAGACTTATAACTCAGCCACAAGGTCCTATAACTCAGTGATCAGCAGACCACCTACCTCAGGCCAAAGGCCCTACACTCAGGATGGGAGGATAGCCCTACCTTAGATCCACTAGGGATACTACCTCAGAGAGAATGGCTCTCCTATAATCTCAGGCACAAAGGCCCTACCTTAGATATACAACCAGATCCTACCTCAGGCACAATTGCCCTATAGCTCAGTGAGATTGACTCACCTACCATATACTTGAAACCAAGTCCTTCAGCTCAGATTCTAAATAGAATCCTACATTAGAGCAAATTTGCACCTACCACTCAGATCCAAAAGGATCCTACAAGATGGAAGTGGATTGTGTGGTTGATCTTGACATAAGAGTTGTTTCTCTGTGCCAAGGTTCTGGACAGAGATAAACTCAGCCCCACTATAACTCCAGCAAAATATTTCCTGAGTCTACTTTTACCTGAACTGAGATATACTCAGTCCTAGCTTCTTCTTCACGGCACCAGGGATTTTTCCTGCTGGGATTGAGAAGTAACTGCAACAAAACTTGTTGCTACCTGAGCTAAGAGAATCCCAGCTCAACTTCTTCTTAGCTACAAGGATGTAGATTTGACTTATGCTGGAAGCAGCTTGCAGACAATCGTTCTGCTTCTTCTTTCTTTCCTTGGCTGAGGAGATTCAGCCTTAACTTCTTTTTCACAGCCTCCAGTAAATATTCTTTAGAGTTGTACAGCTGGA
Source organism: Platanthera guangdongensis (assembly GCA_039583875.1). Taxonomy (NCBI): domain Eukaryota; kingdom Viridiplantae; phylum Streptophyta; class Magnoliopsida; order Asparagales; family Orchidaceae; genus Platanthera; species Platanthera guangdongensis. The sequence goes on along the minus strand of CM077150.1, from coordinate 165,173,997 downwards.
TCTGTGAATAACTTGCTGGTGCAGATGGAAAATGGCACCAGCTATCCTACTTTCTTCCTTTAGAGATTTGCTCTAATCCTGGTGTTGTCGATCAAGAAGACAATCAAGTAACTTGCTAAGTCTTCAGACTTGTTATCTTGATCTTCCTATTCTTCAATCACAACAATAATTGCGATTAAGAAGAACAATACCAAAGGCAACTTTTTCTGTAAAAAGGCTTCTCCTTTTATTGATTGTAACCCAATGACTCTTTTAGCAGTGGGTCCCACAACATTAATGTCCAGCTGCAACCTTGCTTTAAACCCAACTATCGTACAGTAGCTATGCGGTTCCTTTTGTCATGTACTGTAGCCTTCCTGCTAGTAGTTTGAATAATATTGACTAGTTGACTTGCTGACGTCATCGCCTATGAACTTAGCCAAAATCAAGCATCTGTAGAATAGGCGTTGAGTGAATGAGCTTCACTCAACGCCATGTCACTTAGATAGAATTTTGTCTTTCTAGGCATTGATAATGTTGAGTGAGCAAGCCTCACTCAATGCATTTTGCCTTACCTCATTCTTCTGCCTTTTCTGCATGCTTGGCGTTGAGAGCATTGAGTGAGCACAACTCATTCAACGCCTTGTGCATTACCCATGTTATCTGTATTATTATATGCTTTGAGAACTTTGAGTTAGCACTCCTTACTCAACGCTTTCTTCCTTAACCAATTTCTTACTTCTTTAGCATCTTAAGAGTTGAGAGCTTTGATTGAGCATGCCTAACTCAATATTTTTTGCTTTAGCCAGATTTTTTGAATCATGCCGTTGAGAGCGTTGAGTGAGCATGTCTCACTCAACGCTTTCTGCCTTAGCCAAATTTTTCTGCTAATTGGCGTTGAGTGAGTGAACACCACTCAATGCCAATCTACTTAACATATTTTATTCTGTTTATCTGGCATTGAGTGAGTAAGCTACACTCAACGCATTTTGACTTAGCCAAATATCAGCACAAAATTTTATGTAACTTTGACATATAAGGAAATACTCAATGAGTATAGAGTATGGCGTTGAGTGAGTGATGTTCACTCAACGCTTGTGGACTTAGACACTTTTTTGCTCATTTCTTCTTAGGATTTTAATGCATTAGCCTGTCTCACAACCTTTGGTTGTATGACATTAAGTGAGTTGACATCACTCAAAGCCTGTGGAATTATCCACTTTCTCAACTTGCCACTACTTTTTTTGCATGTATAGGCTCCACTTAGCGCTATAAGTCATCTGGCGTTGAGTGAATGACCTTCACTCAATGCCTGTGGACTTAGACAATTTTCTATCTATCCACATCTTAGGTAAGTGTTTACCTAACCTAGCCACTTAGGCTACCTATCCCATCATTGTTGCTAGGACATACCTGCAATCACTAAACTTGAGCACAAGTTAGATCACCACATGTGTATACATTGTTTTCTAGGCCTTCTTCAAATCCAGGACATTAGGATCAATGGACCCAACAATCTCCCCTTATTTGAGTAAGTCAAAACCTATGACAATGTATACACTAACACAATTATGTAGTATAAAAAATAACCAATAAACTTCATCAGATAAAAATAATTATCATCAACAAAATGATTTTCACTTATCTTTTAATGAATAACTGTTCTTGTGCATTAGACAAAAAAACACACATTCATTAAGCCCCTTAAGCAGAACCTGAAACTTTTCAATTTCCAGGTTCCCTTATCACAATCCCACTACCCTTTACCTTCTTGACTGCTTTCTCTTCAGCAACTGCCTTCTTCTTTCCTTTTCTATCTTTCTCTTTTGCTTTAGCTACTTCAGCTTCATCTTTATCTTTCTACCTCTAAAAGTAGCTGAAGAGCTTGGGGAAGTACTTGGAGGGTTCAACTACACCAGGAAGCAAAGTGTTATCATTCTTGTTCTTCTAATAAATTCTCCTTTCAATGTCCCACTTTTACAGCTTAATCAATTCCATTTTGCTGTACCACTTTCCTCTGTCTGACCTCTTATTTTTGACCTGATCCCAGGCATGCAGAATGATGGATCTGGACTCAGGGCTCCACTGTTCGAAATCAGGCCTCTTTTTCATTTCTTCTCTATATTTCCTCTTTCTTAGCCTGATTTCCTCCTCAGTTTCAGCAGTAGTCATCTCTTCTGTATTTAATGTCTGGTCTATAGTGGGGCTGAAGGAAGGAATCTCAGCAGCAGTAGACTACTCTCCCCACTGATCACCAGCTGATACTAAGAATCGCAAAGGAGGAGAAGGGGGGTTAAAGAAAAGGGAAAGTGGATTGTTGAAGTTGATGATATTCTCAGATTCTATATCCGATAAAAGGCAAGTGTACCTTATTGTTTATAGTATAGGATACTAAAGATTAATATCAAGGTCGTATTATCCCTGGGGCGTGATGATTACTTCTACTTTGAGGAGATCGCTATTATTTTTTCAAAATGATTTTTCAATTAATTTACTAAACAAAAAACAGGAACTAAATTTCTAAGCTAAAAAGAAAACAAAATTACTTGTAGAAATAAAGGGTTAGAGTTAAAGATAATAGGGGAGTACTCAATCTTCAATCACTTTGAAATTGAAATAACAACTAATTCTAAATAAAGTAAAATACCTTGACTGTGGAGGTTTCGAAAGCATGAACACGCTTCTCTCGAAGACATTCCCACCTGAGTTTAGGAAAGTCCGACTGAACTCGCGTCCAAATCGGATGCCTAAAGCTAGCTTTACGCTATGAACCCCGCTATTGGATTTCACTCCAATCCAGGAGATTTAATGTCTGCCTCTCTCGAGGGATGCATGCAACTCTCTTTACTCTTTGGGTGATCGATTCAATCTACAAGCCTCTCGGGTAACTAAAATGGAAAACCCACATGGAAACTATATACCGGCAATATAGTCCCACTAAATAAAAATTAAGAGTAAATCAAAGGTAATTACTTTAAGAAGAAGAAGAAGGCTAAAACATCATAACTTGATCAACTCATTCTCAGATCATCGCGATCGATTACAAATGAGGATTAGTTAATCATGGTAATAGGGAAAGAGAGGGGTAAATAATAAAGGTGCATGAAAAGTAAAGAGAGAGAAAGAGAAAGCAAACTAAAATTTCATTAAGCACAAAAAGGGATTACAACTAGTAATGAACATTACAAGTGCATGAAAAAGAGAGCTACTACTGATATTACACGAATGAAAAGAGTTTACAAGTAATGAAACTAGATTGCATGAAGAATAAAATTAGGGATGGAGAGAGAGAGAGAGAAAACATGAAAATGAAAACACAAAAGCTAAGATTAGAACTAGCAGCACCTCCCCTCTCCCCAAAACTTCATGCTGGACACATGGGGGGGGGGTCTGAATTTATAAAATTTCTTGTTGGTTAGTCACGCCCCCCTCCCTTGTCATGTCCGGGTAGGGCGTGTTAGGGGGCGTGACATGAACGGGAAAACATCGGGAACTGAATTATGATGGGAATCATCATTTCTTTTGTTCGTCGGTGGACACGCCCAAGGTCACGCCCGTGTAGGGAGGGCGTGTAAGGCACGTCAAGCTTCAATTATCGGTCAGAAATCAATCAAACGCCGAAAATCGCGGAACACGGCCGTGGACACACCCGTGTAGGGTTGGTGTGTCAGTAATGTTGACGTGCACGACGGGAAATCTTTAAATGAGGCAGCAAGTTTCGGGATTTGGGTCCTGGGCAGCAAGCATCCTCGGAATCGGGTGTGTAAGGTCATTTTTGCTAAAATTTGAGAAAACCATCAAAAAGAAAAGAAAACATTAGTGGCAACAAAATATAGAAAATGAGTTCAATACATAAGCTTACAACATATGATTTGTACATAAAAAAACTAAAAATACCCGAATAGTTTAGACTACAAAATGTACTATCAAATTCCACCAAGCTTAAGCTTTGCTTGTCCTCAAGCAATATTATAAAACTAGCTAACATAAAAGATTTCCTTTTTATCAAAAATAAAAAATTTTCTTTCAGAATTCAAAGATAAACAAGAAGCCTTTAAAAACCACAGTGTACCAAAAAAAGAGTTTCAAAAATTTTAATCAAAAATAAAATATTTTTCTTTCTTTTTTTCATTTTCTTTTCTTTCCTTTTTATATTTTTCTTTCTTTTTTTTCAAAACAAAATAAAGCCCATAAAAAATTTTCTTTTCATTTTGAAATTGGCCAAACAAAAGTAAACACATATTTTGAGCAAACGTTTCTCAAAATGTTCTCCAATCATATCACAAAAACAACCCTATCATAATCATGAATATTTTAATGAAACTCAAAATTAGTATTACTAGATAGGTTGGAAATTTTTGATTTCGTGAAAATGATAAGATAAGTGGAGCTAATAATTGAAATAGGAAAAAGGCACAAAAGCGGCAAACTAGGGATAAAAAATTTTAGGTTGGCATGAAGGCTCAAACGAAAACAAAAACAGCCTAAATCATTTTCATGTTTCTAAATTTATCTAAAGCATAAGCCTTGAAAAATTTCAAAAAGAAAATTCTAGATAATAAATGCAGACTAATGGAATTATCTTGAAAATAGAAATAATAGGTGACTTGGATCGTTCACATCTACTACGTTAATCAAAAGTTGACATTACAAAATTTATCCAAAAAAACAAAAAAGAAAAATAGTGGATGAAAGATTTTTAAGAAAGTAAAGGAAATAAAGAACGAAAAACCAAAATAGAAGTGCGAGTTTTAGAAAAACGATTCACGTTGACATGCTACCATAAATAGCTAAGTTATTTATATGGAATTTTGAGAAAAACAAAACAAAAGCAAGTGGTACTATTAAAATATCAAAATTTGTTTAAATTATTAAAGTAAAAACAAATAGTATATAAATATATATATATATATATATATAAAATATATTGAAACATTTTTTATTTTTTTGGATTCTTAAGATATTCTCTTATTTTGGATATTTAAGATATTCTCTTTTTTTTATTTTAAAGATATTCTCTTTTTTTAAAGATATTCTCTCTTTTTTTAAGATATTCTCTTTTTTTCAAGGAAACAAAATAAAGAAAAGAGAATGAGGAAATCCTCCCCAAGCTTAAAATGGTCATTGTCCTCAATGGAGAAAAGGGGGGAAAAAGAGAGCGAAATCAAAATAGAAATGAAATTATAGAAATGAGAAGAAACAATGCAATGAAAAGGAAAAGATGCTTCTCTAGCGCTTGATGCCTAGACGTTGAAAAATGCGTCCCGGCTAACTAAAATTGAAAACCCATATGGAAACTATATACCGACAATATAGTCCCACTAAATAAAAACCAAGAGTAAATCAAAGGTAATTACTTTAAGAAGAAGAAGAAGGCTGAAACATCATAACATGATCAAGTCATTCTCAGATCATTGCGATCGAGTACAAATGAGGATTAGTCCATCATGGTAATAGGGAAAGAGAGGGGTAAATAATAAAGCTGCATGAGAAGTAAAGAGAGTGAAATAGAGAAAGAGAAAGCTAACTAAAATTTCATTAAGCCCAAAAAGGGATTACAACTAGTAATGAATATTACAAGTGCATGAAAAAGAGAGCTACTATTGATATTACACTAATGAAAAGAGTTTACAAGAAATGAAACTAGATTGAATGAATAATAAAACTAGGGGTGGAGAGAGAGAGATAAAACATGAAAATGAAAACACAAAAGCTTTGATTAGAACTAGAAGCACCTTCCCTTTCCCCAAAACTCCATGCTGAACACAAGGGGGGTCTGAATTTATAGAATTTCTTGCGGGTTGGTCACGCCCCCCTGTCACGCCCGGGTATGGTGTGTTTGGGGGCGTGACATGTACGAGAAAACATCGGGAGCTGAATTCTGACGAAAATCTTCATTTCTTTTGTACGTCGGTGGACATGCCCAGGGTCACGCTCGTATAGGAGGGCGTGTAAGGCATGTCTAGCTTTAATCGTCAGTCGAAAATCCATCAAACGCTGGAAATCACGGAAAATGCCTGTGGACATGCCCGTGTAGGGTGGGCATGTCAGTACTATTGACGTGTGCGACAGGAAATCTTTAAATGCCACAACAGGTTTCAGGAAGAGGGAGAAACGCCCCGAGACACGCCCGGTGACCTGCCCATGGAGGGCATGTCAGGAGGGCGTGTCAGGGGGCTTTCCTGGGATTTGCGTCCTGGGCAACAAGCATCCTCGGGATCGGGTTACACGGCCTGTGACACGCCCAGGGAGGGCGTGTAAGGGGGGCGTGTAAGGTCATTTTTGCCGAAATTTGAGAAAACCTACAAAAAGAGAGGAAAACATTAGTGCTAATAAAATATACAAAAGTAGGTCCATACATAAGCTTACAACACATGATTTGTACATAAAAAAAACTAAAAATACCCTAATAGTTTAGACTACAAAATGTACTATCACCAACACTATCATCTTCCTCTATGTACTGTCCATACCACTGATTATCTTGCTGAGCAGACATTCTGTGCAAGGCACCATGTACTTGAGTAGCCATCATTGGGATGTTATCATACCACACTAGCTTTATTACCAATGAGCCTCTTAATATATTGGTGGCTCAGACCATATTTTCTGTGTTAGTCCTTATAGCTTCACTTTTCCCCTTTTGACTTCTTTAACTATTTGAATGGTCTGAGAGGTGCTTGCCTTTCTTCTTTCTATTTCTAGGTATTTAACTCCAGCAATAACATGATTCTTGACTTCCAACATATGGTCATCAAGTACCTTAGTACAGGCGTCCATGTTGGTAAAGATTGTTGTGTTCTGTTGAGCCCTCAGAACTTTATCATTATTATGAATGGTCAGCAAGTTTTGAGCATGAATTTTTTGATTGTCTATGACAGTGATAATATTCTGGCTTGCCACATCTAGTTTTTCAATGGTGTAGTCCACAGCCAGTGCTGCCCTAGTGAAAAACTTTATAATTTCACCCTTCAACAGGTTTACTTCAAATCTGATCAATTTGATTTCTGTGGCTAGATCAATTTTGATATTTCTATGCGCATCATCCACAAAATTTTCTAATGCCCTCCTCTATTCATCCAGCATACTTTTCTATTTGGAAAGGAATATAGGTGGAATCTAGTCTGTTTGAGCAGAGGTGCCTTCAATCTGCGGTTCTACAGGTTGTCTGACCTCTTTCTTCTCACTAGAGTTAGTCTTATTTTCATCAGTCTCTTCTTCTGGAGCATCTGTCTCTTTTTCTAACATTAAGAAATCAATGTTGTGAACTTCTATCTGAGCAGGGAGTTTTGATTGATTCTCCCACTCAACCTTGTCGTGCCTTCATTAGCGTTCAATATAGCAGCAACAGCAGCATTTGTATCACTTGCAGTAGTCTGAACTACTTTTGGAGGGACCTGTAGCTGCACTCCCACAATTAATGCATCCTGCATTATCTCTTATGTGAGTTTCTCCCCCTCAACTTGTGCATTCTTTTTCTCAGCAAATGCAACATCCATAACTTGAGCCAGGAGTTGCTCACCTTCAGACAATGCAATCTCCATTTTAGAAGTCAAATTGATCTCCCCCTCATAATGAGGCCTGGGAACATCAGCATCTTTAGTATTTTACAGGTGACAACCTGCATCATTAGACCTGAAATCCTCTCCTTCCATCATATCTAAAATCTTGGTAACAATTGTTTCCAACTTGCTCAGTAACTTCAGCTGAAGGCAAGACATCATTCTGGTCAGGTGTTTCTTCGCCTGAGCACCACTCAACTGATTTCTTACAGCATGATCAGAGTAAACTGATACTTATACACTTATGTCCTTCCTTATCTCTTCATCAGACCCTGTTGGACTTGAATCTTGAGGCTCTCCCTCATTTTCAGCAGAACTGCTCGAGTTGCTTAGCTTTGGAGCTGCAACCTTCTTTCCTTTCTTCTCTGCAGCCGACGGTCCATGAGGCTGAAGAACTCTTTTACATTGACCTAGCATCTTAATGTCCTTTTTCCTCATATGATGAATTGTTGCACCAAGCTTCACGTTCAGGATTTTTGGGACTGTCTGTCATAGAAATAGGGATATAATTCTACCTAAGTTTGGTTCAGCATTGCATTCCACTATCCTGTCAAATAGAATTCTCCCCCAGTCGGTCTTCTTTGAAAAGATAATTCTTGCGATTATCTCGAACATATTCTTTGATAATTTATTGTGGGAGCTGGTTTTGCAGATCAAGGCTTTTCCAACGATATCAGCCAAAAACATACCCCTTAGGTTGAGTTCTTTCCTTAGGATTGAGCCAGTGGAGTGCTTGGACAATCCACACCATTTCCTTGCAGTATTAATATCATCCTGCACCAGTTCATCTTCGTCATCATTCAAAAAGATCTTTGGCAACTACAGTGCTTTGATAAGCCTTCTAGGGGTAATCTTGATCTTCTTCCCAATTACTATAGTCTAAACCATGACTGCCAATGCATCTGCCCTGATATTTGCAAACAATTCTATCACTTCCCTCTTCTACAGCAAACAGGGTTCCGTAAAGGCGAAGGCTCGGTCAGATTCATGCAGAAGATGAAGCACATGCTGAACCTCTTCAGGAGCATCAATGAATCCATTATGAACAACCTCTGCACCCTCAAAGATAAAATCCTGACCTTTGGGCGCCATTTTGCTTGCGAATTTCAGATACCTAGCGAGAATGGCATTCCATCGATTCAGCGAATGCGGGCGGGAAAGGGCAAGGAACAGTGACTTTGCTTTATGCACAAGCTCTACTATATATAGTTATTTCATAAGAGAAAGCGAAAAGTCACTTACCTGATTTGGTGATCAAATTTTGATCAACGGTCAGGATTTAGTCCTTTTACTTAGCCGCAAGCCGACTTCTCGGCAGATATTGTTGAGTGACTTCATTTTGCTCAACCTTTGTATTCTTGGTCTTAATTGATTGACCATTTCTTTAACAATTTAGTTTCCACTAGCTCCATTAGTGTTACAAGATTGCTCTATCCTGCAGGGATTAGGTTGACCTGCAATGCACATGTAATATGTGTCCTAGTGGAGTGCAACAAAATTCAACATGCATATGTCATTTTTGAGGATGTTGAGTATAGTTGCATCTAGTGGCTTAGTGAGCATGAGAGCCACTAACTTATTTATTGAGACAAGTTTTTAGATAATTGTCTTATTACTTCACAGATTTTAATTTCAGCTACCTTTTTCTCTAAAATGCATAGTTTTAGCAATTTTGTAAACATTTAGTAGAATTAGGAGCTAGGTGAATTCTACTTATCTCTGTCTGGTAGACTAGGAGCAGATGCTGGATTCATAATCTCTCAGCACACCAGCTTTCTTGCTCCTGAATTTTAGCCATTGATGTGCATCTGGCTTTCTTTTACTAGCTCCCCCTCAACAGTTGCACATGTCTTTGACATCTTGTGCATGATGATCAGTTCATCCATTCCTTATACCAAGACCTAGGTCTGGTATATCTCAGTTCAAGGTCCATAAATGGACATGGACACTTGGACTGTCCTGCAAAAAAGAGTTTACATTACCTTAGGAACCCAATATGACTTAGGCCCTAGGTTCCTATTAGCTTCAAGATGTATAAGTCCACCTACAGGAGTCATGTCAGGAAGATACTTCCTTGCCTTTAGCACATAGGGGTTCTTCCAACAGTTTATGAAAAATTGGCCCACTTTGCCATAGCTCTAACATTCATGGATGTTATACCTCCTCTTCTGAACACTGTTGGAGGAGTACAAGCCACTATAAGCTGCATGTTTAGTGTGAAGAACTGAGGCCTTCTTCTTATTTCTTTCAGTAAGAGCTTGACCAAAAGTGAGTCTGCCAGTAGAAGCACTTGGCTTGCTCTAAACTCCACTAGCAACAGCCTTCCTTGTTGTTGGCATGTTCTTAATGGATTCAGAGGCAGCTAAGTCAGGATTACTGACAGATTTACCTTTGGTTTGAGTTCTTGCTGGAAGAACCTTAGAATAGGCCATTGCCACATCCTTGAATGAGGGGGTTGGGGCACTAAATACAAAAGGTCCAGGATGGGCCTTTTGGACTTTTACATGGGGAGCCTTCTGTGCACTCAATCCCATGACCTCTCTTCTTCCATTGTAAGGTACATTTGTAATCTTATAAGAAAGATTCCCACACCTCCAGTGACCATACTTACAGTCTTGGTCATACCTATTGGATGGGAGAATTACCATATGAGAGGTTGACCGATCTATGACAGGAGCTTGGCCTCTCCACTGAGAATGGATAACTTTAAAAATGCACTCAGATTCATATTTTCTCTTGATAACATCAATCTTAGAGAAATTATCCACAATCCTCTTCTCCCTTTCAAGTTTCTCTTCAAGATCATTAATAATAGAGTCCTTATATTTGATGGACTCAACATGGATATCTACCATTGTCTTCAGATGTGCTAATTCCCTCACTTTTAGATATAGCAAAGATGAAGTCTTATCTTACCGGGAAGCAGCCAGCTATAGGGAAGCAATATCCTCTGCTTGTTTCTTAACAAGCATCTTGCTTTCTTTGAAAGCCTTCAGAAGTACACCATGATTATCAATCAGTTGATTGATATCATCTTCTGAAAGAGGACTCTCATCATCACTTAATGAGGATGCATCAGAGCCTGTACAGGATTCATGTCCTAACTCTGAGAATGAGCTAGATGCGGAATATACCTCATTTTGTCTAGGCTGATCATGGCAGGATTCATCTTTAGATGTAGCTGTCATCCCATGGTATCTACAGTTATCTCTCTCAGCTTCATCCACCTCTGAATCACTGTCTGAATGTGAAAGAGGGTCCCTGATCAATGCTCTTGTATCTGGATAGATTTGTCTTCTACAAGTGATGTCAACAGCCCAATGTTATTCTTGTTCTCTCTGTAGACTTGGAGCTCCTTTGAGCTCCACACCTTATGGTTTACCCTTGAACTCATAAGTGCAAACCTTTTAGCTATACTTAGAGGTCAACTCAGACTATTAGGTCCTTTTTGAGCAACCTCCTTCTGATACCACTTGAAAGTCTTTGATTTCAAGGATAGCTAAATCACATAGAGGGGGGTGAATAGGTTTCTTAGTCCTTAGTAACTTTTCTTTTATTTTCTTTTCTTTAGGAGCTTTATTCGTTGGTTGGATTTTACTTTCAAGATATGTAACCTGCAACACAACAAACAAACAAAGCACTGATGAGTCCATTTTTATACCTATTTTTGGACTCATCTGGGCATGTTTTCCTTCTCTTGCACTTCACTTTTAGTTCGTTATCTTATATATTTCATCTTATATTTATTTCCATAGGAAGTGCACACTTAGGCCCGTGGTTGTGTATTTTTGTACTTTTAATGTTTGTACTCCCTTTTTGTGATTGCCTGGAATATCTGCAAATATCAGTGGTCTATTTGTTTTATTGGTACATGGGTCGTGTGCGTGTTCCGGGGATGTTTGGAAGCAGGAATACTGCGCACGATCATCGGATATAGTGCGCACGACCACTGGTCGTGCGCCGATGATCGTGCGCAATGTACCATTATTTCCATAATCTGCCTGGGGTAATCGCACGACCACTGGACATAGTGCGCACGACCACCGGTCATGCGCCACTAATCGTGTGCATTGATTCCTCTTTTCCTGGAGTCCTATCTTGGGTAATCGAATGACCATTGGACATAGTGCGCATGACCAGTGGTCGTGCGCCATTACTCATGCGCGTTATCCCAGTTCTTCTTCCTAATCTGCCATGCCAGTGCGCAGGATCACTGGACATAGTGCGCACGACTACTGGTCGTGCGCCCATGATCATGCGCTTTGTTATTTCGATTTTCTATAAATATGCAGGTTCCGCCCTAATTCGGGGATCGATCGACATTTCTCCGCCGTTTTTGTCTCCAAGGAAGGGTTCCGCCATTCCCCTTCATCTTCCATCGTAGGGAGGTGCTTCGGGCAAGCTTTCACCACCAAATCCAAGCCGGAGCTTCCTCTCGGCCTCCTCCTTCATCTTTGAGCTTCAAGAAGAGCTTGATATAGCTTTCTCCATCAAGCTAGGATAAGTTTTGCCATCCTCCACCGGATCGTGACACGAAGAAGACGGGACATTGGAAGGTGGTGACAGCCCTTCTCTACCCCGGACGCAGTTGAGGACCGAGCTTGGATGCGGATTGACAACCCGACAATTCCAACCGTGAATCCACAGCAAGACTTCGGATTCGGTCGATTTCACACACTTTTCTTCTCTTGTTGTTGATGGTTTAGTTGAACTATTTGTATTTGATGAAGTTTTGCTTAGTGTAATATACGTTTATGTGTAATCATGTCTATGTGATTGTATGTTTTCGTTATTTACTCGAGGTGCGCCTATTTGTCCATCCACCATCCATCCGCCCTTGCCGCACTAGCAATTGCTAGTGGTATGCGTAGCAAAGAGGTGCTCATGACCACCATTCTGCCATTCTCATCACATCATCCGCAAGCCTACTCGCCCATTCGCCTAGTGATTCGGTGCATAGTGGCCCGACTAGTCTTCCATCCCACCTGGCGAAGCATCGCATAGCGGCGTTTCATAGGAGTAGATGTTAGATTTTTACTTTTTTTCCCAAATATCAAAACCCCCATCATTACCACCGACCTTGAGGACTTCAATCCCAAGTCCTCCTCGAAATTAACTCCACCTTACTGTGTTCCTTGAGAGAGCGATACTTGGGAAAACTCGCCCATTTTATATTACTTGTGCGACAGGTTCACTGCCGTGATCTTTAGCATCAAGTTTTTGGCACCGTTGCCGGGAAACACAGTCGTGTCAGTTTTTGGAGAGGAAGATAGGAGATAGAAGCCCTTTTCCATTTGTATATTTCATGTTTCTTCTTTGCTTTAGTTTTTAGAATCTGTTTCTTGTTTTTATTTGTCCTCTTCTAGTTTTAATTTTTCTGTAGCAGGTTTTCCTATTCTTTTCTTTGTGGTGTGTAGTTAATTGTTGCTTAGAAACTTTCTGTTGGTGAATTCTTCTTGTTGCACCATGTATTCTTATATGAATATTTGTTGTCGATGGTGCGGGGATTATAGGCATCGTATTGATGAGTGCCCCACTGAAGATTGGGAGCATAATTCTCGTGGTTGTGTATGGAGCACCGTGTTCCTATGGTACTTCATAAACCTAACCTAGGTCTTATGGTTACTCCGCTTCTACGCATTCATCTTTTTCTTATTCCTCTCTGGTCCCACCTGGACCGAGGAGTAATGGAAAACGGTGTTTGTGTTGTCGTAGCACCAAGCACGTGTTGAAAGATTTCGCAGAATTTCAGCGCCGGTTGGAGGAGGATGATGAACCTGGTATCTGATTCACTCTATCACCCTCTCAAATGGCTGCCCCTTCTGATTCTGATGATATATTCGCAGCACCACCTTGTCTATGGGGGACTGTAGCGGATATACCCATCAAAATTTCTGCTGATCGGTGTGACGACATTGTGGTGCGGTTGATTTAATATTTTCGCATCGGGTCCGAAAACTTGATGCAGTTAAAAATCCAAAAATTGGTGAGAATTCCCGCGTCGCCCCGGGCGGTTTTATTTGAGAAAAAAGGTGGATGTGGTTTTTATTTAGAAAACGGGGCGCGCGGATTTGTTTTTTTGGATATAAAAAGATTAGATCGAGTTTTAACGAAAGGAGGCAAGTGCACCTATCGTGATTAGTATAGGATATTCCGGGTGCAATATCGAGATCGTATTGTTCTCGGGGTCGGTTCGATTATTTCTACTCTTCCCTAGAGAGGACTATTATTTTACCGATAATTACTTGTCAACTATTTTTTATATATAATAAAAATGACAGAAAAATGAAAGCAGAAAAAAGGTGGAGCCGATGATGAGCTTAGCGCGACCGCATCGAATATAATTTGAACTAAAATAAACTTTTAATAAAAAGAGATCCTAAATTTCAAATTAATTAAAGCAGAGACTTTGTCGTGGAGGTTCCACTAAAATGAGCACACCTAGCTATAGAGCTATCGCTCACCTGAACGCTGAGACTATTCGACCGAACGTTAGTCCGACAAAGGATTCCTGTTAACGTCTGCATTACGCTAATAACACCGTTATTGGGTGGGGAACCCAATCCGATAGAGTTTATGTGCCTCCTCTCTCGATGGTTAGTGCAGAACTCTCTTTACCAAGGGGTGATCTGTCCATATGCACGGCCTCTCAGCTAGCTACCGTATGGACTACAGAAATAGGGCCCACACATCGATATGTGGTCCTACGCGTCGTAAACCCTAAGCAAACCTTAAGTTAATTTAATTAATTAGAAAATAAGGACCTTTAATTATTTAAAGCTATTTTTTCTGTCCCAATGCTTTTCAATATTGAGGGCTAAGAACGGCTAGCCACTCATCGGAATGGGGAAGGCAGGCAGTGAAAGCAATAAATTAAGCAGTAAAAAAAGCAGGAAAGAAAGCAGTAAAGGAAAGCAGTAAAAGATAGCAGTAAATTGTAAGTCCTACTCAAACGAGTAGGACTGAAATGAAAGCAGTTAAGTGCAAGTACCGACGCAAATGCGTGGTGGGAGAAATGAAAGTGAGTCCTACTCAAATGACTAGGACAAAATAATTGCAACACACGCACGCACTCGACAGAAATTAAAACTCACGCACACACACTCTCAACATAAAGTAAAACACACGCACACAACAGAAAGTAAAAACTCACACACTCTACTGAATGAAATAAAAACAATGCGTCATTTAACTCTTAACGAGTAGGCGTAAATAAATGCACACACGTACAAAAATGAAACAAAAACTAAGTTAATGAAAAATTAAAACACCTGCATTTCTACCGCTAGAATGCAGTAGAAATGCATAAAAAGCTGAAATAAAAATTAAACGAGCAAATGGATTTGCAAATAAACACAAAAGCTAAGTGCTCAAAAAATAAAAACAAATACATTTCTATCGCTAGAATGCGGTAGAAATGAATAAAAAGAACACGAAAAAAATTAAAAGAGCAAAAAGTTTTTGAAAATAAAGAAAAAATGGAAGTGTTTGAAAAATTAAAATAACTATATTTTCATTCTTATAACTTGATAAAAAGGCTTAAAAAGTGGAAGAAAAGATAAAAGAACAAAAAGTTAAGACTAAGTAAAAAAAGAAAAACAAAACCACTTTCAAAACATTTTTATAAATTTATAAGGACGAATATGAAGAGTACGGAAAACCTAAGTTATGAAAACTATAAAAGATATGAAAGCATAAAACTACACACATACACACACACACCCGTATGAAAAAGAACGAAAACAAAACAAAAGAAAAAACAAGTAAAAATAAGATTGTTAAAGGGAGAGTTGCTTAGATCCATTCCAAAGACATATAACGGAGAAAAACTGTAATTTTTATTAATACTAAAAGATTATTACAAAGCTAAAATGAAAATAAAAGAGGGAGAGGGGGAGAAAATCCCTTACATAACATTTGGAATACATCTAGGCAGCATAACATCTTAGCAAAATGGATCCAAAAAGTTGAACATGATTACAAGCAGAAGGCTGGAATTTATAGACAAAAAATTTCACGGGACACGCCCTCTGACATGGGCGTGTGAGGGGGCGTGTCAACACTATTGAAGATTTGATCCGGCATGGTGACGACTTAGTTGACTTCGGGCTGGACACGTGTCGGTATCGCGGCAATCACGCCCCAGGTCACGGGCGTGACTATAGGCGTGTCGGGGAAGTAAATCCGGCGCGGGTTGCGTAAAAAGTCACCGACAGCATCTTGTCGGCCAGGTGGAGCAGTACACGTATCGGTCACGCCCGTGTCTCTGTCTACACGGGGCATGTCGGGTTGGTCTCGACGAATGTCGAGAGCGTTGTGTCGAGAGCCTTTGTCGAGTCTGGAAGAGAAGTCACGCCCCAGGTCACGGGCGTGATGCTGGCGTGTCGAGTTGGTTGACGATCATCGAGCTGAAAACGTCGAGCGCAAAACATCGAGGGGGAGTGACACGACATTGGTCACGGGGCGTGTCGGGTTGATACGGGCGTGACCCCGTGTAACACCCCCATCCGTCACATGGCATATAATAGAAGGTCCAGCTAGAACCCGACGACATATACCATAAAAAGTCGGAAGGGTTACATAAAAATATACAAACAATCTAATTAAGACTACTCGTCCTACACAGAGCATTCTAGCGGAAGGTTTTAAAAAGTTGAAAGAACCCAAAGCTTAAATCCATAATCATGAATGTCCACATCCACACAACAGGAATGAAAACCAAATACACTGAAGGGTATATGGCCTTATGGCCTTACAATAGTTCACTTAACAAATAGTGTCTTACATACATCGGCTCGCAGGCCGGCCACACATGACAAAATAAAAAACACCTATTCTTCAAGGCCTTCAAGGGCCAGCACACAACCTTGGCTCCATCCCGCTATTTTGCAATCAACTCCACAGTACCTGCAAGCAACATACCACCGCTTGGTAGCAAACAGGCAACGGTTAGCTAAAGCAGACCAAATTATAACAACCCCGCCCCTTACTCGGGACGGAGGTGCTCCTTCCCTGCAAATCATTAGCCCACCTAAACAATTATGTAAAAACACACTTCGCCACAGGTGTAGGCTCACACGGCCAAACACCCCGTGCATTCAGGGCACATTAACGGTGAATCCTGACACTTCAGCATCATCACCACCACCACCAAGATGGCAACCACGTGGGCATTTAGCCTTTCTAACCACTGTCTAAGGCTCCCGACTATGCCAATGGCCAGTCCCCTTTTGGGGTCTCTCGCACCGAACCAGATAGCCCAGGTTCGATTCCACTTGCCCATTTCTCACAACATGTAGTACACCTTAAGACGTATGCACGAGCCAAGCTTCTCTCGGATCCTATCATTTCCAAACAATCACATAACCCAGTTATGTTCAAGGACGGTTCCTAGACCATCAAGTTAGTAGAACAACGGTTCCACTTAGTTTTTCGGGTGCGCCTTGGAGCTAACCTCCAAGGATCCCTGCTGCAATCTACCGAATAGAAACCCGAAAACCCAAAGCACGGAGTCTTCTCCGGCAAAACATAACAAATGCAACATCACTGATCCAGACCAACATGTCCGGGTAGGCTTCACACACAATGTCTATGCCCGTACTTCGATTCCGGACTCTATATGCAACACAAGGGGGACTATTCCCGTCAACCCCAAGGAATACAACGCACTCACCGCACACTCGCGGGAGCGGGATTCCTTATGCAGAAAGGAAGAGCTTCACATGCTCAAGTGGCGTTCCTCCATGGATCCGCTCTCAGATCTCGAAACGGTGCTCCGATGCTCCGCTGGCGGCCGGAATCCTCCTTCTTCCTCCTCCTCACTCTAACACCTTGGAAAGAGAAAGCCTTGGAGAGAAATGAAGGATTAACTCCCCTATTCCCGACCTTAATAGAGCAGGAAACCATCTGGGCCGTTGGATCTTATTTAAAGAAAATGAATGGCTCAGATCCGCTCAAAAATCCCCAAACCTGGGCCGAACCTGGCGTGGCACACGGCCGTGTCCCAGGCCGTATGCCTCGATCCAGGCACGATCATCGAACACAAAGACTCACACGGGCTCAGAGACGCCCGTGTCTCACTCGACACGCCCGTGTCGGGTTCCTCGACACGCCCGTGTTCGGGGGCGTGTCATACATAACCGTCATGCCAACCGACACGACCCAACTGAACACGGGTACTGAAATGGGTAGTCACACGCCCATGTCATTCAGCCGTGTTCCTTGCCGTGTCCTTCTCGGGATGAAAACGGCCAAAACACCAGCCAGACATGGCCTTGTACGCGCCCGTGTCCTAGGCCGTGTACCCCTATACAGGCACCAAAATCCCCTTTTTATACGACCAACTCAAATACAATTTTCAGGGCGTTACAAATCTCCCCCACCTAAGAAATTTCGTCCCGAAATTAAGTAAAGGTGCACAAAAATTACAAGTAACCTGAATGAAACAACTCGAGGTATTCCTCCAACATAATTTGCTCTCGCTCCAAAGAAAGCTCCTCACGTCCGCAATTATCCCAACGTACTTTAACCATTCGGATATCCCTGTTGCGGAGTCGCCTGACTTTAACGTCTTCTATACGTATAGGCTTGACCTTTGTCGTCAACTCGTAATCAACTGACACTTGATCAATCACAACTATCTATGAAGGCTCTTGCACCGCCTTACATAACACCGATACATGAAACACATCGTGTAGCCCACTCAACTCCACCGACAGCTTCAAACTATACGCTGCTTCGCCAACACGCTCCAGGATCTCAAATGGTCCAAGGTATCTCGGACTCAGCTTCTTCAAGCGTCGAACCCGTGAGACACCCTTGAACGACTTGATTTTCAAGTACACCCAGTCACCAACATTGAACTCCACATTCCTATGTTTGGCATTATAGTACGTCGACTATCTGTCTTGAGTGATCTTCAACCGTTCATGAATTGTCCGAATCACTGAAGTGGCATCTTCCACCGCTTGATGTTTGTAAAGCTTCGACTCGCCCGTATCCAACCAAGACAACGGCGTGCGACACTTTCTCCTGTACAAGGGCTCGAAAGGCGCCATTCCAATACTCGCCTGAAAGCTGTTGTTATACGCAAACTCCACCATGTACAGGTGATCTTCCCACTGCTTTCCAAAATCTAGGACGCATATACGAAGCATGTCCTCCAACGTCCGGTTGACCCTCTCGGTTTGGCCATCCGTCTGCGGATGAAAGGCTATGCTGAACTTTAGCTTAGTACCCAACAGACTATGCACCAACCTCCAGTCATTCGACGTGAAACGTCCATCTCGATCACTAACAATACTGCGGGGCACACCATGCAACCGAACAATATTCTCCACATAGAGTTTGACCAACCTTTCCACCGGATCTTCCTTCCTGATCGGGATGAAATGCGACACTTTTGTCAACCTATCTACGACCACCCAGATGGCGTCGTTTCCCCTCTACGACCTCGGCAAACCATGCACAAAATCCATAGATATGTCGTCAAATTTCCACTCCAGGATAGGCAAGGACTTTGGGAAACCTCCGAGCTTCTGGCACTCCGCCATAACCAAAGCACAAGTTTGGCACTTGGCCACATAGAGTGTTACATCCTTCTTCAATCCTGGCCACCAAAATAATTTCTTCATGTCTCTATACATCTTCGTACTTCCCTGGTGGATTGAGTACTTGGTATGATGAGCCTCGTACATCAAGTACTCCCGAAGATTATCCGCACTAGGAATGCATAGGAGACCGCCCTTCCTTAGCAACCCATCCTCAACAGCAAATGGGGAATTTGACCAATCCAATGATTCATCCAAGATCTGCTTCATGTTGTTATCCTGAATCAAAGCCCGCCGAACCCTATCAGCTAGGTCACACTACACCTCGGTCCAAAATAGTTTCGCCTCAGTACTAGACTGCTTTTCGACGCAAGATATCTCCAAAGCCACCAACTCTCGGACCAATCTCTCATCATGTACCGACAACCAGTTGGCCTGTGCAAGAACCTTACGACTCAACGCATCTGCCACTACATTACCTTTCCCTGGCACATAATGTATATTGAAGGTGTAGTCCCCTAGGAACTCCATCCACCTCCACTGCCTCATGTTCAGATCCTTTTTGTGTAACATATACTTCAAGCTCTTATGATTGGTGTATATATCGACTTTCACACCGTACAGATAGTGCCTCAATAGCTTTAAAGCAAATATCACGGCCGCTAACTCCAAGTCATGGACCGGATAATTTCTCTCGTGAGCCATCAATTATCGTGAACCGTAGGCTATCACACTCTCATGCTGTATTAGAACACAGCCCAAACCACTGCCCGAAGCATCACTATAGATTTCGAACCCTTCGGTTCCACTTGGGGAACATAAAATAGGCGCTGTGGTCAACCGTCTCTTCAGCTCTTCAAAAGCATGTTCGCACTCCGAAGACCACACAAATTTCTGATTCTTCCTAGTCAAAGTCGTGAGTGGCAGCGCTATCCGCGAGAATTTCTCTACGAAGCATATATAGTACCCAGTAAGCCCCAGAAAGCTCCGGACCTCCACCACTATAGTCAAAGCAGGCCACTCCTGTATTGCCACTATCTTCGCCGGATCCACAGCTATCCCTTCTCCACTAACGACATGACCAAGGAACGCTATCGATGATAACCAGAACTCACACTTGGAGAACTTAGCATATAACTTGTTTCTCCTCAACGTCTCCAACACCATGTGCAGGTGATTATAGTGATCCTCTTCACACTGCAAGTACACCAGGATATCGTCGATAAATACTATCATAAAACAGTCCAGGTACTCTCTGAACGTCCTGTTCATCAGATCCATAAACACGGATGGCGCATTGGTCAAACCAAACGGCATGACCGTGAACTCGTAATGCAGAAGCCGCATACTGAATGCTGTCTTTGGGATGTCGCTCTCCCTTATCCTCAATTGGTAGTAACCGGAATTCAGATCTAACTTCGAATATACCGTTGACCCAACCAACTAATCAAATAGATCGTCAATTCTCGGGATCAAATACTTATTCTTTTTTGTAAGGTTGTTCAATTCTCGGTATCGATACAAAGCCGCAAGCTCGCATCTTTCTTCTTAACGAAAAGAACCGGTGCGCTCTAAGGCGATGAACTTGGACGCACATAACCTTGCTCCAACAACTCTTGTAGTTGCACCTTCAATTCTACCATATCTTTTGGCGCTATCCGATAGGGGGAGCGTGACACCGTTTTGGCACCCGGTACTAGCTCAATAGTAATGTCTATCCCCCCGCTGAGGAGGAGCTCCTGGGAGATCATCTCGTAACACATCAGGATACTCAGACATAACTGGGATACTATCCAGACTAGGCTTAGGCGTCGAAGTCTGCACTAGAGTGACAAACAGATCTGCACCAGTCCTAACTGCCTTGATCACCTGAAGGGCCGACATAAAAACTTTCCCTGACCCCTTCATGCCCGCAAACGTAGTCTCCCATTCAGAATTTAATCCCAACGTAACCTCCTTTCGGTTGCAATCAATGTAAGCTCGCTGCTCCGAGAGCCAGTCCATACCAAAGATTACATCGAACTCTACTAACGGTAGAACCAACGCTCACAAATCAAACTCCTGATTCCCAATCCGAACCTTGACTACACAGACCATATCCGAGCGCATTGAGCACCTATTGGGCAACAATACATCCAACTTGTCTTTTGACATCGATGGAGGGAACCCGATGCTCATCACAAATCATTCGGACAAGAAGCAATGCGAAGCTCCCGTATCAAACAAGGCTCTCACCGGACAATCAAGAATCAAAACAAATCCTAGCAACAACAAAAGTAAGCTAATAAATAAAAGAGGTAACAACTATAAAAGTTAATCTGCTATAAATTAACTCATATCTATCACCACGTCAGCTTGCTTTATGGCCTCTTGCAGACCAAGATTATAAACTCTAGGCTGGACTGGAGCATGATGGGACGTGGTTGACTCCACCGCCTTCCCTATCTCCTCATAAGTCGCTCTAGACTTCCTCTCGGACATTGAATGTCCGCTCCAACACTCACGAGCAAAATGCCCCATCTTCCCACAGTTGTAGCAAGCTCCTGAGACTCGACTTGTGGTTTCCCCTGATGCACCAGACGAAGGGGCTGAGTTCGAAGTCTTCTGCTTCTTGCTCCACCTGCGGAATCCTGACTTTGCATTTGGCACTTTGAACTCCGCCTTATTTTCTCCTGGGTCCTTCTTCTCTTGCACCCTCTTCGCAACCTTTTCCAAAGACCGGGCCGAGTTAACCAAGGCTAGGAAGCCCTGCGCCTTAAGCCCAGCAAGGAGTAACTGTAGGTCACCACGAAGACCCTCATAAAATCGGTTGGTCTTCCTCTCCTCTTCCGTAAACATAGCCCCAGCATACCGACCCATCCGTGTATTAGTTCTCCATCTCAAGCTTCTGAGTAGAGGGTACATATTTGGCTAGGAACAATCTTGAAAATTCCTCCATAGGCACATCAGCAAGCTGCCTACCCACTAAGAGATGAAACTCCAACTCATCCCACCACAGCCTCACGTCACCCAACAAAAGAAAAGTCATTATGGTGGTCTTCTGCCACTACTCAGTTAACGTGGCTATCAAAACCCTCTTTATTGAAGAGAGCCAGTCCTCAGCTTGAGCTGGCGTTCCAGTCCCGTCAAATACTGGGGGATGAAAGCCCATTACATGCTTAAGCTGTTTCTCCGTAGCTCTCCTCAGCTCTACCAGATCAACTGCTGCGCGCTTGACCACTCTCGGCTCTGCCGCCCTAACCGATTCTTGCTCCACGACAGGAGATGCGTGGTGCATTTTCCCTGCAGGTTGGGCATTAATCATCCCAAATACGACTTCAGCGACCATCCTGATGGTTTCCGCTGAAGGAGGTGTAGTAGGTATGTCTCTCGGTGCACTACTTTCAGCCTATTGTGGATGCTCTGATTGACCAGCACCGCTCCTAGCTGCCTATAGAAGCAAATACACGCGATTAGATGACAACAAAATTGCTAAAAGCAATCATTGGAACACTCAGATTCCACAAAACAAGTGTATTTTTCATTTCTAAGTGGACATTCATGGGTTCTTTTTATGTTATAATGATGACGCACACATGTGCTCACCACCCCTTAAAAGAATTCGCCCACGAATTCATTTAAGCCTGACCGTAACCAGAAGTCTGATACCAAATTGTAACACCCCCATCCGTCACATGACATTTAACAGACGGTCCAGCTGGAACCCGACGCCATATACCACAAATAGTCAGAAGGGTTACATAAGAATATCCGAACTATCTAATTAAGACTACTCGTCCTACACAGAGCATTCTAGCGGAAGGTTTTAAAAAGTTGAAAGAACCCAAAGCTTAAATCCATAATCATGAATTTCAACATCCACACAACAGGATGAAAACCAAATACACTGAAGGGTACATGGCCTTATGGCCTTACAATAGTTCACTTAACAAATAGTGTCTTACATACATCGGCTCGCAGGCCGGCCACACATGATAAAATAAAAACAACTATTCATTACGTCCTTCAAGGGCCAGCACAGCAACCTGGGCTCCAGCCCACTATTTTCCAATCGGCTCTACAGTACCTGCAAGCAACATACCACCGCATGGTGGCAAACAGGCAACGATCAGCTAAAGCTGACCAAATTATAACGACCGCCCCCCTTACTCGGGATGGCGGTGCTCCTTCCCTGCAAATCATTAGCCCCCCTAAATAAATATGTAAAAACATACTTCACTACAGGTGTAAGCTCGCACGGCCAAATACCCCGTTCACTCAGGGCACATTAACGGTGAATCCTAACACTTCAGCGTCTTCACCACCACCACTAAGATGGCAATCACGTGAGCATTTAGCCTTTCTGACCACTGTCTAAGGCTTATGACTATGCCAATGGCCTGTCCCCTTTTCGGGTCTCTCGCACCGAACCACATAGCCCAGGTCCGATTCCACTTGCCCGTTGCTCAGAACGCGTAGTATACCTTAAGACGTACGCACGAGCCAAGCTTCTATCGGATCCCGCCATTTCCAAAAAATCACATAACCCAGTTATGTTCAAGGCCGGTTCCCAGCCCGCCAAGTTAGCAGAACAAAGGTTCCACTCAGTTTTCCGGGTGCGCCTTGGAGCTATCCTCCAAGGATCCCTGCTGCAATCTTCCGCGTAGAAACCCAAAAACCCAAAGCACAAAGTCTTCTCCAGGAAAACATAACAAATGCAACATCACCGATCCAGACCAACATGTCTGGGTAGGCTTCACACACAATGCCTATGCCTGTACTTCGATTCCGGACTCTATATGCAACACAAGGAGGACTATTCCCGTCAACCCCAAGGAATATCACGCACTCACCGCACACTTGCGGGAGCGGGATTCCTTATGTAGAAAGGAAGAGCTTCACATGCTCAAGTGGAGAATCGTTACCCTTGTAGTCTGCTTTGGCGCCATGGAAAAACTATACGGATGGAAATCTTTGCAACGAACTTTCCTCCACTGATCCGCTCTCAGATCTCGAAACGGTGCTCCGATGCTCCGCTGGCGGCCAGAATCCTCCTTCTTCTTCCTCCTCTCTCTAACACCTTGGAAAGAGAAAGCCTTGGAGAGAAATGAAGGATTAACTCCCCTATTCCCGGCCTTAACAGAGCAGGAAGCCATCTGGGTCGTTGGATCTTATTTAAAGAAAACGAACGGCTCAGATCCACTCAAAAATCCCCAAACCTAGGCCGAACACGGCTAGGCACATGGCCGTGTCCCAGGCCGTGTGCCTCGATCCAGGCACGATCGTCGAACACAGAGACTCACACGGGCTCAAACACGGGCGTGTCTCACTCGACACGCCCGTGTCGGGTTCCTCGACACTCCTGTGTCTGGGGGCATGTCACACATAACCGCCACGCCAACCGACATGACCCAACTGAACACGGGTACTAACACGGGTAGTCACACGCCCGTGTCACTAACACGCCCGTGTCATTCAGCCATGTTCCTTGTCGTGTCCTTCTCGAGATGAATACAGCCAAAACACAATCCAAACACGGCCTTGGACACACCCGTGTCCTAGGCCGTGTACCCCTATACAGGCACCAAAATCCTCTTTTTACGCGACCAACTCAAATACAATTTTCGGGGTGTTACACCAATCAATTTCTTCGCAAATTTGTTAATTTCACGGGATTTGCAACGTCACGCCCTGGTCACGGGCGTGACCCAAAGTACACGGGCGTGACCCAAAGTACACGGCCGTGTACTTACTGTTTTAGCAGTTTTTTTGGATTGTTTTCCTGAAAAATAAAATAAATTAAGTTAGCAAAATATTTACAAAAATAGGAGCATTTTATTGAACAAAAATAAGTAAAAATGACGAAAATAAATGAAAACGACTAAATTAATATGCACAAAAGTAGGTATATTTATAACTCATCAGCCGTCTCTCCCTATGCATTGTTCCCCTCTTGTTGATTCACCCCCGGAGTAACCCGCACATATTTTCTCTGATGCTATTGCTCCTCCGCCTTCTTTGCAAGAATTATGTATCCCTATTTTTAGTGAGTCGGTTGATGATGTTTGGCCGGATTTTGATTCTGAGCCTGAGGATGTGCCCATGTTTGATGAGGATATAATTTTCATTCACGGAAAGTATTACGTCTTGGAACATGTAGACGTACCGAGGTGTGTTGATGAGGAGATCCTCTTTGTTGAGTGTAAAAAGTAGCGAACAAGCAAGAAAACGGATAGACTTTTGAATAATTGAAATTTTATTATCCAAAAAAGATATCATTTACAAAGGTATGACCTCCCTTATATAGAATGGAGGAGATAGGAGAGAGTATAAACAAACAATGTGGGACTAAACATGTACAGGGCTGAGCGGCTAGAAATAAAAGAGACCGAACAGGCCGCGCGATTAGATAGATGGGTTAACTGCACGGTAACTCCAGCAGGATAAGAACAAGCCGCAATGTGAGTCCGAAAGACCGCCCGGTCTCCAAGCTCCAGAGGAGACCTCCAGACCGCTCGGTCAACAAACCGCCAGACAAGACCGCAAGGCCGCCCGGTCTAATACTTCAACACTCCCCCTCAACCTGGAGCATAGATATCAATCATGCCCAGCTTGTCACAAATGTGGAAGAAGGAAGTAGAGACCGGCTTGGTGAAGATATATGCCAATTCGTTGTCAGAGGTGACAAACGGAGTACAAATCTGTTTCTTCAAAATCTCTTCCCGAATGAAGTGACGGTCAACCTCAATATGCTTTGTTCTCTCATGGAAGACCGGATTTCTGGATATGTATATAACGGCCTTGTTGTCACAGAACATAGGAAGAGGATAGTCATATACCTCGCCCAGGTCAAGCATGAGAGCCCGCAACCACTTTAACTCACACGTGGTTAACGTCATACTCCGGTATTCGGCTTCTGCACTGGATCTGGAGACAACAGACTGTTTCTTGCTCTTCCAACTCACAAGATTTCCTCCAACAAAGGTACAAAAACCTGATGTGGATTTGCGATCGCCTTTGTCATCCGCGTAACTTGAATCTGAGTAGGCCTCAACTCTCAGATGACCATTCTTCTGAAAGATTAGCCCTTTGCCGGGTGTTGCTTTGATGTAATCTAAAATCTTCAGGGCAGACTGAAGATGGAACTCCCTGGGGGCTTGCATAAACCGACTGACCTTGCCTACAGCATAGGCGATGTCGGGTCTAGTCACCGTGAGATAGATGAGTTTGCCTACCAAACGTCTGTACCTTGTGACATCATATAGAAGAGGCGAGTCATCCGTCCACGTTATGTCTTCTCCAATAGCCATGGGAAACCGAGCCGGTTTGGCACCTGTCAATCCTGCTTCTTGTAGAAGATCAAGGGCATACTTCTGTTGGGAGAGAACCAACGAGTCAGGTTTCCGAGAGATTACTATCCCCAAAAAATATTTCGGGGAGCCCATATCCTTTGTGACCAAGTGTTGACGGAGGTGCTTCTTCGTCAAGTCCACCCCATCTCGGTCATCTCCAGTAAGAAGAATATCATCCACATATACGGCCAAAACCACCAGTCCCGAGACCGTTTTGCGAATGAATAAGAAGTGATCGGCCGAACTCCTTGTAAAGCCGATGGTAGCCACAATGCCACTGAATTTGTCGAACCATGCCCGAGGGCTCTGCTTTAGTCCATAAATGGCCTTCTTCAAATGGCATACGCGTGTCTCCCCCTGAGCAACATACCCAGGAGGTTGCTCCATGTAGACGTCCTCCTGAAGATCACCATAGAGAAAGGCATTCTTCACATCAAGCTGGGAAATAGCCCAATCCCGGTTAACAGCCATAGAGAGAAGAACACGGATGGTGCTGAGGCGAGCAACCGGAGAAAAAGTATCAAAGTAATCAATGTCGTAAGTCTGAGTGAAGCCCTTGGCCACCAGTCGGGCCTTGTAGCGATCCACAGTACCGTCGGGGCGAAATTTCACCACGAAGACCCAGCGACAGCCAACCACATCAGTGCCCACGGGAGGAGGAACAAGGGTCCAGGTACCCCGTTTAGTAAGAGTAGCCATATGCTCATCCATGGCAGACTTCCAATGAGGGAGAACAAGAGCCTCCTGGTAGGTGCGGGGAGTAGAAGTAGCAGAGATAGCCAAGGCAAAACACCTGCGAGAAGGAGAAAGCCGATCATAGGAAACAACTGCCGCAAGCGGTTGTTGAGTACACGCCCGCGCCCCTTTGCGAAGAGCAATGGGAAGATCCAGGTCGGCGGGTGCGTCAGCGACGGAGCGTCCGTGGCGGAGAAGGATGGCCCGGGACTAGAGAGAGACGGCGGCAGAGATGAGGGTGGAGGGGTGGGTGGGGAGACAGACTGGGAAGGAGACGGTGGAGGAGGAGACGGAGGTGGGAAGACGTCGAGAGGCGTGGAGGGAACTGAGAGATCAGAAGGAAGAGAGGAGGTAGGAGAGAAGTAGGAAGCATTCTCGAAAAATGTCACATCCGCGGAGACAAACTGCTTGCGGAGAAGGGGGTCAAAACAGCAATAGCCTTTTTGAGTGGTAGAGTACCCCAAAAAGACGCACTTGGTGGAACGGAGGGAAAGCTTGTCGCGGGTAGCGGAGGGAGCGTGAACAAAGGTCGTACAGCCAAAGACACGGAGAGGGAGAGGAAAAGGTTCCTTGTGGGGGTAGAGAATGGAGAAGGGGGTCTGGCCGTGGAGAACTGCGGAGGGAAGGCGATTGATGAGATAGCAGGCGAGGAGCACAGCGTAGCCCCAGTAGGAGCGAGGGACGTGCATTTGCGTCATGAGAGTATGAGCCACATCAAGCAGGTGACGGTTTTTATGCTCCGCCACCCCATTCTGTTGGGAGGTGTAAACACAAGTCGTTTGATGAATAAGACCATGTTGGTGAAAGAAAGAGGAGAACTCATGATTAAGATATTCCTTGGCATTATCAGAACGTAAGACTTTAATAGAAATTGCAAACTGATTTTGAATCATAAAATAAAATGATTGCAAAACAGAAAAGAGTTCAGAGCGATCTTTTAATAGATACACCCAGGTACATCGTGAAAAATCATCTATAAAAGTGACAAAATAGGAACTACCCCGACCAACAGTGAGGGTAGGAGTAGGACCCCATACATCAGAATGAATAAGATCAAACGGGCGAGTGGAGCCACGACCTTGCTTCGGTGGGAAGGAGGAGCGATGATGTTTGCCAAGCTGACACGCATCACAGTTGAGCGGAGAACTGGTAGGAGGTAAGTTGGGCAGAAGTTGGCGAAGAATCCGAGGAGGAGGATGTCCAAGGCGAAGATGCCATTGAAGTAGATCTGGAGAGGAGGAGTAGGCGGACAGAGCAGAAACATCATCAAGGAAGTAGAGGCCGCCGCTCTCAGTCCCAGTAGCAATCGTCTGCTGGGTCCTAGGGTCCTGAAAAGAACAAGTAGTGGGAGTGAATAAGACGGAGCACTGAAGTTGCCGGCATAAAGTAGTAACAGATAACAAATTGCACGGGAACTTCGGGACATAGATAGTGTCCTCCAAGCAAAGCGATGGGGTGAGTTGAACCATGCCCGTCCCATGAACCGGGGAAGGTGAACCATCCGCCACATGAACCGGGGGTAAGCGGTGATGTCTCTCAAGACGGGAGATGCAATGAGGGTTGCCAGTCATATGATTTGTAGCACCGGAGTCAATCAGCCATTTACCTTGGGTAACGACGTGGGCACTACCTAACGTCGTGGCCATAGAGGCAGATGGTCGAGAAGAGGCGGATGCCGAAGGAGCATCACCGAAAGGGCGAAGATGAGGATGTTTCTGCCAGCAGCGGTCAACAGAATGGCCAGTATGGCCACAGTGAGAGCAGAGGAACCGGGACGAACCCCGTCCGCCGGAATGGCTGCGGCCACTAGGTCCCCCCCCCCTTTGAGCTTGGTGAGCAAAGGAGTCCTGGGAGGGTGGGGAGGCCAACAGAGGCCGCTGGAGCAACGAAGTAACAACGGCAATGCGAGCTGCAGTGGCATCCAAAGTAGGATATTCCGCCTCACCCAGGATCTGCTGGCGGATCTGATCATAGGAATCGGGAAGATGGAGAAGATAACAAACAACCAGGAGTTCCTGGAAGTGTTTGTGATGTTTGGCTAAGTACGCAGAGAAGGGGCGATTCTGGAGAATTTCAGCACCTAGAGCCTGAACCTGCTGATAAGCCGCAGCAGGAGACATGGAAAGGCAGGCGAAGAGGTCCGTATAGAGAGTATAAATGCGGGACGTCTGTCACCCCTTCGAATAGAGAGCAGCGAGGTGAAGCCAGGGGGCCTTGACCGTTTCATCATGGCGAATGACGGGAAGGCACTCATCAGAAAGGCTGTTGGCCAGCCACGTGCGGACAAGAGCATCGCTCGCATCCCAGTCATCAAACTCAGGAGAGTTACGAGGAGGAGGGTCATCGGTGAGGTGATGACGCTTACGCTGGGAGCGAAGAAGAAATGTGAATGAAACGCTCCAATCAGGATAGTTGGATCCAACAAGCTTAGAAAGGGTGCCAAGGTTGCCCGAAGGAGGAGGTGGAGAAGGAGCTGAAGGAGTGGTGGAGATAACGGGGGTGGTGAGACCGGAAGTAGTCAAAGAACACAGTAAGAAACCACGCAAGAAGAAGCGAAGCCGCAGCGGATAAAAAGGAAGAAGTCGCGCGAACACAAGCGGCTAGGAAGTAGACAAAGGCATAGAGGGGAAGAGGTCGCGCGGACTGAAAAGGCCGAGCGAACAGAAGAGGAGAGGAAGCAAGAGGCAGCGACAACAATAAGTCGCAAGCCGGGCGAACAGAAACAGGTCGCAATGACTAGGAAGCCGAAGTGGCAAGATGGAACGAGGGGCGCGGCGACAACAAAACATGTCGCGACGACGAATAGTAGCAGGAGAAGAGAACCAAGGAGAAACAAGCCGCGCGAACAGGGCAGCAGACAGAAGAGAAGGCAAGCCGCGAAGACAGGTCGCGAAAGCAGAAAACAAGCCGCGAGAATCAGAGAGCGCACACAATCAGGAGGAAAAGACCGTGTGCTATGATACCATGTAAAAAGTAGCGAACAAGCAAGAACAAATGGATAGACTTTTGAATAATTGAAATTTTATTATCCAAAAAAGATATCATTTACAAAGGTATGACCTCCGTTATATAGAATGGAGGAGATAGGAGAGAGTATAAACAAACAATGTGGGACTAAACATGTACATGGCTGAGCGGCTAGAAATAAAAGAGACCGAACAGGCCGCGCGGTTAGACAGATGGGTTAACCGCACGGCAACTCCAGCAGGATAAGAACAAGCCACAATGTGAGTCCGAAAGACCGCCTGGTCTCCAAGCTCCGAGGAGACCGCCAGACCGCTCGGTCAACAAACCGCCAGACAAGACCGCAAGGCCGCCCGGTCTAATACTTCAACATTGAGGAAGTCTCCACTTCCTTGATGGGTGAGGAGGTCCAAACCACCACCGAGGACCTCGAGCTCGCGGATTCCCCTCGCCATGACTCATATGACGCTGACAATGAGCTATGTTTGGATCCTGCTGGGAGTGCGACCGGGACCACTCCCCCTATTTCAGATTATTTTAGTTCTTCTTCTCCTTTATTTCTTGATCTCCCTTCTTTATCTGAGCCTGGGCGCGTTGAGTCTCCGCAGGAGCTTCAGGAGGACTTGGAGCTTTCAGCTGGAGTCATCGATGGTAGCATCCTCTCTCGCGAGGAGGTTGATTCCTCCTCTGTTGAGAAAGCTCCATTGATTGCTTTCTCCTCCTGCCTTCTCCCTATAGTAGACGATACCTTGCTGGGCATGGATTCATTTTGTGGTCAGAAGAGTGAGGACCAGCGCTCCTTATCTTCTTACTTCCTATTTCCTCTACCTCTGTTGGGCAGGTATTACTATTTAGGTAGAGGGGTAACTGTTTTATCACCGTATCGGTACCGTTACCGCAATGGATAATGGAATAGTTGCCTGTGCATTTTTCTTTTCATAGACCCATTAGTTAGAACTATATAGAATTTAATAAGTCGTGTTGGGATGACAATAACCCCAGTAGTTATCTTATATTTTCTGCATATTTATTTTTCATGTCTATTTTAGTTTTAACATTTCTTTTTGTATATTTTTCTTTTGTTTTTGCGGAGCTCACCCCTACAGGTATTCTTGACAACTTCGTGTTGGCGGGGTTGTGATTCTTCGTATGGCGGGCCTGCTTCAAGTTTCCACGTGTCTTCTGGTATACTCACTGGCTGAGCATTGGGTAACCTCTTCCCTTAGCTCTTTTTGATTTTAATTTCTCTATCATATGCTGTGTAGTTTAGTTTAAATCTGGGGAGAGCCAGTTTTGTTACCTTTTGCACGTGCACATCTCATGTGCATACTAGAAGCTTTTATAGTTTTATTTTGATTAGTTTATTGCACTACACACCACTGGACCCACTTGAGCCCGTGCTTAGTTGTTCGTGTGCCGTGAGTTAAACTCGTTTCTTTTGTATGATTTGGGAAAATTATTGTGCTGGCTTAGGATTGCAAGACAGAGTAAAATGTTGACCTTGTTGTGTTTCTAGTCAACTGCTCTTGTCTCGTGTAGAAATTCGAGTAGATTTAATTTTTCTATATGCTTATGGTTTTATACTTTTCTATTTGGGTAAAGATATTTTTATTCTACTCAAAAATTGGTGAATTCGGTGTGAATCCTACGGTAGCTTAAGGATGTGTGTAGACGGCCGTTAGGTTCGTATTTCTCGAGTCGGGAGGATGGATAGTCTTTCTCGTTGGCTAAGAACTTGCCCCAAGCTATTCTTGAAGCATGGGTATAGGTTAGTTCACTCGCATGAGCGTGATGTAGGCCATCATTTTGGCCCGGTTGAGCTTTGTACCATTCCTAATGTCTTATCCTTGCTAACCCCATTGTGCCTACCCCTCCTTTTGATTCAGCTCCACCATGATTTCACCAAAGCCACATAGCCAATCCTAGTCGCACACCCAAGTTGAGCTTTAGAGTTTTACATTTTCATTCTGGGATGTGATGTGGTGATATTACATGTGAATATGTGCATGTGCTCCAAAGTTTTATTTGCTAAAATTGTTAAAACATTATAGGATTCAAAAAAATATATATACAAAAAAAATTGATTGTGAAAAAGAAAAGTGAAAAGAAGAAAAAGTTTGATTGAAAATTCTTTTTGAGATGAAATTGTAATTGGAGTAGGCGGTACACACACCCATATTTGAAAAATTAAGTCCGGGGTTGTGGTGTACCCACGTGTATTTTGCTTAGCAGAGGGATTCTTTTTATGATAGCTCATTTGGGTTAGGTGTTTAGCCTTCCTATTTATCTTTGTTTACCTCACTGAAACCCAAGCCCCATCTCTTCACCTAAAGTCCTACTGATTCGTGTGTGAACCAAACCAGTGTCGTGGAGAGAATGCGAAAGGGCAAGCATATGGTCACCGACATTGGTGGACCTTTGGAGGTTATCTCGAGCCCCGATCTTTGGCAATGCACGCCTAGCGATTAGTGTAACGCCCCAAAAATTGTGTGCGAGTCGGTCGCGTAAATGGGTTTTTGGTGCCTATATAGGGGTACACGGCCTAGGACACGGGCGTGTCCAAGGCCGTGTCTGGCTGGTGAGTTTTGGCCGTTTTCAACCCGAGAAGGACACGACCAGGAACACGGCCGGATAACACGGGCGTGTCCTCCGACACGGGCGTGTGCCAATCCGTGTCTCTACCCGTGTGCAGTTGGGTCATGTCCGTTGACGTGGCGGTTATGCGTGACACGCTCTCGAACACGGGTGTGTCGAGGAACCCGACACGGGCGTGTCAGGTGCGACACGGGCGTGTCTTGGCCTGTGTGTGTCTCTCAGTTCGACGATCGTGCCTGGATCAAGGCACACGGCCTGGGACACGGCCGTGTGCCAAGCCGTGTTCGGCCTAGGTCTGGAGAATTTTGTGCAGATCGGAGCCGTTCGTTTTATTTAATTAAGATCCGATGGCCCAGATGAGGTCCTGCTCTGTTAAGGATGGGAATAGTGGGTAAATCCCTCATTTTCTCTCCAAAGCTTTCTCCTTCCAAGGTGAGAGAGAAGAGGAAGAAGAAGGAGGTTTTCGGCCGCCGACGGAGCACCGGAGCACCGTTTCGAAGTCTAAGAGCGGATCCATGGAGGGAAGGTCGTTGCGAAGAGTTCTGTCCGTGTAGTTTTTCCTTGGCGCCAAAACGGATTACAAGGGTAACGATTCTCAACTTGAGCGTTTGAAGCTCTTTCTTTCTGCATAGGGAATCCCGCTCCCGTGAGTTTGCAGTGAGTGCGTGGTGTTCCTTGGTGTTGATGTGAATAGTCCCCCTTGTGTTGCATATAGAGCCTGGAATCGCAAGTACATGCATAGGCATTGTGTGTGAAGCCTACCCGGACGTGTTTTGTCTGGATCGGTGATGTTGCATTTGATATGTTTTGCCGGAGAAGACTCCGTGCTTTGGGTTTTTCGGGTTTCTACGCGCTAGATTGCAGCATGGATCCTTGGAGGTTAGCTTCAGGGCGCACCCGAAAAATTGAGCGGAAACGTGTTCTGCTAACTTGGCGGTCTGGGAACTGACCTTGATCATAACTGGGTTATGAAATTGTTTTGGGAAAAAATTGGGATCCGAGAGAAGCTTGGCCCGTGCATAGGACTTAAATTGTATATGCGGCGTGAGCAACGGGCAAGTGGAATTGGACCTAGGCTATGTGGTACGGTGCGAGAAATCCGAAGACAGGCACTGGCCGTAGCCATAGTCAGAGCCTTAGACGGTGGTCAGATAGGCTAAATGCTCACTTGGTTACCATATTTGGGATGGTGGTGAAGCCACGGTATTGACCGGATTCCCTGTTAATGTGCCCTGAGTGCACGGGGTGTTTGGCCGTGCGAGCCTACACCTGTGGCGAAATAGAATTGCGCTATATTATTTTATTGGATTAATGTTATGCAGGGAAAGAGCACCGCCATCCCGAGTAAGGGGCGGGGTCGTTATAATTTGGTCGGCTTTTAGCTGACTGTTGCCTTGTTTTCCACCGTTCGGTGGTATGTGCTTGCAGGTACTGCGGAGTTGAGCGCCAAATAGCGGGCTGGAGCACATGTTGCTGTGCTGGCCCTAGAAGGTCGTAAAATAGTTGTTTTTACTTTTATCATGTGTGGCCGGCCTGCGAGCCGAGGTATGTAAGACATGTTTTATTAAGTAAACATTTGTAAGGCCATAAGGCCATGTACCTTTTCAGTGTATTTTGGGTTTCATTCCTGTAGTGTGTTGTGGACATTCATAATTAATGGATTTAAGTTCTGGGTTCATTCAACTTTAAAAGCCTCCGCTAGAATGCTCTTTGTTGGACGAGTAGTCTTAATTTGATGGTTTGTATATTCATTTGGTAACTCTTCCGACTGTCTGTGGTATATGGCGTCGGGTTCCAGCTGGACCTTCTGTTATATGCCATGCGACAGATGGGGGTGTTACAATTTGGTATCAGACTTCTGGTTATGGTCAGGCTTAAATGAATTCGTGGGCGAATTCTTTTAAGGGGTAGTGAGCACATGTGTGCGTCGTCGTTATAACATCAAAAAGAACCCATGAATGTCCACTTAGGAGTGAAAAATACTCGTGTTTGAGGAACCTGCGCGTTCCTATAATTGCTTTTTGCAATTTTGTTTGGTCACTTATTGGTGTTTTGTACGACTATAGGTGACTGGGAGTGGCGTAGAGCCGGCAGAACATCTGGTTTCTGAGGACTATAGTGCACCCAGTGGCGCGCTTGAGACCCCTCTTTCGTTTGAAACCATAAGAAGGATCGTTGAAGTGGTACTCGCTATGACTAGTGCACAGCAGGGAAGCAATGTACAACCTTTTGTCCCCGAGTTTGCTTCAATGTCGGGTGGTGGGTTGGATCAAATGACATTTAGGAGGACATCAGGTCATCCGTTGAATATGTGCTTGGTGCTGGGTACGCACTCAGTTGATGAGTATTTACAGGCGTTCCTTTTGATAAGCCGCTACCCATGCTTTGAGTTGGAGAACGAGAAGTCTATAGTTGATAGATTCTATAGTGGTCTACGTGACGAACTGCGAATTCTACTTATAGGACCAAAACTAATGGGATTCCGAACCTTGGTCGAGTCGGTCAGATCTTTGGAAGTGGAAATGGGAAAAATTCATCAGATACCAGTGAGTAGGGTATCGAACTCTGCAAGTCCTATGAGGGGTGCATCTCGCAGAATGCTGAAGAAAAAGGTTAGACCATCGACTAGCAAGGTTACTTACAACTGTCATACTTGTGGCAAGAAAGGGCACTTTGCCCGATAATGTTGGGATGGTGCTCAGAAGATTAAGGGAGCCATGTTAGGAGCAGGTGAGGACTCTAGTACTAGGAAACCACAATTCAAAGGGCCAAGTTCAAAGTCTGATGTCCGCAATTGGAACAAGAAGCTGAAGACTTCGAACTCAACCCCTTCGTCTGGTGCGTTGGGGGCAACCACAAGTCAAGTCCCAGGAGCTTGTTATATCTGCGGAAAAGTGGGGCATTTTGCCCGTAGTTGTTGGAACGGACGCTTTATGTCCGCGAGGAATTCTGAAGTGTACAGGCTGGGTCAGCAAGAGGCCAGAAAGCACGCTGTCGTTGTGACAGGTATGGTTTAAAGTTATAATAGTTAACTGTAACCACGTGTCGTCCTTCTGCATATTAGTTTAGAACTGTTTGTGTTGAGATTTGTCCTGACTTTCGTTTGTTTGGCGAGAGCACCGTTTGTTAAAGGGGGCTTCGCGTCTCCGTTTCCCCAAAGGAATTGTATTGCGTGTCGGAGTACGTCTTCCGATGGCAAAAGTCATAATGGATGTGTTGTTGACTAGTAGTGCTCAATGCGCGCAGATAGAATCTGTTGCGTTTAGGTCTGGATTGTGAGTCAAAAGTTTGATTTGCAAGCGTTATTTCTACCGCTAGGAGAGTTCAACGTGATCTTTAGTATGGTCAGGCTCTCGGAGCAGCAGACATACGTTGATCGAATTTGCTAGAGTGTCAGTTGAGAGCTAGTCATGAGGCGACTTTCGCAAGCATGAAGGGGTCGGGTAAGATTTTGATGTCAGCCATTCAGGTGATCAAGGCAGTTCGATCTGGGGCAGAACTGTATGTCACTCTAATGCAGACTTCGACGCCTAAGCTTAGTTTGGACAGCATCCCAGTTGCGTCCGAGTATCCTGATGTGTTTTCAGATGATCTCCCAGGATCCCCTACTCAGTGGGAGATAGACTTTACTATTGAGCTGGTACCGGGAACCAAACCAGTGTCACGCTCTCCATATCGGATAGTGCCAAGAGAGCGGCGGAGTTGAAAGTGCAACTGCAAGAGTTGCTAGAGCAAGGTTATGTGCGTCCAAGTTCGTCGCCTTGGAGCGCACCGGTTCCTTTCGTTAAGAAGAAAGATGAGAGCTTGCGGCTTTACAATGACTAGCGGGAATTGAACAAGCTTACGGAAAAGAACAAATATCTGATCCCCAGGATTGACGATCTATTTGATTAGTTGGTTGGGTCAACGGTATATTCAAAGTTAGATCTTAAATCCGGTTACTACCAATTGAGGATAAGGGAGAGCGACATCCCAAGAACAGCATTCAGTACGCGGTTTGGGCATTACGAGTTCACGGTCATGTCGTTTGGGTTGACGAATTCACCATCCGTGTTAATGGATCTGACGAACAGGATGTTCAGAGAGTACCTGGATCGTTTCGTGATGGTATTTATCGATGATATCCTGTTGTACTCGCGACGTGAGGAAGACCATTACAATCATCTACATATGGTGTTGGAGACGTTGAGAAGGGATCAGTGTATGCTAAGTTCTCCAAGTGTGAATTCTGGTTATCCTCGATAGCGTTCCTTGGTCATGTTGTCAATAAAGAAGGGATAGATGTGGATCCGGCGAAGGTGGTGGCGATACGAGAGTGGCCTACTTTGACTACAGTGGCGGAGGCCCGGAGTTTCCTGGGGCTTGCTGGCTACTACATGCACTTCGTAGAGAACTTCTCGCGGATAGCACTTCCACTCACGATGTTGACAAGGAAAGGTCAATAGTTTGTGTGGTCGCTGGAGTGCGAACAGGCTTTTGAAGAGTTGAAGAGGCGGTTGACCACGACGCCTATTTTATGTTCGCCATTTGGGACCGAAGTGTTCGAGATCTATAGCGATGCTTCGGATAATGGTTTGGGCTGTGTTCTATTACAGCATGGGAGAGTGATAGCCTATAGTTCATGACAACTGAAGGTTCATGAGAGGAATTATCCGGTCCACGACTTAGAGTTAGCGACCGTGATATTTGCTCTAAAGCGTTGGAGGCACTACCTGTACAGTGTAAAGGTCGACATTTACACCGATCAAAAGAGCTTGTAGTACCTATTAGTCCAAAAGGATCTGAACATGAGGCAGCGAAGGTGCATGGAGTTCTTAGAGGACTACACCTTCAAGATTCATTATGTGCCTGGGAAGGGAAATGCGGTGGCGGATGCGTTGAGTCGCAGGACTCCGGCGCAGGCCAACTGGTTTCGGTACATGATGAAATATTGGTCCAAGATTTGGAGGCATTGGAGATATCTTGCGTCGATAAGCAGTCTAGTGCCGAGGTGAAACTGTTTTGGACAGAGGTGCAGTGTGACCTAGCAGATAGAGTTCGGCGGGCTTTGGTTCAGGATAGCAGCATGAAGCAGATCTTGGATGAAGCTTTGGATGGGTCAAATTCCCAGTTTGTGGTTGAAGACGGGTTGCTAAGGAAGGACGGTCGTCTATGCGTTCCTAGTGCGGATAATCTTCGGGAGGAGTTGATGTATGAGGCTCATCATACCAAGTACTCAATCCACCCGGGAAGCACAAAAATGTATAGGGACATGAATAAATTATTCTGGTGGCCGGGTTTGAAGGATGTGGCACTTTATGTGGCCAAGTGTCGTACTTGTGCATTGGTGAAAGCGGAATGCCAGAAGCCCGGAGGTTTCTTGAAATCCCTTCCTATCGCAGAATGGAAGTTTGACGACATATCTATGGATTTTGTGCACGGTTTGCCGAAGTCACAGAAGGGAAACGACGCCATTTGGGTGGTCGTAGATAAGTTGACAAAGGTGTCGCACTTTATCCCAGTCAGGAAGGAAGATCCGGTGGGAAAGGTTAGCCAAACTCTACGTGGATAATATTGTACGATTGCATGGTGTGCCCCGCAGTCTTATTAGTGATCGTGATGGACGCTTCACGTCGAATGACTGGAGGTTGGTGCATGGTCTGTTGGGTACTAAGCTAAAGTTCAGCACAGCCTTTCACCCGCAGACAGATGGCCAAACCGAGAGAGTCAACAGAACTATGGAGGACATGCATCGCATGTGCGTCCTAGATTTCGGGAAGAATTGGGAGGATCACTTGTACATGGTGGAGTTTGCATACAACAACAGCCTTCAGGCAAGTATTGGAACGACGCCCTTCGAAGCCTTGTACGGGAGGAAGTGTCGTACGCCGTTGTCTTGGTTGGAGGCAGGCGAATCGACGTTGTATAAACGTCAAGCGGTGAAAGATGCCACCTCAATGATACGGACAATTCAGGAAAGGCTGAAGATTGCTCAGGATAGACAGTCAAAGTATTACAACGCCAAACATAGAAATGTGGAGTTCAACGTTGGCGACATGGTATATCTAAAAATCAAGCCGTTCAAGGGTGTATCGCGGGTTCGATGCTTGAAGAAGCTGAGTCTGAGATACCTTGGACCATTTGAAATCCTGGAGCGTGTTGGCGAGGCGGCGTATAGGTTGAAGCTGTCGACGGAGTTGAGTGGGCTGCATGACGTGTTCCACGTATCGGTGTTGCGTAAGGCAGTGCAAGAGCCTTCGCAGATCGTTGCGGACAATCAGGGACCGGTTGGTTATGAGTTAACAACAAGGGTTAAGACAGTACGAATTGAAGATGTTGCAGTCAAACGACTCCGCAACAAGGAGGTCCAAATGGTTAAAGTCCATTGGGATAATTGCGGATGTGAGGAGCTTTCTTGGGAGCGAGAGAAAGCTATGTTGGAGGAATACCCCGAGTTATTCCACTCAGGTATCATTTAGATTTTGTGTACCTTTATTTAATTTCGGGACAAAATTTCTTAAGTGGGGGAGATTTGTAACACCCCAAAAATTGTGTGCGATTCGGTCTCGTAAAAGGGTTTTTGGTGCTTGTATAGGGGTACACGGCCTAGGACACGGGCGTGTCCAAGGCCGTGTCTGGCTGGTGATTTTTGGCCATTTTCAACCCGAGAAGGACACAGCCAGGAACACGGCCGGATAACACGGGCGCGTCCTCCGACACGGGCGTGTGCCAACCCATGTCCCTACCCGTGTGCAGTTGGGTCGTGTCTGTTGCCGTGGCGGTTATGCGTGACACACCCCCGAACACGGGCGTGTCGAGGAACCCGACACAGGCATGTCAGGTGCGACACGGGCATGTCTTGGCCCGTGTGTGTCTCTCAGTTCGACGATCGTGCCTGGATCGAGGCACACGGCCTGGGACACGGCCGTGTGCCAAGCCGTGTTTGGCCCAGGTCTGGAGAATTTTGTGCAGATCGGAGCCGTTCGTTTTATTTAATTAAGATCCGACAGCCCAGATGAGGTCCTGCTCTGTTAAGGATGGGAATAGGGGGTTAATCCCTCATTTTCTCTCCAAAGCTTTCTCCTTCCAAGGTGAGAGAGAAGAGGAAGAAGAAGGAGGTTTCCGGCCGCCGGCGGAGCACCGGAGCACCATTTCGAAGTCTGAGAGCGGATCCGTGGAGGGAAGGTCGTTGCGAAGAGTTCTGTCCGCGTAGTTTTTCCATGGTGCCAAAACGGACTACAAGGGTAACGATTCTTAACTTGAGCGTTTGAAGTTCTTTCTTTCTACATAGGGAATCTCGCTCCCGCGAGTGTGCGGTGAGTGCGTGGTGTTCCTTGGGGTTGATGTGAATAGTCCCCTTGTGTTGCATATAGAGCCCGGAATCGCAAGTATGGGCATAGGCATTGTGTGTGAAGCCTACAAGGACGTGTTTTGTCTGGATCGGTGATGTTGCATTTGATATGTTTTGCCGGAGAAGACTCCGTACTTTGGGTTTTTTGAGTTTCTACGCAGTAGATTGCAGCAGGGATCCTTGGAGGTTAGCTTCAAGGCGCACCCGGAAAATTGAGCGGAAACGTGTTCTGCTAACTTGGCGGTCTGGGAACCGGCCTTGATCATAACTGGGTTATGAGATTGTTTTGGGAAAACTTTGGGATCCGAGAGAAGCTTGGCCCACGCGTAGGACTTAAATTGTATATGCGGCGTGAGCAACGGGCAAGTCGAATTGGACCTAGGCTATGTGGTACGGTGCGAGAAATCCGAAGACGGGCACTGGCCGTAGGCATAGTCGGAGCCTTAGACGGTGGTCAGATAGGCTAAATGCTCACTTGGTTGCCATCTTTGGGATGGTTGTGAAGCCACGGAATTGACCGGATTCACTATTAATGTGCCCTGAGTGCACAAGGTGTTTGGCCGTGCGAGCCTACACCTGTGGCGAAATAGAATTGCGCTATATTATTTTATTGGATTAATGCTATGCAGGGAAAGAGCACTGTCGTCCCGAGTAAGGGGCGGGGTCGTTATAATTTGGTCGGCTTTTAGCTGACCGTTGCCTTGTTTGCCACTGTACGGTGGTATGGGCTTGCAGGTACTGCGGAGCTGAGCGCCAAATAGCGGACTGGAGCCCATGTTGCTGTGCTGGCCCTAGAAGGCCGTAGAATAGTTATTTTTACTTTTATCATGTGTGGACTACCTGCGAGCCAATATATGTAAGACATGTTTTATTAGGTAAATATTTGTAAGGCCATAAGGTCATGTACCTTTTCAGTGTATTTTGGGTTTCATTCCTGTAGTGTGTTGTGGACATTCATAATTAATGGATTTAAGTTCTGGGTTCATTCAACTTTAAAAGCTTCCGCTAGAATGCTCTGTGTAGGATGGGTAGTCTTAATTGGATGGTTTGTATATGCATTTGGTAACTCTTCCGACTGTCTGTGGTATATGGCGTCGGGTTCCAGCTGGACCTTCTGTTATATGCCAT
Organism: Platanthera guangdongensis; assembly: GCA_039583875.1. Taxonomy (NCBI): domain Eukaryota; kingdom Viridiplantae; phylum Streptophyta; class Magnoliopsida; order Asparagales; family Orchidaceae; genus Platanthera; species Platanthera guangdongensis. The sequence continues at coordinate 165,132,824 of CM077150.1, read as the reverse complement.
GCGACAGATGGGGGTGTTACAATTAGTCTACCTTCTCCCTACGCGTGATCGAATGATTCACCGTGATTCCATTTTTGAGTAATAATAAAATGTTGATATGCATTGTGAAAAGTATAAACTATTTTGTATACTTAGAAATTTCTTCTATTAGTTTTTTACGCGTGCGAGCATGCGACTACGCATGGTACTCCGTTCAATTTCATTGTTATTTATATCATTTTCCCTATCTGCTTAGATTTTGTTTGCTCGGGACGCGCAAATAGTTAATTCTGGGGGTGTGATGAGTCCATTTTTTATACCTATTTTCGGACTCATCTGGGCTTATTTTCCTTCGCTTGCACTTCACTTTTAGTTCGTTATCGTATATATTTCATCTTATCTTTATTTCCATAGGAAGTGCACACTTAGGCCCGTGGTTGTGTATTTTTGTACTTTTAATGTTTGTACTCTCTTTTTGTGATTGTCTGGAATGTCTGCAAATATCAGTGGTCTGTTTTTCCTATTGGTACAGGGGTCGTGTGCGTATTCCGAGGACGTTTGGAAGCAGGAATATTGCGCACGATCATCGAATATAGTGCGCATGACCACTAGTCGTGAGCCGATGATCGTGCGCAATGTACACTGATTTCCATAATCTGCCTGTGGTAATCGCACGACCACTGGACATAGTGCGCACGACCACCGGTTGTGCGCCACTGATCGTGTGCATTGATTCCTCTTTTCCTTGAGTCCTGTCTTGGGTAATCGCACGACCACTGCTCGTGCTTGTTATCCCAGTTCTTCTTCCTAATCTGCCATGCCAGTGCCCACGATCACTGGACATAGTGCACACAACCACTGGTCGTGCGCCCATGATCGTGCGCTTTGTTATTTCTATTTTCTATAAATATGTAGGTTCCGTCCTAATTCGGGGATCGCTAGACATTTCTCTGCCATTTTCATCTCCGAGGAAGGGTTCCGCCGTTCCCCTTCATCTTCCATCGTAGGGAGGTGCTCCGGGCAAGCTTTCACCGCCAAATCCAAGCCGGAGCTTCCTCTCGGCCTCCTCCTTCATCTTTGAGCTTCAAGAAGAGCTTGACCTAGCTGCCTCCATCAAGATAGGAGAAGTTGTGCCATCCTCCACCGGATCGTGACACGAAGAAGATGGGCCATTAGAAGGTGGTGACAACCCTTCTCTACGCCAGACACAGTTGAGGACCGAGCTTGGACGCGGATTGACAACCCGACAATTCCAACTGTGAATCCTCAGCAAGACTTCGGATTCGGTCGATTTCGCACACTTTTCTTCTCTTGTTGTTGATAGTTTCGTTGGACTCTTTGTATTTGATGAATTTATGCTTAGTGTAATATACGTTTATGTGTAATCATGTCTATGTGATTGTATGTTTTCGTTATTTACTTGAGGTGCGCCTATTTGTCCATCCACCATCCATCCGCCCTTGCCGCACTAGCAATTTCTAGTGGTGTGCATAGGGAAGAGGTGCTCACGACCCTCATTCCGCCATTCTCATCACCTCATCCGCAAGCCTACTCGCCCATCCGCCTAGTGATTTAGTGCATAGTGACCCGACTAGTCTTCCATCCCGCCTGGCAAAGCATCGCACAGCGGCGTTGCATAGGACTAATTGTTAGATTTTTTACTTTCTTTTTTCCGCAAATATCAAAACCCCCATCATTACCGTCGACGTTGAGGACTTCAATCTCAAGTCCTCCTCGAAATTAACTCCACCTTACTGTGTTCCTTGAAAGATCGATACTTTGGAAAACTCGCCCATTTTATATTACTTGTGCGACCGGTTCAATGCCGTGATCTTTAGCATCAAGCACACATAAGATTTATAGTGGTTTCCTTAATTACATCCACTTTCCCTCCCATATATCCAACAATCTTTTTGGACTAGGCACTTCTCCAAAACTATGCTCCAAAGAGCTTACACCTCAGATCCCTCAGGATCTCTCATGTTGAAGTTGGTGACCGGGCGGTCTGTCTTGGCGGGTTGAAGACCGCGCGGTCTGGCGGTTTGACTCGCCGACCTGTAAACCGGGCGGTCTAGCGATCTTCACAGGCGACCTCTCTGCTTCTCTTGTTGTAGCCGTGCGGTTAGTCCTTCTGTCTAACCGCGCGGCTTGTGCGGTTTACTTTGTACAGTCCGCTTAGCTTGTAAATTTTTAGTCCCACATCTCTTATTTGTATTCTCTCATCTCTCCTCCATTCTATATAAGGGAGGGCATACCTTTGTAATAGTTACCTTTTTTGGATAATAAAATTTCAATTATTCAAAAGCTTATCCGCTTGTTCTCTCTTTTTCGCTACTTTCTAACTTGGTATCAAAGCAGGTTGTCCTGCTGCGGGGGTGTGTTGAGATTATATTTGCCAGCAGGACACATGTGTGTGGGACCGCATGTTTGGGCTTTCCCCATCGCGTTCCAGGTCTGGGTGTTGACCCCGGTGGGCCCCCTTGTGTGGCGGAATATCCCCGCGGTCCTATGGTTGGGGTTAATCCCACATCGCCCGCAGACTTCTCCACTTTGTGTTCATGTACCCCGCCACCCTTCATCTCAATACCTGGGTTTTGAAATGAACTAATGGGTTGGTGGGTTCTAACATTGTATCAGAGCACACGGTCATTTCCTCCTGATTCTGTGCGCTCTCTGTTGTTCGCGGCTTGTTTTCCGCTTTCTGCGACCTGTTTCGCGACTTTCCTTCTCTTCTGTCCGCTGCCCTATTCGCGCGGCTTGTTTCTGTCCGCTGCCCTGTTCGCGCGGCATGCTTCTTCTTGGTTCTCTTCTCCTACTGCTATTCGTCGCAGCGACCTGTTTCCTTGTCGCCGCGCTCCTTGTTCTTTCTTGCCTCTCCGACTTCCTAGTCGTTGCGGCCTTGTCTCTACCCGCTGCGGACTTCTTCTCCCTGTCCGATTCTACTTTCCCCTTTTCCGCTTGTCTCTATACTCGCGGTTTGCTGCTGTGATCTGCCTGAACGTGCGGGTTGTTCCTATCTCCCCTGCATCTTAGTCGCGGTCACCTGCTCTTCTCCTCTCTTCTGTTCGCTCGGCCTTTTCAGTCCGCGCGACCTCTTCCCCGCTGTGCCTTGTTCTGCTTCCGAGCCGCTAGTGTTCGCGCGGCTTCTTCCCTTTACCCGCTGCGGTTTCACGCGGGTTGCTCTCTTTTCCTCTCCCCGTGGCTTTCTCTCTGTTCGCGCGGATTCTCCCCTGTTTGAGCGGCCTCTCTGCCTTTCTTCCTTTAGCCGCTCCTGCTTGTTAGTCGCCGCGACCTCCTGATTCAGTCGCGCGGCTTGTGCTCTGCACCTTGGTCGTGGCCCTTCTTGCCGCTGGTGTGCTGACACCGAGACCGCTGCAGTTTCTTCTTCCTCCCTTCATGGCTTTCATATACTCCTCCAAGCCGTTCGCCTCGGTTGTCACGTCTTCTGGTCGTGCACACGTTGTTACTCAGGGAAAATGGCTGATCGACACTGGTGCTACGAATCATATGACCGGCCATCTCCCGTGTTTCTCTCTCCTAGAAAAACATGCTCGCTTGCCCCCGGTTATTCTCGCTGACGGCTCTTCATCATCAGTCCATGGAACAGGGATAGTTCATGTCACTCCGTCTCTTCACTTGGCGGATACTCTATACGTGCCTCAGTTCCCGTGCAACTTATTATCTGTTACCTCTCTTTGCAAGCAATTACAGTGTTCCGTCACATTTACTTCTACTTCTTGCTCTTTTCAGGATCCGGACTCCCAACAGACGATTGCTACTGGGACTGAGAGTGGCGGCTTATACTTCCTGGACAACATTTCTGCTTTTTCCACCTTCTCCTCCACCTCCACAGATCTTCTCCAATGGCATCTCTGCCTTGGTCATGCTCCTCCCCGTCTTCTTCGTCAACTTCTGCCCCACCTTCCTCCTCAAAGTCCTCCGCTCAAATGTGAGGCCTGTCAACTTGGCAAGCATCACCGCTCCTCCTTCCCTCCAAAGCACGTTCGTAGCTCTACCCGTCCGTTTGATCTTATCCACTCCGATATCTGGGGTCCTTCTCCTACTCTTACCATTGGTCGGGGTAGTTCCTATTTTGTCACGTTCATTGATGATTTCTCTCGCTGTACGTGGGTGTATCTATTAAAAGATCGCTCCGAATTATTCTCTGTATGGACATCCTTCTATCTCATGATCAAAACTCAGTTTGGTGTTTCTATCCAAGTTTTTTGATCTGATAATGCCCAAGAATATCTCAGTCGTGACTTCTCTACATTCTGCATGCAAAATGAGATTCTTCATCAAACTAGTTGTGTCTATACTTCACAACAAAATGGTGTGGCCGAACGTAAAAACCGTCACCTCCTCGATGTCGCTCGCACCTTGATGACCCAGATGCATGTTCCTCGCTCCTATTGGGGCTATGCTGTTCTCCTTGCCTGCTACCTCATCAATCGCATTCCCTCCACGGTTCTCCACGGCCAAACCCCGTTCTCCATTTTGTATCCGGGCAAGGAGCCGTTTCCTCTTCCTCTCCAAATCTTTGGATGCACTACCTTTGTGCATACCCCTTCTTCCACACGTGATAAGCTCTCCCCTCGCTCCACCAAATGTGTCTTTCTGGGTACTCCACCACTCAGAAAGGCTACTGTTGCTTTGATCCCGTCCTTCGTAAGCAGTTCGTCTCTGCTGACGTCACCTTCTTCGAGAATACCTCCTACTTCTCGGATGACTCCTCTCCTCTTCTCCCAGCTTCTGATTCTCCTGCCGTTCCCTTCGTTCCCTCGCCTCCTACTACACTCTCCACCCCTACACCGTCTCCACCCCCTCCTCTTCCTCCACCACCCTCTCCCTCATCTCCGCTGCCGTCGCTCTCTTCTCCCGGGCTAGCTTTCTCTACCACGGATGCTCCAGATGCCGCGAGCCCGGCTGACCTGGATCTTCCTATAGCTCTTCGCAAAGGGGTGCGGACGTGTACCCTACACCCCCTTGCTGCTGTTGTTTCCTATGATCGTCTTACCCCTTCTCACAGGGCATTTGCACTGGCTATCTCTACCACTGCCACACCCCGCTCCTATCAGGAGGCCCTTGCTATTCCTCACTGGAAGATGGCCATGGATGAGGAAATAGCGACCCTAACGGAGCGGGGTACCTGGAATCTTGTTCCTCCTCCCTTCGGTACTGATGTTGTTGGCTGTCGCTGGGTCTTTGTGGTCAAATTTAGCCCAGACGGCACTATGGATCGATATAAGGCTCGCCTTGTTGCTAAGGGCTTTACTCAGACCTATGGGGTTGATTACTTTGACACCTTCTCCCTTGTGTCTCGTCTCAGCACTATCCGGGTTCTTCTCTCTGTGGCCGTCAATCGGGATTGGCCGATTTCTCAACTGGACGTCAAGAATGCCTTCCTTTATGGTGATCTTCATGAGGCTGTTTACATGGAGCAACCTCCTGGGTATGTTACACAGGGGGAGACACGAGTATGTCGGCTGCAGAAGGCAATTTATGGCCTCAAGCAGAGTCCTCGAGCTTGGTTTGACAAGTTCAGCGGCATTGTGGCGGCTGTTGGTTTTGTGCGAAGCTCTGCTGATCACTCTCTCTTTATTCGCAAAACTCCTTCTGGGCTGGTTGTTCTTGCTGTGTACGTCGATGATATTCTTCTCACTGGCGATGACTAGGAAGGGGTAGCATTGACAAAGCGACATCTTCGCCAACATCTGATCACTAAAGATATGGGCTCTCCAAAGTACTTTCTGGGGATCGAACTCTCTCGTAAGCCCGACTCCTTAGTTCTCTCTCAGCGTAAGTATGCCCTTGATCTTTTAAAAGAGGCAGGATTAACTGGAGCAAAACCTGCCCGATGCCCCATGGCTACTGGGGAGGTCAAAACCTGGACAGATGATTCGCCTCCTCTTTCAAATAGTTCGCGGTACAGGCGTCTGGTTGGTAAGCTCATATATCTCACAGTGACCAGACCCGACATTTCCTATGTTGTGGGCAAGGTGAGTCAATTCATGCAAGCGCCTAAGGAGTGTCATCTACAGTCCGCCTTGCGGATCTTAGAGTATGTAAAAGCAGCGCCTGGGAAAGGATTACTTTTTCAGAAGAATGGTCATCTGAGGATTGAAGCCTACTCAGATGCAAGTTATGCTGATGACAAAGGGGATCGCAAGTCAACCTCAGGTTTTTGCACCTTTGTTGGGGGAAATCTGGTGAGCTGGAAGAGCAAGAAGCAGTCTGTTGTCTCCAGGTCCAGTGTAGAAGCTGAGTATCGCAGTATGGCGTCAACCACTTGTGAGTTGAAATGGTTGCGGGCTCTCATGCTAGATTTAGGAGAGGTGTACAACCATCCTCTACCTATGTTCTGTGATAACAAGGCCGCCATATACATCTCCAAAAATCCGGTATTCCATGAAAGAACAAAGCACATTGAGGTTGACTGCCATTTCATTCGTGAAGAGATTTTAAAAGAACAAATTTGCACTCCGTTTGTCACGTCTGATAAAGAGCTGGCTGACATCTTCACCAAGCCAGTTTCCGCCTCGTTTCTGCATGTTTGCGACAAGCTGGGCATGATTGATATATATGCTCCAGCTTGAGGGGGAGTGTTGAAGTTGGTGACCGGGCGGTATGTCTTGGCGGGTTGAAAACCGCGCGGTCTGGCGGTTTGACTCGCCGACTTGTAAACCGGGCGGTCTAGCGATCTTCACAGGCGACCTCTCTGCTTCTCTTGTTGTAGCCGTGCGGTTAGTCCTTCTGTCTAACCGCGCGGCTTGTGCGGTTTACTTTGTACAGTCCGCTTAGCTTGTAAATTTTTAGTCCCACATCTCTTATTTGTATTCTCTCATCTCTCCTCCATTCTATATAAGGGAGTGCATACCTTTGTAATAGTTACCTTTTTTGGATAATTAAATTTCAATTATTCAAAAGCTTATCTGCTTGTTCTCTCTTTTTCGCTACTTTCTAACATCTCAGTCTCCTCCAAGACTTATAACTCATCCATAAGGGCCTACAACTCAGTAATCAACATACCACCTACACTCAGGCAGGGAGGACAACCCTAAATCAGATCCACTAGGGATCCTACCTCAGATAGAATGACTCTCCTACAATCTCTGGCACAAAGGCCTTACCTCAGATCTGCTGCCAGATCCTACCTCTGGCATGACTGCCCTAAAGCTCAGTGAGAATGACTCAGATACCTCAAACTTGAAACCAAGTCTTACAGCTCAGATTCTCAACAAAATCCTACCTCAGATCAAATGTTCTCCTACCACTTAGATCCAAATGGATCCTATAAGATGGAAATACATTGTGTGGTTTATCTTGAAACAAGAGATGTTTCTCTGTACCAAGGTCCTAGATAGAGATAAAATCAACCCCATTATGACTCCATGAAAATATTTCCTGAGTCTACTTTTACCTGAACTGAGATATACTCAGTCCTAGCTTCTTATTCACAGCACCAGGGATTTTTCCTACTAAGAATGAGAAGTAACTGCAGCAAAACTTGCTGCTACCTTATCTGAGAGAGTCCCAGCTCAACTTCTTCTCAGCTACAAGTGTTGATGCATGAAAAGAGAAAGTGAGATCGAGCACCACTAGCTAACGGTTCGAGCACCGGGGAATGCAAGGGAAGAAGGTAACTGTAAGTAGCAATCTACTGAGCAGACAAGAGAAAAAGAAAACCAGAGCCGTGTGCCACGGCAACGCCAAACTTCTCCCGTCGCGGCATAAATGCCTCTCTTGCGACGGGATTTCATTTGATTGAAAATGAGTTTGATTACAGGGTTGGTAAAGGCAAAGTACAAGAGCATAGCAATCTGGAGACCGCAAAGCCTAAGATTCGAGTCCCCAACCTTTAACAGGTAGGATTTATGGCACGAGTCAGCGTGCTTTGGGTGCACTGCTTCCTCCTATTTATAGGTTCAGGGGCCGGTACAAATGAGTAGGGCTAAAAGAACCGGCTGCCCGGGGTACAGGAGAACCGGGCAGCGGTGACAGGAACCAAAAAAGAAAAGACACACATATCCGCGCAAGAGGGCAGACTGGGCTCGCGGGCTAATTCTTCCTCATGGTGCTGTAAGGCGCGATCCTGCCGGAGGGCCGTGGCCTGGGCGGACTGAGCTTTTAGTCCGCCAGAAGAGGATCAATCCTGGGAGCTGATCTCCTGGGGCAAGCCGAGCTGGGCAGACTGAGCAATGAGTCTGCCGCCGAAGGGGATCAATTCTGGGACTTGCTGAATACGTCGATGCTTTGTCAATCTTGGCGGAATGGAGAATGGAATCCTCCGCTGATGCTTGACGATCTGGGCGGACTGCCAAACCGAGTCCACCACTGATGTGAGCATGGAACCAAGGACGTGTTGCGGAATTTGGGTTTAACATAATCCCCACACATTTTTAAGTTTCTGGAAACTTCAAAAATATTGTCTTAATCGCCGAGTTCGCAAGCCTCTTTAATGTTGTTAGCGCTATAAATATTGCCTGAGGTTCTGTATTTGCAAAAACTTCCATCACCACAGGTCATTTCTCACCCCTTGCGGTCTCCACTTTGCAGTCTGGCATGGCGAGACTTGGGGCATTCTTCGGCAGCCTCACTTCCAAGGATGAGAAACCAAAGCCGCCGATGAAAACCAAAAAAGTGGTAACGAGATGAGGGCCTGTCCGCTCTGCTGGAGAAAGTCCTCAGAGAAAGAAGCTGGCTGCGGAAGCAGTCCGCCAAAGTGATGAGCCTGCATGCGAGAAAACTGGGGATGCAAATGTATCTCATTCTGTAAACCCATCAAAGAGTGCGGACAAGACGCTGAATTTGCCTGAGAATGCAGAGAATCAGAAACCCGCAAACTCAGCGGACGCGCTCCGTATAAATATCGAAGCTGAAGTTTATTCATTGGCCCAACAGCCTATCATTGATCTGGATCAAGATAGGTGACCTGCTGGAGAGGAAGCTGAAGAGAGGGTGCCATCACTGACACTAGTTTCTGTAAACCCCGAGGGAGTCCGCGAGAGTCTGCCGGACTTAGGGAAGGTTGTCGCGGACTCCTCTGAGCAAGGAGGCTCTACTGGGAAGAAGAGGAAGAGAGATAAATCCACAGTCGCAGAGCGGGTTGAGAAGAAGTTGTGGGCAAGGAAGGAGAAGAACATCTCCGTGCGGACTGGGGCTGCGAGCTTGCAGCACAGGACGCAAGAAAAGGAAGTCTCTGAAGGCGGCCTCGTTACACTGGAGGCCCATATCCCGGGAAATAATTCCCTCTCAACAGTCAGTCTGTCAACTGACGAAATACTGAACTCTATAAATGTCGAGCAACTTGATCTCATAAACCAATACTTATTGGAGGTGTTGCAGCACGAGGTTGAAATCTTGGGGGTTAAGATTGGCGAGCACCCCTCTTCATCTACTGCTGAGGGAGAAGAGAAGGCAAAGCTGAAGAAGAAAATTGCTGAACAGAAGGAGAAGATCGCCACTCATGTAGCGTCAGTGGATGCGGCCTCGAACAGATTGCGGATGATAAAGAAGCCGAAGATCTATGAACTACTGCTGAACTGCTGCGGACAGGTAAACTCCAACCGGTGCCAAAATATGTTAAGCATCAGTTGCTTTACAGGTTGCCACATCAGAAATGGAGGCTAATCAAGATAATCACTGAGACTGAAGATATAGTTGTTTCAACGAGCTCGGCGGCTGAGAAAAGAACCCAAGTCCATCTTGAATGGAGGAAACGGTTAAGCGCCTTTGATCCGGAGCGGACAAGGCGGCCTGTGTTTGATAGTCGCCAGCTCGTTGTAGCTTTTGCCAAAAGTGATATTTTATCTCTGCATTTTGACTCCACTGCGGCCTGGATTTGAATATGAACTTCGCTTTCTTTGTTGCAGGAAGGAGGTCTCCACCAGGCTCTGTTGAGACTGGCGAGATCGTGCCTACACCGGATACTGCAGCTGACGCGATCTCACTTGATAAGTCCACAAAAGGTGAGCAGTCCGGCCTGTACAAAATTGCAATGTTAGAGAAGAAGTTTCAAGATGAAATTAAAGAAATTAGAGTATAGTTAAAGAGAGGGGTAGAGCGCGAGAAGGCTCTGAAGGACCAGGTCGCCAACATCTCAAGGGATCTAGAGAGGTGCGACAAAGAGAAGAAGCGGTTTGCTGACGACGCCCGCTTCTACAAAGGAAAATACTTAGCGCTGACGCGGGAGCACAAGGGCAAGCGGGCTGCCGAGCTACCGGTGGAAAGGTCGTGATTGCCAGATCGCGCTGCTCCATCGGAGGTTTCGGCTCCAGCTGAAGGCAGCCAGCCCTCCGCAGACGAGATTCCATGGCCGGCAACCGAGCCTATGGTTCCTTTGAGCCGGGTGGATTGGGAGGCAACACATATGTATAGAATTATCAACTCCATGCATCGCTATATTTATCATTTGTATGGTGAAGTGCTTCAAATTAGAGACCAATCGACACATCTGTGTAGAGATAAAATGGAGCGGCCTGTGCGATCAGTGAATAGAGACCGCTGAGGTCACAAGATTTGTGAACTTTGATTTGTTGATGTATAATTTGTATGCTTGAACAATTCTTTCTTTTTATCTGCGATGTGATTTGCTGTGACCTGAGGAATGCTTTGCTCTTTCGTGTGGACTGATGTGATGTCCGTATGTTCTGATTTGAAATATGATTTTGCACATGTTTAGTCAATGTTGCACTCTACATGATTTGAGATCTTTTTGCAGGGTAATGTAGTGATTGCGAACTCTGCGGACTGACGCTGTATCCGCTTATATTATGCTTTGAAATATGCTGAATTGCAGGTTGAAAATGTTACGAGCTGGGCGGACTGAAGTTGTGTCCGCTTATATTATGCTTTGAAATATGCTTGGCTAGTGCCTAGGATTTTGGAAACAGCGAAATGAACGGACTCGAGTTTGTGTCCGTGATGTTTTATTTTTGACTTGTATGAAAACTGAATTTGGTGCGAGCTTAGCGGACTAGATGATCAAAATTCGCGGTGTGGCTGAAAAGCTGTCAGAGACCACTGCTATAAATACGTCACCATTCTCTCTTCTATGTAGGAATGCGATTGAAGGAGAAGTATTTGCGTCCTAAGAAGATGGTGTCTGCCAGAACTGATGTCGCACTCGCCTTCCATGCTGCCGAGCACATGAAATGCAAATTAACGGAGGCCGATCTCAAGGCCTTCGCTGAAAAACATATGGCAGACTCTCCTGTGCTTGTCCGTCTACTAGCTGATGAAGATAGACTGAACTTTTCCACTGTGACCCAGATCGCGGTGCCCGTTGATCATTTTGACAGCGGATTCAACTTCCCACATCTATGAGAAATAGCAGATGTAAGACCCCTCCCCCCCCCTTACCAAGGAGGGCTATCAGGTCTTATGCCCAGAACCGCCGTCTTACGGTGGCACTAACGCACGGGTTAGTCGACACCGCAACACGCTGATTCTGCCGGCTATTACGATCATATACATAACCTGTAGGCCAATATGAGAAAAGAAGTATAGTATTGTAACAAATCTACTAGTCCACAAGTCACAGACTACATATCATATATATGGAATGAAAAGTACAGAAACATAGTCCACAATGAGTACAAAATGAAAGAGTAATAAGGGCTTATGCCCAGTACATCATATCAACTCTCTCTCTCTCAAATAAAAGTGGAAGCTATATTAATACATCAGAACTCATCCCACCTGAGGATGCACAGTAGTGGTAGTAGCCTGCTGTAGCGGTATCTGCTCCTCAAGCCCTGTCTCCTCGTCGTGCTGGTGCTCCATATCCACGGTCTCCTAAAATAGTATGGTCACCGACCATTAGTCAAAAGACTAAGTCGTTTCCTCCGCACCTCGCCCCACAACTCCTAGGTACCGAGCGGGAGGACGAAGCGGAGGACAACAAGGGGTAGCAAAAGTGGAAGCAGGTGATAGGAACTAACTAGCAGTTGTAATAGTTATTATTATTCTACTCTAGCAGTTCTAAGTATATAGTACAAGTAAATAGCAGTACTAGTAAAGGAAGTAAAAAACATAAAGTAAGAGCATGTAAATAAAACTATTCTACCACTATACTACCATCACAAAAGTACCCTAACTTATATTAATGCCCAAACAAATATATAAGTTAGGATTTCCAGGAAATTTAACTTATCATATAAAAGAGCCCATACTAATTTATATGATAAGGATCTATGAAGCGTATGACCTAATATGAATGAATGTTATGATGCAATTTTATGCACATGCAAGTGCAACTCACACACAACGACTCTGTGATCACAGACCACTAGTTCCCACTTTTTGAGAGCTAGCATCACTCTCGGGTACCACCGCTGTGGCTACGACAGCAGCGGAGCGGGCGTCTCCACTTCTAGGTCGGTATGCACACTACCAAGCCTTAGACACCTCTCATACGCCTCTGTACACATCAAAGGTGCACTCTAGAGTCTCGCATACGTACTTTGCTGACAGCTCGTCAGTATTGTTGGGTCGGATGTGCGTTATCGGGGATCGTCCTCCAGACCGCAGTGTAAAACAACCCACTGGCCCCTCTAACCCTCACAACCGCCTGGTGCACCGTACTGCCATCGGTGTGATGAACGGCCAGTACCGCATGCCCCGCCACTATATTTATGCACATGCAAGTATTTCATTCCGAGCCTTCCGCTCGCAGGACCAAACCCATCCTGAAACCCTCAAACCCAACACGGGTGAGAACGCACAATAATACCTTTATACCGATCCCCTCAAACCCTACACGGGTGAGCATATATCATGAATCTCTCCAACCCTACACGGGTGAGAATGTACAACAAATGTTTTAACATATTAGTCTACTCTTGTCTACGGGTTATTATACTTAGTGATTTAAGGTTAATCCCAGGACTGCCCAGGGTATACCCGGTGAAGGGCTCTCGGGGGCACTAGGAACTACGATGGGATTACGCCCAAAGTTCCCTTTCGCAAGGATATTTACTTTAGTTGATGACTACCCATATTTCACCCCAGCTCTCATTGTTGCTCTGGAACAATCCTTAGTGACTTAAGATATTACCGGGAAACCGACGGTCTTCCGTCGACCTCCACTCCGGTTGCTACCTAAGGACTTGCACTTTTACTCCCGTCACTAAGACAATACCACCCACAGGGATTATTCTTATTGCACTCCCTTATTCTTCTGATAATCAATCATTTGGTAATCCCCTAAAGCATGACCTATTTATGTTATATGTAGACCATGTCCTATTATTACCCCGAAAATGGAATCTTCCAATTCTTAGGGCCTCTTGCCCCTAGCTATTTATCCTAGGGTGGTATGGACTAATGGAGCTATCATATGGATTCTCATAATTTTCCTTGGTCAATTAATCCCTTAATTAAATCTTTTAAATTAATTCCTATGTCACTTTACACATGAAGTAGTATGATTTAAAATCCACTGACCTAGGTTATTTTTCTTGAGTTGGATAATGATAAAATATTTCTGTCTTCAGGGTTTCACAATTTTCCTTTGACTATATATACTAATTCCTTATTTAATACCAAATCTACATAATTTCCATTTTCTAAATGAAGTGAAGAAATATATAATCCAAAATTCCAAGAAAATTACAAAACATTGGACACATTAATTTAAGACTAATGACAGAGTTTCATCAACCTATATAGTGTAATGGCCTAACAAATCCCATTCTTAAATATTTACCAAAATGCCATTACATTAATTTAAAAATTATCAGTACATCCATAAATTCTGAAATACTTATGTAAGACTAATAATACAATTATACAATACTAGAAATATTTCCAAATTTTTCTGATGTGTATTTCCATCAATTAGAGAATAAATGCAATAAGTGTAAAACGGTCATTTCAAGGAATTTTACTCCAGAAGTTCTTCAAACAGAAAGATCAAATTTTCCTAATTCCAATATAACCTTCTTTTCAACTTGAAAAAGTTTGAGGATTTTTACTTGAGGGAAACCTATTTTTCCAATTTATTTTCAAAAGGTGCTATATTTTTAAAAATTCCAATTAATCGGATTTTTGATTCCAAAAATCCCATAATTAATCTGAGGGGTGAAATTTACCCTAATGAACCACTGAAATCAAATCCATGATTTTTGAATGCCTCCATTAGGCTGAATGCACAATATTTAAATTATTGCTATTGGCACACCAAGGCAATACATAAACCAACACATGCAAGTGGATTACCCAAACGTGAAGTGATCCAAACGTGTTGAAATTTTTATCATGCACCAATGATGTCCCCAGGGACCTACCACCAAGATTTGGGGCCATTTGGAGTCATATAACTCCAAATATATCATTTATTTAATTTTTGATATTATGACCAAAACTATAGCAAACGTTGTCCCAAAAATTTCTAATTTTTGGCAGGGGCTAGATATATCCTAATCATGCATGTACCCAAAATTTGGGGCCATGTTGACTAATGGTTTGACTTGGGCATCCAAACGATTTCTGCCCTTGTCTAGGACCAGTCCTAGAAGAAATGCCCTACAGGACAGACTACAGGACCAAAATTGATGATTAAGGTGTCAACTTAAAGTTAACAGGTAAGGCTACATTTGTCATTCAGGGTCCAGGTTCTGGAAAGGCTTCTAAGAGGACTAAATATGACATGCAATGGACAGTAAAAATAGGGACAGAAAATTAAATTTGATATGGCGCGAATCTTAAAGCAGAATGGAGGGCATCTGTTCGTCTTCTCCATGGAGCCAAGGGCCGCGATTTTCCCGACTTGGAGCACCTTCCAAGGCCATTTCCCGGCCATCCAACCACCTCCCTTTCCGGCCACCACCACCAACACCTCCGTTGAGGTGAGGGATAACGTTCGGCGGTGACTTGGCCGCCGGAGGCGGCGGTTTCCGGCGAACTTGCACTCCATCAAAAAAATCCAAAATTCATGAAAGGCTCACCTTGGATCTGGCTCATTTGAGCCCAATGTCTCGCCTAATAGATCTAGGAAACTAGTACAGGTAGAGGTGAGGTGAAACGGACCTTGATCGGAGCCCGACGGCGGCGACGGCGGTGGTCGGTCATGGAATTTCTCCTCTCCGGCGAGCTTGCTCCCGAACTCGTTTCTCCACCAAAATCTTCGATCCAGATATCGAATTCCACTTCTCTCGGCCCTCTAAAGCTGATGGTGAGGTCAAAATGGGGGTGGGGTGTCTGGTTATGTTATTTTGAGTAGTGGGAATTTCGGCCACCACCTTGGATGCTCCTCCTTGGCTCCAAGTGGCACCTCCTTTGATATAATTTGGCTGGGTGATTATTCCTAAGCTCAGAACTGAGATTTGGGAGGGAGGAGGAGGGCCAAGTGTCCTCCATCCCCCTTTTCCCTCTCATCTCTTTCCCCAAATTTCCAAAAACACCCCATGCATGCACTCTCTCTCCTATTTTAGAGGGGTAGGGGCTATCATTAACCATTTAGGCTGGTCATTGGTCTTGGCTCATGGGCTTTGCCCATTGGGAATGGGCTTGGCCTCCCTTTTTCTATTTAGGCCTTATGTTGACCAAGTTGACTTTTATGGTTGATTTGGTCAACTTGATGAGTGGGCTGGCCCCACTTGATGGTCATGAACCCCATGTCATCACCCAACATGGGTTGGACCATGGTGATGCCCCACTTGGGCTAATTGGGCTTATATTTGTGGATTTGACCAAATTTGGGTTATGGTTTACTTGAGTCAACTTGGGTCAATGGTTGACCCAATGATGTGGCTTTTGGTTCACATTGATTGCTTTTAGGGTTAGGGGCATAGTGGTGGGGTCAATGTGTACCTATGATTCCATTTTGGGCTAGTTTGACCTGATTTGACTCGAACCCTATAGTGGGTCCTATGTAAATCCACCCTAACTCCATCCCATGTCCAACCCAATCTAAGTTAAGGGGTCTAGAAGTAACATGGGATGTTACAAATCCTAATAAACAAAAGAATAATTTCGTCCCCGAAATTCAAGTTTGGTTCTACGGGGTTTTCAAGTATACTTCAAACATTAATTAAAGCGTTACCTGAAGTGAACAGCTCTGGGTGTTGTTCTTGCATCAGATCCATCGACTCCCAGGTGTGATTCTCCCGTCTGTGGTTGAACCACATTACCTTCACTAGGTGAACCTTCTTCTCCCGCAACACTCAGACCGTTGTATCGTTGATCCGGATTGGTTCTAAACGGGCTGATCTATCAGGAGCTATCAGGTCTGTTGTAGCGGTAATATGTTTCTCTGGCTGATGGAGAGCTCTTCGTAGCGAAGAGATGTGGAAGACGTCGTGTAGGATACTCAACTCTGGTGGCAGCTGCAGTCGGTAAGCTAAGGAGCCGATCCGTTCCAGGATTAAGTATGGCCCCATGTATCGAGGACTGAGCTTCTTGTGCCTCCGTATCCTTCACATAATCAGAACCAACAGTCCTCGTGTCTACATCCTGAACCCAATATAGCGGCGTCTGACACTTCTTCTCATACAAAACTTTATAAGGACTCATTTCAATACTTGTATCGCGTATGTTCTTTATAAGAAAACTCTATCAGCGGTAACCGTCCCTTCCAAATGTATTTTTGTTATACTTCGTGATATTCACCATCAAGGTTACGTGAGCATATTTCCAAGTCTTCTGACACATTATCATTAAATAAATCTTAATCATAGGTTGGTTCAAAGTCCCTTACGAACAAGTATCACCAAGTATGTGAGAATTAGTAATCTTATATGTACAATTGAGCACATAAATCTCATATTTCTCTTCCAGAATCACATCATGCCTTACGTCTTATACCATATAGATTCTTCGAATATAAGTTATCGTGATATCATTTATAATAAAGATCCAACTTATGCATAGTAATTAACCAACTTCCAAGATTATGATGTGATGAAGAGATCATCATCTTGTTTCTTCCAGATTCATGACTTATCACACCTCTATATAAATAGTAATACATGATTATAGAGTGTTCACCTTTCAAGCGTACATCAAGCGATCATTATTGATATTGACGTTGATACAGATGACTCTCAGTCGCTTTTCACATATATTCTAAATCATAAATTTATAAGCGTATCTTTTCAGAATTGGTGAGGTCTGACACAAATTATTTCCATCATAACGAGAATCTTATAAACCCTCATTGCTTCTCGTGTAATTTCACCGTATTCACCTTAGCAAGCAAAAATTGGTCTCTTCATAGTCATGAATTTCCTAAAATGATCATGATGTTATCAATGTATGTGTCCCAGTTCTCGATGTTGTCATAATCAAGGGATCATACCTATGCGTATGTTTCAACTAATCATTCACCTCATTTGAATTTTTTTTGTTGAGTCGTTATATTTTTAAATGTCAAGCCATAGGAGATTAATCTTATCTATCATAACGTTACCTCATTTCAATTCTTAAGTTCCAATATAATGGCTTTTGCTTAATTGAGTCATTCAAGGTTATAGTTCACCATTATGATCAAGTGACTGGCTATATCATGTACGCATGAATAGTAATGATATTTCATCATTGTGTTTAATTCTCCAAATCCCAACCTCTTTTAGGATCAAATAAGGTAGTACTAAATCATACATAATCATAGCAACTTAATCATTATATTCTTAAACGCAAGACGTTATCCTATCAAGATTTCTAATTATAACTTAACTATCTCCCAAGGTATAAGGGTGAGTAACCATTTAAATTTGGAAAGGATTGATTCTTTGAGAGAATATACCACATGTAAATCATCATCGAACACTTTTGTTTTGATTCTTATGATCATCAGAGTCACATCAAAAGGATCATACTTATAATATATGCCTTCCAATTTTGATTTTTCACTTGACTTTAAGTTTCTCTGGGACTGTTATACCCCTAGTGTTATAGACATAATTACTCAAATATTTCAATTCATACTTGATGGGCTCCGATCAAGTCATAGTTAAGACCCATAATCAATCCTTCACGTTACCATGATGTTATTCTATTTCGATCTGTATGTTTCTAACATAGTGACCTGAGCATGTCAGGTAGGGGCGGATTGCAGTGATCCATCATCATTTCCACTTCCCCCAATTCTATACATTTAATATGTGAAAGTCATAGTCACTTTCCTAAGAGCCACAGCTATGCAGAATTTCCGACTATCATTCTGACTTATACCGAATTCTCTATTCACATTGGTTTTCTCTTGCAATATATCTGAGTTCATTAATCAAATCCTTAACCGATGATATAAATATTAATCGCGTGTCACGTCAATTAGGTTAAGGTGTTAGGGCATCTAGGAACGTGATTTGCTGAGGTAACACATTCCTTTAATTATACATAAAACCTTTTGTGTCATCGTTACTGCTCTATTTTAGTTTATCGAAAGGCCACTTGTTCGATTTCTTGTGGATTATACGCAACTTGTTTCGATCTTTGGGATACATCATGTCAAAATGCAATGACGAAATTACAATCTCTCTTATAGTTGTGCCAAGTAATGATCTAATTCACGAGTCCGCACAAGTTTCTAACGTCTCATGGGGACTTTCCTTGTTCTATGGTAGTAATATATCTAAGCGGGCAACCGTCTACGTATATCCCAAACTTCTAGGGAGGGTTGATTATCTTGCCGATTATGCGAATGTAAAACCTCATCTTTACTTGAGCAACATGTGAATTAATCAAGTCTTCTAGATTACTATGTTTGTGACACATGTTTTATAAACTAGGTCTAGAAAAATTCAAGTCGTTACCAATTTAGCCCAATAAACAAAAGGATGAGCCCCCATACCTTCCGGGCTAAATTCCCTTAATATTTACAGTGCATTCCTTTTATATGTGCACTCAATCCTTAGGTTTAACAATCTTAGACCTGGATTTCTACCTTAATTAATATGTTATATACCTTAGGCCTTCAAGGTTACTATACGACCATTTTTTTAAGATCAGCACATGACCCAACCAAAATGGGTTTCTTGAATTCTTATTCTACCATTGGTATTTGCCACCGTGGTTGTCTTAACGTAATCAAGTCATCAGTATGAGGGTTAAGTTTACGAGTACCCTACTATTCCACTAATATATTATATGCACCAGTTCTCCTTAAGGCAGTCCTATTAGTTTGGGTAAGAATTGATAATATCACTTGATAGGTGGAGTTGGGACATCGAAGTTTAAAAACTTAAGTAGTGACTCTTGCATTAAATTATTTCCTTAGTCAAATTGGGTATCCTCGAACCTTATCTAATCTATATCCGAGGTCGATTTTAGACTACGGTACGACTCAAAATTCTCTTGGTAAGTCAAACTAAGTGGTGTTCTAATTGAATTGGCCTAACTCATTGCTTAAATGGACTGTTTTATGTGACTTTTTTACACATGGGCACACTATTGCTTCCGCTGCATAGTTTGTCCGCAAACTAATGCTCGAGTAGGGTGTTCTAGTGTTGTGGACTTCTTTCTCATATGATCATTTGTTCAAGTGATACCAGTTTGTAACACCCCTCCCTCCCCCTTACCAAGGAGGGCTATCAGGTCTTATGCCCAGAACCGCCGTCTTATGGTGGCACTAATGCACGGGTTAGTCGACACCGCAACATGCCGATTCTGCCGGCTATTACGATCATATACATAACCTGTAGGCCAATATGAGAAAAGAAGTATAGCAGTGTAACAAATCTACTAGTCCACAAGACACAGAGTACATATCATATATATGGAATGAAAAGTACAGAAACATAGTCCACAAAGAGTACAAAATGAAAGAGTAATAAGGGTTTATGCCCAGTACATCATATCAACTGTCTCTCTCTCAAATAAAAGCGAAAGCTATACTAATACATCAAAACTCGTCCCACCTGAGGACGCACAGTAGTGGTAGTAGCCTGCTGTAGCGGTATCTGCTCCTCAAGCCCTGTCTCCTCATCGTGCCGGTGCTCCATCTCCACGGGCTCCTAAAATAGTATGGTCACCGACCATTAGTCAAAAGACTAAGTCGTTTCCTCCGCACCTCGCCCCGCAACTCCTAGGCACCGAGCGGGAGGACGAAGCGGAGGACAACAAGGGGTAGCAAAAGTGGAAGCAGGTGACAGGAACTAACTAGCAGTTGTAATAGGTATTATTATTCTACTCTAGCAGTTCTAAGTATATAGTACAAGTAAGTGAAGAGCAGTACTAGTAAAGGAAGTAAAAAACAGAAAGTAAGAGCATGTAAATAAAACTATTCTACCACTATACAACCATCACAAAAGTACCCTAACTTATATAAATGCCCATACAAATATATAAGTTAGGACTTCCAGGAAATTTAACTTATCATATAAAAGAGTCCATACTAATTTATATGATAAGGATCTATGAAGCGTATGACCTAATATGAATGAATGTTATGATGTAATTTTATGCACAGGCAAGTGCAACTCACACACAACGACTCTGTGATCACAGACCTTTAGTTCCCACTTTTTGAGAGCTAGCATCACTCTCGGGTACCACTGCTGTGGCTACGGCAGCAGCGGAGCGGGCGTCTCCACTTCTAGGTCGGTATGCACACTACCAAGCCTTAGACCCCTCTCATACGCCTCTGTACACATCCAAGGTGCACTCTATAGTCTCGCGTACGTACTTTGCTGATAGCCCGTCAGTCTTGTTGGGTCGGATGTGCGTTATCGGGGATCGTCCTCTAGACCGCAGTGTAAAACAACCCACTGGCCCCTCTAACCCTCACAACCGCCTGGTGCACCGTACTGTCATCGGTGTGACGAATGGCCAGTATCGCATGTCCCGCCACTATATTTATGCACATGCAAGTATTTCATTCAGAGCCTTCCGCTCGCAGGACCAAACCCGTCCTGAAACCCTCAAACCGAACACGGGTGAGAACGTACAATAGTACCTTTATACCGATCCCATCAAACCCTACACGGGTGAGCATATATCATGAATCTCTCCAACCATACACAGGTGAGAATGTACAACAAATGTCTTAACATATTAGTCTACTCTTGTCTACGGGTTATTATACTTACTGATTTAAGGTTAATCCCAGGACTGCCCAGGGTATACCCGGTGAAGGGCTCTCAGGGGCACTAGGAACTACGATGGGATTACGCCCAAAGTTCCCTTTTGCAAGGATATTTACTTTATTTGATGACTACCCATATTTCACCCCAGCTCTCATTGTTGCTCTGGAACAATCATTAGTGACTTAAGATATTACCGGGAAACCGACGGTCTTCCGTCGACCTCCACTCCGGCTGCTACCTAAGGACTTGCACTTTTACTCCCGTCACTAAGACAATACTACCCACAGGGATTATTCTTATTGCACTCCCTTATTCTTTCGATAATCAATGCTCTGGTAATCCCTTAAAGCATGACCTATTTATGCTATATGTAGACCATGTCCTATTATTGTCCCAAAAATGGAATCTTCCAATTCTTAGGGCCTCTTGCCCCTAGATATTTATCCTAGGGTGGTATTGACTAATGGAGCTATCATATGGATTCTCATAATTTTCCTTGGTCAATTAATCCCTTAATTAAATCTTTTAAATTAATTCCTAGGTCACTTTACACATGAAGTAGTATGATTTAAAATCCACTGACCTAGGTAATTTTTCCTGAGTTGTATAATGATAAAATATTTATGTATTCAGGGTTTCACAATTTTCCTTTGATTATTTATAATAATTCCTTATTTAATACCAAATCTACATAATTTCCATTTTCCAAATGAAGTGCAAGAAATATATAATCCAAAATTCCAAGAAAATTACAGAACATAGGACACATTAATTTAAGACTAATGGCAGAGTTTCATCAACCTCTATAGTGTAATGGCCTAACAAATCCCATTCTTAAATATTTACCAAAATTCCATTACATTAATTTAAAAATTATCAGTACATCCATAAATTCTGAAATAATTATGCAAGACTAATAATACAATTATACAATATTAGAAATATTTCCAAATTTTGCTGATGTGTATTTCAATCAATTCAAGAATAAATGCAATAAGGGTAAAATGGTCATTTCAGGTTTTTTACTCCAGAGGTTCTTCAAACAGAAAGATCAAATTTTTCTATGTCCAATATAACCTTCTTTTCAACTTGGAAAAGTTTGAGGATTTTTACTTGAGGAAAACCTATTTTTCCAATTTATTTTCAAAAGGAGCTATATTTTTAAAAATTCCAATTAATGGGATTTTTGATTCCAAAAATCCCATAATTAATCTGAGGGGTGCACTTTACCCTAATTAACCATTGAAATCAAATCCATGATTTTTGAATGCCTCCATTAGGCTGAATGCACAATATTTAAATTATTGCTATTGGCACACCAAGGCAATACATAAACCAACACATGCTAGTCGATTACCCAAACATGCAGTGATCCAAATGTGCTGAAATTTGTATCATGCACCAATGATGTCCCCAAGGACCTACCACCAAGATTTGGGGCCATTTGGAGTCATATAACTTCAAATATTTCATTTATTTAAGTTTTGATATTATGACCAAAACTATAGCAAACGTTGTCCCAAAAATTCCTACTTTTTGGCAGAGGCTATATACGTCCTAATCATGCATGTACCCAAAAGTTGGGGGCATGTTGGTTAATGGTTTGACTTGGGCATCCAAATCAAGTTCTGCCCTTGTCTAGGACCAGTCCTAGGAGAAATGCCCTACAGGTCAGCCTACTAGACCAATATTGATGATTAAGGTGTCAAATTAACGTTAACCGATAAGGCTACATTTTTCATTCAGGGTCCAGGTTCTAGCAAGGCCTCTAAGAGGCCTAAATATGACATGCAATGGACAGTAAAAACAGGGACAAAAAATTAAATTTGATATGGCACGAATCTTAATGCAGAATGGAGGGCATCTGTTCATCTTCTCCATGGAGCCAAGAGCCGCGATTTGCCCGACCTGGAGCACCTTCCAAGGCCATTTCCTGGCCATCCAACCACCTCCCTGGCCGGCCACCACCACCAACACCTCCGTTGAGGTGAGGGCTAATGTTCGGCGGCGACTTGGCCGCCGGAGGCGGCGGTTTCCGGCGAACTTGCACTCAATCAAAAAAATCCGAAATTCATGAAAAGCTCACCTTGGATCTGGCTCATTTGAGCCCAATTTCTCACCTAATAGATCTAGGAAACTAGTACGGGTAGAGGTGAGGTGAAACGGACCTAGATCGGAGCCCGACGGCGGCGACGGCGGCGGTCGGCCATGGAATTTCTCCTCTCCGGCGAGCTTGCTCCCGAACTCGTTTCTCCACCAAAAGCTTTGATCCAGATATCAAATTCCACTCCTATAGGCCTTCTGAAGCTGATGGTGATGTCAAAATGGGGGTGGGGTGGATGGTTATGTTGTTTTGAGTAGTGGTAATTTCGGCCACCACCTTGGATGCTCCTCCTTGGCTCCAAGTGGCACCTCCTTTGATATAATTTGGCTGGGTGATTATTCCTAAGCTCAGAACTGAGCTTTGGGAGGGAGGAGGAGGGCCAAGTGTCCTCCATCCCCCTTTTCCCTCTCATCTCTCTCCTCTCTTTCCCCAAATTTCCAAAAACACCACATGCATGCACTCTCTCTCCTATTTTAGAGGGGTAGGGGCTGTTATTAACCATTTAAGCTGGTCATTGGTCTTGGCTCATGGGCATTGCCCATTGGGAATGGGCTTGGCCTCCCTTTTTCTCTTTAGGCCTTATGTTGACCATGTTGACTTTTAGGGTTGACTTGGTCAACTTGATGAGTGGGCTGGCCCCACTTGACGGTCATGAACCCCATGTCATCACCCAACATGGGTTGGACCATGGTGATGCCCCACTTGGGCTAATTGGGCTTATATATGTGGATTTGACCAAATTTGGGTTATGGTTGACTTGAGTCAACTTGGGTCAATGGTTGACCCAATGATGTGGCTTTTGGTTCACATTGATTGCTTTTAGGGTTAGGGGCATATTGGTGGGGTCAATGTGTACCTATGATTCCATTTTGGGCTAGTTTGACCTAATTTGACTCGAACCCTATAGTGGGTCCTATGTAAATCCACCCTAACTCCACCCCATGTCCAACCCAATCTGAGTTAAGGGGTCTAGAAGTAACATGGGATGTTACAGCAGAAATTTTTGAACATTATGGAATGGTACCGGGCCAGCTCGCGCATAATAATCTTGCCGTAATCTAGAACTTCATCTCATATCTGCGATCTGAAATGATCACCTTCTCTTTGAATATCTTGAAAAAGATATTCTCAGTCCACTCTATTACTCCATCTGGAGGCCGCCCATAAAGGGCGTAATATATTTTTACTGCAGAGGGATAAAGGTGATGGGTCTGCCGAACAAGATCCACAACTGGACCTCACGGTTCTTGATCTTTGAGGGCGAGCTCGGGTTCGCGCACACCTACCTGCAGGATCGCGTGGACTCTGCTTTCAAGAGCATCTGGCTTGGCGAAGTGGAGGCCTCCATTATTAAATTTCTCGTAGCAGCAAAGCTGGATATTGAACATTAAATCCCACTCTTAGCGAGACTGGACGACGTATCTCACGAAGAAAGTAAGCTTTGCAGACTGATATTTGTATCCGTCGCGACCTATAGTTTGCTGGCATTCTTTTCTTCTTTTCTTGCAGAGGTCTTGGTTGTGCCCGCCAATCCGCCGCAAACACCTAATAGCCTGACTCCAACCAAATGGGAAAGGAAACAGGTGCTCGTGAGGAAGAGGAGCGAAGAGGGTGATCCCGTCGCAGACTACTCTTCATCAGAAAGCTTCGGGATGCAAGGTTTTGGAAACCACCAAAATTTCAATTAATTTGGACCAAGGATGAAGTGTGGGCACTCAGTTTAATGTCTGCCTAGCCCTAGGTGTAGGTCCCACCAAAATGGGTGCCCTGGTCAAACCAGGCACCCAAATGGGTTCAAATAAATTTTAAAATAAAATAGACACCAGGGCTATAAGTTTCATGTTGGTGACTTTTCCAGTAAAGGAGCCTAGGTAGTTTTAAAAATTAAGACCATTAAATACCAAATCTGTGACAGGAATTTAATAAATCAGAAACGTTTATACAATAGTTTTAAATCATATTAGCACGAATCTTGAAGCACCACTGGACGGGATCCATTCATCTTCCACCTTGAGCCGACGACCAAGATTCATCCTGCCTGGAGCCACTTCCAAGCGCTACCGCTGGCGATCTGGCCACTTCCCCAGCCGGCCATTGCCACCACCACCTCCGTTGAGGTGGTGGCCATCGCCAGACGGCAGCTTAGCCGCCGGAAAGCACTATTCCGGCGGTTCTAGCATGAGAATTTTCGGCCAAAATCCATGGAAATCCCGAATTGGATCGGGCTCAATTGAGCCCGAACCTTGGACCTAGTGATTGTTATGATCTATACATGAGAGAAGGAGTGGAGGAGGACCTTACTGGTGGTCTGGAGTCGAGTCGATCTTCGGGTTGCCATGGTGGTGGTGCCGTCGGCCGTATTTCTGCAACAGTGCAGTGAAGTGGCTCGAAATCCTCAGGTAAATGGTGGGAATGGCTCCTCTCATGTCACTGATGGTGTTTAAAACACCAGTTGGGGGAGCGGAGAGGCCAACCATCAATGGCAATTAATGGCCATTGAAATCTTGGCTCGGCCAAGGTGGTGGGGAGGTGAATCTAGCTTGGGGTGGCCAAGAAACTGCGGGAAACTCCTCCCCTTCTCCATGGGAGTTGAATTCAGCCATCAAGGATGGCTCTTGGCCTCCCTAAGCCATGAATGGCTTCTTCCTCCCTCTTTCTCTCTCCTCCATTAAGGGGCAAATGGAGCTTTCTCTCTCCTAGTCCCCCAAGTTGACTGGTCAACTCCATAGGATATGTGCAGCCCACTTAATCATAATAATTATGAAAAGTGAGGTTAGCCTAAGGGAAAATGACTTGAGCTTGGGTTAGCCCATTTGGGCTAGGTTTGACTTGGCTTAGGCTAGGGTTGACTTGGGTCAATTTGATCATTTGGGTTGACCCCAATGGGTCCTTGGTGACCCATTGGCCTCCCCTAAGGTCTATGTAGGGTTGGGTAGGGTTAACTTGGCACCTTGGAGGTCACTTGACCCTTGGTAAGGGCACTTTGACCACTTTGGGGGTTGAGTTGACTTGGGTCAACTTACACACTAAGTTTGACTCCAATGGATCCCTAGTGACTCATTGAACTCAATTTAGGTTTAGTAAGACCTGGGTAAGGTTGGTTGGGCACATTGGGGGGTCACTTGACATTTAGTTAGGGCACTTTGACCAAATTAGGGGTTAGAGTTGACTTTGGTCAACATAAACTCTTGGGTTCACCCCAATGGGTCCTTGGTGACCCACTGACTCCACTTTAGGTCTAGGAAGACCTGGGCAAGGTTGTTTGGGCACATTAGAGTCCAACTGCCCTTTGTTAGGGCACCTTGCCCAATTTAGGCCTATGGTGGTCCTAGGTCAAATTGGCCACTTTGGGTTTACTCCAATGGGATCTTAAGGCTCTAGTGGACCCTCTAATAGGTTAGTGGTGTTGTGGTGGGGTCACGGAGTAATGGTGAAGCCCTAAGGTCAAACCGTAGGTTTTATGATGTGGTTGTGCCACAGGTAGACCAAGGTGATTCTCACCATGGCCTTCTATCACTTGGCCATTTTTAGCTTCCTTGGGTTTTGTCATGACCTAGTCATGGCCAAAACCACTCTTAGGGGTCTAGTTGGAAATGAGATGTTACAAATCCCAATAAACAAAACAAAGATTTCGTCCCCGAAATCAAGGTTAAGCCTACGAGAATTTCTATCGAAGAAAAGGAAGCTTGTAACATCCCATAAGAAGTGAAAGATTACATCTCGACGCCATGTTTGTTAAGTGGGGTTTAAAGGGAAACCTAAATCTATGACCAATTCGCCCAATTGGCAAATTCAAGATCCCAATAAACAAATGATTAGCCTCTACTCTTCCTAGAGTAGCCCTACTAGTTTAATACAGGAAAGTAAATTGGACATCTTGAGAGGTTGTGAGGTATACCTGACTGAACAACTCTGGGTACTTTTGTCACATCAGGTCCTGTGGTTCCCATATATGCTCCTCCTGGTCGTGGTTCCTCCACAGAACTTTGACTAACGGAACCTTCTTGCGACGCAAGATCCGTACTCCTCGATCGTCGATCTGACCCGGATCTAAGCAAACTGACCGTTCTGAAGCTACCGGTCCATCTATGGTCGAAATCTGCTGCTCCGGGCGTAGAAGAGCACTCCTAAGCGAGGAAATATGGAACACATCATGCAAGGCTGCCAGCTCTGGTGGCAACTCTAGCTTATAAGCTAGGGGTCCGATCCGCTACAGGATCATGTAAGGGCCCACAAACCTAAGGCTGAGCTTCTTCTTCCGACCACGCACCCGTGAAACTCCATGCATGTGCCGGATCTTCAGAAACACTCGGTACCCCACCTGAAACTCTACCTGACGGTGTCGGGCATCGCAATACTTAGCCTGTCAGCTCTGTGCTTCCAGCATCCTGTCCCGTATCAGTTTCACCCGAGCCTCGGTGTCTTCGACAAAATCTGATCCCAATGCCTTCGGATCCTCGTCCTGAATCCATGAAAGTGGATTCCTACATCTCCTTCCGTATAAGGGTGGAGAGTTGTGTTGAATGACGACCAAGAGCCCATGTAAGCCTGGACTGATCTTCTCTTCTTGGACGTACACTATCCATCCTGATTCAACACGATCATCTTGAGCACACCATGATAATGAACAACTACTCACAAAACTTATGAAACACCTACGAGAGTTTTCTTTCAGGTCAAGGTGACCCTAGATATCTCGGCCAGTCTATCATTGATGTTCCAATTATAATTATTCCCGGAGTGCGGATGAGGAATCATGTGTATGAAAATCCCTAATTATTTCCTCAAACTTCCACTCTAACCGGGCAGTGACTGTAATAGTTTCCCAAAAGTTCTTGCACTTAACCTTCATCGGGCGATGGACCTTACCATGCATCACAAAATTCATGACGCCCTTCTTCACTCCAGGGAGATACACGTTCCGAGATACACCAACCTTCCGATGATTAAATTTCTCGTTTGTACGGGTAGAAAACGGCTCTATAAAATCTCCACTTCTCAGTCAGATTCTTATCCCTACGAATACGCTCGAGTAGCACCAAATACGGTTTACGTCCATTTCACTATATTTACGACGCAAACTTTCCTAGATGAGATCTAAGGGAAACCCAAGTCAGTAACTAATTTGCCCAATAAACAAAAGACACGCCCACAAAAGATGTGCACCCAATAAACAAAAGATAAGCCTCTACCTGCCTTGGGCTGAGTATCTTTGATATTACCATGTTATATCCATCCTAGCTGGGTGCACAATCCCTAGGGCATCAATCTTTAACTTGGGGTTCCAACTTGAATTTGTTGATATACTCTATACTTTAAACCCTCCGAGTCATATTTACGACAACCTCATCTGGGTCAAAAAGTTCCCAATCCCAACCGAGTCTCTTCCGAACTTGAATTCCTATCCGATCTTCGGTGTTTGTCATGGTGGTGGTCTCCAGGTAATCTTGTTACTGCTATGAGGGTTGAGACTATGTGTCTTCTACCATTCTGCTAATGGATTATTGGTCTCAATTCTCTTTAAAGCAGTCCTTCCGGTTTGAGTAATCCTTGATAGGGACCGTAGGGTTACCTGAGTTTATGGCTTAGGTAGCCATTCTCGTGTTATACTCCTCCTTTATTCTCTTTAGGTATCTACTTAGCTTAACCAAGTTCATACCCAAAGTCTATTTTAGACTAGGGCATACTATAAGTTATCGTGGTTAGTCATGTCTCCTAGTGGGTTGAGTCTAACTCGTTAACTAGAGAATTATAAGATGGGATTTTCGTAGCCGGAGGTGCTCCCTGCTGGGGGCAGGGTTTGCCGCAGCCTACAGAAAAGAATTCCAATTGCTAGCTGATTCCCCTTATGGGAACACCACTGCTTCCGCTGCTTTGTTTGTCCCCAAACTAAACTCACGCGGGGGTGACCCAGGGGTTGTGGACTGTTACTTTTCGATCGAGGTTTGCTCTGATACCACTTGTAAGACCCCCCCCCCCTTTTTTCAACACCGGGGTCTTAGGCCCAGAAACGCCGTTTTGCGGTGACTCCTTCACGCCCAGAAGGGTCATCACCACAAAGCGTCAATTCTGCCGGCCAATTCGATTGCAGAAAAGTAGCAAAACAAAGTAAATGCAAACTTGCAGTCCACAGAAATCACATATCATATAGATAATCTCCACGAAGGGATTGTCCACAAAATAATATATCAGAGTACTAAAATACGGGCTTATGCTCGGTACATCATGTCCTCACTACAAATCACTCATGTGGAAGCAAAAACAGAACATCTACTCAAGGTAGAGACTCACGGTCCCGGCTGTATGAACTCCGGAGCTAGACTGCCTCATCTCCAAGCGCACCGTTCTCTGGGGATGCTCCTCCATGCTGGGCTCCACGATCCCCTAATGATGCGGTTCGAAAACCGTTAGTCTAAAAGACTAAGCCCTATCATCCCCCACCCCTTCCCCCATGGCTCCTAGGCACCGAGCGGAGAGGAAGAAAGGGGAGTGAAAGTGCAGCTAGATCTGATATACTCTAGAGGGGGGTGAATAGAGTATATGGTGCTTTGAAACTTTTTACAACAATTGTTGTAATAAGAGTGAGCAGGGAAGCAATAAAAAATCTAATCACAGAACTAAACTATCCAAAAGCTAATCACAGAAAAATCAAGGCCAGAAACAAACATAAACACAAGCAAAACCAGAAGACACAAGGAAATATAGTGGTTCCCCTAAACTTGGGTACATCCACTCTTCTACCACCCTAGGTAGGAATCCACTGCAGGATGAGTTGATCAGGTGTCCTGGGCACCAATGAGCTTTTGATAAGGTGCTCAAAAACCAAAGCAGAATTTTTGATCAGGTGTCTTGCCACCAATAAGCTTTTGACAAGGTGCTCAAAAACCAAGCTCAAACTTTTGAAGGGAGTTTGAGAAACCCTTTACAGAGAGGGGGTGAGAGAGTGATGGAAGTCTTCTCTTTCTCAAACAACTGAGAAGACTATGTGGATTGTTGACGTCAAAGCTCCCCCTGAATCCTTGAGATCTTCAGGATGAGAAGCTTTGCTGAGGGTGATAGGCCTTCAAAGATTGAACTCCAGTAATAGATGATTTCAGCAATAGCTGAAATGTTGAATGTCTGGAGTCTGGAAATATGTTGGCCTTGAACACTTTGAAACTAAAGAGATCTGAAGATTTCTGAAAAGATTGATCTCCTTGGATGAGTGTTCTTGAGAATTCTTTGAGACAGTATATGATGTCTGACTGTGTGTCTGTCTCTCTGTAATCTATATTCTATGAGAGATTCAAAAATTCTTCTCTTTTATTCTCTGATACAGAATAGAATAACATTCTCTTTCAAGTATAGCCGTTGGCCTACATTAATTGCATCCTTAATTGCACAATCTCTTCTGGAGGAAAGTCCACAGAAATATTCCTTGAGAAATCCCTTGAAACTTGGTCCAGAAATGAATGAAAAACGGCTAGGAAATCTCCGAATTAATTGCAGAATAACTCCTTAACTGATTTGAATTTGAATCTAGAAACATCCTTGAAGTTATCTGAAATCGTCGAACTGAGCTCTACTATCGTCAAGCTGAGCTCAGCGATCTGGAAATATATAGCAGCAAAATATCGTCAATCTGAGCTCAAAGATTGTCGAACTGAGCTCAGAGATAAAGATCCAAAGCAGAGTCCAACTCGTCAACCTGAGCTCACCGATCGTCGAATGGAGTTCGACGATATAATGAAGTTGAGCTCAGCGATCGTCGAATGGAGTTCGACGATCTGTCGAAGTTGAGCTAGACGATCGTCGATCGGAGTTCGACAAATCATCGTGCTGAGATCGACGATATGACTTAGTCTCCAAAAATAAAATCCTAGTCTTGAGGGCAGCTTCCAAACATAGACTTCTAACCCTTAGACTCAATTCTAATTGACCTATTGAGCTATACAGGAGGTCAAGCACTGATTCCTACAGACATAGTGATCCTGACCCAAATTAGTAATAGGGTGTTCCAACAATCTCCCCCTATTTGGGTTAGGATTACTATTTACAGACTTTGGAAAAATTTAAATAACAACATACAATCAGTAAAACAGAAAAACAACAAGCTAGACATTGCAGAATCACAGAGATATATAGCATCCAAATAGTAATCTGAAATCACAGAGAATGTCACCTTACAATATCATTTCTTTTCCTTGCCCTTAATAAGTTTAATCTCTCTGTTAGGGTTGAGGGCTTCTTTGTTTGATCTGGTATCATCTGCTGCACCCAAATATGTTTGCTTATTAGGCCTGGGAACCACAGCTTCAGGATGTAATTCCATATACCTATCAGAATCAAAGAATTTACTTGATGCATATCTCTCTAGCTCTTTCTGTCTCTGTTCAAACATAGTTGAGATGTTAGAAGAATCTTTTCCTTGCTCTCTAGCCTTTTTAATCTGATCCAGTGCAGCTAGTTCTTTTAATCTGGCAGTCCAAGCAGCTGGATTATTCTCAGGATCCTCAAAAGGTACAGGTGGCTCATATCTGTTAGAGGGATTGTCTTGAGGAGGCCTGGCAGACACAGTATCTTTCAGCTTATAAGGGAAAGGACCAGATGTTGTATCAGTTGAAATTTGTCCTCCCCTAGAATATGGGTGTTGCCTGGAGTACCCTTTGGAGTAGACTTGAAGATCTCTTTGATGTCCTCTGTATCCTCCTCTCCTAGAATGAGAACCCCTGGATTGGCTTTCCCTATGGTAAGATCTGGCATGAGGCTGATAGGGGGCCTCACTTCTGGCTGGGGGTTGAGCTGCAGAGCTTCCACCTGCACCTGCATCAGGAGGAGGTGGTGGAGGAGGATGAGAGTGTTGGAATTGGGAGGAACCCTTCTCATATTTTCTCTTCTTTTTCATTGCTTTCAGCTGGTTCTTAGAGTACTGCATCCAGTGTTCAGTGATAGGGCAGTCATGTAGAATGTAGTATGGAATGTCATTGTTGTCTTTGACTTTAGCAGGAGGTACTCTCTTCATAGCTTTGCTCCTTGCCTTCCTTTTCCTGGCAATGGTAGCAGAAGAGTCATCAGAGTCTGTTCTAAATTCATCACATTCAGAACTCTGGTCATCATAAATGGTATCTATTTTCTTCATCAGATCCTTCTTGAGTTGTGCAGAAGCAGATGAGGCAGAGGTTGTAGCAGCAGGTGTTGAAGTAGTAACAGCAGAAATGACAGCAGCAGATGTTGAAGGTGTTGCACTAGGAGTAGAAGCAGAAACAACATCAGCAATAGATATGGGCTCTGGAGAGGTGATAGCAGCAACAACTTCACTAACAACAGCAGAAACAACAGCAGAGAAATCATCAGAAACTGCAGAAGGCTCAAATTCAGGTGCCTCTGACATAAGAATTTCCTTGGAAATTGATTCAACAGTAAGAACAGAAACTTCAGCAGCAATAGGGGCAGCAATATCAGAAGCAACAATAATACTTTCTTCAGAAGAAGCAGCAGCATCAACATTTTCAGCAGCAGCAAACACTGAATTGACAAAGGAGGTAATAATGCTTGGGTCAAAGCAAGAAAATGGCACAAGTGCCTTGGATAGATCCTCTGGAGGCTGGACAGCAGTTATCTCTGGCAGACAGCTGAAATATGCAGAATCAAAAGTTGAAAGCAAAGACCTAAGGTCTATTGCAAGGATTACAGCAGGAGGACTTTGTGCTTGAGTCACAACAATAGCAGCAAGAGGAGGAACTGAAGAAGCAGCAGCAGACAAGCTCGCAGAAGCAGTCACAGAAGCAGCAGCAGCATGAAGACTCACTTCATAGGGCATCTCCCCCTGCCTAGATTCAGACAAGTCTGGATCAAGGCACACTGCTGTAGGAGCTGCCTGAGGGAATAGGGAAGAGAGCCTGGCAGAGAGAGCTGCCACTGACAGGTGTAGTGGAGCCAAGGAGGTCTCCAACAGCAGAGAGAGCCTGGGGGCAAGCAACTCATACAGCCTGTCAGCAAGGGCTAGGAGGTCTACTTGCTCAAGGTTGACTGGAGCAGAGGTAGAAGATATAGGAGCAGCTGAGGGTTCTGGTAGAGGAGAGATGGAGAATGGTGGAAGGGATGGCTGAGGTGTTGGTAAGGTGGAAATGGAGGATAGAGGGATGAAGATAGATGGGGTGAAGGTGGGTTGGTCTATGATTTGGTGTAGAAGGTCTTGAAAGGAAGTGGAGGATGAGGGTAACTCAGGAGAAGATGATGGTGAATCATCCATAAAGGAATCATCAATTAGGGTGAAGGATGGAATGGAGGGTGATGAGGTGACATCTGGTGGAGGGTAGGAGAATAGTGGATGGAAGTGGTCTTCTTGTGGTGGTAGAATAAGTACTAGAGATGGTGTGGATGTTGGAGAGGGGCTGGATATGATGATGGATGGAGTTGGAATGGTAGATGGTATGGGAAGGGATGGAATTGGAGGAGGAGGAGGAGAGGCAACAACAGCAGGCAGGTCATCTGCAGGGGAAGAGACCTGTGGAGAAGTGACTCTTAGAGTCCTTGTGCCTGAAGGAGTGCTGGAGGAGGGCCTGGTGGGCTTGCTGATTTGTCTGTCCCACTTTCCAAAGAGGGCACAACACAGTCTCTTGGAAGCATTGATATGGATTCCAGAGGAGACCAGCAAGGCAGGGCACCTGTGCTGCAGAAACACTCCAATGATTCTCCCAAAGTTCACAAAACTTTTGTTGATTTTCTTTTTAATGAGGTCAAAGAAAACTTCTCCCCAATTCAGATTCTTCTTATCTACAAGAGCTCCCATGAGGCAGAGCTGATACCTTGAAATTGTATCATGGGCAGAGTGCTTAGCCAGTAGCACTTTCCCAACAACATCTGCCATGAATCTATATTCTACAGAAAGGTTCCTTTTGAAGAGCTTGCTAGGGTTGCCCTCTGAATGACCCATTCTGGCAAGCAGTTCAGAATACTCTTCTCCAGATAAGTCAGCAGTATCTTCTCCATTTCTCAACTCAAAAACTTCTGAAAGAATTGTTGGGGTTAAGGGTACCTGAGTTCCATATATACACCCAACAATGGTGGAGTTATCTTGATTGTGGGCAGTATAGACCCATTCCTTTATCTCATCAGATGCCAGCTTGATCCTGGTGGTCATTATTGCTGTCAGATTCTGGTCTTTGAACAATCCCAAAATATCTTGAAAAACCTGGTCAGTTGTGCTGAATGATTCCATGTCAATGTCGAAACCAGCATCAAACTTCATAGCAGCAAGAACAGCAACTGACACAGCCATGGGTACCTGCAAAAATTCAACAAACAAAACGACCAAGTGTAGAACTGTTTGGAGGGAAAGAAAATTCTTGCAGAG
This sequence comes from Platanthera guangdongensis, assembly GCA_039583875.1. NCBI lineage: Eukaryota > Viridiplantae > Streptophyta > Magnoliopsida > Asparagales > Orchidaceae > Platanthera > Platanthera guangdongensis. Next base: position 165,098,380 of record CM077150.1, on the reverse strand, counting down.
AAATCGAAAGCGCAAAGGAGAACGACGACGAAAAAAGAGTTTTATATTAGGGTTCGACGCAGAATTGGAAAGATCGTTGAACTCAGTTCGACGATCGAGGCTACTAAAGTAATCTGAAGAGTGTTCAATATCATCGATCTCCGTTCGACGATATTGTAGAGCGTCGAGCTCCGTTCGACGATCGTTCAGAGAACAAAATCGTCGAGCGCCGTTCGACGATCGTTGACCGGAAGAGATAGTTCCTACTATCTGAGAGACGCTGAACTCAGTTCGATGATTTCGGAAATCGTCGATCTCCGTTCGACGATCTTGGGGCAAATCGTTGAGCGTAGTTCAGAGATCAGAAAATATCTAGACACTAAGAAAAATCAGAATGTTTGCCTAGTCTTGGTCAATTTTTAAGATTTCAAAATCTTGGATATTATTTAAGACTTCCTCCATCTAATATTCCTAACTAATTTAGGAAGAAGGTGTGTTTCTTTTCATCCAATGGCTTGGTGAAAATATCTCCCCTTTGTAAATCAGTTGAGATATAGTGTAGTTCAATTTTATTCTTTTCAACATTATCCCTTAAGAAGTGATGCCTAATCTCTATGTATTTGTCCTACTATGGAGTACTGGATTTTGAGCTATAGAAATAACACTGGTGTTATCACAAAAGATTTTAGACTTCTCTAAGTTGTAGCCATAGTCTAGGAGTTGGTTTTGAATCCACAAGATTTGTGAACAACAACTGCCTGCAGCCATATATTCAGCTTCAGCAGTTGAAGTTGACACAGATGTTTGTTTCTTACAAAACCAAGAGACAAGTCTGTCACCAAGAAACTGACAAGTTCCACTGGTGCTTTTCCTGTCAATTCTGCATCCAGCATAATCAGCATCAGAGAATCCAGTTAAATCAAATGCTGAATCTTTTGGATACCAGAGACCTAGATTTGGACAACTTTTAACATACCTGAGAATCCTCTTTACTAGTGTTAGGTGTGACTCTCTAGGGCTTACTTGGAACCTAGCACATATACATGTAGCAAACATTATATCTGGTCTACTAGCTGTAAGATACAGTAAAGAGCCAATCATTGCTCTATATGTTGTTTGATCAACAGGTTTCCCATGTTCATCAGCATCCAATACAGCATTAGTAGGCATGGGTGTTTTCATACAAGATGCTTCAGACATACCAAATTTCTTAACTAATTCATTTGCATACTTGGTTTGAGAAATGAAGATGCCTTCAGCATGCTGTTTGACTTACAATCCTAGGAAGAAGGATAGCTCACCCATGCTACTCATCTCAAATTTAGAATGCATCAGGTTAGAAAACTTTCTACACAATTTGGAGTCAGTAGAACCAAAAATAATATCGTCTACATAAATCTGTACTAGTAGGGTATGAGACTTATGGGTTCTAATGAAAAGAGTTTGGTCTACTCTACCCCTTATAAAACCATTTTCCAAGAGAAAGCATGCTAGGGTCTCATACCATGCTCTAGGAGCTTGCTTGAGACCATATAATGCTTTATTCAATCTAAAAACATAATCAGGAAAGTAGGAGAGATAAAACCTGGAGGTTGTCTGACATATACTTCCTCTTTGATGTCTCCATTTAAAAAGACACTTTTGACATCCATCTGATATACCTTGAAGCCTTTGTGTGCTGCATAAGCTAAAAATATTCTGATGGCTTCTAGTCTTGCAACATGTGCAAAAGTCTGGTCGTAGTCTATCCCTTCTTCTTGAGAATATCCCGGAGCAACTAGCCTTGCCTTGTTTCTTACAATTACTCCTTGATCATCCAGTTTGTTTCTGAATACCCATTTTGTTCCAATAATGGAATGATCCTTAGGCTTTGGCACTAGTTCCCATACATTGTTTCTCTCAAATTGATGCAACTCCTCTTGCATTGCAATGATCCAGTGTGGATCTTGCTCTGCATCTTGAATGGACTGAGGTTCAATTTGAGATAGGAAGTAGGTGTGCAACAGATTTTGGTTGACCTGATTTCTGGTTTGCACACCAGCTGAGATTTCTCCAATTATTTGGGAAATTGGATGGTCTCTTGATGTTACTAAATCAACAGGGGGTGTTGATTGTTCACCAACCTGTGTTGTTGTTTCCTCTTGTGGTACAACAACTAGCTCTTCAAGTTGTTCTTCAATATGTTGAGCACTTTCTTCATCTTCACTGCTTTCATCCTCTTGAGTAACCTGTAACTTGTTCAAGTCTTCAACTAGAGAATGTTCCTGCAAGGGTTCTATGGTAGAAGAAATCTTCTCCTTGAAAGACATGTTAGTTTCATCAAATGAAATGTGAACAGATTCCTCAATTTTTAAAGATGATTTATTATATACCCTATAAGCCTTGCTGATCATGGAGTATCCCAGAAACACTCCTTCATCAGCTTTGGCTTGAAATTTTGTTAAATATTTCCTGTCATTATTGTGAATGTAGCAAATACAACCAAAGACTCTAAAATAGTCAACTTTAGGTTTCTTCCCTTTGAGTAATTCATAGGGAGTCTTTCCCTTTAGTTTATGTATCAGACTTCTATTCAGCACATAGTTGGAGGTGTTCACTGCCTCTGCCCAGAAGGATAGAGGAAGGTGAGCATCTGACAATAATGTAGTGGCAGATTCAATAAGGGTTCTATTTTTCCTTTCAGCTACCCCATTTTGTTGAGGAGTTCTAGGAGCTGAGAAAGTATGCCTGATCCCTTCACTCTGACAGAACTCTTGCATAAGAAGAGAATCAAACTCTGTCCCATGATCACTTCTGATCAGGGCAATGTGAGTATTGAACTCAATCTGTATACATTTGAGAAACTCTGTCAGACATTTAAAGTTATCAGACTTCTTCCTTAGAAAGAACACCCAAGTGAATCTAGAGAAGTCATCTACAACTACTAAAGTCTAGGATTTCCCTCCTAGGCTTTGTGCTGTGATGGGTCCAAAAATATCCATGTGTAACAGATACAATATCCTAGGTGAATCACTCTTATTAAGTGACTTAAAGCTGTTTTTAGTTTGCTTGCCTAATTGACACGCCCTGCAGAGTCCTTCCTTCTTGTAGGGGCCAGAAGGTAGTCCTCTAACAAGGTTGTCCTTGGATAGCCTAGCAATAGTTCTAAGGTTTAGGTGTCCTAATCTCTTATGCCATAAAATATTTGGTCTACAGACAGAATTAAACAAGCAAATATCTACATTAGTTGAAAGAAAATCTACTAGATAAATGTTACCTTTCCTTTTACCTGTCAACACAGTTGTGTTATCATCTGACTTGATTTTGCATAAGGCTTTGCTGAACGTCACCTGGTAGCCTTCATCACACAGCTGACTGATGCTAATTAGGTTGTGCTTCAGGCCTTCCACATAAGCTACCTTCTTGAAAGTTACTGATCCAATCTGGACTCCACCATATCCTTTAGTATGTCCAAAATTTGAATCACCAAAGATAACTTTGGGTCCAAGCTTGGCTCTGAAGGATGTGAGGTTGTCCTTATTCCCTATCATGTGCTTAGAGCACCCACTATCCAAGTACCATTGCTGGTTAGATGTTGGATAGGTCTTCACCTGCACATAAGATAATTCATTTGTTTTTGACACAGTTTACCTTGGGCCTAGGTTGATAACCTTTAAATTCTGAAATGAAAGACATCCCAGGTTGACTCTTATATCCTTCAGGATGATATCTCCTTGGAGGTATAATCCATTCAGTATAAGGGTTAAAGATTTGGGATGAAGGACCCTTAGGATTCAATTTTGATTTTCCTTTGAAAAGTTTTCCAGAGCTCTGACCTCTGTTCGACGATCTTGGAGCTGCGTTCGACGATCTTGGGTCAGATCGTCGAGCTCCGTTCGACGGTCGACTATGGCTGAGATCAGGTACTTGAGATCGTCGACCTGCGTTCGACGATTTTGGCTGAGATCGTCGAGCTGCGTTCGACGATGTTGGCTGAGATCGTCGATCTGCGTTCGGCGATCGTCGATCTTCATTCGGCGATCGTCGATCTCCGTTCGACGATTTCTGCTGGGACTTAGTTTTCTGGGGCAGATCAGAATTTTTCCTAGCAACCTGTACAACTCCCTTTCCTTTGTCAGAAATGAATTTGATTGGAGTTGTTAGAACTATAGGTTGGCTGGATGAAGCACCCAAGCCCAGTGTACTGTTAAATCTGGAGTTCACTGTGCTTGTGATGTCCATCAGCTTGATGCTTCTCCTATTGAGGGATTCTTCAAGCTTCTTGGACTCAGAGAGCTCACTTTTCAGTGAAGCTATCTGTTCCCTACAACACTCCAACTCCTGAGAGAGTTTGAGGTTTTCTGACTTTAAAGTATTGTGTTCAGATAATTGATTTCTGAGAGAGATAATATCTTTCTCAGACTTTAGCAGGTCTAAATACAGTGCTTTAAATTCAGATTTAAAATCCTCTGAACTAAAATCAAAAGAACCAATTACCTGATCTTCTTCAGGTTGAGTCTCTGAGTCTGACTCTGACTCCTCTTCTTCTGAATTGTGTTGTGAGGCATTGATTGCCATCATGCAGAACTCTTTCTCTTCTGCATCATCCTCATCATCACTGGAACTGGATGAGGCTTCTGACTCTTCTTCAGTCTCACTCCAGGATTCAGTAACAAACCCTTTTCTTGTATGCTTGTTTTTGCTTGAAGAAGGTTTGCCATTGCCATTCCTTTTGGAGTCTTTATCCTTTCTTCTTTCTTTCCTGTCCCTTCTGTCCTTGTTCTTGTTCTCTGGACAGTCAGGAACTATGTGCCCTGGTTTCCTGCAACCAAAGCAAATAATGTATTTATTATTATTAATGGACTTGTCATACCTTAGCTTATCCTGCTCCTTGTATGATCTCCTTCTTAAATCCTTTCTGGCCATTTTGTAAAATCTTTTGGCCAGCAGACTGAGTATTTCATCATTGCCTGTGGCTTTATCTTCAGGCAGATCTTCAGTTGCCTTGAAGGCTATGGTCTTCTCTTTTCTTGTGGCTGGTGAGGCAGCCTTCTGTTCTTCCTCTCTATTCTTGATGAGTAGCTCATAAGATTTGAGCTTACCCAATAGAGCTTCAGTAGTGATCTCATTCAGACTTCTGGCATCCTTAATTGGCCAGATTCTTGAATCCCAAGTGCTGGGGAAGCACATTAGGATCTTGTCATTGAGTTCAGTTAGAGAGATCTCTTTGTCCAATGTGCTGAGTTCACTGACAATTAGACTTAGCCTGTTGTACATGTCTCCCACTAACTCAGTTTCTCCCTTCTTGAAATTCTCATATTGAGAGATGAGATGAGATCTCCTATCCTTTCTCTCATCAGCTGAGCCTGAGACTATTTCTGAGATTTTGTCCCAAATTTCCTTTGCTGAATTGCATTCAGCCAACTTTTGAAATATATCATCTGACATTGTCTGGGCTAGGATGTTCATAGCCTTGGCATCAGCTACCTTCCATCTCTTGATATCAGCATCTTTTCCTGATGGAGGTGGAACAGCATTTGTACTTGTGTTCTCTGGGGGTCTTGGACACACTGTCAAAACAGAGTTAAAAATATCTTCGTCAATAGAATTCACGTACAGTCTAATCCTTGCTTTCCAAAGTGCAAACTTGGATAGATTACACACTGGAGGTCTGGTGCTAGCATAATCTTTGTTTTGGGCAATGATTTGTGAAAATAAAATCTAATAATAAAATACAAAAGAAAAATAGATCTAACTTGGGATCTTTGGGTTCAGGTGTTAGCCTGTACAACCAATCAGGTATGGTATGTTTAACCAACCTGGCTCTGATACCAATTGAAAGTGCAGCTAGATCTGATATACTCTAGAGGGGGGTGAATAGAGTATATGGTGTTTTGAATCTTTTTAAAACAATTGTTGTAATAAGAGTGAGCAGGGAAGCAATAAAAAATCTAATCACAGAACTAAACTATCCAAAAGCTAATCACAAAAAATCAAGGCCAGAAACAAACATAAACACAAGCAAAACCAGAAGACACAAGGAAATATAGTTGTTCCCCTAAACTTGGGTACATCCACTCTTCTACCACCCTAGGTAGGAATCCACTGCAGGATGACTTGATCAGGTGTCCTGGGCACCAATGAGCTTTTGATAAGGTGCTCAAAAACAAAAGCAGATTTTTTGATCAGGTGTCTTGCCACCAATGAGCTTTTGACAAGGTGCTCAAAAACCAAGCTCAAACGTTTGAAGGGAGTTTGAGAAACCCTTTATAGAGAGGGGGTGAGAGAGTGATGGAAGTCTTCTCTTTCTCAAACAACTGAGAAGACTATGTGTATTGTTGACGTCAAAGCTCCCCCTGAATCCTTGAGATCTTGAGGATGAGAAGCTTTGCTGAGGGTGATAGGCCTTCAAAGATTGAACTCCAGCAATAGATGATTTCAGCAATAGCTGAAATGTTGAATGTCTGGAGTCTGAAAATATGTTGGCCTTGAACACTTTGAAACTAAAGAGATCTGAAGATTTCTGAAAAGATTGATCTCCTTGGATGAGTGTTCTTGAGAATTCTTTGAGACAGTATATGATGTCTGACTGTGTGTCTGTCCCTCTATAATCTATATTTTATGAGAGATTCAAAAATTCTTCTCTTTTATTCTCTGATACAAAATAAAATAACATTCTCTTTCAAGTATAGTCGTTGGCCTGCATTAATTGCATCCTTAATTGCACAATCTCTTCTGGAGGAAAGTCCACAGAAATATTCCTTGAGATATCCCTTGAAACTTGGTCCAGAAATGAATGAAAAATGGATAGGAAATCTCTGAATTAATTGCAGAATAACTCCTTAACTGATTTGAATTTGAATCTAGAAACATCCTTGAAGTTATCTGAAATCGTCGAACTGAGCTCTGCTATCGTCGAGCTGAGCTCAGCGATCTGGAAATATATAGCAGCAAAATATCGTCGATCTGAGCTCAAAGATCGTCGAGCTGAGCTAAGAGATAAAGATCCAAAGCAGAGTCAAAATCGTCGACCTGAGCTCACCGATCGTCGAATGGTGTTCTACGATATAATGAAGTTGAGCTCAGCGATCGTCGAATGGAGTTCGACGATCTGTCGAAGTTGAGCTAGACGATCGTCGATCGGAGTTCGACGAATCGTCGTGCTGAGCTCGACGATATGACTTAGTCTCCAAATAGAAAATCCAGGACTTGAGGGCAGCTTTCAAAGCTAGACTTCTAACCCTTAGACTCAATTCTAATTGACCTATTGAGCTATACAGGAGGTCAAGCACTGATTCCTAGAGACATAGTGATCCTGACCCAAATTAGTAATAGGGTATTCCAACAGGGAGGACTTGAAGGTGGAAAATAATCAAAAACAGATGGTAGCGGACCTATACTAACAATTCTATAATAGCTATTGACAATAAGATGAAGTATGAAAAGTAACCTTCACTTATGTGAGAACACATAAGCCAAGGGGTCTTCTGTAAGGCTCCCATCGTATAAAAAGTCCCATACCAATTTATATGTTGGGGTGTCGGTTATCAAACAACAGTAAATATATATCAAAATTGACCTTAATTTATAAACTTGCCCACACAAGCTTATAGAGCAAGGGGTCATTTTGTAGGTCCTAATGTATAAGCGTTCCATTCCACTTATACATTAGGTGTCATGGGTTAAATGAATCGATTATGTTATGACATGCAATTGGGTATGATGGAACATGCAAGTGCAACACACACACCCGACTCTGTGCACACAGACCTTTAGTTCCCCCTTTCTAGAGCCGTAACCTCCCAGTATACCTCCGTAGTGGCAGACAGAAGTGGTGGGTTGGGCCTCGCCCACCTCTAAACCAGTAAAGCACTACCGGTCAGACCTATCGTACTCCTCAATGCTTGGTGCACGAAGCGGACTCCTGCGTACTATTGCCGGCTGGCGCACCGGACTTCGGTTGGCGAAGTGATAACCACACTGCCGAGTCAGCGTATTGGCGTCGGTGCATCGACCCTCCAATACCAAAGACCCACCACCTTAATTTTATTTCCCTTCATGCACATGCAAATTTATTGTATTCAAAACCGAGCCGAAGCTCCCCGAACCAAAATGACCGTCTCAAACAATCGAGCCGAAGCTCCCCGGACCAAAACGTCCGTCTCTTAACTATCCAAGACGAAGCTCCCAACTATCTTCATGTGCTATCTGTGTTTCGTGAAATGTACAACCCTAATTACTAAGTTACTCTTTTCAGCTTGTTGATACAGTTTACGTTAACTCAGGACTGCCCCCGTTATTCCCTGTGAAGAGCTCTCAAGGGGCACTAGGAACTATGTTGGGATTACGCACAGCGTTCCCTTTCGCAAGGTACTTATTATTATTGTTGGTTGATTCCCATACCAATTACCTTCTCATATTAAAATAGGCTAATCCTAGGGTGATTTGACTCCACCTCACCTCGGGGAAGACGATCTTTCGTCGAACCCGAGAGCCTCTAAACTCCAACCAAACCAATTATCTCACCACTCTTCCTATCCTTCTATGGTGAACTCATCAGCCTCTATCCAAAATGACTAACTCCTACACCATGTCCCATCGCATCTTATTGCAATTACGCATCTTGCCAAATGCAGACCATCATAGGTTATATGTCGGACCGGACAGGTGATAATCCAAATATTGATTCAAATGGCCTACCTTATTTACTGGAGCCTTATCATGACATATATAGACTAAATCGAGGAAATTATAATTTTCCTAATTTATCTGGCATTTAATTAATTTCCTTAAAGCTTCCAAAGACTGCCAGTCTGAACTGGAACTACCCTAAGTACTCATGCAAGATGCCTAACAAAAATTTTGATAAATATTAGGTTATCTCAATATGGTAAATCCAAAGTATCACAATTTTTCTATCAACAAAGGGGCACTAAAACTATTTTAGCAATATTTACTATCTTCCGTTGTTTATGAATCAAGTACAAAAAATATCCATCCAAAAATTATAAATTAATTATATTATGCAGATACAACGTTAAAACTAGCATTAGCCAAGTCTCATAATTTTTCAGCAAGTATTAATCTCTGAATAAATTAATTATCAAAAATCTACATATTATGGACTTGTAAAGAAAGTACTATAATCAGCATTCTAAAAATTATGAATAAATTCTTACAAGCATATTTTGTCATTAAATCATCAGTACCTAAGTCTCATGATTTGTCAATAGATATATCATCTATAAATAATTTTATACCACCAAAGCCCCTTTTTGAAACTAGTGAAGGAAGTACTAAATATAATCAATTAAAAATTGTAACAAAATTCAGGGATATTCACTTAGACCTAGGTTATCTTCTGACCAAATTTCATCAGTTTCAAATCAACATAATAATCAAATTAATTAAAACACCATTTTGGGCCTTTTGATAGTTAACAAATAAAGTACTAGTGATATAATCCATAAAATTCTAATAAAATTACTAGGGGATTTAGATGGTCTAAAACTTACTCTACCCAAGTTTCACTACCTTTAGATAACGTTTAGTGGCTGAATTTACAAAATTGTGCTTCTACCCTAAAATTAGGGTTAGGGTTTTGAGGTTGCTACCTTCATCCAAGTACTCTACGATTCCTTCCAGAGGACTTAGGTTACACTACATTCAATTCTACTGAGTGTTCAAGGTCATACAAGGGCATTAGCCCCAAAGTCCTTCACAACCCCCAAAAGTCCTTCCTTAGGGTTTGAGGTTGAACCCTAGGGTAAATCAATCCTAAATCACCCCATTTTCCTTAAAAGGGTGACCTTTACCATTTTAAGTCAGTATCCAAAACCTCAGCCTCTGTTGAGGGGAGGTGGCCACTCTAAGCCCATGGTGCACTTTTAATCAAAAACACCTCCTTAAGGTCAAACTAGGGTTTGGTGATTCCCTAGCCAAAACCGATCTAAATGGGTTGAAATTCTGTACAGAGCTAGGTATTGATGTCAGAGACCACTCAACAAAATTTGGGAGGGTTTGGAGGTCATTAGCCACTTAATTAAAATACCCTAGCATTATTAAATAAAAGTAAAAATTTTAGGCAAAGTGTCTCTAAAAATTCTGAATTTTGGGCAAGCCCTAGGTATAGCTAGGGTGGACTGGCTGCCAAAATTGCAATTACTTTGGACCAAGGATGAAGTGTGGGCACTCAGTTTAATGTCTGCCTAGCCCTAGGTGTAGGTCCTACCAAAATGGTCGCCCTGGTCAAACCAGGCACCCAAATGGGTTAAAATAAATTTTCAAATAACATAGACACCCAGGGCTACAAGTTTCATGTTGGTGACTTTTCCAGTAAAGGAGCCTAGGTATTTTTAAAAATTAAGATCATTAAATACCAAATCTGTGACAGGAATTTAATAAATCAGAAAAGTATATACTATAGTTTAAAATCATATTAGCACGAATCTTGAAGCACCACTGGACGGGATCCATTTATCTTCCACCTTGAGCCGACGGCCAGGATTCATCCCGCCTAGAGCCTCTTCCAAGCGCTGCCGCCGGCGATCCGGCCACTTCCCCGGCCGGCCACCGCCACCACCACCTCCATTGAGGTGGTGGCCATCGCCAGACGGTGGCTTGGCCGCCGGAAAGCACTATTCTGGCGGTTCTAGCAAGATAAGTTACGGCCAAAATCCATGGAAATCCTGAATTGGATCGGGCTCAATTGAGCGCGAACCTTGGACCTAGTGATTGTTATTATCTATACATGAGAGAAGGAGTGGAGGAGGACCTTACTGGTGGTCTGGAGTCGAGTCGATCTTCGGGTTGCCATGGTGGTGGTGCTGCCGGCCGGATTTCTGCAACAGTGCAGTAAAGTGGCTCGAAATCCTCAGGTAAATGGTGGGAAGGGCTCCTCTCATGTCACTAATGTTGTTTAAAACACCAGTTTGGGGAGGGGAGAGGCCAACCATCAATGGCCATTAATGGCCATTGAAAGTTTGGCTCGACCAAGGTGGTGGGGAGGTGAATCTGGCTTGGGGTGGCCAAGAAACTGCTGAAAACTCCTCCCCTTCTCCATGGGAGTTGAATTCAACCATCAAGGATGGCTCTTGGCCTTCCTAAGCCATGAATGGCTTCTTCCTCCCTCTTTCTCTCTCCTCCATTAAGGGGCAAATGGAGCTTTCTCTCTCCTAGTCCCCCAAGTTGACTGGTCAACTACATAGGATATGTGCAGCCCAGTTAATCATAATAATTATGAAAAGTGAGGTTAGCTTAAGGGAAAATGGCTTGAGCTTGGGTTAACCCATTTGGGCTAGGTTTGACATAGTTTAGGCTAGGGTTGACTTGGGTCAATTTGATCATTTGGGTTGACCCCAATGGGTCCTTGGTGACCCATTGACCTCCCCTAAGGTCTATGTAGGGTTGGGTAGGGTTAACTTGGCACCTTGGAGTTCACTTGACCCTTGGTAAGGGCACTTTAAGCACTTTGGGGGTTGAGTTGACTTGGGTCAACTTAGCCACTAAGTTTGACTCCAATGGGTCCCTAGTGACCCATTGAACTCACTTTAGGTTTTGTAAGACCTGGGTAAGGTTGGTTGGGCACATTGGGGGGTCACTTGACCTTTAGTTAGGGCACTTTGACCAATTTAGGGGTTAGAGTTGACTTTGGTCAACATAGACTCTTGGGTTGACCCCAATGGGTCCTTGGTGACCCACTGACACCACTTTAGGTCTAGGAAGACCTGGGCAATGTTGTTTGGGCACATTTGAGGCCAACTGCCCTTTGTTAGGGCACCTTGCCCAATTTAGGCCTATGGTGGTCCTAGGTCAAATTGGCCACTTTGGGTTGACTCCAATGGGACCTTAAGGCTCTAGTAGACCCTCTAATAGGTTAGTGATGTTGTGGTGGGGTCACGGAGTCATGGTGAAGCCCTAAGGTCAAACCCTCATTTTTATGATGTGGTTGTGCCACAGGTAGACCAAGGTGATTCTCACCATGGCCTTCTATCACTTGGCCATTTTTAGCTTCCTTGGGTTTTGTCATGACCTAGTCATGGTCAAAACCACTCTTAGGGGTCTACTTGGAAATGAGATGTTACAGAAGTTGCCGCCGGGATCTGTTGAGACGGGTGAGATTGTGCCATCTCCAGAGGCTGGTACTTCTCAGAGACCTGGAGCGATCTCGCTTGATGAGTCCGCGAGGATGGAGCAGTCCAGCCTGGACAAAATTGCGGCATTAGAGAGAAAATATGAAGAACAAAACAAAGAATTTCAAGCTGAGTTGAAGAAGAGGGCAGAGCGCGAGAAGGCTCTAGAGGACCAGGTCGCCAACATCTCCAGGGCATTGGAGAGAAGCTACTAGGAAAGGAAGTGACTTGGGGATGATGCCCGCTTCTACCGAGAAAAATACTTGGCGCTGGTGTGGGAGGAGACGGGCAAGAGGGCTGCCGAGGTCGCAGATGAGAGGCCGCGATTGCCAGATCGCGTCGCTCCAGAGGCTGCAACCCCAGCAGAAGGTAGCCAGCCCACTGCGGATGAGGAGCCGAGGCCGGCAACAGAGCCGATGGACCCTCTGAGCCGGGTGGACCGGGAGTCCGTGTATCTACACAGGTCCTACATCTCTATGTATCACTAACTCCACCAGCTTTTTTGCTGAGATACTTCAGGTGAGCGACTAGGCGGCTTATCTGTGCAGGGATCGACAGGAGTGACATGTGCGACCTGAGCGGAGAGACCGTTGAGTCCGTCATTGAGGCGAACTATGTATTGAGATGTATAATATGTGAACAATTCTATGCTATGTGACTTGCTGTGTTATGAACAATGTTGTTTTATGTGGACTTCTGTCGTGTCCGCTTGTATTGATTTGAAATGTGATGTTATTGTTTAGGTGATACTGCGATCTGCTTGTCTTGAGATCTTTTCTGCAGGAACATATGATTGCGAACTGGGCGGACGGATATTATGTCCGAAAATTTTGATTTGAAATGCGCTTGAGAATTGCAGGTTGAAAATATTGCGAACTTGGCGGACGGAAGTTGTGTCCACGCGTATCACGCTGGAATATGAACAAGTACTTTGGAGACTAGAAACAGCAAACTGAGAGGACTCGAGTTTGTGTTCGCGAAATCTTGTTTAAACAAGTTGAATCTTGTACGGGCTGTGCGGACTGAATGATCAAACTATGCGGCCTGGCGAAAAGCTGTCAGACCTCAAACCCTATAAATACTGCTTCATTGTCTCTTCAATGCAAGAAATGAGACTGAAGCAGAAGTCTCAGCGGCCTCCAAAAATGGTGTCCGCTAGAACTAATGCTGCAGTCGCCTTTCGTGCCGCCGAACACAAGAAGTGCAAGCTGACTGATGCCGACCTGGATGCGTTTCTGGAAAAACATATAGCGAATGTTGAAACCGAAATCTCGGTCTCCTATGGAGTTCACCCTCGGGGAAGGGGTGATCGCGCACCTACTTCGCTCCTGCAAGCAAAACAACAAAAGAAACAAGGGAGGACTGACCCAAGGGCTCAGCGGGGATGACCCACAACACACGCGGAAGATCTGAGAGTGCTTCCCCTCCTTAGCCAAAGGCCGAGCTAAGGTACCCTCAGAAAGCACTTGAAAACTGGAGTATGAGAACACAGGAAACATGCCTTCTGGGGTACCCATTGGGTCATATTTATAGTTTTCAAAATCTGAACTGCCAATAACCAAACTAAACTGACATGAAGTTACCAAAATACCCTTGGGTGGGTCTACCAACAACCAAACTCCACTGTTTTGAAGGGCTATGGGCAGACCAGCGGGGGAAAAACAGTAAAAAGTACCTCGTAGATTCAGGAGAGCTGGGGAGCATGGCCACCTCGGCAGATCCGGCTCGCCTACTGTTGACGAGCTATGTTGCGAGAGTGCGAGCTGGGAAGGCGAGCTCGCCCGTCCGTCGGCCTCCATTAGTCTATCTCAGCCCGACGAGTCTTGACTTAGCTCGGCAAATGCTGAGCTCGCAGTCGACGAATGCTGAGCTCGGGTTCGGCTTCTCCATGCCGAGCTCGCCCACTATCTTCAGATTCCTCTGCTGGGCTCGCCTGCTGCTTGGACGTTCTGAACCGACCGGTCTGGTTCCTGGTGACCTCACTCGCCGGATACAGGGTTATATATAATCCCCGCTCTTTTTGAGCTTGACAAAGCTAGGAAAGAAACATCCAACACCAAGTGTTCGGCGATTGCGGGGTAGACTGGAGGGAATCTTCGGGTGGGATCCACCTATGGCTATATATATGCACCTGCATACCTGCCTGACTCTTGCCATTCCCTTTTCTCTAATCCTACCAAGATGCCGATCCCCATGGAGATTCAAGAGCGGCTCATACGCACCCGCCATACCTCAGCTGCTTGCGTAGCCACCCTGACAGTGGTCTCAGCTGCCGTGCCGCAGGGTGACTCTGCCGAGCCTAACTCTAAGAAGATGAAAACATTCCCTCAGGAGGCCGAGCCCATCTATGACGACCTGAGGACCACCTTGGAGCACGTGACCGGCTCCTCCACTCTGCCTTCCCCTGAAAAGGGGAGTAATGTTATCGAGATCTGTGACGACCCAGACAGCCACCCTGATGGCGTGGAGGACGCCGCACCGCGAGACACCACCCCACGAGCCAAGACCACTCTTGGGGACTCGCGGTTCACGACTCCGGAGGACCGTCCCCGGGACCCGTCCCATCCCTTTGGGACCTTGGGGGTGAGCTCGCAGAGGCCGAGCTCGCCGATGCGAGGCCGCTCTCCGCAGCAAGCTGTCATGACCATGGGGGTGGGTCTGGAAACCATCCCCATCCCGGGATTCGAGCTTCACTCACCGGGAACGCGCGTCCATGGTCACGGGAAGGATCTGAGGTTTATTCCGCCCCGCATCTCCTTTGAGTTACCGAGCTCATCAGGAAAACTTGGCCTGGATTCCTGCCTCATACGATTTTCCAGCATACCTCCTTTTGCTGATGTTTGCCTCCACAGTTCCCCCCATCCAATCCGCTGCCGAGGAAACTTCGCGGGCAGCCCATTACTCTCCCCTCCCCTCCCCAAGCTCGCTGGACTCTTACCTGGGCCCTGAAGTGGATCAAAGCAAGCTGACGAGGAGGTAGGTTAAGCTTTTCAAGAAACAGGTGTGCGGGCTACGCGAGGTGCAGGGGGTCAACGAGGCGTTACAACGCGACTATGCGCGTCTTGCTGACGAGGTGCGAAGAGGCTAGGCTGGTGAGCTGACGTCCCCTTCTCGGCTTCTGGATGAGATAGACGACGGCCTCTCAGTGGCGCAGAGGAATTCGGGGAGGATCATCGAGCTGCTCCGCGCGCGGCAGTCTGGGGGACCGGAGGTGCGAGGCCGGGATAGATAAAGGGCGGCTCTTTTGCCGAGCCGACTGGTACTCGCCTCCCGGTTTCCCCCTGCCCGCGCGCCGCGCTTTCTTATTCCTGCACTTGGTCTTTGTAATAAATAACCTTAAACATTCTTAGACATGCAGTATTCGAATAATATATTACTTTTTATTTGAATTAGCCTTGGTTGGAACGCGTCGGAAGTCGGCGAGATGGGGGTTTGTGAGCTGGGCCGATTGGACAGTTTGACCCTCTGATTACTTTTTCTATAAATAGCCCCCCCCCCCCCACCAACCCCCGTAGTGTTGCTTTTACTGCTTACTCTTTCTCTCTCTTCCTGTGGTTTTCTTCTTGTCTAATCACGCTCTGCCTTCTCTCGCGAGCATGGGCAAGACCAACCCCGACGCTGATGGCCGCACCAAGTGCGCCCAACACTTCACCGATTACTGCTTCTTCGAGGGGAATACCACCGAGGAGGAGCTCGCAGAATTTGTTGGCGACCACATTCCGCCAGGCTTCGA
The DNA here is from genome assembly GCA_039583875.1 of Platanthera guangdongensis. Taxonomy (NCBI): domain Eukaryota; kingdom Viridiplantae; phylum Streptophyta; class Magnoliopsida; order Asparagales; family Orchidaceae; genus Platanthera; species Platanthera guangdongensis. Next base: position 165,082,558 of record CM077150.1, on the reverse strand, counting down.
GGCGCGCCGACCGAGGCAGGGGGAGGCCATCAATACCTTTTATGACGACGAGCTCACCTTCCCCATCTCTCACTTTGAGGCGGGGTTGCGCCTCCCCCTCTGGCCGGAGATCCGACAGATTCTGAAATATTATGGCGCGGTGCCCGCGCGGCTGAACTCCAACGCCATCGCCATGATGGTGGCGTTCGTGAGCTTTCTCCGGCGAGAGAGGATTGAGTTTAACCTGACAGTATTTAGGAAACTCTTCTCTTATAAGGCGACGGCGGATGGGGTCGCCTACTTCGGCGGCTCGCTGATCAAAGTTTGCGAGATCGCGAACAAGCACCATAACTGGATGACCAAGATCGCCTTTATCAAGGGCGACCTCGGCAACATCTCGTACTCGCCGCAACAGAATGGCGAGGAGGTCTAGCTCCCCCCGGTCGGGTCCGGCAACGATGCCGACCTCCATAAGTTTTTCCTCCACAAGGACTTCGAGGTCGCCTTCCTGCGAAGGGGCCTCGACGCGCTTCTCCCCGTCCTACCCGGCGAAGGTATTGTTCTCTCCACATTGTCGAGCTCGCCATATTGTTGTTGAAAATCTTCTAACTTTTTCCATGTTTTTTCTTGTAGGGGAGCGACTAATTCCCATAAATCCGCCGTTTGTGGACACGGGGTTGTACCTGGACCCCCTTGCTCGTGAGAAAGCGGCGGCGGCGGCCTACCGAGACGAGGCGGCCTTCACCAAACCCTCTTCCAGCAAGAGGCGCTCTGAGGATGCGGGATCGAACCCGCCACACCGCCAATAATTACCAAAAAAGATGATGAAAGCCATGCTCGCTCCACGGGGGAAATAACATCAACAACATCAATCCAGCCCCAAGTACATACGCTCGCCCGAGACCATCCCCGACGCGTCGCCGAAGAGCCCGCTGAAGGAGATCATCAACAAGGGGCGGAAGGGCGGCGAGGCTCCTGTTCCCCCTGCGGCAATCTCCCCACCTCCTTCAGCGAAGAGGGTGGCTCGCGAGCGCGGGGCGCCGAAACTTCATCCCCTCTTAAGCTTTGGGGGGCGATGGAAAGACTCGGCGGGCAAGCCCATGGTGCAGAGGGACGAGCTGGCCTATCGGGTTTCCATCTCCACCCTGCACCCTTCCTGGCATGACCACGAGCCCGCCACCGGTCACGCTTACGCCCTCGGCTTCGGCTTCTATGGCCGGGAGGACGCTAATGCCTACAAGAATATGACCCTGCAGTAACTCGGCCATGAGGGCATGCAGGCCCACCTGCTGGCCATGGAGCATCATCACATGCTGTTCTGCCGCAGCTTCGGCCTTAGCAACCAACTCCAAAAAGCCGAGCAGGTCCGCGATGTCGCCAAGGACAAGGTCACCGACCAGACCAGACAGCTCACCATGGCCGAGGGTTTTCTCGCCCAGGCCCCCGGCGGATTGGTGAGTATCGGGCTTCCTTTTCCCTCTTTTACTTAAAATATTTGGCGCTGTCACTGATGAACTTTTCTTCTGTCAGGATGCCAAGGCCGTCTGGGAGCTGCGGGCTCGCAATGTCGAGCAGGGGGAGGAGATCGGCCAGCGGCGCACCCGGCTTGCTGAGCTTGAGGGGGGTAATGAGAAGCTAAAGGATGAGAACCAAAACCTTAGCCGCGAGGTCCGCCGTCAGGCGGAGATTTTCTTCCCGCCCCACGACGCCGATACTACCCTCCCCTACAAGAGGCCGAGGATCTTTGGCGAGGCCGACCTCGCCGAGATGCTGCGGATCAAATCCATTCAGGCCGCTGAATGCACCCTCCAGATGATGAAGGACACTGGAGTGCTGGTGGAGGGATGCGAGGAGATTTCGGCCCGGGACCTGATGCCGAGCCTGTTCCCGGCGACGCCTCCAGCGAGAAGGAAGGTAGTCTGGACGCACTGTTCGGGAAGGGCTTCCAGGATCTGTCAGGCGAAGGAGGGGAGGACCACCAATCTGGCAGGGGTGGGGGGGGTGGGGGGTGGGGTGCGAGGTCTAAATGTATATAACCTGTTGTCTCGCCGAGGCGAGCTCAACCTGTAAATATTTTTACTTAAAGAAAGAATATTTTTTGATACCTTTTTTCCATTATAGTAATGTCATTATATATATATTTTCTTTCGCTGGATTTCTCTGTCGTTCCTTGTTTGTATGCCAGCATTCTCCCCAGCGACCTCACATAGATAGGTACTGCGAGTAGTATAGTCGTTAGGACTCGCCCCTGATAGCATATCTTGAGAGTTTGGCAATTCTTAGGCTCGCCAAAGCTCGCTCGCGGGCTGCCCATGATCTTATCAACTGAAAACCAAATTCACTAAATTTTTCCAAGTAAAAAACAAAGTGGGGGTGGAGCATCTCGACGGGTTCCACCTCCCCTTAGCAAGGTCCAAGTGTCTGGCTCGTCACCCTTCTGCCGAGGCCGAGCTGAATTAGCGAGCCCGAACTCGCCCCTGCCGAGCTCTCCTCTTAATCTTAGAAGGGCCAAGTTTGTTAGGCACTACCTGGGGGGTGCAGGACTTCCCTGGGTGACATCCAGCCCTGTCAGTCAGGTGTGAGCCTGACAGCGGGATCTGCTCGAGGTCAAGGATGACACCATCGGGTGACTTCCAGCCCTGCCAGCTAGGTGAGAGCCTTGCAGCGGGATTTGCTCGGGGTCCAAGGCTGATACCATCGAGTGACTTCCAGCCTTGCCAGCTAGGTGAGAGCCTGACAGCGGGATCTGCTCGAGGTCTAAGGATGACACTGAGTGACTTCCAGTCCTGCTAGCTTGGTGAGAGCCTGACAGCGGGATCTGCTCGGGGTCAAGGGCTGATACCATCGAGTGACTTCCAGCCCTGCCAGCTAGGTGAGAGCCTGACAGCGTGATCTGCTTGAGGTCTAAGGATGACACCGAGTGACTTCCAGCCTTGCCAGTTAGGTGAGAGCCTGTCAGCAGGATCTGCTTGGGGTCCAAGGCTGATACCATCGAGTGACTTCCAGCCCTGCTAGCTAGGTGAGAGCCTGGCAACGGGATCTGCTCGAGGTATAAGGATGACACCGAGTGACTTCCAGCACTGCCATCTAGGTGAGAGCCTGGCAGCGGGATCTGCTCGGGGTCCAAGGATGATACCATCGAGTGACTTCCAGCCCTGCCAGCTAGGTGAGAGCCTGACAGCGGGATCTGCTCGAGGTCTAAGGATGACACCGAGTGACTTCCAGCCCTGCCAGCTAGGTGAGAGCCTAGTAGCGGGATCTGCTCGGGGTCCAAGGCTGATACCATCGAGTGACTTCTAGCCCTGCCAGCTAGGTGAGAGCCTGACAGCAAGATCTGCTTGAGGTCTAAGGATGACACTGAGTGACTCCCAGCCCTGCCAGCTAGGTGAGTGCCTGACAGTGGGATCTGCTCGGGGTCCAAGGCTGATACCATCGAGTGACTTCCAGCCCTACTAGCTAGGTGAGAGCCTGACAGCGGGATCTGCTTGAGGTATAAGGATGACATCGAGTGACATCTAGCCCTGCCAGATAGGTGAGAGCCTGGCAGCTGGATTTTCTCGGGGTCCAAGGCTGATACCATTGAGTGACTTCCAGCCCTGCCAGATGGTGAGAGCCTGACAACGGGATCTGCTCGAGGTCTAAGGATGACACCGAGTGACTTCCAGCCCTGCCAACTAGGTGAGAGCCTGGCAGTGGGATCTGCTCGGGGTCCAAGGCTGATATCATTGAGTGACTTCCAGCCCTGCCAGCTAGGTGAGAGCCTGACAGCGTGATCTACTCGAGGTCTAAGGATGACACCGAGTGACTTCCAGCAATGCCAGCTAGGTGAGAGCCTAGCAGCGGGATCTTGTCGGGGTCCAAGGTTGATACCATCGAGTGACTTCCATCCCTGCCAGGCAGGTGGGAGCCTGACCGCAGATCTGCTCAAGGACTAAGGATGACACCGAGTGACTTCCAGCCCTGCCAGCTTGGTGAGAGCCTGGCAGCGGGATCTGCTCGGGGTCCAAGGCTGATACCATCGAGTGACTTCCAGCCCTGCCAGGTAGGTGAGAGCCTGATAGTGGGATCTGCTCGATGTATAAGGATAACACCGAGTGATTTCCAGCCCTGCCAGCTAGGTCAGAGCCTGACAGCGGGATCTTCTCGGGGTCCAAGGATGACACCGAGTGACTTCCAGCCCTGCCAGCTAGGTGAGATCCTGACAGCGGGATCTGCTCGGGGTCCAAATACACTTCACTTCTCCATGCAAACTCATTGCGGCAACATTAGCATGTTAAAGAACTTTCATTTAAAATCAAAGTACCACTTACAAGTTTCAAGGGAAAAAGCGTTTTAATTCGTCACCACTCCAGGTGAGACTTAGGGTCTCGCCCTCCACATTTTGGAGTCGATACCCCCCTGATCTTAAAACTTCTTTTACAATAAATGGACCTTCCCAGCTAGGGTTGAGCTTCCCCACGGTTTCCGACCTTCCTGCTGCATCCACCTTCTTCAGTACAAAGTCCCCCTTCCACAAATTGCTTTACTCTAACGTGCTTGTCAAAGTACTTGGCCATCCTCCTCTTCACCTCTTCCTGTCGATGGCGGAAAGGTCCCGTAGGTCTTTGACCATGTCAAGGGAGAGCCATAGCTCTTCCTCATTCTCAGCCTGGTATTCTTCCATGCCTTCCCATGCTGCGACAACTCAAGGCGTTTGAACTTCGAACTCCACGGGGAGCACTACCTCACACCCATGGGAGAGCTTGAAGGGGGTCTCTCCTGTAGCTGTATTGGGGGTGGTCCTCAAGGCCCAGAGAACTGCGGGAAGCTGTTCCACCCAGCTCCCCTTCAGATTTTCTACTTTCTTTTTTAGGAGGTTGACAATGATCTTGTTTGGGGCCTCCACCTGCCCCCTCGGCCACGCATCGAGCCAACATCCCCGAGAGAGTGTTTCTGTACAACTACCCGTCCTGGAGGAGGTAGTACACCGACTTGTGCATGAGCTTTTTGTTATCTACCCCCTCCGGATACTCTCCCGTGGAAAGGAAAGTTATGACCCGGTCCATCCATGAAGGCCGCTGGTCTATCTCCATAAGCTCCCCCTCTTCGATGGAAGGGCGGAACAAGTCGGTGATGGTACCCCCCCACTTGGGGACCATGCTTCGCTAGCTGATCGACCTGCTCATTCTCCTCCCGGGGCACGTGCTGGATGGAAATAGTTTGGAACGCGCCAATGACCCCCATTACTTTGGCTAAATATAGCTGCAGGGTAGGCTCTCTCGCCTCGAACTCCCCGTTTATCTGGGAAGCTACTACCATGGAGTCAGTAAGGACCTCCGCGTCCAACACCCCTATCTCTCTGGCCAAGCGCAGCCCTGCTATCACGGCCTCATACTCGACCTTATTGTTGGTGATGGGAAATTGCACCACCACCGTCTGCTCAATTCTATTCCCCTGGGACTATCCAAGATCACTCCCACTCATAAGGAGTGCTTCCCCGAGGTGCCATCTACCTTCACCTTCCAAGGGGTCGGACGAGTGAGCTCTCCCTCTACCACCTCAATCACATAATCGACCAAGAAATTGGGCATTGCTTGAGCTTTGATCGAGAGGCGGGGAACGAAGGAGACGTCGAGTTCGCTCAACTCCACAGACCACTTGGCTAGCCTGCCGAAATGCTCCACCCCCTCAAAGATGTTGCGGAGGGGATTGTCAGTCACCACTCAGATTGAGTGTACCTGGAAATAAGGCCGCAGCCTTCGGGCTGAGATAACCAGGGCGAAGGCTAGCTTCTCCAAAATTGGATACCGGAGTTCGGCATTCCTCAGGACCCGGCTCACGTAATATATAGGGAGCTGCTTCTTCGCTTCTTCACGAACTAGGACAGAGCTTATGGCCTCCGCCCCGACCCCGAGATACAAAGACAGGTCTTCCCCCTCCTTGGCCATTGAAGCAACGGAGCCTGTGTCAATTGCGTCTTGAGGGCCTGGAATGCCTCCTCGCACTCCCTGGTCCACTCGAATTTTCGACCCCCCCCAGTGCTTTGAAGAAGGGCGAATACTTCTCCCCCGCCCGCGAGAGAAACCTACTTAGCCCTGCCAACTTCCCCGTCTACCGATGCACCTCCTTAGTATTTCACGGCGACCCCAGCTCCATGATAGCCTTGACCTTATCAGGATTCGGCTCGACCCCTGCAGGGGTGAGGTGGTGCCCCAAGAACTTCCCCCTGCTGGCCCTGAAGACACACTTCAGGGGGTTCAGCCGCATCTTGTACCTGCGCAGGGTAGCAAAGGTCTCCTCTAGGTCCTGGAGGTGAGAGTCCACATCTTGACTCTAGATCATGAGATCATCCACGTAAACCTCCAGGTTCCTCCCCTTCTACTCTTTGAAAACCATGTCCATCATCTTTTGATAGGTCGCCCTTACATTCTTTAGCCCGAAGGGCATCATCTTGTAACAGTAGCACCCATCCCCCGTGATGAACGAGACATCCTTGACATCCGGGGGATGCATTCTGATTTGATGATGACCTGAAAATGTATCTAGAAAGCACATTACAGAAAAACCAATGGCTGAGTTAATCAGCGTGTCGATCCGAGGCAAGGGATAACAATCCTTAGGATAAGATTTATTAAGCAAGGAGAAGTCGATACACATACGCCACTGGCCGTCTACCTTTTTAACTATGACTACATTGGAGACCTAGTCGGGGTATTGGATCTCGGACACGAAGCCAACCTTGAGAAGCTTTGCCACCTCCTCTCTGATGGGCTCTGCCATCTTGTCCGCGGTAGACCTCTTCTTTTGATGGACGGGGCGTGTTCCCGGGTCCAAGTTGAGGCGGTGGAAAACCACATCCGTGTCAACCCCAGGCATCTCTGCGGCGCTCCATGCGAAGATGTCCACGTTCTTCTGGAGGTACTCCAACATCCTACCTTGATCCTCCGGGGTCAGCCCTCCGCTGACGCGGACCTTCTCCACCCTACCTTATCAGGTGAGGACCTCCAGCTCCACCACCTCTTTCGCAGCCTCCAACCTGGACTGCTCTCCCCATTCTTCAACATCCCTCTCCTCTGGGATGAGGACCTCCACGTCCACCTCTTCTTCCATGGACATATCCTCGGCCAACTCTTGTTGATCTCCTCCTGCTACCTATACCCCAGTGTAGCTCTCCGCATCCAGCTCCTCCCTGCCAGCTTCCTGCTCTGCCTTCTCCATCCTTCGCTCCATCTCCTCGGCTCCCTCCTGCCAAGAAATGGAGTTCACGGCGGTGATGTAGCATTCCCGCGCCACTTTGGGGTCCCCCCTGACCCTGACCTGAATTCCCTATGCGTTGAACTTCAAGTATTGATGGAACGATGAGGGGACGCAGCGAAAGGCACTGATAAGGGGCCTCCCGAAGATGGCACTGTAGCTTCTGGGGGCATCCATAATGACGAACCTGCAGTTCCTGGACTGCCCCCCTAGCATGATATGGAGGCCCACCCCTCCTTCGACCTCCTTCCCCTACCCCGAAAATCCGAACAAAGGCCCATCCAAGGCCAATACCCTCTTCGCCTCCACCTTCATCGCGTCAAACGCCTTGTTAAAGATGACGTTTACAGAGCTTCCGTTGTCGACGAGGATCCTGGAGATGGTAAAATATTCGATGGCTATCTGTATGACCAGCGCATCGCAAAAAGGATCCTCATGATCCGCCATATCGCACCTGGAGAAGGTGATCCTCTCTTCCGGGTGTGGGGTTTGGGATGTGGATCCAACACTCTGGCGATACATTGTGTGGAGGCTTGCCTTCCGGAAAGCCTCGACCACCCCCCCCCCCCCCCCCCCCACCCCCCCGTGGATCAGTCTGGTCCCTCCTTGGGTACCACCATCCACCCGGTCTTTGCAACGGTCCTCCTCCGCCCGAGGAAGGACCTCCTACATCCTCACTTCCTGACGCCCCTGCTGCTGCTGCTCCTTATTTTGCCTCATTTTGAAGAACTATGGGCACGTGGCTATGGCGTGCCCTTCCTCCTAATGGAAGTCGCAGTAGGGCAACTCCACCCTAACTTCTCTCCTCCTCCTCCTGGCTGCTCTCCTCCTCTCCCGTATGGCTATGGCCAAAGCCTCTTCTTGATCGGGGAGTCGAGTCCTCTGCTCTTGCCTCCAACCCGGGGGATGGAATTGATCTTACCCCCCCTTGGTGGCGGTCCCTTCCTTGGTACCCTCTCTGTGGCCCCTGCAATTGCCACTCGGGCCTCCAGCCCAGCCGATGATCAGGCTCCTGACGCCCTCACCAGGGCTGCTCTTGCCCCTGGAGCTGCCTCTGCTCCCTCTATCGGGGCTCTCCTCTCCTCTCCTCCTGTCCTATTCCTCCTCTTGGGTCCTCCTCCTCCTCCATGGCCAACCTAGCCAGCTTCCGGGCAAACTCCGGGTTTGACGCCTCCCCGTCAAATTTTCTTGCTGCCCTCTCCATCAACTCCTCGTAGGAGAGGGGGGTATCCTCTTCAACTCCATCCTGAAGAAACCCTACTGCAGGCCCAGGGTGAAAACCATCATCAAACTATGGCCTGGCATATCCTGGACCTGGGTGACCTCCTGCTAGAACCAGTCTACGTAGCTCCCCAGCATCTCGCTCACTCCCTGCTTGATGTTGAATAGGGACTCCGACTCCTTCTTCCTCCTTTTCGAGGTAGTGAACCTCAGCATGAATCCCCGGCGCAGGTCCTCGAAACAGTAGATGTAGCTGGCCGGCAGTTGATGGAACCACTCCCTTGCCTTCTCCTTGAGCGTGATGGTGAAGAGTCGGCATTTGAACCCATCCGACATCTACCGGATCTAGACCACATCCTTAAACCACTGGATATGTTGGACTGGATCTCCCTTCCCGGTGTAGTAGGACATCTCGGGTTCCCTGAACCCTTCTAGAACTGGAGCTAAAGAGACCAACTTGATGAATGGTCTGCCTCCCTCTAATGGGCGAGTCTCGCGAGCCCAGCTCACCGAACCGGCCTCGGCCTGTCGAGCCGTGGAAGAGCTCGCGCCCGGGGAGCTCGCACCCCCGGCCCTCCTCGGTAATTTCCTTCCCAGCTCGCCTGCCCGGGGCATCCTCGCCCAGAGAGGGGGTGGCTGTGATCTGGACTGCTGGAGTCAAGCACTCGGCTCACATGCCGAGTGCGAACTTGATGAGGCCCAGCACCTCATTCCTGAAATCTTCAAACATCCCCACCGTGGCCAGAGGTGGGGGGGGGGGGGGCGTCGAGCTCGACCTGTCAGGTCCCCGTCCTCCTGTCATCTAGCTCGCTAAAGCTTTTCTGCACTGACCACGCTCCACGCTCACCGCACCAAAATGTTGAAACCGAAATCTCTGTCTCCTATGGAGATCACCCACGGGGAAGGGGTGATTGCGCACCTACTTTGCTCCTGCAAGCAAAACAATAAAAGAAACAAGGGAGGACTGACCTAAGGGCTCGGCGGGGAGGACCCACCACACACCCGGAAGATCTAAGAGCGCTTCCCCTCCTTAGCCAAAGGCCGAGCTAAGGTACCCTTAGAAAGCACTTGAAAACTGGAGCAAGAGAACAAAGGAAGCATGCCTTTTGGGGTACCCCTTGGGTCCTATTTATAGTTTTCAGAATCTGAACTGCCAATAACCAAACTGAACTGACCTGAAGTTACCAAAATACAATTGGTTGGGTCTGCCAACATACAAACTCTGCTGTTTTGAAGGGCTATGGGCAGACCAGCGGGGGCAAACCTCGTGGATCCGGCTCGCCTACTATTGCCGAGCTCCGTTGCGAGAGCGCAAGCTGGGACGGCGAGGTCGCCCGTCCGTCGACCTCCATTAGTCGATCTCAGCCCGACGAGTCTTGACTTAGCTCAGCAAATGTCGATCTCGCGGTCGACGAATGCCGAGCTCGGGTTCGGCTTCTCCATACCGAGCTTGCCCACTATCATTAGATTCCTCTGTTGGGCTCGCCTTTTGCTTGGACGATCTGAACCGAGAGAGGATTAATCCATCGATCAGAGAAAATATGTTACAAGCTTAAGGGACCATGCGGACATGTGCGACCAGAGCGGCATTGCTTTTCTCACAGGGTCACAGGAGCTGTAAGATAAACTTGTTGAAAGAACGGGCGGACTGGGCGGGTATAAATTCAGAGCCCGCATTTAATTGATGATTCAGCTCAATGAATACCGGCGGACTGTGCGGATATAATAATCAGTCCGCTCCAGAATAAAAATGATTCACAACTCAAGTGACCAAGTGGGCAGGTGTGGCCGAAGCGGCATTGCTTTCCTCGCAGGGTCATAGGAGCTGTAAGATCAACCCAGAATATATTGGCGGACTGAGCGGATATAATAGAGCAGTCTGCGCCTTGATAATTTCCTGTGAATAATGAGTTACAGTCTTGTGTGACCAAGTGGGCAGGTGCGGCCAGAGCGGCATTGCTTTCCTCACAGGGTCGCAGAAGTTGTACACTCAATGAAAAGGTTCACTGCCCTCTTGCCTAGAGTACAGCCTAGATTGATCTTTCGGGCAGGTGCGGCCGGAACGACATTGCTTTCCTCTGAGATCAACAAGGCTGTGGGTCTCCTACAGGCACTGCTTGAGGGTACCAAAGAGTATTCGAGGGTCACAAGCCAAGATGATCTGTGGGCATGTGCGGCCGGAGCGACATTGCTTTCCTCACACGATCATCAAGTTTATAATGATATCCCTTTCGGGCAAGGTAGAGCTAGCACTCACCCTGTCCCTCCATAATGCAGTGGTAGGGCTAGATACCAGCCGATATCCGAAATTCAGTAGCCAGCCACGATTGAACCTGCAAGCTCCCACTATGAGGTGCGAAATCTCCCTGCCACACGTGGTCTTTGTGGTGTTACGCTAATGACAACAGTTCATGGGGAGGTCCCAGCTAAACTCGGCGAAGTCTCCTGGTGTCAGCCATCCTTTGTAGAAGATTTTCAGGAGACAATAAAGCACTTGGAAAAGTGTCAGTAAGGGGCCTTTGATCAATATCAATTTTTGAAAAAAGTTTGCATAAGGAAAAGGGAGGAGGTTCAGGAATAGAACCGTTTGAGATCATCTCCGCTCCACGTGTGTGATACATCCTCTCCTTCATATGTTTGCAAGTGGTAAGCCCCATTCTTGAGAACTTCTTTGATGATGAATGGTCCAGCCCAATTTGTATTAAGCTTCCCTACTGAGCTTTCTCTTGCAGCAGCGTAAACCTTTTTAAGAACCAGATCTCCCACTTGAAAGTGTTTGATCCTCACGTTCTTATCAAAGTATTGGGAAATCCTTATTTTTACTTCTTCTTGCCTTATCGCTGCTTTGTCTCTGATCTCTTCGATGTATTCCCAGCTGAAGTTTAGCTCTTCACGGTTCAGCTCAAGACAGTCCTCAAAACCTTGCCTTGCAAGTAGAACTCTAGGTGATGGAACTTCAAACTCAACTGGAATAAGGGCTTCTGATCCATGAGAAAGTTTGAATGGAGTTTCCCCAGTTGCGGATGAAGGTGTTGTTCTTAAGTACCAGAGGACAGATGGAAGTTGATCAGCCCAACTGCCTTTGAGATTCTGCACTTTCTTCTTAAGTAAGTTGAGGATCTGTTTGTTGGCTGCTTCAACCTGGCCGTTGCTTCTGGGATGATGGACTGATGCAAATCGCAACTCTGTTCCGATCTTCTTGCAGAAATCAACAATTTCAGCGTTGTTGAACTGTGGTCCGTTGTCGGAGACGATTGCCATTGGAATCCCTTGTCGGCAGACAATCTCCACCAAATGAAGTTCTTGACGACCTGAGTTGTTGTCTCTGCCAATGCCTTAGCCTCGTTCCATTTGCTGAAGTAATCAATCATCACTATAATAAACCGTCATTGTCTGCTTGCCATGAGAAAAGGACCAATGAGATCCATTCCCCAAACTGCAAAGGGCCAAGGGGTTGTGATTGATCTGAGTGACTGAGCAGCCTGATGCTGAAGTTTAGCGAACTTCTGGCACTAAACACATTTTCTTGCATAAGCCTCAGAATCTCTCTTCATGGTCCGCCAGAAATTACCATGCCGCAGGATCCTCCTTTCTAATGTTCTTGTTCCTGAGTGACATCCACACTCACTAGAATGAACTTCGCAAAGAATAGTTGGAATTTCCTCCTCTGATATACATCTCGCCATTACAGACAGGAAGGTTTTTCTGTATAAAACACCAGATCCCAGGTAATAGTATACTGATTTTATCTTGAACTTTTTCTGATCTTTGATCGAATGATGAAAGTTCCCTGTTGATAGGTAAAGAATGAATGGATCCATCCAGGAGAGACGTGATCAATCTGCATCAACTCTTCTTCATTCACTGCTGGGCGGAAGAGTTTAGAAGTTGTTCCCCCTGATGGAAGCCAATGTTTTGCAAGAACGTCTACTTCTTCATTTTCTGATCTTGGGATGTGCTCAATGGTAAAACTTTTGAATTTACCAACTTCTACCTTGACGAGAGCAAGATATATCTTCAAGATTGGCTCTCTGGTCTCAAAGTTACCAAGAACTTGTGACGCCATCACCAGAGAATCAGTCTTTATATGAACATAATCAATTCCGAGCTTTGCTAACACGGCTTCATACTCTGCCTTGTTATTGGTAATTGGAAAATAGAACTTGATTGCCTGCTCAAGCTTGATGCCATTTGGATTGATCAGAACCACTCCTGCTCTAGAGGAATTTCTGTCTGAGCCCCATCAACATAGATAGTCCAGGCCAAAGGATATCTTTCTGCTTGATCAGAACTGGACTCTGTTGTATCAATCAAGAAGTCTGTTAGAACTTGAGCTTTGATAGCTGCCCTGGGCGCATAAGAGATCTCAAATTCGCTTAACTCTATTTCCCATTTGGTCAATCTGCCTGAATGTTCTGGTTTCTCCAGCACGCTTTTCAAAGGCTGATCAGTGACCAGTTGAACTGAGTGCGCCTAGAAGTAAAGACGGAGTCTACGAGCAAACATAAACAATGACAAGGCCAACTTCTCCAGAATTGGATATCTCGTTTCTGCATCTTTGAGAATATGGCTGACATAATAAACTGGGAATTGCCTCCTATTCACTTCCCGAAGATGAACTGAGTTGACCGCCTCAGGGCCAACTCCTAAGTATAAGAACAACATCTCCCTTGATCAGGGGCTTGCAGCAAGAGCGTTGAAGTCAGTTGCTTCTTTAGCTGCTCGAATGCTTGTGAACACTCTTTTGTCCATTGAAACTTGGACGCTCCTCGAAGAGTCTTAAAAAATGAGGCACTTTTATCTCCAACTCGAGAGATGAATCTCCCGAGACCTGCCAACCTCCCCGCTAACTGCTGAACTTCTTTAGGTGAATGGGGAGGAGCCATATCAAGAATGGCTTTAACTTTGTCTGGATTGGGGGCAAGCCCTTCTGGAGTAAGGAGATGACCAAGGAATTTCCCCTTACTAGCCCCAAATGTACATTTTGCAGGATTGAGTTTCATCTTGAATCTACGTAGAGTAGAGAACGTCTCTGCTATATCTTGCAGGTGTAGTGAGAAAGATTTGCTTTTGATCAGAAGATCATCCACATACACCTCAAGGTTTCTTCCTTTTTGTTCTATAAACACATGATCCAACATGCGTTTGTAAGTTGCACCAACATTTTTAAGCCGAAGGGCATCACAAGATAATAGTAACAACCATCGTTTGTAATGAATGACGTATGAGGAACGTCGGGTTTATACATTCTTATTTGAAGGTAACCAGAGAATGCATCTAAAAAACTCATAAAAGAGTACCCTACCGCAGAATCAACTAAAAGAATCTATCCGAGGCAAGGGGTAATAATATTTGGGGCACGCTTTATTAAGTTTCGTGAAATCTACACACATTCGTCATTTCCCTCCTGGCTTTTTAACCTTTACAACATTTGATATCCAAGAGGGATATTGAATTTCACGAATAAAATTTGCTTTGAGGAGCTTCGAGACCTCCTCTCTTATTGGAGTAGCAAGCTTTGTCGCCACATCTCGCTTCTTTTGTTGCACGAGCTTGAAGCTGGGATGAACATTTAGATGATGGTAAGCAACGTCTGGATCAATGCATGGCATGTCCTCCGCAGACTAAGCAAAGACATCCAGGTTCTTCAGTAAACATGAGATCAACTCGGCTTATTGATCTTCGGGCAACTCCGAGTTGATGGAGGGTTTCCTCTCCTCCACCCCAGTAATGGGGACTCCTTGCGTCACCTGGGCAGGTTCCAAGTGAGCACCTTCTCTATCTGTAGCAGTTTCTGAATTTGAAGAGGCTTTGTGGCTGCAGCTGGAAAAATAGGAGGATTGACTTAATTCATATTGACGGTGCGAATGTAACACTCCCTTGCTCACCTTAGGTCGCTCCTGGCCCTGCACATTCTACCATCAGTAAAAAACTTGATCGCGAGGTGGTAAGTAGAAACCACCACTTGATATTTGTTTAGCAAGGGTCTTCCGAAGATGGCATGATAACTGCTAGGAGCATCAACCACTATGAATTGAATCTATTTTGTTGCTCCTCCAAGCTTAACTGATAGAGTGGTGCTTCCTTCGACTTCCTTTCTTTCACCATAAAAGCCATAGAGTGGCCCTTCGGTGTAAAGAGGAGGCTTTCCAGTCTTCAGGACCTCAAAAGTTAATTTGAACAAGAGGTTGACTGAACTGCCAGTATCAATGAGAATTCTATCAACTGTAAAATCTTCAATAACTGCCTTGATCACAATAGCATCATCAAACGGATTGGCAGTAACATCCTCTCTTGATGGAGCAGAGGAAGAGGAAGAGGCAACCTTTGGTCAAGAGACCCTTGTAATCGAGGACTTCTGAGTTGACTCGGTTCCTGCTCCACCATGAATGAAGAAGAGCCGGAAGTATCCCTTCCTTCAGCATTGGCTGTCAGGGATGAAATATAGGTGGGATTGGCGTTCTCGCCTTCGATGAAGCGATTGACCATGGCTATCAACTCCTGGTATGTTGCTGGTGTTGGGTTTCTCTATGAGGATGGCACAACGCTTGTGCACGCAGCGGAAGAATAAAACATCAAGAAAACCCAAAAGAGATGGGATCGGGCCATGATAGTTGAATCAAGAAGTTATCAAATAACTAGGCAAAAATTACCTCGGTGGCGTTGAGTCACAACTCAATGGAGATGCTCCAAGCTTAGTATTCCTGCTGCTGGCGAGTTCTACGTGGAATAATGTCCACGTCTCTGCAGAAATCCACACGAGCGGGAGAACGCCGAACTTTCCGTCGCACGGAAGATCGGGAAGGATGAAGATCGCACCTTGCTTTCCCACGGACTGCTAGGTCCACGCCAGGAAGAGCAACATCAACGACGATCGCCGGAGAGAAGGAAGTAGACGGAGCGAACACGGCGGCGGCGGAACACTTCCATCGGCGGCGGGATTCAGGATCGGCGGAACGATCGCGGGACGGAACTCTTCCGTCGCGGGTTTCGATCAGCACGCAAGGAACAAAACAGATCTATCCCGAAAAACCCTAAGTGTCCCTTTTATACCAAAGGCATAAATAGACTTTGGAAAATCGCTATCCGCAGACCACCAAGAAATAGGGTTCCAGAATCGGCGAGTATCAGTCGGTGAGAATCGTCGAGAATCGGCGAGAATCGATCAGCGAGCATCACCAAGGATCGGCGAGAATCAGAGTACAATACTCGATGATTCTCATCGATCGTCGAGCCGCACTTGATGATACACGACGAATCTCGTCGATCGTCGAGCCGCGGTCGACGATACATGTCGAACTCGTCGATCATCGAGAATCAGCATATATATTCTCGACGATTCTCGTCGATCGGCGAGAATCAGAGTGACGATTCTCGTCGATCGGCGGGAATCAGAATATCTATTCTCGACGATTGTTATCGACCCTCAGACGACAATTCTTACCAGTCCTCCAAGGCAACATTTGCCCAACCCGACGATCCTTTAAGGCAACACCTTGCCCACAACCCCATTCAGGTCGGTGATTGGCAACCTTTACCAACACAGTCAATCATCCAACTTCTCCACATCTCTTATGTGCGACCCTGCAGGCTCATATCGCGTTGGCAGTGAGATTACATGTTTGACCACTTCCAGATCACCATGGTAACTCCAACAGACTCCCACTTGATCTCGAAAGTATCAAACCAAAAACCTCACAAACAATGAGCGGCATCTAGCAATGCATCATTGCTTCCCAAGCAATAAGAGTTTATAACTCAAAAGCCTTTATGACCAATGTATCAGCGTTGTCTTTGTCCCTTTGTCCCTTACATCCGGAAAGAACTAGAGGCATGGACCGGGTCACCCTCGTAATAGCTCAATCCAAGTTTCTTGATCCAGGACGGACTTCCAGAGAATGGTGAGTCCAATATCACATATTGACTCAACCAAGCATGGCCATGCATTTCTCAGTCCAGTTCCATCAAGGGGCCCATGGATGCAACTCCTGTCATACAAAAGGACAAATCCCATATCTGCTCACACACAAACACCCAAATGATTCGTAACATGCCCAACAACCGCCCTTATCATCAACCTTTCTCAAGGAAGACTTTAGATGGCATCAAAGCACGCTCTTCCTCACCATTGTCAATTGAGACCTACTCGTGACACGGTTGGATGACAATCCACAGAGTAGTCTCAGGTTGGGTATGTCCAGTACAACTTGTTCACTAACAAGTACCCACGTAATGACTTGATATCACAATATCATGACCTGTGAGAACCGATCATCAGTCAACGCACGTGCTAGCCTTCATGTATCATCATCACCCTTAGCTTCTATGATGATACTCGACCAGGGACCTTTAAGAATGAAGCTTCAAATAAATCATAGGCTCTCACATTCAAGTCACGTACTTGATGTCCCATGGAAGCGAACATTCTAAGGGTATCTATTATGTTAACAGTTAACTATCATATAGAAAAACTCATAATAAAAGAACTTGCCATTAATTGTAAAAGAAAAACTAGGTACAATGTTCATCATATGAACAAATAGCCAACAAAATACAAGTTTACATGCAATCCACAAGATTCTCACTAGAGTTGATCATTTAGGTATCGTATACCCATCGATCTAGTATGACCATCATGCTTTCTCTGCGCGAGAGGCTTTGTCAGTGGATCCGCAATGTTCTCCTCAGTCGGCACTCTGCAAATGTTTACATCTCCTCGTTCGACAATCTCACGAATAAGATGAAACCGCCGAAGTATGTGCTTGGAGCGCTGATGAGATCTAGGTTCCTTAGATTGTGCAATTGCACCATTGTTATCACAGTAGAGAACTACGGGACCAACAACGCTAGGAACTATCAAGCTCGTCGATGAATTTCCTAATCCATACAGCCTCCTTCGCCGCATTAGCTGCTGTGATATACTCGGCCTCTGTTGTAGAATCAGCAACTGTCTCTTGCTTGGAACTCTTCTAGCTCACAGCTCCTCCATTCAGGCAAAACACAAAACCTGACTGAGACTTGGAGTCGTCTCTATCAGTTTGGAAGCTAGCATCCGTGTAACCACTTACAACGAGCTCTTCCTCTCCACCATACACCAAGAACACATCCTTAGTCCTTCTCAAGTACTTCAGGACATTCTTGACTGCAATCCAGTGACATTCACCGGGGTCTGACTGATATCTGCTAGTCATGCTCAAAGCAAAGGAGACGTCGGGTCGAGTACATAACATCGCGTACATGATTGACCCAATTGCCGAAGCATATGGAATCAACTTCATGCGGTCCTTATCTTCACAAGACTTCGGACACTGGTCCTTAGAGAGATTCACACCATGAGACATGGGCAAAAATCCTTTCTTGGACTCAAGCATGTTGAACCGCTTCAACACCTTTTCGATGTACGTACTCTGGGTCAAACCCAGCAACTTCTTCGATCTATCTCTATAGATCTTAATACGAGTATATAAGCCGCTTCACCCAAATCCTTCATTGAAAAGCAGTTCCCTAGGTTGTTCTTAACCACTTTCAGGGTAGGAATGTCATTCCCAATCAACAGTATGTCATCTACATACAATATCAGGAAGACAACAATGCTCCCATTGATTCGCTTGTAAACACAAGGCTCATCTTAATTCTTGATGAAACCAAACTCTTTGATTTTCTCATCAAAACGAAGATTCCAACTTCGAGAGGCCTGTTTCAGTCCATAGATGGACTTATTCAGCTTGCATATTTTAGTGGCTTCATCTGGGGATACAAAACCCTCGGGTTGTGTCATATACACTTCCTCAAGGAGGTTTCCATTAAGGAAAGCCGTTTTGACATCCATCTGCCAGATCTCGTAGTCATAATACGCAGCAATAGCAAGCAATATCCTTATGGACTTTACCATAGCAACAGGGGAAAAGGTCTCATCATAGTCAATACCATGAATTTGCTTGAAACCCTTAGCCACCAGTCGCCCTTTGAATGTCTGTACATTCCCATCCATGTCGGTCTTCTTCTTGAAGACCCACTTGCACTCTATGGGTCGTACCCCTTCAGGTGGTTCCACCAAGTTCCAAACTTGGTTTGCATACATGGAGTCCATTTCGGATTTCATAGCCTCAAGCCATTTGTCGGAGTCCGGTCCATTCATAGCCTCTTGGTAGGTTGCTGGTTCATCATCATGATCCATAAGCAACACATTACCTATTTGAGACACGAGAAATCCATATCTCTCAGGCTCAAACCTCGGTCTACCAAGATCTACGTAGGACTTGTGTTCCCTGAGCAGGTTCTCTAGCTACAACATCTTGTAGTCCTGTCTCAGGATCCAATTCCGGTTCATTCACTACATGTGGTTCTTGAACTTCTTCAAGCTCTACCTTCTCAGTCTTTCTTGATAAGAACTCTTTCTCCAAGAAGACACCAGTCCTTGCGACAAACACTTTGCCCTCAGACGGTAGGTAAAAGTAATACCCTTTCGTTTCCTTAGGATATCCCACCAGATAATATTTATCTGATTTGGGTTCCAGCTTGTTAGGCATTTGACGTCTCACGTATTCCACACAGCCCCAAATTTTAATGAACGACATACTAGGACGCTTCCCAGTCCATATCTCATATGGTGTCTTCAGAACCGTTTTCGTTGGAGCGCGATTCAATGTCATTGCAGCAGTCTCTAAAGCAAAACCCCAAAAGGAAACAGGCAAGTCTGCATGACTCATCATCGAACGTACCATGTCTAACAGAGTACGATTTCTCCTCTCAGACACACCATTATGTTGTGGTGTTCTAGGTGGAGTGAGCTGTGATACAATACCACACTCTTTCAGATGATCACAGAACTCATGACTCAGGTATTCGCCACCTCGATCAGATCGGAGTGCTTTAACCCTTTTACCCAACTGGTTTTCTACTTCATTCTCGAACTCTTTGAACTTTTCAAAGGTCTCGGATTTGCACTTCATAAGATACACATATCCGTATCTACTGAAATCATCAGTAAATGTAACAAAGTAGAAATACCCACTTCTAGCCATAGAACTCATGGGCCCGCATACATCACTATGTACAACACCCAAGAGATCCTCAGCCCTCTCAGTATAACCAGTGAAAGGAGCTTTAGTCATCTTGCCTAACAAACAAGATTCGCATCGCTCAAATGAGTCCAAAAGTCCATCTCTATGGAGTTTGGATATGCGCTTCTCGTTAATATGGCCTAAGCGACAATGCCAGAGAAAAGTAGGGTTCGAGTCATTTGTTCTTAGTCTTTTATTATTTTCTACATTACAGATCAGATGGTCCAAGTTCAAAACATATAGACCATTAAACAATTGGTCTACAGCATAACAAACATCATTCTTAAATATAGAACAACAATTGTTCTTAATTATAAAAGAAAATCCAATCATGTCCAAACATGAAATAGATATAATGTTTCTAGTTATGGCCGGAACAAAATAACAATTATCAAGTTCTATTACAAGCCCACTGGGCAAAGAAAGACGGTAAACTCCTACGGCTACATCAACAACTCTTGCTCCATTGCCGACGCGGAGATCCACCTCCACTTTACTCAGCAATCTTCTCCTTCCCAGTTCCTGCACATTTGTACAAATGTGAGGACCACATCCGGTATCCAATACCCAAGATGAAGGAGCAGAAAGGTTTATCTCTATAACGTAAATATTTGAAGCGGAAGTCATACCTCCCTTCAGTTTCTGCAGACCTTCAATGTACGAAGGACAATTCCTCCTCCAATGACCAGCCTTGCCACAGTGGTGGCATTTCCCTTCCTTCACCGTGCTTTTCTTTTTCATCAGTACAGAAGACTTGGGCTCAAGATATGACTTAGGTCCCACCTTCGTCTTCTTAGAACCCTTGGCCTTGCCCTTGCCCTTATGCACCATCAGTATGGGGCTGGTAGGCTTGGCCTTCTTCATGTTGATTTCGGCAGTTCTCAACATGCCTAGGAGTTCGGGCAGTGTCTTGTCTATTTCATTCATGTTGTAGTTCAAGACGAACTGCTCATAACTGTCCGGCAACGATTGCAGGATCAGATCTGTGGCCAACTCTTGACCAAGAGGAAAACCCAGCCTTTCAAGGTTCTCTATATACACAATCATCTTGAGTACGTGAGTCCCTACTGAGTATCGAACTCCCATCTTGCACTGAAACAACGCTTTTGTGATGTCGAACCTCTCTTGACGAGCCTGCCCTTGAAACATTTTCTTGAGATGCTCGTCAATCTCCTTGCACCCCATGTTCTCATGTTACTTCTGAAGCTCAGAGTTCATAGTGGCAAGCATAAGGCATTCGACATATAAAGCATCATCAGTTTACTTCTTATAAGTATCCTTCTCAACACGGGAAGAGTTCCCGGTCGGCACCTCGGGGGCTTCTTCTTCCAAGACATAGAGCTTTCGCACTTGCCTGAGAATAATTCTCAGGTTCCTATACCAGTCCATGTAATTTGTCCCACTGAGCTTATCCTTCTCAAGGATGGCTCTCAGAGACAAAGTGGAGTGTGAAACACTTGTCATGGAATTCTACAAGAATTTATGCAGAATAAAATCAGTACCAAAATTTCAAATACAATTTATTTTAATTTGGACTTCAATTAAAATACTCCCACTATTTTATTCGAAATGATAGCCCTCACTAACAATTCGGAGAGTTCATGCGAGCTACTCTCTTAGTGGACAAGATCCGTATTTCACCAACACTATGAGTCCACTTTGTCATTCCTCTCACGATGCGGTTATTTAGGTAGGCAACGCTTGCCAATTGCATCCTCATGCAATTCTTGTATGGTTGGTGAATAACTCCTTACTCGCATCCATCATATGGTGCATGCCAACCCTATGCCTCTAGGCACTCAACCTTTGAGGTCACCTAGTTAAGGTGGACCCGATGTCGACAGTGGGATATCACAATTATCCGCTCGCACCCTTACCAAGATAGATTAATGCACCTTGCTTTGGCAAGCCCACACTTCATCGATCGAGGCAGGAAGAGTGTCATCCATCGGAAGGCATCCGAACACTTAATATTTGATGAAGGGATTTTAATTATAGGTTATCAATTAACCTTGATCAATATTTGATCAATGTGCACATCCAAAGAAAAACAATTCTCCTAAACCACATGCATCCCTTATGTGCACAACCTGACACCATCAACATTTGATAGAAGGAAGGGCTAAATCTGAACATCCGGAAATTTCCAAATCCTCAGATTTACATGCATTGGAGAAAAGCAAAGACAACTCAACTTAAAGCAGTAGACAAGCTCATCTCTCTATGTTGGATTCAAAATCCAAAACAAAATCGAGGGATGGTTACTGCTAAGGCGACTACAATTTCTAACAATTAGAAATTACCACGAAATTCCAGACGTTCTTGGCGGGGAACCAAGACTAAATCGAGACATTTAGAACACTTCTAAATCCCTAGGTTTACACGCACTGGAATAACAAAACTTCCAATACAACAATCATGGCCGAAACCTGGCTCTAATACCACTGTTGGGTTTCTCTATGAGGATGGCACAACGCTTGTGCACGCAGCGGAAGAATAAAACATCAAGAAAACCCAAAAGAGATGGGATCGGACCATGATAGTTGAATCAAGAAATTATCAAATAACTAGGCAAAAATTACCTCGGTGGCGTTTAGTCACAACTCAACGGAGATGCTCCAAGCTTAGTATTCCTGCTGGTGGCGAGTTCTACGTGGAATAATGTCCACGTCTCTGCAGAAATCCACACGAGCAGGAGAACGCCGAACTTTCCGTCGCACGGAAGATCAGGAAGGATGAAGATCGCACCTTGCTTTCCCATGGACTGCTAGGTCCGCGCCAGGAAGATCAACATCAGCGACAATCGCCGGAGAGAAGAAAGTCGACGGAGCGAACACGGCGGCGGCGGAACACTTCCGTCGGTGGCGGGATTCGGGATCGGCGGAACGATCGCGGGACGGAACTCTTCCGTCGCGGGTTTCGATCAGCACGCAAGGAACAGAACAGATCTATCCCGAAAAACCCTAAGTGTCTGTTTTATACCGAAGGCATAAATAGACTTAGGAAAATCGCTATCCGCAGACCACCCAGAAATAGGGTTCCAGAATCGGCGAGTATCAGTCGGTGAGAATCGGCGAGAATCGGCGAGAATCGGCGAGAATCGGCGAGAATCGATCAGCGAGCATCACCAAGGATCAGCGAGAATCAGAGTACAATACTCGACGATTCTCGCCGATCGTCGAGCCGCACTTGATGATACACGACGAATCTCGTCGATCGTCGAGCCGCGGTCGATGATACAAGTCGAACTCATCGATCGTCGAGAATCAGCATATATATTCTCGACGATTCTCGTCGATCGACGAGAATCAAAGTGACGATTCTCGTCGATCGGCGGGAATCAGAATATCTATTCTCGACGATTGTTATCGACCCTCGGACGATAATTCTTACCAGTCCTCCAAGGCAACATTTGCCCAACCCGACGATCCTTTAAGGCAACACCTTGCCCACAAGCCCATTCAGGTCGGTGATTGGCAACCTTTGCCAACACAGTCAATCATCCAACTTCTCCACATCTCTTATGTGCGACCCTGCAGGCTCATATCGTGTTGGCAGTGAGATTACATGTTTGACCACTTCCAGATCACCATGGTAAATCCAACAGCTGGTGCCTTCGTTGTTGCTTTGAATTTTAAGGGACCTTCCCGAAGGCCATGAATCCGGGCAAATTTATAGTAATCAGGGTTCACGTTCCTCGCCCCCTGGATCTCTTTCTAAAAACGATCAACGAACCATGCAACCGATTCATTATCCCTTTGCTTGATTTCAAAGAGAGCAGCTGGTACATCTTTTCTATTTTTTGAGGTAGCAAACCTCAGCAAGAGTTCGCTGCGAAGCTCAGCGAAGGAAGATATTGTGCCCGGAGGCAACTCGTAGAACCACTCTCTCGCATGTACATCGAGAGTGGTAACCAAAAGATTACATTTAAGGGCATCCGAGAGGGATCTCAACGCAACAGCATCTTCGAATGCCTGAAGATGTACAACGGGATCAGTCTCCCTAAGTAGAGAGGGATACGAGGTTCTATTAAATTATTAGGAGCAGACTCCCATCAGATTCAATCGACAAAGGGAGAGGGAGTCTCAGACTCAGCAGGGTAAGACGGGCGGACTGGAGCAGGAGGGTCCGCGGGCTCAGCGGAATGGCGATCAATGAAGTTGAGTTGGTGGGCTGGAGTGCTCCTGGCCGCCTCCCTGAAGTAATCCATCAGGGAAGAGAACTGGTCTTCTTGGGGCCGCAGGGAGATGCGGACTAAGAGGGATGGCGAGGCCGGAGAGGAGTGACTGCAGGGGATTGCTGAAGTGGAGTTTGGCAAACTGGAGTTTGGCGGACTGGCGTGTCCTTGAGATTTGGTACGGGCTGAGGAGCAAGCCGCTCATTCAGTGTGATCAAGGCCTGACTGTTGGCATCTAAACGCTGGTCGGTCAGTCTGTGGGATTGTTCAGCCTAACAACGAGACTGTTCAATGGCATCCCAAAGAGAATACTTTGATGTGCTCGAGCGCTCTGAGTGGCGAGCTCGGCGGTCTGACATGTTTGTCTGCTGATTTCAAAAAGTTACTTTATCTGAAGGTCACGTGTTAACTGTTGATGCGTGAAAAGGAGAGAGGGGATTCGAGCACCACCATTTAACAGTCTGAGCACAGGGGAATGGAAGGGAGAATAGACAACAACAAGCAACTATCTACGGAGTGGACGGGAAGGAAAAAAGCAGAGTCGTGAGCCACGACAACACCAGATTTCCACCGTCGCGACCTGAATGCCTCTCTTGCGATGGGCTTTCCATTGATTAAAAGTGAGCAGTTACAGAGTTGATTACTAGTGGAATAAAGAAAAAGAGCAAGTGCTGAGCATGCTGGAGGCCGCAAAGCCCGAGATTCGAGTCCGCAGCCTTTAACAAGTAGCCTCCACTGCTCGAGTCAGCGAACTTTTGGTGCACCACTTCCCCCTATTTATAGGACGGGGGGTCTGCCTAAATGGGTAGGGCTAAAATAACCGGCTGCCCGGGGTACAAGAGAACCGGGAAGCGCTAACGAGAAGCAAAAAAGAAGAAAACACGCCAGTCCGCACAAGAGGGGCGAACTGGGCTCGCGGGCTGAAGCTTCTGTCTGTTGCTAAAAAGCACGATCCTGCTGGAGGGTCGCGGCCTGGGTGGACTGAGCACTGTGTCCACCTAAAGATCCTGAGCCGCTCCTGGATCAGGACAAACTATGCGGACTGAAGAATCGAGTCCGCACCTGAACTTGGAACTATGCCGGGGCTTCGACAAGCTGGGCGGACTGCCAAATTGAGTCCGCAGCCGATGAGGTATGTGACCTTGGAATCTTGTATGTGTTGCATACTGATGGGTTAAAATAGGAGGGCATGCGAGGTTCCCCAAAATTATTTGGATCTGGCTCCCGACAGATGCTGGCTATCTTAGCAGCATCAGCATTAGAGGAGAGTGCGTCGATGCCGACGAAGAAGGCACTCTTAGGGAACTCTTTTGCATCTATGGAGGAGAAGGGGAAGATCCAACCCAGAAATCTTCTATGACAAGAGTCTATCGGCATGAGGTGGCCACAACCTCTACTTTTGCTCCGCCAAGGGGAGTCATCACCTTTGGTCCAGTTGACTTTCTGCAAAGAGCCAACCCTATCAACGATTCAGTTGTGATCAAGGAAAATATCAAAAACTATACTGTAAGGAGAATTTTTGTTGATACCGGTAGTTCAGTGAATCTCATTTTAAAGACAACTTATGAGGCCATGGTGTAGAACTAAATATTGGAGTAGTTTAGTGAATCTCATTTTGGAGTAGAACTGTTGGCCATGGTGTGTTCTTAGTCAAGTGCATGTGTTAGTAGAATTTTATGTAGAACTAAATATTTAGCAAACAATTAGATTTTTATTTTTATAAATGCGTCAAAATAGTTTAATCTACTTTCATTTTGAAACCAACAATATCCAAAAATAATTTAGGTGACAACGTAAAAGTTTATTAGAGAAATATTTCACGAATCAAGACTAAAGGTATTCTTTCTGGATGTCTAGAACATGCCCTCTAGCGATTCTCAAGACTTTGCAAAGTTTAACTCATTAGCATGAATATGATATAGGCACTTCTTTTGGCCAGTTTGTTCCTTTGCACCTGTACCTAACATTTTATTTTTGTTAAAACCACTTTTATCCTATTACCCTACCTTTTGTTTCAGCTCCACTAAATATTTCACCAAGGCCTAAAAAGTATCCTAAACACACACCTAAGTCCGAGCTTGATAATGGTTATAAAAAAAAGCTTTGTGAGTGAATTGGAGCCATTTTATTTTGGTGGCTATTTTTATTGAAAAAAGTTGATTTGATTCTTCTTCCTTTTGAAAAATCAGATAAAATTAAAAAAAATTGGAAGGAAGAAAATAAAAGAATTATGATTAAAATGTTTGATTGAAAAGAAAAAAAAATGTTTGGGAATTGTTTATGTTCTTAAAGCCATGACAATTTATTTTGTGCAAGCTCTCTTTAGGTTTGGGTGTGACTAGCCGACGTTTTTATCTTTGATTACCCACACCAAAAACCTAACCCTATGTTTCAACCTAGTTAAGTCATATTGATTTGCGATTATGAGTTAGACTAGTTGCGTGGGGAGAGTGTGAAAGGACAAGCCTATGACCATCAATATTGATGGATTTCTTTGGAGGGTATCTCGATCTTGGATTTGTGTAATGTCAATCTTAGTATACACGCTACCGTCTCCCTAAATATAATTTTAGGATTTACTGAAATTTCAATTTCAAAGTAGAAATAGTAAGTGGTAACACATTCTTGAAAAATGCAAGCTAATTTGTATGCTGAGTAGGTTTTTCTACTGAAATAGCAACGTGCATAGATATAAGACTTCACATTTTTCTCCTTAGGTTCAATTTTCTTTTCTAGGGTTGAAATGTTTTTTGCTCCCTATGGAAAGTTGTTTGCTCGGGACTAGCGAACGAGTAAGTATGGGGGTATTTGATAACTCTAATTTTATCTTTATTTTTATATAGTTTTTTTTAATAATTAATTATTTAATAATTAATTATTTATAGTTATATTTCATTAATTAAATTTCTAATTTATTTCTTTTCTATTTTCCAGTTAATCTAAGATGTTATTATCAATTTGAAGTTGACAGGACTGATTATGAGAAAATTTGGAGCAAATCTAGAAAAATCACAAGTACACGCACCCAGTCACGGGCATGACCATGGGGCGTGACCATTGTCATGGTCGTTCCTTCCTCCAAATGTTGTAGAACTCATTCCACGTCATTTAAAAGTTCATGCCCATGTAACTGGCCTGATATGGGGCATGACACCGGACACGGGCATGTACCCCCGAAGGATTTCCATATTCAATATTATGCCAGTTTAAAGCTACACGCCCAATATTATGGGAATGAACTTTTGGTCATGGGCATGACATATAGGCATGACAAACAACTTAGGGGCATGACTCAACCATCAAGAATACAATTTCCACCGTAAGCTATTCCAAGCTTACACGCCCTAGGTCATGGGCATGACTTAGGTGCGTGACTTCTTCTGCAATCACCAAATTAACTACCCCCAATTCGAGTTCCCGCCATTTTCTGAAACAGACATGACACACCCTAGGTCATGAGCGTGACCTAGGGGCATGACCCGTAATTTAACAACTTTTGACAGTTTTTCACCAACATTCCTGATATTTCAAGACGGCGGTTCCGCACCTTACTAAGTTCCGCACCAACATTTTCGAGATTTCAATACTTCTTAGGACTCCAAGTGAAGCAATCTAAGGATAGAATATTCATCTCCTAAACCAAGTTCACAAAAGAGCTCATAATGAAATTTGGAATGGATAGTCAATCCTCAATGAGGATTCCAATGGGTTCCAATGTGCCCCTAGACAAGGATGAAAAGGGAACCCTTTTAATTCCACCATGTATTGATGCATCATTTGATCTTTGCTCTACCTAACTATTAATAAACCAGACATTATGTTTTCTACTTGTTTGTGCTAGGTATCAAGTGAACCCCATGGAATCTCACTATACCTCGGTCAAGAACATATTAAGATACCTTAAGGATACACGAAACCTTAGCTTATAGTAACTTAGAAGTAATGAATTTGAGTTGACTGGTTTATCAGATGCAGACTTTGCAGGATACAAGAAAGAGAAGAAAAGTATCTTGGGAACATGCAAATTCCTGGGGAGAAGGTTGATTTCCTAGAGCAGCAAGAAGCAAACTAGTATTGCTATCCTAATTAATTCCTGGAGAGAACGTTGATTCCTTGAGCAGCAAGAAGGAAACTAGTGTTGCTATCGAAATAACTGACTCAAAATACATCTCGCCTCAAAGTTATTGTGTTCACTTCTTTGGATTCAACATTAATAACATGACTACAATATCTAGCTAAGTAGAACTTTTATGTTCTGTGATTCATCAAGTTCAATCTTAATGGTTAAAAATCATGTGACACATAATAGGATAAAGCACATTGAGATTAGGTATCACTTCATCAAAGAGCATGTTGAGAAAGAAGATATTTGCCTTGAGCTTTTTCCCACTGACAAACAAGTGGCATACATCGTCACCATGACACTAGATGAAGAGCAATTCAATTTCCTCAAAATTGAATTAACCATGTTAAACCTAAAGTAGTTTTCATGCCAAGCTATTCCTTTCAATTATCTATCATACCAAGCTATTCCTTTCAATTTTCTATCATGCCTTATCTTTGCAAATTATATTTTATGTATATTAGTAGATTTAGGTATTTAACAATGTTATAGGAAAACGGTTATAAAAGAAAAATATTGTCTTCACATGGAGACACAAATGCAAATTTCCATCAGGAAGGAAAGATATTAGCACAACATATTCAAATATATTTCAAGATTTATTACCTAAACAGGAGCGCACCTCTTCAACTTTCGTCTTATATATATATTAAGTTAAAATCTTGTGAACATTAGGTTAAGTAACTTGTAAAACCAAAAACGTCAACTCCAAGTCTTTCGGGCTCTCTTCCGTTCGACATAGAAGATTTCTCAACCTAAAATTTTGAATCTCAAATGTCTCCTGATCCAAGCACCACTAACAAGATCAATACTGGCATCGAGTTAGTGCATGGTGGATTCAAGAACTGCACCCAAAAAATTCAAAATGTCATCTTTCTTCTTAGTGTCGTCGGGCTAGATGTAATCCTATCAGAACCTACATGGATTGTGCCGCAAGCAATAGAGGAGATTTTCGAGCATGTAGAGATAAGTACTTCTGGAAAATACATCAAGACGTATGTTGTTGAGAAAAAATTGAGAAGTCTTAACAAAAAATATGACCAACCATCTCTTTCAAATGGAGAGGAAGATGATGAAATAGCCAGGGAAGATCATGAAGAAATCCAGGAATGGTGTGACTAATTAGTCTGCTGAAGAGTATGGTTCTCTAGAAAGGGGTAACATGAACACTCCAGGAAAACTGTTTTTTAATATAGTGGGCAAATTACTCCTATGCAAGCCTGGGTTCCATGACAAAGTCTCTAAAGAAATGTTCAATATTATGATAAGTATCATCCTCACAAAAAAACTAACTGGAGTTAGTTAATTTTCTGGTAGATCTAGGGATGTATGAATGCCCCCTAACATGGGTATAATTATCTCTTTCAACTCTCAAAATGACTAGGTGACAAGCTTGAATAGTCAATTGAGGCACCACTGCACTATTTGAGGAAATAGACTTCATGATAATTGAAAGGTGAGAGAAACCCTTCCCTAAATCTGAGAAGACATGGGAAAGCTCTAAGCAAACTAGGGCTGAGAAGTAAAGTGAAGACTGTCCAAAGAAATAAAATGAAGAAAAGAAGAAAAGACTGAAGAAGAAGAAGAGAGAAGTTGCTCTAAGCCCCACAAACTCCCCCAATCTTGTTGAGGGGAAGAATCGTGGAGAATTTAATCTAACCTGGTTTGGGACTATGGTCCTAAAAAATCTAAATAACAGAACCTCTATGGAAGTGTTCAAGGCATTTGCTAGAAGAGAAATTATGGCTATGGGGGAAGTTCATCAGGAATTGTCTGCCCAAAATACTATAATTACGGAGGAAGAATTTCATCAGAAACTTACTATCCAAAATACTATAATAATTGAGGTTGATTTATTCATGGAAAACACTACCCACGAGGCAGAAAGGCTAGAAGAATAAAAAATTGTCACTGAATTAACTGAGGGGGAGTAAGGTCGCAACACGCATTTTCTCCGAACTTAAAGGTATGTCAGATTATGAGAAAACACGCGTCTTGATGCCACACTGTGCAGGGGATAACTGCAGACGTTCAGGGAAACTCCAATCTTAACACAGTTTATGAAAATATATAGTTATGATGTGAAAAAAATAGGTTTCAAGTTAAGTTTTGATGGTTGTATCCCTCGGCTCAGTGGATCAACTAGTCTACATCTGAAAATATAAGTTTGCGCTGCGGAAAATACCTTGTTTATGTTAATTGACATCCTACATGAGCAAAAACATCCATATAGAACAACTCATGGTAAGCAAGACTATAGATTTGGTATACGTATGAAAATAGCTTTTACATTTGCCAAACGTAATGATGTTAGTTTTAAGAAAAAATGTCATGTATGAAGTGATAGAAGTGACACTTTTATAATTTATAATATATAACATTCAAGCTAGCATAAAACCTTCCCTGAGAGCAAGTAATCCACACTGTCATATAAAAATAGGCTTAGGAGTTAGCAAATACTTAACATTAAACAAAAATCCTGTGGGTGTCAACAATCCTGACACGAACCCACTAAAAATATGTATGTCTGAACGAAACAACAAAACAACAACACTACCTCACAGTTGGTAAGGAAAAGACAGATGCAAAGTACTAGCCAAAACCAATTCTAGCCACTCAACTGGCTAATTCTCCAAACCTGAGGCATTCAAAGAAATAACACCTCAACAAGAATGAAAATACAAATGGTGATCAAAAATCAAAGGGTTAGCAAAAACCTAAAAGGAATGCGAAAAAAAATTCTGAACCAATTCCAATTCCAATTCTAGAAATACATCCTGCAGCCGAACAACTGCATTGGAATTCAGACCAATTCCAATTCTCACAGGATTGGAATTAAATGAAATTGAATTCTACAATTCCAATTCCAGAGGGGCAAACAGACCGTTATGGTCCGTTCGTGTGCATGGAATTGAGCTCCTAGAATTGGAATTGAAGGTCTAATTCCAATTCCGTCGTTCGTTTGCTCGCTTGACGTTAGAATTTTAATTTTAATGAATTCAGTGGAATTCATTTTAAACTGAAAACAATTCTTTCCAATCTATATAAGAATTGGACAATTCTGGGCAAGACACATTTTTAAGCTAAGCATGCGATTTTCGTCCGAGAGCGCATGTTGTCGCACGTGCGCTCATTTTTCGCCTGAGAGTGCATTTTTCGCGGAGACGCGCATTTTTCGTCACGGCGGCGTATTTCGCCATGGCTGGCATTTTTTTCACTCGGGTGCGAGTTTTTTTTGCCGGGCGGGAATTTTTCGCCTGGGCGCGAATTATTCGCCCGGGAGCAATTTTTTCGCTCGGGCGTGATTTTTACCCGGGAGCGATTTTTTCGCCCGACGCGCTATTTTTGTCTAACAACATTTTTTCCCTGATACCCGCATTTTTTGTAGGGCGGCGCATTTCGCATTTCCATGCGATTTTAACCCGGGCCCGTTATTTTTGCCCGAGCCAATTTTTTTCATTCCACATCGATTTTTTCGGTCGGGCGCGCTTTCCCCCTGACGCGCTTTTTTCGCACGGGCTCAAATTCTACGCCCGAGTGGAATTTTTTTTTCACGAGCGCAAATTTTTCTCCATGCCTCAAATTTTTCTCTCTGCCGCGCATTTTTCGCACCGGTCCTATTTTTTCGCCCGAGCACTATTTTTTCAGTCAGACAAAATTTTTTCGCGAGGCCGCGCTTTTTTCGCTCGGGCGCAAATTATTTACCGGCCGCGCTTTTTTCACCTGAGCGAGATTTTTCTCCAGGGCACAATTTTTTCGTCCGCGCACGATTTTTTCGCCGGACCGAAAATTTTTTTACACGACGGTATTTTTTTCGGCATGGAACAATTTTTACTCCTGGGCGCGATTTTTCCATCCTGATGCGTTTTTTTGCACGCACGAGATTTCTTTGGCCTGTGCTCGATTTTTTTCCCCGTGTGCGATTTTTACCCCCGAGCAAAAAAATCACGCTCAAGCGACAAAAATTAACCTGGGTGACAAAATCACGCCTAGGCGAAAAAATGCAACCGGGCGAAAAAATCACAGCCATGTGAAAAAATCTCGTCAATGAGAAAAGATCGCGCCCGTGAGAAAAAATCACGGCCGAGCCAAAAAAATCTCGGCTGGGCAAAACAATTCACGCTCAGGCAAAAATATCGCTCTCGTGCCAAAAAGTTGCGACTATAACTCGCATTAGTTTATAGTAATTTCTTCGTAATATTTTTCAATTCTTATATTAAATTTTATTTAACAAACGAACAAAAGAATTGATCAATTTCATAATATTTAACAATATTCTTTTTAGGTGAACACTGGAATTGAGATTAGTCACCAATACTTAATTCCACAATGTTCACCAATATTGAATTCCAATATCGAATTTCAATTTCATGCATACGAACAGACCCTTAAGTCCAATTCATCGAGAAATCACGTGTATTCTCCAGACCACTGGATGAACTAGTCCAAATAACTTAGGAGAAAGCTTGGATGAGATGTTTAGACTACACGTGATATTTGGACGAATTAGTTGAAAGCTCTCAAAAGTACTCGACGAATTTACTTGTCATCCCGACAAATTTTACTTAGAACTGGCTAACCTTAAATTCTCTAGAGTATTAAGGTAATTAACTTGACTTCTCAAGAGGACTCAATGAATTTCACGAGTACTCATGTAAGCTCTCGATGAATTCCCTTGAGTACTCAATTAATTTACTTAGCAGTTTTGATCAGCAGTTCTCAGTGATCTCTTAAGTACTCCTGAGATTACTCGAGGAATTCTATGAGTGTTTACGTGAGTACTCGATGAATTTAACGAGACCTTACATGATCACTCGACGAATTTGCCTTAGCCAAAATCTACAACTTCTGAATAGCACCTTCCATTGTGATGCTATATGATGTACACCCCATTAGAGAGATTACACATTTTGGTTAACACGATGTTACATATAATGACGTATTACATTCCACAGAACCATGTTTGAAGACCCATTGTAACCTGACAATGATTTGTATTTGGCAATAAAAACCTGTATCACACACAACTAAAATAACATCAAATACACCCTCAATCCAACTTAGTTTAAGGGACACTTCTTCAAATGAGGGCTATTGTGGATACAATACCCAACAATCTCCCCCCATTTGAAAAAGTCAGAACCATATATACTAAGATGAATTACACAACCAATAAAGTAAAGAAACAAAAGGCATAGAATAGATGTATGAATTTACAGTAACAAGAGATGAACAAAAAATCAATATTTTTATAAAAGTTCTAGTGGTCATTCTAAGACATTCGCGGTATATTAGAATATGGTGATCACAAGAATGCTCCTTGCCCTTGTTCTTCTCATGCTTCCTGTCAAAATAAGAATAGGGCATGGGATAATATTTTGGTGGAGGATGAGGAGCATCAGGATTGTCACTTCCATGCTTTCTAAAATGAAGCCTCCTCTTCACATTTGTTACTTCATACTTATATTCGTCCTCTTTTTTGTAGTATGTCCTTGGCTCTTCATTTGTCATATCAATTTTGCTAAAAGTGTCCAAAATAATGCCTTTGGAAATAGGACTCCACATTTCATCATATTCCTTTTTTTCTCTACTGGGATCATATCTTCTAGTTGATGGGTCTTCCCCATATTTTCTTCTCTTTTAAGGAGGTCTTGAAGGGTCTTCAAGAATCTCTACCTTTTCCTCAATAATATGAGGTCATACTTGTGTGTATTATTCAGGAGGTGCATACTCTCCACCTTCAGGAGGTTGCTTAAAATATTTTGCACCCTCAGCATAAA
This sequence comes from Platanthera guangdongensis, assembly GCA_039583875.1. Classification (NCBI taxonomy): domain Eukaryota; kingdom Viridiplantae; phylum Streptophyta; class Magnoliopsida; order Asparagales; family Orchidaceae; genus Platanthera; species Platanthera guangdongensis. Next base: position 165,048,982 of record CM077150.1, on the reverse strand, counting down.
TCTCTCCACCTTCAACAGGTGGTCCTCCCTCAAAATATGGAGGAACTTGATCTCTGCCTGTCAGCTCTTCATGTAGCCACTTGATATTCTAATAATTGTAAATATTGGCACTGTGCATTCTATTGTGCACATCTCGATTCAGCTAACTCATCCTTCTCTATAATCTACCATCCTCCTTTCTCACTTCAGAAATAAGGGTTTGGAAGATCTCTTCCTTGTAAATTCTCATTTTCCTATCAATGTGATTCATGCTTGCATCATGTGAATGTATCATAGCATCATGTGATTGAGATAACTGAACTGCCTCATTATAAACCTGACCAATAATCTTGAATGAATGGTCCAAGGCCTTACCACTAGAGCTAATCATTCAGTCAGAGATGTCTTCAACTTATCCATATTATGATTGACCTGAGCTAGACCATCATTCAAATTTTTTTCAACTTCAGCCACTTTGCTAAAAACTTATTGTAGGGTGAAATCAAAATGGTCTTTTTGCTTGATCGGCATTGGTTCTATAGTCTTTATACAGAACTTTCTGAAGGAGTGGCACTCTCACCCTGAGACATGAAAGCTGCAAGATTGTCAACCTTTGTCTTTATACTGCTAGAATTAGCTCCCCTAAATTGTCTTTGAGCAAGAATGGTTCTTGTGAGGGATACTTTACCACAACCTCTCTGACTTCTTCAGAGAGTACTACCAAGTCTTTCTCCTTAATAAAAACTCTTTTAGGATTGATTTCCTCTTGGAGCGAGTCTTTAACTAAGGACTTCCCCAGAGACTCGGCAGACAATTGATCTAAATAAGACACTCCATCATGTGTCGATCCCAAAATATTTTAAGCTCGTTCCAGCACATCTAGTTCTATCTGAATATCAGGTAATGGAGATGGAATTTCAGTTTGCACTGGTGGAATATCAGATTGTATTGTGGAATGACAAGTATCTTGGCAACTACAGGCGGACTCTCCCCCTCAGCAACTGTACCAGCATTCTCAGTATAACACCCCCATCCATCATGTAGAATATAACAGAAGGTCTGGTAGGGGCCCCACACCATATTCCATAGAGAGTTAGTGGAGTTACGTATTGAGATCTTAATCCAATCACACATCCTAACTCAGAGTGCATTCTAGTGGAAGATCAATTAAATTTTAATAAGAAACAAACCATATGAATGACCACTAAACAAAACTAGAATGATAAGGCAAATACACAAATAGTTATGGCCTTATGGCCTTACAAAGGTTTCCTTAAATAATAGTGTTTTACATACTTTGGCACGCAGACTGACTACACATGAAATAGTAAAAGTAAATACACTTTGCTTTGGCCTTCTAAGGCCGTCTTAGATAACATGGGCTGCAACCCGCTAATTATCGCTCGGCTCGGCTACACCTGCACAAAATCATTCCACCCCAATGGTGGCAAACAAAGCAAAGGTCAGCACTGGCTAACCAGATAATAACAACCCCACCCCTCACTTGGGGTAGCGGTGCTCCTTCCCTGCAGGCATTTAGCATAGATATATATTGGTATATAGAACATGCAATTTAAGAACCATTCACCAAAGGCATTGACACGGTCGTCCAAATGCCACGTGCTCTCAGGGCACATTCTCGGTGCACCGGACCTCAAAGGGTCACACCTCCATTCTCAGTGACGGTCAGCATCATTTGAGCAATCTCTATTATTTTTGAGTAGAAGACAAAGACTCGGGCTACGACAAAGTCAAGGTGATCCCCATGAACCACTCAAAAACACACTTCCAGTCGATCGGTATAGGTTCGGTATAGTTCAGCTCTTTCCTGGTGCTCAAGTCGACGGGCGCAACAAGAAAGATGTAGGTCAGCCTCCGCTTTCCCATTCATACGATACATAACTCTGTTATGATCCAAGGCTAGCACTCACGGCTGCATAAGCTGGCCCCCTTGGGCTCTCAGCTCAATACAATGGCCCCCAGGTCTCCAAGAGATAGGACTCACAATCACAAAAGCCCCCAGGTATCCAAGAGACAGATCTCACAAACAAAATGGCCCATGGGTCTCCAAGAGAAAGTCCACAAAAAACATTAATCACAGGGAGCTACCGCCACACGGTAGGGGACAAACTATCGATTCTTCCTCTCCAAAAGAGTGTTTTCCTGGAGACCTACTCTAGCACTCTCTCTGCAGCAACCAACACACCCCAATACTCTAAAAATTACATGCTTACCACAGAGTCTTCTCCATCATACAAAACAATCATCACCAACTCAGAACAACCTGTCTGGATGGGCTTCACACATCATGATTATTCCGTACTTCGATTCTAGATTCTAAATGCAAAGAAAACGAGGATACAACCGATCTACCCGTTTGGAGAACTGCTTCCACTTATTTGTGGAGCGTCTAAACTCACATTACAAAATAAAGGACTTCACAAGTCCAAAAAGAAAGATCGTTACTCTTGACGTTCATTTCGGTGCCATGGGAGAGAATCTAGTAGGACGAAAATGATCGAAATGGACTTGTGCCCATAGATTCGAACTCATCTTGTGACTCAGAGCTCTGAAACTTCAACAGCAAATGGATATCCTTCCTCTAACTCTCCTTTGCTCTCCTCTCATACTGCTGATCAGAAGAAGTAAGCCACGAGATAAAGAAATTTGTGTTAACATAACTTCCCTAGCCTTAAACCGAACTACCGCCACACGGTAACTAGCTAACTCCATGCAGTAGCTCAAACGTCAGCTTGTTCTGCAAGCACACCACCCAAAACCTCCAATCTTAGGCCGACATGTGGCCACATCGTAACTATCCTGCAACCGCTGTGTGGTACCAACCTATCGTCGTGCGGTAGACGATGTGTCGCACCAACGTGTCACTCTTGACGAACTGATGGTACCGCCCCGCGGTATCGCTATCGCTGCATAGTACCTCTCAGAGAGGAACTCCAAATAAATCAGATCCACTACCGCCAGTGTTAACGTTGATGTCGGGCAGTACCTCACAGAGAGCTCTGGTGATTTATCGATCATGCTACCGCCTCGCAGTATCATCCTAACGCCAGCGCAGTAACTTACTGAGAGCTTAATCATCAATTCCACAATGATATCATTGGCGTTAACCCTAACACCTGGCGGTAGCTCATAGAATCCAACTCCAGACTACAGAAGACACGGGGCATTACAAATCTCCCCTACTTAAACAAATTTCATCCCGAAATTTATATGTTGCAGTAAAAATAGAAGTATCAATTTTATAAAAGTATACCTTAAGGAACAACTCAGGATACTCTGATCTCTTGGTTTTCTCGCACTCCTATGGTAGTTCCTCACAGTCATAGTTGTCCCACAAGACCTTGACCATTCTGATCGACTTATACCATAGTTTCTTGACTTCTATGTCCTCTATTCGAATGGGTTTAACCTTCATTGTCAACCCACTATCAATCGACACCAGATCTGCAACAACCACTTGCATAGGATCTTGCACCGCCTTCCAAAATATAGATATGTGGAATACATCGTGCAGACTACTTAGTTTCGTTGAAATCTCCAATTGATAAGCATCTTCACCAATGCGCTCCAGTATCTCAAATGACCCAAGGTACCTCGGACTTAGCTTTTTCAAGCATCTAATACTTGATACACCCTTCAATGGTTTGATCTTCAGATAAACCCAATCGCCCATTGTGAACTCAACATTTATGTTCTTGGCATTATAATACTTATCCAGCCTATCCCAAGCAATCAGGAGCCACTATCGGATTGTACGAATAATCGAAGTAGCATCCTCGACTTCCTTCCGCTTAAAAAACATTTATCCGCCCGTCTCCAGTCATGACAAGGGAGTACGTCACTTTCTACTATATTGGTCCTCAAATGGCGCCATTTGAATACTTGTCTGGTAGTTATTGTTGTAGGAAAACTCGATCATAAACAGGTGGCACTCCTACCGATTACCGAAATCTAGGTCCCACATGGGAAGCATGTCCTCCATTGTCCTGTTTACCCTCTCGGTCTGAACATCTACCTGCGGATGAAAGGTCGTAATGAACTTCAGTTTGGTACCAAACAGTTGATGTATAAGCCTCCAATCATTATACATGAAGTGCCCATCTTGGTCACTAATGATACTATGGGGTAAACCGTGCAATAGTATGATATTGAAAACATAAAGCTTTGTCAGCTTTTCCACTAAATCATCCTTCCTATTCGGAATGAAGTCTGATACCTTTGTTAATCGATCAGCGATCACCCAGACGACATCGTTCCCCTTTTGAGATATCGGCAAGCCATGCACGAAATCCATAGATATGTCGTCGAACTTCCACTCTGGTATAGGTAATGACTTCAGAAATCCATCGGGCTTCTAACGTTCGGCCTTTATTAGGACACAAGTTTGACACTTTGCCACATATAGAGCAATGTACTTTTTCAATCATGGACACCAGAACAACTCTTTAGTATCCTTAAACATCTTTGTGCTCCCTGTGTGGATTGAGTACTTCATGAAATATTCCTTGTACATCAACTCCTCTCATAACTTGCCCATATTTGGGACACACAATCGATTGTTCTTCCACAAAAGGCCATCACTAAAAGTAAACACGACATTTGACCCATCAAACGACTCTACCATGCAACGCTTCGTGCTATCATCCAACTCCACTACTTGTCAAATTCGATCTGCGAGGTCATATTGTACTTCTACCAAGTTCAAACAAGCTTCAACCCTTAACCTCCTATGGGCACGAGATCTCCAAGGCCTCCAAATCTGGAATAAGATGATCATCGTGAATTTGTATCCATTTGGCTTGTGCAGTAATCTTGCGACTTAGTGCATCCGCGACAACACTACCGTTGCAAGGAACATAATGTATCTTGAAGGTGTTGTCCCCAAGGAACTCCATCCATCTCCTCTGGTGCACATTCAAGTCCTTCTGATCTAATAGATATATTATGTCGTTATGGTACATAAAAATAATGACTTTTATGCCTAACAAGTAGTGCCTCCAAAGCTTCAGAGCGAATATCACGGCCGCTAACTCCAAATCCTAAACTGGATAATTCCTTTCATACACTTTCAATTGACGTGAGCCATACACTATCACCTTCCCACGTTAAAGTAAAATGCAGCCTAAGCCGCTCCCCGAGGCATCATTGTAGATCTTATAGCCTTCTGATTCGCATGGCGAGCATAGAATAAGAGTCGTGGTCAAACGACTTTTTAACTCTTCAAAAGATTGTGCACATGACATCGACCAAATAAACTTCTGATCCTTCCTTGTCAAGGTAGTGAGGGGTAATGTTATTCGTAAGAAGTTTTCCACGAAGCACGTATAGTAGCTAACAAGCCCCAGAAAACTCTAGACTTCCGCCACAAAAGACAACACAGGCCACTCCTGTATCGCAACTATCTCCGTCAGATCTACTACAATTCCCTCTCTACTAATAACATGACCAATGAACACTACCGAAGAAAGCCAAAACTCGCACTTAGATAACTTGACGTAAAGCTAATTACTCCTCAAGTTCTCCAAAATAATGCGTAAATGATCTGCATGTTCCTCTATAGAATAACAGTACATTAGGATATCGTCAATAAAGACTACCACAAACTGGTGCAAGTACTCTTTGAATGTCTGGTTGATCAAATCCATAAACATGAATGGCGCATTCGTCAGGCCAAATAGCATGACAATGAACTCATAATTCCCATAATGTGTACTGGATGTCGTCTTGGGAATGTCATTTTCCCTGCTCCTCAACTGATAATATCCAAATTTCTGATCCAGTTTCGAGTATACAGTCGATCCAACTAGTTGGTCGAACAGATCAACGATTCTTGAAATCGGGTACTTATTCTTCTCTGTCAGCTTATTCAATTCCCAGCAATCAATACACAGTCACAAACTACCATCCTTTTTCTTAACGAAAAGGATCGGTGCACTCCAAGGTGACGAACATGGACACACCTATCCTTGCTCTAGCAGTTCTTGAAGCTTCACCATCAATTCCGCCATTTCCCTTGGTGCTAAGAAGTACGGAGAGCGTAACACAGGCCTTGCACATGGCACTAGCTCAATGGTAAATTTAATCTCTCTCTTAGGTGGAGCTTCAGGGAGATATTTGGGGAAAACGTCAGCAAACTTGGATATCACAGAAATATTAATCAAGCTAGGCTTGGGATTCTTAGCCTCTAATAGGGTGAAGAATAACTCTACACGTTCCCATACTGGTTTGACTACCTGAAGAGCAGACATCAGCATCTTCATTGATCCCTTCATGCCAGAGAATGTAGTTTCACAACCCGTATTCAGTTCTAGTTTGACCATTCTGAGACTGAAATCGATGTATCCACGTTGCTTCGAGAGCCAGTCCATGCCAAAGATTACATCAAACTCTACTATTGGTAGTAATGACTCTTCCAAGTCAAACTCTTGACTCCCTATCCGCACCTTTATGCAATAAACTCTATCCGAGCACATCGAGCATCCGTTAGGCAACAACACATCCAGTCTATCCTTTGCCATAGAAGCAGGTACTCTGATACGCAACATGAAGTCCTTAGACAAAAAGGAGTGCGAAGCTCCTGTATCAAACAGTGGTTTCGCCGGACAATCCAAGATTAAGACAAATCCTAATACAAGACAGTCATACAACCAATGCCCAGGGAATAAGGAATGGAAAGTAATAAAGCTAAAGTCTAAATCATACCTGTAACCACATCTCCTTGCTTTATGGCCTAATGCTGGACAAGGTTGTAAACTCTTGGTTGGGTTGGAGCATGATGGGATGCGGTTGACTCCACCATCTTCCCTATCTCAGCATAAGATGCTCCTTCCTTTTTCCCTGTCTTGCCATGCCAGTAATCGCTGGCAATGTGTCCCAGCTTGCCATAATTAAAAACAATAGATTTGGCCTCTTTGCCTAGAAGATGCCCTAGAATTAATAGATGAAGAAGCCGGTCCAGTAGATTTGGGCTTCTTATTCCTCCTTCGGTACCCAGTCTTTGAAGAGCTTGGTACTTTAAAATTCTAATGTCTTTAAAAACAAATCATTTTTATGTTGTGCATGCTTCATGTTCTGCTCTAGTGATGAGGTTGTATTGACCAAGGTCAGAAAACCGTGCATCATTGGACCTGAGAGCAGCCATCTCAGATCATCGTGAAGTCCTTTGTAGAACTGGTTGGTCTTGCTCTCATCATCAGTAACGATAGAACCCATATATCGCCCCAATCTTGTGAACTCATGCAGGTAGTCATCAACACTACTCTCACCCTGTATTAATCTATAAAACTGATTCTTCATAGCAATTTTCTATACTGAAAGGATATATCGTGCCAGAAACAATCTCGAGAACTCATCCATCGAGATATTGGTGAGTTGTCTTCCAACAATGTGATGTAATTCAAGTTCATGCCACCGCAACCTTACTTCACCATCCAAAAGGAAAATGACTAACACCTCTGTCTCTGATGTCGACATGACTCTCTTAACCCAAGAGAGCCAGTCCTCAGTTTGCGTTGGGGTTCCAGTCCCCATAAAAACTGGAGGATTAAAGCTCATCATATGCTTAGGTTGTTTCTCTGCCGGTCTTCTTTGCACAAATGGCTCTACAGCCATTTGATCCCCCACTAAAGGTTCATCCTCATCAAGAGGCACCTGTCCCACTTCAGGGGCAGGGGGTTGCACTTGCCTCCCTGTCACGGCATTTATCATGGCGAACACCGCTTTAGTTACCAATCATATGGTCTCAGGAGAAGGAGGGGTCACATGCACTTCATTTGGTGCACTACTCTCTGTAGAGTGCTGATGTTGAGACTGCTCTGCACCACTCCTAGTCATATATAATCATAAAACACTCAATTAAGAGACAAATATATTGAAAAAATGTAATTATAGGAATACACTGGTTCCCCTAACATGTGTATTTTCATTCCTAAGTGGACATCAATGGGTTCTATCATGTTATAATGATAACGCACTTACGCGTGCTCACTACTCCTTAAAATGGTTCATCCACGAATTCACATATGAAATACCAACACTAGAGTCTGATACCAAATTATAACACCCCCATCCGTCACGTAGAATATAACAGAAGGTCCGACCGGGGCCCAACGCCATATTACATAGACAATAAGTGGAGTATGTATTGAGATCATAATCCAATCATGCATCCTAACTCCGAGTGCTTTCTAACGGAAGATCAATTAAATTATCATAAGAACCCAACCATACGAATGTCCACGAAACGAAACTGGAATGTTAAGTCAAATACACTAATAGTTATGGTCTTATGGCCTTACAAAGGTTTCCTCAAATAATAGTGCCTTACATACTTCGGCGTGCGGGCTGGCCACACATGAAATAGTAAAATTAAACACACTTTGCTTTGGCCTTCTAGGGTCGGTTTAGCTACCATGGGTTGCAACCCGCCATTTCCCCTTCGGCTTGGCAACACCTGCATGAAACAATTCCACCCCAATGGTGGCAAACAAAGCAACACTTAGCATTAGATGACCAAATTATAACGTGCCCACCACTCACTCGGGGTGGCGGTGCTCTTTCCCTACAAGAATTTAGCATAGATATATATTGGCAAATAGAAAGTGCAATTTAAGCATCATTCACAACAAACATTGGTATGACCGTCTAAACTACTCGTGCTCTCAGGTCACATTCTCGATGCATTAGACCTCGAAGGGTCACACCTCCATTCTCAGCGACGGTCAGCATTGATTGAGCATTCTCAAGTCTTTCCGGGCCAAAGCCAAAAACTCACCCCTATGGCTACGACAAAGTCAAGTTGTTCCTCGTTATCAACTCAATAACTTGCTCTAAGTCGATCGGCATAGGGTTCGGTACAGTTCAGCTATTTCCTAGTTCTCAAATCGTCGGACACAATAATCCATGATGCGGGTCAACGTCCCCTTTCCCATTTATACGATAGCTAACTCTGTTATGATCCAAGTCTAGCACTCACGGCTGCATAAGTTGGGCCCCTTGGGCTCTTAGCTCAATATATTGGCCCCCAGGTCTCCAAAAGAAAGGTCTCACAATCACAATGGCCCCCAGGTTTCCAAGTGACAGGCCTCACATACACAATGGCCCCCTGGTCTCCAAGAGATAGGCCACATAAAACATTGCTCACAGGGAGCTACCGCTGGCAGTAGGGCTACCATCGCGCGGTATGGGACAGACTATTTATTCTCCCCCTCCAAACTGGTGCTCTCTTAGAGACCTCTCTAGTACTCTCTCAGCAGTAACCTGTACACCCCGTGAATTTGAAATTTACACGCTTACCACAGAGTCTTCTCCGACATACAAAACAAATATCACCAATCTAGACCAACATGTTTGGATGGGCTTCACACATCATGCATATTCCGTACTTCGATTCTGGATTCTAAATGCAAAGATAATGGGCATAAAACTTATCTACCCGTCTGGAGAACTGCTTCCACGTGTTTGTGGAGTGTCTACCCTCACATGTCAAAACAAAGGACTTTTCATGTCCAAGAAGAAGGATTGTTACCCTTGACTTTCTTTTCGGTACCATGGGAGAGAAGAGAGTCAGCTGAAAATGTCTGTAATGGAATTGCCTCCGTGAATTCGAACTCAACTTATAACTCAAATCGCTGAAACTCCAACGGTGATGGGATCTCCTTCCTCTAACTCTCCTCTACACTTCTCTCATATTGCTGATCAGAAGGAGCAAGCCACAAGAGAAAGAAATGAATGGAAACATACTTTCCCTAGCCTTAAACCGAGCTACCATCGCGCGGTAACTAGATATCGTCACGTGGTTCCTCAAATGTCAGCTTATTTTGCAAGCCCACCCCTAAAACCTCCAATCTCGGGCCGACACATGGCCAAGCCGTAACTGTTTTGCTACCACCACGCGGTATCAACCTACCGACGCAGGGTAAACAATGTGTCGCATTAATGCACTGCTCTTGATGAACAGACGCTACGGCTCCGCAGTATCGCTATCGCCGTGCAGTACCTCATAGAGAGGAACTCCAAATAAATCATATCCACTACCGCCAGCATTAACATTGACGTCAGGCGGTAGCTCACAGAGAGCTCTTGTGATTTATCAACCGTGCTACCATCGCGCGGTATCATCCTACCTCTGACACGATAACTTACTGAGAGCTTAAGAAATAATTCCACAGTGCTACCGCCGGCGTTAACCCTACCGTCAGGTGGTAGCTCATAGAATCCAACTCCAGGCTACGGAAGACGCAGAGCATTACACTCAGTTGCTTCATGGAGGGTAAGAGCACATCCTTCTTTAAGGCTATAGTGTGAGGTTTGTCCTGCAAACCAAAACCTTCGCCAATCTCTCTCTCTGCCCCCTGCCTGGGAATTCTCCTTTCCCATCGAGCAAAGATTGATGCGCCTATCTTTTTTCAGGTGAAAATTTTGAATACCAGTGGACAGGTCAAACTGATTCTTGTCTTGCTAGTTGAGGTAGATAGTGATGATTCTTTGAAAATTTGGGGCTGAGAAGCATGCCTTAATCCTGTCAAAAAGTATTGTTCCCCGGTTTATTCTCTTTCTGCAAATCACAATTGTTAGTAGTTTGAATATGTATCCTGAGACATAGTCATGCTACCATGTCTTGCACAAGAACACTTTCCCAATAATATCATTTAGGAGCATGCCTTCATCATTCATTTCATTACGTCTGATCATTTTGGATTTCTTTTCCATATCACAAAATGAGACGGCTCTATCATAATCAGCGCCAGTGATTTCATCTTCTTCTTCAACCTCATGCTTTCTCAAAAATTAATTTAAGAAGCTTGGCTTCATTCTCACTTAAAAATTTCTAACACTGCTTTTGATGAGAGACCCTTCCCGCTTGAGCTCTACGTTCTTGAAGAATTCTAGAACTTCTTTGTCAAGAACTCTACAGTCTTTCTCCATAATGAACATAAGTCCGGCGGTTTCCTGCATAAGAATAACATTTTAGAATTCGTCGAAAGCTGTAGATAATCCTGAGCGTATGATTTCTCCTCCCACCTGAAGATTGCAAGTGCCTTTGTGAGCCAATTTTGATGTGATTCGAGGAGAAATGGAAGAAACTTCTAAAGAATTTGAGATGGCAGACTGAATTCTCTGTAGGTCGACGGTAGGATGAACAGGCGGAGTAGCTCGACGAAATAAAGATTGGTCGCAAGAAGTTTCGAATGCCCTCTGAACCGTTTATATATATATATTTATTTTGAGAAAAATTAAAAAGGCACGTACCTGAGAAATTGAGAAATAATTCTTCGGATACAATAAAGAAAGTCTTAGCAAAGTCAAATTTGTCGAATGCATGTGGGAGTACTCATCTAATTCATCGAATGTTTATGAGATTACTCATCTAATTCTTCAAGAGAGTTTGAGACGTCTTGTCGATTCTTCGAGTATTCATGATTATTCGTCAAATGTAGTTATAATTTCTCAATTTATTTCACGTGTGCTTGTGTGATGACTTGAATTTGACCTTCACTTGGGCAGATTTATTTAGCTTCCTTAACCACCTCAAGAGTCCTTATGGAGCATTCCAAGTTCAGTTTTGAAGTATGTGAACTTGGCTTCATCTAGCAGCTTTGTGAAAATATCGACAACCTGCTTGTCCGTTGATACATAGCAAAGGTTTATTTCCTGGTTCTCCGCATGCTCCCGGATGAATTGATAGCGTATCTCGATATATTTTGTCCCGTTGTGAGAAACTAAATTGTTGGTTATTATTATTATTGCGCTTGATGAATCGTAAAACATTGGAATCTCCTTCAACTTCATATTATAGTCTTCAAGCTAATTTCTTATCCATAGAAATTGTGCGCAACATGTGTCGGCAGAGATGTACTCTGACTCAGAATTTGAAATTACTATAAAATTTTGCATCTTGCTAGTCCACGAGATAAGCCTTCTTCTAAGAAATTGACACATCCTGGAAGTGCTTTTCCTATCATCCCTGCTTCCTGCAAAATCAGCATTTGAAAAGCCAATTAGCTCGCCGTCATTACTTCTCGGGTACCATAAGCTAAGATTAGGTGTGCCTTTAAAGTTTCTCAAAATCATCTTTGCAGCAGTATATTGAGATTCCTTAGAATTCATATGAAATCTAGAGAAGATATTTGTTGAAAACATTATATCAAGTCTACTAGAAGTGAGATAGAGCAAGGTGTTAACCCCTCAGTCCTCAATACGTACAAGATTCCAATGTCACCTACCTCATTGGTTGCGACTCAATTTGGCAATCTTCCCAGCTCGTCCAAGGTCCCAGGCTCATCAACGGCGGACTCAGTTTGGCAGTCCGCCGTGCTCGTTAGAGCATCAGCATTCCAGCCAAGTCCCAGGGTTGATTCCCTCAGCAGCAGTCTCAGTGATCCGTCCGACCAGGTTGGCGTGCCTTAGGAGCTTGGTTGATCCACTTTTGGCGGACATAGTGCTCAGTCTGCCCAGGCTGCAGCCCTTCTGCAGGATCGCGCCTTGCAACAATAGATGGAAGCTTCAGCCCGCGAGCCCAGTCCGCACCATTTGCGCAGACTAGCATATTCTTTCTTTTTTCTTCCCGTCACCGCTGCCCGGTTCTCCTGTACCCCGAGCAGCCGATTATTTTTGCCCTGCCCATTTGGGTAGGCCCGCGTCCTATAATTAGGGGGAAGTGGTGCGTCCAAAGCATGCTGACTCGTGCCCTGGAGCCTACTTGTTAAAGGATGCGGACTCGAATCTCAAGCTTTGCGAACTCCAGCTTGCTCAGCTCTTGCTCTGTTCCTTAACTCTGTAATCAAACCCTTCTTCAATCAAAGGAAAGCCCGTCACAAGAGAGGCATTCAGGTCGCGACGGGCGAAGTCTGTTGTTGTCGTGGCTCATGGCCCTACTGTTCTTTTTTGCTCTCGTCTGCTTAGTAGATTGTTACTTGTAGTATGCCTTTTCCCTTCCATTCCATGGTGCTCGAACCGTTCGCTGGTGGTGCTCGACTCCCTTTTCATTTTCGTGCATCAATAGTTAACACGCGGGCTTCAGATCGAGTAACATTTTGAAATCAGCGGACAGACATGTCACACCGCCGAGCTCGCTACTCAGACCGCTCCAGCTCATCAGAAGATTCTCTTTGGGATGCCATTGAATAGGCTCATTATTAAGCTGAGCAATCCCGCAGACAGACAGATTAGCGTCAAACGATAAAACAAAGGAGGAGCGTGAGAAGGTTATGGAACAATCAAGATTCTGTGTCAAACGACTGACAGAGAAGGTTAAAGGAGGATATCAGAACATGGAAAGAGAGGATAAAGAGAGGGTTGGAGTAAACGACATTTGAGCATCGCCAGAAATTGGGGTGCTGTCACCATTGGCAATTGTGATGGAATTGGAGAAAATAGAATCCAAGTATTGAGGTGGTTGTTGCGGAGAGATGTGATACATGATACCCGAGTCCACAATCCAATGAGAGCTTTATGAGAGACAAGATATACCTTCGTTAGAGATCGATGCCACAAATTCAGAGGAGCGATTAACCACCCCTTGTAACTGTTTGAGTTGAACACGCAGAGCAGCGATGTCACTGGTAGTGGAGGGAGAAGTTGTAACATAAACAGTATGTTGAGGAGGCAGACCATGCTTGCGATAGCAAGTGGCCTCAAGGTGACCATCCCGACCACAGTGAGAGCATTTAAAGAGGGTACGATCACCACGAGCCCATCCCCGAGAATGGCAACCTCCACGAGCCGGTGGACCACAAGTAGAAGAAGTAAGAGTAGAGGCGGGTTGTTGGAGGAGAGCCATAGTTAGATGTGCAGGAGCATCCGGGGGAGGAGTTATTTTCTGAAGCATCGAGCAAACGTCCGAGACAGATGGAGTAATGGTAGAAGACAGAATCTGAGCCGAACACTATAAAGATGAGGAGGAACATGGGTCAACATCATGACAATTCCAATTGCTTCCTTCTGTGCCCGTTGTGCAACCATATTCGTGGTGGGAGGTTGATGTTATATTCATGCCTCAACCAGAGTTTTGGCCCGAACAACAAAGGAGGTCAAATCAGCAGTTGCTCCCGGGTCAAGTGATTGAAGATCACTAATTATGTTGAACAGATGCTGACGACACACCTTTCCAGAATAGAGTGAGTGAAAATCCTCCCACATGGCATGAGTTGTCTCGTGATACATAGCCATCTGACACGACTCAGCGTCCAAGGGTAAGGAGGTAGATAAAGCCTATCAGGAGTGTGTGTAGGTAGAGGATGAAGGCCGTCGGGGGCCAATCAAAGTTCCAGTTGAGTGCTTTAATGCAGATGATGAGGGAGCCTTGGTGCGACTCTTCTTCATTCATGGTGGAGCAGTAACCAAGTCAACTCGGAAGTCCTCGATTACAAGGGTCTCTCGAGCAGAGGTTGCCTCTTCCTCTTCCTCTGGTCCATCAAGAGAGGATGTTACTTTTGGCCAAGCTGATCTGCCTCAAACTACCAATCCGTTTGATGATGTTGTCGTGATCAAGGCAGTTATTGGAGATTTTACAGTTGATAGAATTCTCATTGATACTTACAGCTCAGTCAACCTTTTGTTCAAATTAACTTTTGAGTCCCTGAAGACTAGAAAGCCTCTGCTTTCCACCGAAGGGCCACTCTACGGTTTCTCTATTGAAAGAAAGGAAGTCGAAGGAAGCGTCACTCTATCAGTAAAACTTGGCGGAGCAATCAAATAGATTTAGTTCATAGTGGTTGATGCTCCTAGCAGTTATCATGCCATCTTCGAAAGACCCTTGCTCAACAGATACCAAGCGGTGGTTTCCACTTACCACCACGCAATCAAATTCTTTGCTGTTGGTAGGATGTGCAGGGTCAGGAGCGACCCAAGGAGAGCAAGGGACTGTTACGTTCGCACTGTCAACATGACTGAAGTCAGCCCTCCTATTGTTCCAGCAGCAGCCGCATAAGCCTCTTCCAGTTCAAAAACTGTTGCAGATAGAGAAGGAGCTCACCTGGAACCCGCCCAGGTGATGCAAGGAGTCCCCATTGCTGAGGGGGAGGAGAGAAAACTCTCCATCAACTCGAAGTTGCCCGAAGATCAAAAAGCCGAGCTGATTTCATGTTTGCTGAAGAACCTGGATGTCTTCGCTTGGTCGGTGGAGGACATGCCAGGAATTGATCCGGACGTTTTCTGCCATCATCTTAATGTTGATCCCAGTTTCAATCATGTGCAGCAGAAGAAGCGAGATGTGGCAACGAAGGTTGCTGATACAATAAGAGAGGAGGTCTCGAAGCACCTCAAAGAAAATTTTATTCGTGAAATTCAGTATCCCTCTTAGATATCAAACGTTGTAATGGTTAAAAAAATAGGAGGGAAATGGCGTACGTGTGTAGATTTCATGAAACTTAAAAAAGCGTGCCCCAAAGATTGTTACCCCTTACCTTGGATAGATTCTTTAGTTAATTCTGCGGTAGGGTGCTCTTTTATGAGTTTTTTAGATGCATTCTCTGGTTACCATCAAATATGAATGCATAAACCCGACGTTCCTCATACGTCATTCATTACAAACGATGGTTGTTACTGTTATCTTGTGATGCCCTTTGGGCTTAAAAATGCAGGTGCAACCTATCAACGTATGATGGATCATGTATTTAAGCAACAAAAAGGAAGAAACCTTGAGGTTTATGTGGATGATCTCTTGATCAAAAGCAAATCTTTCTCCCTACACCTGCAAGATCTAGCAGAGACTTTCTCTACTCTGCGTAGATTCAAGATAAAACTCAACCCATCAAAGTGTACTTTTGGGGTGAGTAAGGGGAAGTTCCTTGGTCATCTCCTTACTCCAGAGGGGCTTGCCCCCAATCCTGACAAAGTTAAAGCCATTCTTGATATGGATCCTCCCCATTCACTTAAAGAAGTCCAATAGTTAGGAGGGAGGTTGGTAGGTCTCGGGAGGTTCCTCTCTCAAGTTGGGGATAAGAGTGCTTTTTTCTTCAAAACCCTTCGAGGAGCGTCCAAATTTTAATGGACAGAAGAGTGTTCTCAGGCTTTCGAGCAGCTAAAGGGACAAATGACTTGAACGCCTTTGATTCAGAGTCCCCAGTCAGGGGAGATGTTGTTCTTATACTTAGGAGTTGGCCCTGAGGCGGTCATCTCAGTTCTTCTTCGGGAAGAGAACAAGAAGCAATTCCCAATTTACTACGTCAGCCATATATTGAAAGATGCAGAAACAAGATATTCGATTTTGTAAAAGTTGGCCTTAACATTGGTTATGTCTTCTCACAGACTCTGTCCTTACTTCCAGGCGCATTCAATTCAAGTAGGCACTGATCAGCCTTTGAAAAGTGTGCTGGAGAAACCAGACCATTCTGGCAGGTTGGCCAAATGGGCAATAGAAATAAGTGAGTTTGAAATTTCTTATGTGCCCAGGAAAGCTATCAAAGCCTAGGTGTTAGCAGACTTCTTGATTGATACAGCATAGTCCAGTTCTGATCAAGTAGAGAGGTCTCCTTTGGCTTGGACCATCTATGTTGATGGTGCCTCAGGCAGAAATTCTTGTGGAGTAGCAGTGGTTCTGATCAAACCAAATGGCATCAAACTTGAGCGGGCAATTAAGTTCTATTTTGTAGTAACCAATAGCCAGGTAGAGTATGAAGCCTTGTTAGCAAGCTTGAGGCTTGCAAGAGAGCTCGGAATTGATTATGTTCATATAAAGACTGATTCTCTCGTGTTGGCATCGCACGTTCTTGGTAACTTTGAGACCAGAGAGACAATCCTGAAGATATATCTTACTCTTGTGAAAGTTGAAGTTGGCAAATTCAAAAGTTTCACCATTGGACACATCCCTAGATAAGAAAACAAGGAGGCAGATGTTCTTGCCAAGTATGGACTGCCATCAGGGGGAACAACTTCTGAACTCTTTCGCCCGGTAGTGGATGAAGAAGAGTTGATGCAGATTGATCAGCATCCCTCTTGGATGGTTCCATTCATTCTTTACTTTTCAACAGGGAACTTCATCATTCGATCAAAGATCAGAAAATGTTCAAGATAAAAGCAGCTCACTATTACTTCGTGGCAGGAGTCCTTTACAGGAAAACATTCCTGTCTGCCATGGCAAGGTGTGTTTCAGAAGAATAAGCTACGAATGTTTTACATGAAGTTCACTCTGGTGAGTGTGGAAGTCACTCAGGAGAAATAACATTATAAAGGAGAATCCTGCGCAGGGTTATTTCTGCCCTACCATGAAGAGAGATTTTGAGGCTTATGCAAGAAAATGTGTTCAGTGCCAGAAGTTCGCTCCACTTCAGCATCAAGCTGCTCAGTCACTCAGATCAATCGCAACTCCTTGGCCCTTTGTAGTTTGGGGAATGGATCTCATTGGCCCTTTTCCCATAGCAAGCGGACAATGACACTTTATCATAGTGATGATTGATTACTTCAGCAAATGGATCGAGGCTAAGGCATTGGCAAAGACAACAACTCAGGCCGTCAACAACTTCATTTGGGGGGAGATTGTCTGCCGACATGGGATTCCAATGGCAATAATCACTAACAACGGGCCACAGTTCAACAATGCAGAGATGGTTGATTTTTGCAAGCAGATCGGAACAGAGATGCAGTTTGCATCAGTCCATCATCCTAGAAGCAACGATCATGTTGAAGCAGCTAACAAGCAGGTCCTCAACTTGCTTAAGAAGAAAGTGCAGAATCTCAAAGGCGGTTGTGCTGATCAACTTCCGTCGGTCCTCTGGTCCTTAAGAACAACACCTTCATCCGCAACTGGGGAAACTCCATTCCAACTTTCTCATGGCTCAGAAGCACTTATTCCAGTTGAGTTTGAAGTTCCATCACCTAGAGTTCTGCTTGCAAGGCAAGGTTTTGAGGATTGGCTTGAGTTGAATAATGAAGAGATGAAGTTCAGCTTAGAGCACATTGAAGAAATCAGAGACAACGTAGCAATAAGGCAGGAAGAAGTCAAGAGGAGGATGGCTCGATACTTTGATAAGAACATAAGGATCAAACACTTTCAAGTGAGAGATCTGGTTTTTAAAAAAGTTTACGCTGCTGCAAGAGCCGGCTTGGTAGGAAAGCTTAATCCAAATTGGGCTGAACCATTCATCATCAAAGAAGTTCTCAAGAGCGGGTCTTACCGCTTGCAAACATATGAGGGAGAGGATGTGCCACATACGTGGAGCAGAGATGATCTCAAGCGGTTCTATTCCTGAACCTCCTCCTTTTATTTCCTTCCTATGTAATCTTTTCAAGAATCATTATTGATAAAAGCTGCTTGCTAACATTTCTTCAAGTGTTTTTATCTCTTGAATAGTAACAGTTAGCACATTGAGCAAGGATGATTTCAAAACGGTTCAATCTCTGAACTCTCTTTTCTCTCTTATGTAAACCTTTCAAAAGTTATTATTGATGAAATACTTCATACTAACACTTTTTAAGTGCTTTCTCTCTCTTTTGTCTCCTGAGCAACAACAGTTGCCTGATACCAGGAGACATCGCCGAGTTTAGCTAAAACCTCCCTTAGAACCGTTGTCATTAGCGTAACACCACAAAGACCACGTGTTGTGGGGAGATTTCGCACCGTATAGTAGGGTCTTGCAGGTTCTAATGCATCAGGATACTGAATTTCTGATCCCGGCTAGTACCTGACCCCACCTTTGTATTATGGTGGGACAGTGTCGGTGTTAAGCTCTACCATGCCATTTTAGGGATATCATTACAACTTTGATGATCGCGTGTGAAAAGCAATGCTATACGTACCTGCTCATGGATCATCTTAGTTTGTGACCCTCGAACAATCTGTGGTACCCTCAAGCAATGCCTACAGGAGACACACAGTCCAGTTGACCTTGAAGGAAAGCAATACCACTCCGGCCGCACCTGCAAAAATGATTAGCTTAGACTGTACTCTAGGCAAGAGAGAAGTGAACCGTTCCATTGAGTGTGCAGATCTTGAGGTCCGGTGTGAAAAGAAATGCCGCTCCGGCCGCACCTGCCGACTTAGTCACAAGTCTGCAGCTCATTCTTCACAGGGAATTAATTCAGTGCAGACTGTATTCTGGTATCCGCTTAGTCCGCAGGTTTTCTTGGGTTGATCATATAACTTGTGGTCCTGCGAGAAAAGCAATGTCGCTCCGGCCGCACCTACCTGCTTGGTCACAAGTTATGGATCATGTCTCTATTCAGTGCGGACTATTTTCTGGTATCCGCTCAGTCCTCAGGTTTTCTTGGGTTGATCATATAATTTGTGGACCTATGAGAAAAGCAATGCCGCTCCAGCCCCACCTGCCCGCTTGGTCACAAGCTATAGATCATTTCTCTGTTCAGTGCAGACTGTAGTTTAGTATCCGCCCAATCCACAGGATTTCTTTGGGTTGATCTTATAGTTTTCGTGGTCCAGTTTGGAAAGCGATGTCGCTCCGGCCGCACCTGCCCACTTGGTCACGAGCTATAGATCATTTCTATTCAATTATGTGCGGACTGTGAAATTGTAGCTGCCTAGTCCGCACAATTGGTCCCAGGTTTCTGTAGTTTTTTCAGCTCGCAGTTTAGAAATAATTATAAGTCTGCAACGTTTATTATCGATGTTAAGCTTGAAGAGGTTTTCAATTTTGCCAAAGGGAATCACGGGCTGCTAATAAAACTCACCAGAGTCCGACTTAATGTTATATTATTTTGGCGTGCAGGCAGATAACATTAATCTTATACATGTTGTTGCGAGCCGTAGTTGAATTATTTGATAAGATTTTCTAATTGGCGAGTAAAAAATTGTATCGCGCGAATAGTTTCTTCATTGCGCGGACTGATACACGGAGTTCGTTCATTAAATACATCAGATTGTATTTGGAATAGAAAACATGCAAAGAACATTGCAGAAGACACATATTGATCCCAGAATATCCTTTTGTATTTCATTGAAATTAATTTATAACTTTCATATGTTTGGCGGACTCCAAGCTTAAGTCCGCTGCCTTTACAAAAATATTAAAAAAAACATTATCCTGTTTCACTTCTCTTCTGCGTTTTCTCTGCAGGGGCTTCAGGGTTTAAACCTTCAACATCAATTTCAGGAGAATAGCCCTCTGAGCCGCTTCCTCCACTGCTATCTGAGCTGGTGCGGGTCGCAGATTCTCTATGCGTGCTCGCGCCAGCAGAGTTAGATGTAGAGGCGTCGGACTCGTCGTACTGATCTCTACCTTGCTGGCTTGGACCAGCGTCATCAGCAACAGTCTCGGCGTCACCACCCCCTTCTTCTTCTTCTCCTTCGCCATCTTTTTCTTCTTCTTCTTTGTCTTCTTTGTCATCTTCCTCGACAATTACTTCCTTGCCTTTTGCAGTCTGCCCCATGGCCGCAACCTGCTCCTTTAGTTCAGGGAAAAGCTCCATGAAAGGCACGCCATCCACTCCCTCCCTAGCGAAGCTGCCGCCAACAAATAGCTCGATGGCGATCTCGACTGTCTTTTTCACAAAAGGGAGCATGGCGGCATGGAAGTTGTCATTCTCCAGGTCATACGTGACCTGCAAAAGGCAAACGCAAATGTCAGTTCGCGGCGGACTTCAAACGGAAACCGCTGCAAATACAATTTACCGCCAGCTCTTCTTTCTGCTTAGCGACTCTTTTCCCTAGACGCATATTTCTTTCCTTGATCAACCTCATTTCTTCCTGAAGTTGCTCATTTTGTCTAAGCAGATCTCTGGTCAGGGAACAAACAAAGTGGTTTGTCACTACGTTGTTCGCGCTTGCCTGGGCGGCCAGCAGAGGGAGGTCGTCTGGGGCAATCCTCTTCAAGTCGCCCAGGTTGCGCTTCCCGTAGAGCGCGGAGATCGCGACATGAGCGTGACGGGTTATCTTCGGACTTCTCCATGATGGCAGCGCTGTCGATAGGCACACATGCTTGTTTTTATTGTGCCAGTGGATCATCAGGTTCCCCCTCAGATCCTTCTGGCGGTTGCCGAAACCTTGCATCGCAGAGCTTTTGGATGAAGAGCAGTCCGCCGCGGGATCCCCTTCCTCTTTCCTTTTCCTTGCAATTTCTTGCTTTCTTTCCCTCTGTGTAGGTGTGAGTCCGCTCGGGGTTTGCGGTAGCTTTGCGGGCATAGCCAAGTTCGCTGTAAGGAAAGAGAGTTAACATACAGGTCGCGGCGGATACAAAACGTTAGTCCACCGAAACTTACTTTCTTCGCAGGTTACACCATCCAGGCTCGCCAGCAGCAGGATGTAGTGCTCGATGTCTAGCCTGGCCCCTGCGAGAAACTGGATGATGGCGAACTCCACCTCATCGAGCCGGAGACTCTTGAAAACGGAGTCCACGCGCTCCTGCCGGTAGATGTGCGCGAACTTGAGGTCGCCCTCAAAGATCAGGAATCTAGAGGTCTAGTTATGGATCTTATTCGACAGACCCATTACTTTCATCCCTCGGCAGTAAAAGTATATAACCCACTTATATGGGCGGCGTCCAAAAGGTGTTATCGAGCGGACTGAGAACATTTTTAAGAAAATACTCATAAAGAAGGTGATCTTCTCAGATCGCAGATTGGAGATGAATCTATAGATCGCAGCAAGCGTGTTGGGCGCGAGCTGGCGCGGCACCATCCCATAGTGCTCAAAAATCTCTCCTATCTCCCATAGCAGAGGAAATTTGAACCCACTGTCAAAGTGGTCAACGGATATCGCGATCTGCTTCGCTGTTGAAAAATTCAATCTTTCTTCTTTGGCGGGAAGGAGGACAATCAAGGGAGAGTCTGCCATATGTTTCTCGACAAAGGCGTCAAGATCGGCCTCCGTCGGTGTGCATTTCTTGTGGTCGGCAACATGAAAAGCAAGCACAGCATCAGTTCTGGAGGACACCATATTTTAAGGCCGCAAGTTCTTCTGCTGTAACTGCTTTCCTACGTAGAAGAAACAACAAGGCTGTATTTATAATAGTGAGGTCTGACAGCTTTTTAGCCAGGCTGCATAGCTTGATTCTCTAGTCCGCCAAGTTCGCACCAAATTCAGTTTTTTCATGCAAAAAAATAATGCGGACACAATCCTGGGTTCGCTCAATTAGCTGTTTCCAATTTCCTACACTTGCCAAGCAAATTTCAAAGCATAAATTAAGAGGACGCAATTCAGTCTGCCCAGATCGCAACATTTCCCACCTGCAAATTGATTCACAAGTTCAAATCAAAGAAGCGGATGCAATATTAATCCGCATAGTTCGTCACAATACTGCAATCCAAATCACGCAAACCACAACATTATTCAATGCAATTCCAGTTCATACATCGCAGGAGCAAAAAAACAGAGAATTGTTTAACACAAATTATACAACAGATCAAAGTTAACATTATTGCGACCTCAGCGGTCTGGATTCTCTATTCGTGCAGGTCGCTTGATTTTATCACTACATAGATGCGACGCCACTCGGTCAACGCGGCTCAATGGAACCACGGGCTCAGTTGCCGGCCTTGCTACCTCATCCATTGTGGGCTGGTTACTTTCTGCTGGAACTGGAGCAACCGTTGGAGCAGCGCGATCTGGCGGTCGCGGACTCTCCCTTGTGACCTCAGCAACTCCCTTTCCTTTATCAGCCCGTATCACCGCTAAGTACTTTCCTTTGTAGAAGCGGACATCATCATGAAGCCGCTTCTTCTCCCTTTCGGACCTCTCCAGCGCCCTGGAGATTTTGGCGACCTGGTCCTTCAAAACCTTCTCGCGCTCTGCCTCGGCCTTCTCGCGCTCTGCCGCCCTCCTTAACTCATTCGAATTTCTTGAATTTCAGCATGAAATTTCTTTTCTAACACTGCGATTTTGTCCAGTCCGGGTTGCTCACCTTTGGCAGACTCATCAAGCGAGACCGCGTCAGCTACAGTATCCGGCATGGTCACAATCTTGCTAGTCTCAATAGAGCCCGGTGGCGACTTCCTTCCTGCAACAAAGAAGGCCAAGTTCATATTCAAATCCAGTCCGCAACGGACTCAAAATTCAGAGATAAAAGGATCACTTTTGTCAAAGGCCACAGCGAGCTGGCGAGTATCGAACACAGGCCGTCTTATCCGCTTTGGGTCAAAAGCTCTTAGCCGCATCCTCCACTCACGGTGAACCGTGGTTCTCCTCCCAGCCGCCGAACTCGTCGAAACAACTATATCGTCAGTTTCTGTGATGATCTTGACTGGCCTCGACTTCCGCTGCGGCGGCCCGTAAAGCCACTGACGCTTCAAGTATTTAGGTGCCGGTTGGAGTTTACCTGACCGCAGTAGCTCTGCAACAGCCCGCAGATCTTGGGTTTCATTGTCCGCCGTGGCCTGCTTCAAGGCCGCCTCAACTGTAGCGACGTGGGCTGCGATCTGCTCCTTTTGCTCGACAATCCTCTTCTTCAGCTTTTCCTTCTCTTCTCCCTCAGCAGCAAATGAAGAGGTGTGCTCGCCGATCTTAACTCCCAAGATTTCTACCTCACGCTGCAACACCTCCAACAAGGGTTTGTTGATGAGATCAAGATGCTCGACATCTATAGAATTCAGTATTTTGTTAGTTGACAGAATGACCGTTGAGAGGGAATTATTTCCCTGGATTTGGGCCTCAAGGGTAACGAGGTCTCTCTCAGAAACTTCTTTTTCTCATGGCATGTGCTGCAAGTCCGCAGTCCCAGTCCACACGGAGATGTTTTTCTCTTTCCTCGCCCGCAGCTTCTTCTTAACCCCCTCCGCGACGGTGGATTTATCTCTTTTTCTCTTCTTTTCAGAAGGGGCCCTTTTCCCAGAGGAGTCTGCTTCACTTGCCCTAAGTCTGGCAGACCCTATCGGACTATATCTGGGTTCACAATAACCAATGTCTGTGAATGCGTGTCTTTCCCAACTTCCTCGCCTGCAGGTCGACTACCTTCATCAGGGTCAATGATGGGTTGTCGGGCATTCAGTGAAGATACTTCAGCTTCGTTATTCGTACGAACGGTGTCCGCTGTGTTCGCAGACTTTTGTTTGTCAATGGTCTTTGGAGGACTCAGCGTCTTGTCCGCACTCTTTGTTGGCTGAACATATTGAGATGTAGAGGCATCCTCGGTTTTCTTGCGCGAAGGATTTTCAATTTGGCGGATTGTTTCCGCTGTAGTTTTCTTGCTCTGAGAGCTCTCTCCAACAAAGCGGACTCACGACCCCCTTTGTATCACTTTCTTGGTTTTCATTGGCATTTTTGGCTTTACATCCTTGGTCGTGAGACTGCTAAAGAACACACTGAGTCTCGCCATGTAGGACTGTAAAGTGGAGCCCGCAATAGGTGAGTAACGCCCCGTGATGTTGGAAACTTTTGACAATTCTAGGCCCTCCAGCGATATTTATAGCGCTGGCAGCTTTAATGAGGTTTGCGGACTCGGCGGTTAAGCAAACATTTTTGAAGCTTCCAGAAACTTGAAAATGTGCGGGGATTATGTTAACCCCTCAGTCCGCAATACGTACAAGATTCCAAGGTCACCTACCGCATCGGTTGAGGACTCAATTTGGCAGTCCACCCAACTCGTCCAAGGTCCCAGGCTCATCAGCGGCTGACTCAGTTTGGCAATCCACTGCACTTGGCAGAGCATCAGCATTCCATCCAAGTCCCAGGGTTGATTCCCTCGGCAGCGGACTCAGTACTCTGTTCGCCCAGGTCGGCATGCCTTAGGAGCTTGGTTGATCCACTTTTGGCGGACACAGTGCTCAGTCCGCCCAGGCCGCGGCCATCCAGCAGGATCGCGCCTTGCAGCAATAGATGGAAGCTTCAGCCTGCGAGCCCAGTCCGCCCCTTTTGCGCGGACTTGCGTGTTCTTTATTTTTTGCTTCCCATCACCGCTGCTCCGTTCTCCTGTACCCCGGGCAGCCGGTTATTTTATCCCTGCTCGTTTGGGAAGGCTCCCATCCTATAAATAGGGGGAAGTGGTGCAACCAAAGCACGCTGAGTCGTGCCCAAGATCCTACTTGTTAAAGGTTGCGGACTCGAATCTCAGGCTTTGCGAACTCCAGCTTGCTCAGTTCTTGCTCTTTTCCTTAACTCTGTAATCAAACCCTTCTTCAATCAAATGAAAGCCCGTCGTAAGAGATGCATTCAGGCCGCGACGGGAGAAGTCTGTTGTTGTCGTGGCTCACGGCCCTGCTGTTCTTTTTTTGCTCGCATCTGCTTAGTAGATTGTTACTTGAAGTTTGCCTTTTCCCTTCCATTCCCCGGTGCTCGAACCGTTAGCTGGTGGTGCTCGACTCCCTTTCCGTTTTCGTGCATCAACACAAGGATCTAATTATTCTACTTTACTTTGCTCCATCAAAAGGTTTCCCTTTCTCATCCTTATCCAGAGACATAGTAGAACCCATTGGAGTCCTCATAGAGGTTGCATTTTCTATTCCGAATTTCTTAAGTAACTCCTTGGTGAACTTTGTCTGAGAGATGAAATTTCCATCTTTAGATTATTTCACCTAAAGTTCTAAGAAATACTTCTTGTCACTCATACTCCTCATTTCAAACTTCTATTGCATCAAGTTAGAAAACATTTTGCAAAAGTTATCGTATGTAGAACCAAATATAATATCATCAACATATATTTGTACTAGTAAAATCTTGTCTTTTACTTCCCTAAGAAATAATGTCTTGTCTATCTTTCTTCTTGTAAACTTATTTTCAAGAAACAATCAAGACATCGTCTCATATCTAGCTTGAGGAGCTTGTTTTAAACCATACATTACTTTATGAAGAAAATAAACATAATCGGGTAGGGATAAATTGACAAAACCTGGTAGTTGTTCCATGTATACTTCATCAATTAAATTATGATTAAGGAAGGCTGACTTCACATCCATTTGATTGACTTTGAAGGCTTTGTGAGCAACATATGGTAGGAACAACCTGATCGCTTCGAGTCTAGCCACCAGAGCAATAGTCTGATCGAAGTCGATCCCTTCTTCATGTCGGTAACCTTGAGCTACAAGTCTGGCTTTGTTCTTTATGACAACTCCATTCTCGCCAAGCTTGTTTCTGAAGACCCTTTCTGTTCATATAACATTGTGACTTTTGGGCCTTGGTAACAGCTCCCACACAGTGCATCTTTTAAAGCGATTGAGCTCTTCTTGCATTGTGATGCTCCATGAAGCATCCTTATTTGCCTCTTTGAACTTCTTTGGCTCAATTTGGGAAAAGAAACTCAAATTCAATGCTTTGTTAGTTGTATTTATTCTTATTCAAACTCCTTCACTAGGATATCCAATGATTAGATCAATGGGGTGATCTCTTAAATGTCTGATCACTAGATTCCTTGCATTGCCACCAAGAGCTTCTACTTCTTCTGGTCCACGTTCTTCAACTTTAAGTTCTTCCTCTTTAATAAATCTTGGAGTATTGACTTTGATGGAGCTTGAGAAGTCTTCTTTAACTTCTTATAATCTTAGCTCTTTTTGTTGTGAACCAGCATCTTCAAAAAGGATACTAGAGGAGCTGCTATGAAGCATAATTGTCTTATCAAATACAACATTAATGGATTCTTCTACAACCAGAGTTTCCTTATTGAAAATTCTATATGTCTTACTATATCTACTATATCCTACAAAAATACATTCAAAACATTTTTCACTTAACTTAGTTTTATAATACTTCCTATTATTAAGTACGAAGCATTTACTTCTAAAGATTTTGAAGTAGGTCACAGTTGATTTTTTGCCTTTCAGAAGTTCATAAGGTGTCTTAGGATGATTCTTGTTGATTAAGGCTCTATTTTTCACATGACATGTTATGTTGAATGCTTCAGCCCAGAAGTACTTTGATAATGAAAAATCATTCAACATCGTTATGTTTGCCTCAATGAGTATTCTGTTCTTTCTCTCGACAACTCCATTTTATTGTGGAGTATGAGTATAGGAAAACTCATGAAAGATATCTTGTCTTTCATAGAACTATATCATGACATAAGATTCAAGTTCTATTTCATGGTCACTTCTGATTTCGACCACAGAGCAGTTCAATTCATTATGTGTCCGCCTGATAAAGCTAGTGAAAGAGTCAAACATATCTGACTTGTATTTCAGAAAGAACGATCATGCAAAATGTGAGTAGTCAACAATAACAATGGTGTAAGCTTTACCTCCTAAACTATTAACTAGCAAGGGATCGAATAAGTCTATATGGAGCAGATATAGACATCTGGAGGAGTCTTTGGAGATAATGTTTTTAAAGATATCTCTTGCCTGCTTACCCATTTGACATGTGTGACATGGTCTCTCTTTAACGCACTTAATATGGGGTGCATCATGGACTAAGTTGTGAGAAAATAACATATTTATAGTTTTGAAATTAATATGTGCTACTCTCTTATATGTTTGATCACAAAGAGATGCACTATCTTTTGCCAAAAAGCAGACTATTGTAAAAGATTCCAAACAAAGAAAATTGAGACAGAAAAGATTTCTACTCCAAGTGTCTGTTAAAATAGTTTCTGATTTATCAAGTTTTTATCAAACACTTGTCCTTGTAGAACTCAACCATATAATCTTTATCACATAATTGACTTATTGTTATGAGATTATGTTGTAATCCATTTTCATATGCCACGCCTATGAAAGAGACTATACCGTTGGTTAACATACCGTAGCCTTTTGTGATTCCTCTGTTAGAGCCACCAAAGATAACTTTCGGACCGTCTATAACAAAGGTATACTCTTGTAGTAGGCTTCTTGTTCCTATCATATGCCTAGAAAATCAAGTGTCTAAGTACCAGAAAAGATTTTGGCTGGACTTTGGACATACATGCATTCACATATTAATTACCCTTAGGAACCGACAAAGATTTAGGTCCTTGGTTTTTTATTATATTAACAACATTAGGAATGTTAACATTGTGAGGGGTCATTCTAGCATTGTTAGCTCGGGGTGTGTTATATTCAAACGAATTCTACCAACAATATATGGCGATGTGACCAATTTTGCCACAACACCAACAGTCAAACTTGTTGTACCTTCTTTTCTTTTCTTGCTTTACCATTTGAGCAGTTGGTCTAGCAGGTGGTGCTGATCTAGAAGTAGAAGCCTCATGAGAATAAAATGTGGTAGGCTTTGTTGTCTTATGTGCTTGCTTAGCCACTTTCTTGCCTTTCAATGCTTTCTTCTCCTTAGGTCCACGAATGAATGGACCATAATGCTTTAAAGCGATCTCTTCATAAGGTGCCTTGAGAGAACGCGTTCCGAGATTTCTAGGACGGCTCCATCCTTTATTATTTTTGTTAGAGATGACATGAGTTTGTCTAGCAAAATGCCCATTGGATGTTTCAAGGTCATACTGATTTGTAGGAAGGATTACCTTCTAAAAAACAGATTGACTTTGAGGAGCCCACCTTCTACTTCCAGGAGCCTTATATCCAACACCCCATGTCTTAGAGGCTGAAAATCAATCATTGAGAGGAAGAACAGTCTTTGTTTTCGAGAAGCTTTCAAAAAGCTTCTTTTCAATCAATAACTTTTCTTCCAGTTCATCAATGGCCTTCACCTTCAGACTTACTAACTCAGCCGAGCACTCCAGTTCCTCTTTCAAGCATTGGATTTCATCTCTGAGGGGAGTCAGTCTCTCAATTTAGTCCCTTAGTTCATATTCCAATGCCTTGAGAGATACAATTTCTTTGACCTAAATTTTGAATAACTTATGGCATTTGTCAAATCCCTTCAGTAGTGCTCGATACTACATCATTAAGTCTGACTCATCCTCAGAGAGGTGATCCTCATGAACGTCGGAGTCTACATCAGAATCAGATAGAGGAGTGTGTGAATTTACCTTCCCATTATATTGGGAGTCACTGGTATCCTGGTCTGATTGCGCCATAAGCCCAAATTAGGCTTTTTAATCTGAGCATGACTCACTTGAGTCGTTATCGCTAAGATTCATTGACTTCTTCGCGATGAAGCTCTTTTTTTCTTTCTTCTTTCCTTTAAATGATATCTTTTCTTCTATCTTTTATCCTTCCTTCTTCTTTTGGGGATAATCAGTGATCATGTGTCCTGGCTTATTGCAACAATAACAAAAAATGTCAGGAGAAATGTATTTATTCTGTTTAGACTTATACTTATTGTTGTTGTTGGAGCTTCTCCTATGATGATAACCATAATGATGTGATCTTCAATAATCAGATGAGGAGGTATGATTTCTCATTTGCCTCTTTTTGCTGAGCAACCTCTTGAACTGTCTAGAGAGTAAGGAGAACTCTCTATTTGACATTTCAGAATAAGAAGAGCTTGGTTCTGAATCTTAATATTCAATTGAGGCCCGTATCCTAGCAGGTGACACAACTCTCTCTTTTCTTGACCCATCTGCCTTTAATGTTATAGACTTTTCTCTAACTGATGTCTTGCTTCCCTCTTCTTCGGCCTTTCTGATATTAAGTTTCAGCTTGTGGGATAGCAGCTTCCCGAAGAAGATCTATGGTTCCATTGTAGCCATTCTACCAAATTCCCTAATAAAAACTACCTTAGTATCCCGTTCTTTTGTCAGGTATCTCAAGAATTTGTCATTAAGCTCACCATTGGTAAACTCACGACCATAATTTCTTAGGTCATTGGCATTCTTGAAAAATTTCTCGTAATTGTTTGCAATAGTATCCCTCTTGTCTTGCTTGAAGGCTTTGTATTCCTAATTTAGCAGAGATCTCCGATCATCCCTTACTTGTTTCAATCCTTCCATGAGAATAATTAGAGATTGTCACATCTCATTTGCAGACTTTTAAAGGATTAAGTTTTGCAGTATAGAATCATCCACTGCACTGGCAATGATGTTCTTTGCCTTCCTATACATAGAAATGAGAGTTGTCTCATCTTTGTTGAAATCCATTATCCTTTTAGGAACCATTAGATTTGGAACAATGGTTGACAGTGTTATGGGAACATGTGGGCCTTCTTCAACAATGATGAAGAATCTGGGGTTAGAAGCTTCCATGAATTATTTTACCCTTTCCTTCTACATGGGGAAATTCTCCTTGGTGCACACTGAAACTTCATTGAGGACAAATCCTTACTCCTATCCATTTCTCTTTTGACAACTAGATAAGATCTGTTTTAGGTATTAACCTTTTAACGAACAACCTGCCTCTGATACCAATTGAAAGTTTCTAGTTGTCTACCTAATTCACCTAGAGGGGGATGAATAGGTGAATCCTACGATTTATAGCGGAATAAAAATCTAGTAAAAAAAGAACACAGAATAAGAGAATAAGCACAACACAGATACAAGGATTTATAGTGATTCCCCAAACTGTGTAGGTCCACCATCATCCCTCGCCTATCTAGCACTTTGGGCTAGACTGGGCAACATTATTAAAACTCAGATTAATAATAATCTTACAACTGATTGTCTCCCACACCTACAAACTCATAGAATATCTTCCCCTACACTCGACCCTTCAACAAGGATCTATAAATCTCGGAAGCAAATAACTTCCTACAAGATATAAAAAGATTTATACAAAAAATAGATTGTAAATAATCTTCTTAAAACTCTTAAAAGGTTTTCTTTAGATCTGGGAAACAGTCATTCTTCTTTGCTTGAATGCTTTGACTCAAACCTTGATGAGGATAAATAGGATTGCTTGAAGTTCAATCAGAACTAAGTGTCAAATGAATCTCTGGAAGTATTTTGAATGACTTTAAGAACAGGAGATCAATCAAAGCTTTTCTTCCGGGAGGAATCATTGATCGGGAAATGTACCATCGTCGGTGAACTTCGTGAAACGATTTTGAAATCTGGAAAAATTATTTCAATAAGCGATTAGATCACGATTAAAGTTTTCTGAAATAACCCTTGACTATTTATAGACGATTCTTCACTAATGGCTTGATTTCAAACTAAGTTCTACCGCCTACGTGTACTATACATGGAGGAAGCCCTAATTTTGGAAAGGCGTGAAAACGAGAATGACACTGAACAAAAATTCACTTAAATCCAATTCACTGAGTCATCGTGTACTCTCTAGACCAGTCGACGAACCAGTCGAAATAACTTGGGAGAGAGCTTGCGTGAGATTTTTAGACTACACGAGACCTTTCGATGAATTTGATGAAAGCGCTCGAGAGTACTCGACGATTTTACTTGTCATCTCAACAAATTATACTTAAAAAAGGCTAACCTTAACTTTATTTCTAGTATTAAGGTAATTTACTTGACTTCCAGAGAGGACACAACGAATTTCATGAGTACTTAAGTAAGCACTCGACGAATTTGTTGGAACACCCTATTACTGATTTGGGCAAGGATCACTATGTCCTTAGGAAAATTGTTTTCACCTCCTTGTATAGTTTTTAAGGTCAATTAGATTGAGTATAAGGGTTAGAATTTAGGCTTGAAAGCTGCCCCCAAGACCCTCAGATCAGATATTCAAATTCAGGAGACTAAGTCATTTTCATCGAGCTCAGGTCGACGAATCATCGAACTCAGTTCAACTATATCTGAGCTCAGTTCAACGATTCGTCGAACGCTGTTCGACGATCTTCGAGCTCAGATTGATGTTTCTGTCTCTAGTTGTTTTCCAGTCTCTGAGCTCAGGTTGACGATAGTTGAGCTCAGATCGAAGATTTCTGTTTCCAGTCTAGTTCTAGTCTCTAAGCTCAGGTCGACGATAGTTGAGCTCAGGTCGACGATTTTCTTGAGAGATCGACGATTCTCAAGATTCAAATTCAGCCAGTTATGGAATTCTATCTTATTTATTCCCAGCATTTATTTCAAGGATCTTGTAGCCGTTTCAATTAATCTGGAGCAAGTTTCAAGGGAGATTTAAAGGAATATTTTCTAGGACTTTCCTCCAGAGATAAAATTCATTTAAGGAAGTCATTAATGAGTGGCTAACGGCTATCTTGTAGACAGAGAATCAATTCATTCTTTTCAGATCTAAGGAATAAAAGAGGATATTATTCTGCTACTCCTAACAGTTACACACAGAAAGAGAACAGTCATAGACAGACACACAGACAGAATTCATTCAGAACACACACCACTGAAGGAGATCAACATATAGAAAAGAAGATTTTTTAGATCTCTTTTGAATCAAGTGTTCAGAGGCTTCATCCATCAAGAATCCAGACAATACACATTTCAGCAACTGCTGGAATCATCCTTTGCTGGAGATCTCATCTACTGAAGGACTATCACCCTAGTGCAAAGCTTCTTTTCCTGAACAACTTCCAGATCTCAGGGGGAGATTTGACAACATCATCCACTAGTCTTCTCTCTGATTGTTGACAGAGAAGAACATCTCACCTCTTTCTTTTTCTGCTGTAAAAGGGTTTCTCAAAACTCCCTTCAAAAGTTTTGTGCTGGTTTCTGAGACCTTGTCAAAACTCAGTGGTGGCAAGACACCTGATCAAAAAGTCTAGTTTGGTTTTTGAGCACCTTATCAAAATCTCATTAGTGCCCAGGACACCTGATCAACTCATCCTATAGTGGATTCCTACCTAGGGGGGTAGAAGAGTGGATATACCTAGATTGATTGGGGAACCACTATAGCTCCTTGTGTCTTCTGGTTGCTATATTTTGTTTGTTGTGTGCTGTGTTTTTATTTCTTGCTTTCATAATTTTTATTTACTGCAAGCACCTTACACATATATTTAAATTAAGTCTTCCACTGCAAAATAATTTTTAACTTGAAAATTATTTTAATATACTCTATTGACCCCCCCCCCCCCCCTTTAGAGTTAAGGTAGATCTTATCCCCACTTTCAATTGGTATCAGAGCCAGGTTGGTTGTTATTCAACTAAATCTTCATCAGATTAGTTGTTCCTACAGGCTAACACTTGAACCAAAAGATCTCTGAAAAGATCAATCTTTTATAGAGGGTTTTTATTTTTATTATTTGTATTATATTTATCTTTATATAAAACCATGGCACAGAACAAAGATTATTCTAGCACCAGAACTCCAGTGTGCAATCTATCTAAGTTTGAACTTTGGAAGGCAAGGATAAGATTGTACATGACTTCTATTGATGAAGATATCTTTAATTCTGTTTTGACAGTGTGTCCAAGACCCCCAGCAAATACAAGTACAAGTGCTGTTCCACCTCCTTCAGGAACAGATGCAGAAATCAAAAAATGGAAAGTTGTAGATGCCAAAGCAATGAACATTTTGGCACAAACCATGTCTGATGAAATATTTCAAAAAGTAGCTGAATGCAACTCAGCAAAAGAGATATGGGACAAACTATCTGAAATAATGTCAGGATCTACAGATGAAAGAAAAGATAGAAGATCCCATCTCATAACTCAGTATGAGAACTTCAAGAAAGGAGAAACTGAGTTAGTTGCTGATATGTATACCAGACTCAGTCTTATAGTCAATGAACTGAAAACCTTGGACAAGGAGATCTCATTGACTGAACTCAATGACAAAATCCTAATGTGCTTCCCCAGCACCTGGGACTCAAGGATCTGGCCAATCAAGGATGTGAGAAGCCTAAATGAGATCACCACTAAGGCTCTTTTGGGCAAGCTCAAGTCTTATGAGCTGCTCATCAAGAACAGAGAAGAAGAGCAGAAGGCTTCTTCTCCAGCAATTAGAAAAGAGAAATTAATAACATTCAAAGCTATTGAAGATCAGCCTGAAGACAAGGTCACAGGCAATGAAGAGCTGCTAAGCTTACTGGCCAAAAGGTTTTATAAAATGGCCAGGAAGGACTTCAGGAAAAAGTCATTCAGAGGGCATGAAAAGCCAAGGTATGATAAGTCCAATAACAAAGAAATTATTTGTTTTGGATGCAGGAAACCAGGCCACATTGTGCCTGACTGTCCAGAAAATCAGAATAAGAACAAGAAGGACAGGAAAGAAAGGAGAAGAGACAAAGACTTCAGCAAAAACAACAATGACAAACCCTCCTCTAGCAAGAACAAACATACCAGGAAGGGGTTTGTAGCTGAAATCTGGAGTGAAACAGAAGAAGAATCAGAAGCTTCATCCAGCTCAAGTGATGATGAAGATGATGCTGAAGAAAAGTAGTTCTGCATGATGGCTATCAATGCCTCTCAACACAATACTGATGCAGAACAAGAGTCAGAGTCTGAATCAGAAACTTAATCTGAAGAGGATCAGGTAATAGACTCATTTGATTTTAATTCAGAGGACTTCAAATGTGAATTTAAGGCACTTTGTTTAGATCTATTAAAATCTGAGAAAGAAATTATTTCTCTCAGAAAATCAACTGTCTGAACAAAGCACCTTAAAATCAGATAACCTCAAACTCTGCGGGGAGTTGGAATGCTGTAGGGAGCAGATAGCCTCACTGAAAAGTGAACTATCAGAGGCCAAGAAGTTTGAAGAATCCCTCAATGGGAGAAGTATCAAACTAATGGACATCACAAGCACAGTGAACTCAAGATTCAATAATACATTGGGCTTGGGTGCTTCATCCAGCCAACCTATAGTATTAACAACCCCAATCAAGTTTATCTCAGATAAAGGTAAGGGAGTTGTAGAGGTGGCTAGGAAGAATTCTGATTTACCTAAGAAAATAAAAGTTCAACAAAAAACGTCGAACGGAGCTCAACGATCGCCGAATGGAGCTCAACGATCTCAGGCTGAATTGTCGAATGCAGGTCGACGATCTCTGAACCCTGAACTCTGGCATAGTCGATCTTCGAACGGAGCTCGACGATCTGACCCAAGATCGTCGAACTCAGCTCAGAGATCATCGAGCAGAGCTTAGAGTTTTGAAAAATCTTTCAAAGGTAAATCAAACTTCAATCCTAGAGGTCCTACATCTCAGAGGTTTAACCCTTATACTGAATGGATAATACTTCCTAGGAGATATCATCCGGAAGGCTATAAGAGTCAACCAGGGATGTCTTTTATTTCAGAATTTAAAGGTTATCAACCTAGGCCCAAGGTAAACTGGGTCAAAAACAAATAAATTATTTTATGTGTAGGTTAAGACCTATCCAACATCAAACCAGCAATGTTATCTACATAGTGGGTGCTCAAAGCACATGATAGGAAACAAGGAGAATTTCACATCCTTCAAAGCCAAACTTGGACCCAAAGTAATATTTGTTGATTCAAACTTTGGACTAACAAAAGGATATGGTGCAGTCCAGATTGGCTCAGTCACATTTTAGAAAGTATCTTATGTGGAAGGACTGAAGCACAACTTAATCGGCATCAGTCAACTATATGATGAAGGCTACCAAGTGACTTTCAACAAATCCTCATGCAAAATCAAATAAGAGGAAAATACAAATATGTTGACATGTAAAAGGAAAGGTAACATTTATCTTGTAGATTTTCTTTCAACTAAGGTAGATATATGCTTGTTCAATTCCATTTGTAGACCTAATGAACTATGGCATAAAAGATTAGGACATATAAACCTTAGAACCATTGCTAGGCTATCCAAGGACAACCATGTTAGAGGACTACCTTCTGGCCCCTACAAGAAGAAAGGACTTTGTATGACTTGTCAATTAGGCAAGCAAACCAAAAATAGCTTCAAGTCACTTAATAAGAGTGATTCACCTAGGATTTTGTATCTGTTACACATGGATCTCTTTGGACCCATTACAGTACAAAGCTTAGGAGGGAAATCTTATACTCTAGTAGTTGTAGATGACTTCTCTGGATTCACATGGGTGTTCTTTCTGAGGAAGAAGTCTGATAACTTTAAGTGTTTGACAGAGTTTCTCAAATGCATACAGAGTGAGTTCAATACTCACATTGCCCTGATCAGAAGTGATCATGGGACAGAGTTTGATTCTCTTATTATGCAAGAGTTCTGTCCGAGTGAAGGGATCAGGCACACTTTCTCAGCTCATAGAACTCCTCAACAAAATGGGGTAGCTGAAAGGAAAAATAGAACCCTTATTGAATCTGCTACTACATTGTTGTCAGATGCTCACCTTCCTCTATTCTTTTGGGCAGAGGCAGTGAACACCTCCAACTATGTGTTGAATAGAAGTTTGATACATAAGCTGAAGGGCAAGACTCCCTATGAATTACTCAAAAGGAAGAAACATAAAGTAGATTATTTTAAAATTTTTCGTTGCATTTGTTACATTCACAATAATGACAAGAAATAGATAGCAAAATTTCAAGCTAAAGCTGATGAAGGAGTGTTTTTGGGATACTCCATGATCAGTAAAGCTTATATGGTGTATAATAAATCTACTCTTAAAATTGAAGAATCTGTTTATGTATCCTTTGATGAATCTAACATGTCTTTTAAGGAGAAGAATGCTTCTACCATAAAATCTTTGCAAGTACACTCTCTTGCTGAAAATTTGGACAGGTTACATATTATACAAAAGGATGAAAGCAGTGAAGATGAAGAAGATATTCAACATCTTGGAGAGAATCTTCTTGAAGAGCCAGTTGTTGTTGCACAAGAGGAAACAACAACACAGATTGGTGAACAATCAACACCCCCTGTTGATTCAGTAACATCAAGAGACCATCCAATCTCCCAAGTGATTGGAGACATCTCAGCTGGTGTGCAAACCAGAAATCAGGTCAACCAAAACCTGATGCACACCTGCTTTCTTTCTCAAATTGAGCCTCAATCCATTCAAGATGCAGAATAAGATCCACACTGGATTATTGCAATGCAAGAGGAATTACATCAATTTGAAAGGAACAAAGTTTGGGAACTAGTGCCAAGGCCAAAGGATCACTCCATTGTTGGAACAAAATGGGTGTTCAGAAATAAATTGGATGATCAAGGAGTCATTGTAAGGAACAAGGCATGGCTAGTTGCTCAAGGGTACTCTCAGGAAGAAGGGATAGAATATGACCAGACCTTTGCACCAGTTGCAAGGTTAGAGGCCATAAGAATCTTCTTAGCTTATGCAGCACACAAAGGATTCAAAATATATTAAATGGATGTAAAGAGTGCTTTTCTCAATGGAGACATCAAGGAAGAAGTCTATGTTAGACAACCCCCAGGTTTTATTTCTCCAACTCAACCTGATTATGTTTTCAAATTGCATAAAGCATTATATGGTCTAAAGCAAGCTCCTAGAGCATGGTATGAGACCCTAGCATGCTTTCTTCTGAAAAAAGATTTTATAAGAGGTAGAGTAGACCAAATTCTTTTTATTAGAACCCATAAGTCCAATAACTTACTAGTACAAATCTATGTAGATGACATTATCTTTGGTTCTACTGATTCAAATCTGTGCAAAAAGGTTTTCCAACCTAATGCATTCTAAATTTGAAATGAGTAGCATGGGTGAGTTTTCCTTCTTTCTAGGATTGCAAGTCAAACAACATGCTAAAGGCATATTCATCTCTCAAACCATGTATGCAAAAGAACTGGTTAAGAAATTTGGTATGTCTGAAACATCATGTATGAAAACACCTATGCCTACTAATGTTGTATTAGATGCTGATGAACATGGGAAACCTGTTGATCATACAAGATATAGAGCAATGATTGGCCCTTTTTTGTACCTTACATCTAGTAGACCTGACATAATGTTTGCTACATGCATATGTGCTAGATTCCAAGTGAGCCCTAGAGAGTCACACTTAACCTTAGTAAAAAGGATTCTTAGGTATGTGAAAAGTTGTCCAAATCTAGGTCTCTGGTATCCAAAAGACTCAGCATTTGACTTAACTGGATTTTCAGATGCTGATTATGCTGGATGCAGAATAGACAGGAAAAGCACCAGTGGAACTTGCCAGTTTCTTGGTGACAGACTTATCTCCTTGTTTTGCAAGAAACAAACAACTGTGTCCACATCAACTGCTGAAGCTGAATATATGGCAGCAGGTAGTTGTTGGTCACAGATCTTGTGGATTCAAAATCAGCTCCTAGACTATGGCTACAACTTAGAGAAGTCAAAAATATTCTGTGATAACACTAGTGCTATTTCTATAGCACAAAATCCAGTCCTCCATAGTAGGACCAAACATATAGAAATTAGGCATCACTTTTTAAGGGACAATGTTGAGAAAAATAAAATTGAACTTCAACATATCCCAACTGACTTGCAAAGGGGAGATATTTTCACCAAACCATTGGATGAAAAGAAACATACATTCTTCCTGAATCTGTTAGGAATGTTAGATGGAGGAAGTTTAAAATAAGATCCAAGATTTTAAAACTCTAAAATTTACCAAGACTAGGCAAACAATTTGATTTTTCTAGTGTCTATAGGTTGTTTCTGGTCTCTGTACTACACTAGACGTTTTCCCAAAGATCTTCAAACAGAGTTTGACGTTCTTAGAAATCGTCGACCGGAGTTCAGCGCTTTCCAGATAGTGTTAAGCTATCTTCTTCCGGTCAGCGATCGTCGAACGGAGCTCGACGCTCTCCAATATCGTCGAATGAAGATTGACGATGTTGAAGACCTTTCAGATTCCTTTAGAAGCCCAGATCGTCGAACGGAGTTCAACGATCTTTCCTTTTCTGCGTCGAGCCCTAATATAAAATTCATTTTTTCGGTCGTCGTTCTCCCTTTACGCTTTCATACTCTCTGTAAAATTTCCCTTTCCCTCCAAACTTTTCTACACTTGGTCTTTTGTTTGTTCATTTTTGCAGGTAAAAATGTCCGTTTCTGTTGCAGTTTTGGCAGCAATGAAATTTGACACTGGATTTGATATCGATATGGACTCGTTTGAGAACAGTGATCAGATTTTCAAGGATATTCTGGATTTATTCAAAGATCAACAGCTAGCACACATCATGACCACAAGGATAAAACTGGTTGCAGATGAAATCAAATAATGGGTGTATACTGCTCACAATCAAGATCAAAATAAAGTGATTGGAACTATATCAGGAAATCAGGTATCTCTTACTCCTGCTATATTAACAGAAGTTTTTCAATTAAGTACTGGTCAAGAATCTATTGAGTTGTCTGGAGAAGAGTTTGCAAGTATGCTCGATAGAATGGGTCATTCAGCAACAAACCCTAACAAGCTGCTTAAGAAAATTCTGTCAGTGGAATACATGTTTCTAGCAGATGTTGTTGGAAAGGTCCTGTTAGCAAAACATTCTACCCATGATACCATATCCAGGCATCAATTCTTTTTAATGGGTGCTTTGGTGGATAAGAAACAGTTGAATTGGGGAGAAGTTTTCTTTGACCTTGTTAAGAAGAAAGTGAATAAGAATTTTGTTAATTTTGGAAGGATTCTAGGGCTATTTCTTCATAGCAAATGCCCTGAGCTGCTTGTTTCAAGTGGGATGCATATCAGTGCCTCTAAGAGGTTAACCAGTGCCCTTTTTGGCAAATGGGACAGGCAAATTGCAAAGCCAAGCAGAGCCTCTGCAGTCATCTCATCTTCAGACACCCGGACTGATCCAGTCACTTCCTCTCAGGCAACTGCCCCATCAGAAGAACTGCTTGCCTCCTCATCTCCACCTTCTCCACCTACTGTTCCCTCAACAAATATCACATCCACCATAACTGAAAGTGCGGATAAGATCTACCTTAACTCTAGAGGGCAGGGGGGGTGAATAGAGTATATTAAAATAATTTTAAAGTTAAAAATTATTTTGCAGTGGAAGACTTAATTTAAATATGTGTAAGGTGCTTGCAATAAATAAGAATTATGAAAGCAAGAAATAAAAACACAACACACAGCAAACAAAATATAGCAACCAGAAGACACAAGGAGCTATAGTGGTTCCCCAATCAATCTGGGTACATCCACTCTTCTACCACCCTAGGAAGGAATCCACTGCAGGATGAGTTGATCAGGTGTCCTGGGCACCAATGAGCTTTTGATAAGGTGCTCAAAAACCAAACCAGATTTTTTGATCAGGTGTCTTCCACCACTGAGTTTTGACAAGATCTCAGAAACCAGCACAAAACTTTTGAAGGGAGTTTTGAGAAACCCTTTTACAACAAAAAAAGAAAGAGGTGAGGTGTTCTTCTCTGTCAACAATCTGAGAGAAGACTAGTGGATGATGTTGTCAAAGCTCCCCCTGAGATCTGGAAGTTATTCAGGAAAAGAAGCTTTGCACTCGGGCGATAGGCCTTCAGTAGATGAGATCTCCAACAAAGGATGATTCCAGCAGTTGCTGAAATGTGTAGTGTCTGGAGTCTTGATGGATGAAGCCTTTTAACACTTAAGTCAAAAGAGATCTAGGAAAATCTTCTTTTCTGTTTGTTGATCTCCTTCAGTGGTGAGTGTTCTGAATGAATTCTGTCTGTGTGTCTGTCTGGCAAAGAATTCTTTTCTATGTCTAGAGTAGCAGAAAGAATATCCTCTCTTATTCCTTAGATCTGAAAAGAATGAATTGATTCTCTGTCTCCAAGATAGCCGTTAGCCACTCATTAATGACTTCCTTAAATGAATTTTGTCTCTGGAGGAAAGTCCTAAAAAACATTCCTTTAAATCTCCCTTGAAACTTGCTCCGGATTAAATGAAAGGGCTACAAGATCCTTGAAATAAATGCTGGGAATAAATAAGATAGAATTCCATAACTGTCTGAATTTGAATATTGAGAATCGTCGATCTCTCCAGAAAATCGTCGACCTGAGCTCAACTATCGTCGACCTGGGCTTAGAGACTGGAACTAGACTAGAAACTAAAATCGTCGATCTGAGCTCAACTATCGTCGACCTGAGCTCAGAGACTGGGAAAATAGCTAGAGACAGAAACGTTGATCTGAGCTCGAAGATCGTCGAACGTAGTTCGACGACTCGTTGAACTGAGCTCAGAGATCGTTGACCTGAGTTCGACGATTCGTCGACCTAAGCTCGACGAAAATGACTTAGTCTCCTGAATTGAATATCTGATCTGAGGGTCTTGGGGGAAGCTTTCAAGCCTGATTCTCTAACCCTTAGACTCAATCTAATTGACATTAAAAACTATACAATAAGGTCAAAACAATTTTCCTAAGGACATAGTGATACTTGCCCAAATCAGTAATAGGGTGTTCCAATAATCTCCCCCTATTTGGGTTAGGATTACTATTTACATGACATAGGAAATAAAAGCATACAGAGCAGATATAAAATCTAAAATAACATTGCAGAAACACAAATAGAATCACATCAGAAATTCAGAAGAGATAACACTGTTAGCTTACATGATCATTCCTTTTCATTGCCCTTTTTGAGAACTATTTCTCTGTTAGGGTTAAGAGCTTCTTTCTTGGATCTCCTGTCATCATCTGCACCTAGAAAAGTTTGATGTTTTGCCCTGGGGACTACAGCTTCTGGGTGCAGCTTCATATAACTTTTTAAGTCAAATAATTTGCTGGAAGAATATCTTTCAAGTTCTTTCTTTCTCTGTTCTAATAGAGTGGTGATATTTGATGTATCTTTTCCTTGTTCTTTTGCCTTTTTAATTTGATCTAGTGTAGCCAACTCTTTCATTCTTGATGTCCAGGAATTAGGATTATTCTCTGGGTCTTCAAATGGAACAGGAGGTTCATATCTGTTTGAAGAATTATCAGGAGTAGCTCTAGAAGAAACTAGATCTCTTAACTTATAGGGGAAAGGACCAGATGTCGTGTCAATGGGACCTTGTCCTTCCCTATGATAAGGATGCTGCCTAGAATAACCTTTGGAATAAACTCTGACTTCTCTTTGATTTCCCCTATACTTTCCTCTTCTGGACTGGTAGCCTCTTGATTGATATTCTCTTGATTGAGATCTTCCTTGAAATTGAGAGGTGCTTTGACTCTTTGCAGCAGATGACTTATAAGCAGAACTTCCACGAGTACCTGCATCTGGTGAAGGAGGAGGAGAAAGAGGATGATTGAAGTGAGATGATCCTTTATCATATTTCCTCTTTTTCTTCATTGCCTTTAGTTGATTCCTGGAGAACTGCATCGATGGTTCTGTAATCAGACACTCATGCAGAATATAGTATGTAATATCATTTGAAGATTTAATTTTCTCCTGGGGAACTTTCTTTAGGGCCTTGCTTCTAGCTTTCCTCTTCCTTGCAATGGTTGTAGAGGAATCATCAGAGTCAGTTCTGAATTGATCACTATCTGAGCTCTGAGGATTGTCATATAGTTCATCAAGCCTTTTGAAGCAATCTCTTTGTTGTTGCGGTTGACCAGAAGAGACAATAGCAGCAGCAACAACAAAAATAGCAGAAAATGATGTAATAGATTCAGAAATAATAACAGAAATAGCAGGATCATAGTCATTAGCCTTTGGCATAAGCATATCCTCAGCAACTAAAAAAGCATCAGCAGTAGGAACAGGAACAACAAAAATTGAAGGAGCACTGTCCACAGCCTTGAAAGAATTTATAAAAGAAGATATTATGCTGGGCTCACAGCTAGAAATAAGCCCAATGGCCTTAGTAATATCTTCAGTTTTCTGAACAGGAAGACAGCTGAAGTAAGCAGTATCAAACTCTGACAGTAGTGACCTGAGGTCAACTGTTATAACTGGAACTGGAGCTGGAACTGGAACTGGAATTTCTGAAACAGGAATTTCTGAAACAGGCTGAAAGTGCAGGTTAGATCTGATATACTCTAGATGGGGGGTGAATAGAGTATAGTGCTTACTAAAAACTTTTTACAACTTTTGTTGTATACCTAAGTGAATAGGGAAGCAAATAACATAAAGTAAACACAACAACTAACTAAACACAGAGCAATCACAGATCACAGCCAGAAAACAAAAGAAAATAAGCAACCAGAAGACACAAGGAGCTATAGTGGTTCCCAATCAATCTGGGTACATCCACTCTTCTACCACCCTAGGTAGGAATCCACTGCAGGATGAGTTGATCAGGTGTCCTGGGCACCAATGGGTTTTGATCAGGTCCACAAAAACCAAACCCTCAAGTCTTTTGGAAGGATACTTGCAACCAGAATAATTTTGAAGCCATTTAAAACCCTGTACAGGAATTAGAGAGAGGGTGATAGTGTCTTCTCTGTCAACAGTCTGAGAGAAGACTTGTGGATTGATGTAGCAGATCTTGCTCCCCCTGAGATCTTGAATTGGTCAGGAATAATGGAGCACTGCTTCAGGGTGATATGCCTTCAATGACCTAGTATGCCTGCAGCAGAACTGCTTCAGGAACTTCTTTTGACTCATAAAGTTCTGTTGTCCTTCGAAGTTGTCCTAAGAATAGAAAGAAGAAGACTCTTGATTGAATTTGGGTTCTTCTTCTTCTTCAAAAGTTCTCTGGTCAAGGCTGATTGCAGTCAAGAACTTTAGATTTGAGAATGTTTTGTTCTTCTGCAACTTCAGAGTGTCTGTCGAATTATTTTTTGTACTGTGATTATTGAACTCTGCTTGATTCTGTTGTCTTACTATGTCACTATTTTTTTGTGTTTCTGTATGTCTCTTGTGTCTATGACTGACTGAGGAATATTCAAACTTTTGAATGTCGAGCACTAATTACAGTCGGCCTTGGAAAAAATCAGCAATCAATGACTTTCCTAACTGTCCCATAGA
This sequence comes from Platanthera guangdongensis, assembly GCA_039583875.1. Taxonomy (NCBI): domain Eukaryota; kingdom Viridiplantae; phylum Streptophyta; class Magnoliopsida; order Asparagales; family Orchidaceae; genus Platanthera; species Platanthera guangdongensis. The sequence goes on along the minus strand of CM077150.1, from coordinate 165,005,678 downwards.
AAAACGACATGTAATCATCCATAGTCAATGCATATTCTAACGGTAACATTCTGAGAAAATCTGGCATTAAATGTTCAGGAATCAACGGCAAGAAACGAGACGGGAACCTTGAAGAAAACCTAATCTGGATTCGTCGAACAAAGAACACAATTCGTCGAGCTGAACTTGTGTTCGTCGAGCTGAGCTTGAGTTCGTCGAGCTGAGGTTGAGTTCGTCGAGCTGAGCTTGAGAGAGTTCATCGACCAGACAATCTTCATTCATCTAACAGACATTCTTCATTCGTCGAGCTGAGAATCGAATCGTCGACCCGAGAAAAGTTCTGGGCTTAGACAAAATATCCTGCATCTGCTGAAATGCTGTGTCGACATAAATTGGTGTCGAAATATTGATCTTGGTGTCGACACAAATCCTCTGGTGTCGACATAAGCTGATGTCGACTGAAATCTTGGTGTCGACATAAGCTGGTGTCGACTGAAATCCTAGTGTGGACACAAACTGTCTGGTGTCGACACAAACCCTAAGTGTCAACACAGATTCTCTGAGTCCAGAAATCGTCGAGTAGAGAATAGCATTCGTCGACCTGAGAAGCTGTGAACTTGAGGTCCAAGTTCGTCGAGCTCAGAATATAATTCGTCGACCGAAGCATGAAGCTGGACTTAGAAAAATTTGAAGTCCTCCTGACTTTGGCTTGATGTAGAAACTGAGTTTTCGTCGAATAGAGAACATATATCGTCGAGCGCAAAACTCCTTTCGTCGAGCTGAGTTCGATGAACGTCGAACTAACTTTACTTAGTCTTGAAAACTTGTGAGTCTGGAGTCTCTGAGGGTCTTGTTGAAAGCTGGTCCATCTGGAGTTGAGCCTAAGGACTTAACCAAGACTGTAGAACACAAATTGACCTTGGCTATACATGATGGGTCACAACCTAAGTTAGTAAACCTAGCCCAAATCAACTAGGGATCCAACAATCTCCCCCTATTTGGGTGAGGTCACTAACAGAGACTGAAAATAAAAAAACTAAGCAAGAGAAGAGATATATCGGGCAGAGAATTATAACACATGCAACGGATATATATATACACAGCTTTGTTACAGATAGCATAGTTTAAAAACAAAAACAGACAGAAATGAATCAACAAGAAAGTTACTTCTTTGACTTCTTCTGCTGAGGTTTGTCTTCTGCTTTCTTTTCTCCTGTCTTCTTGAAAATAATTTTTCTGTTAGGATCCTGAGCTTGAGCCACTGTCATGGTCATATCAGCTGCCCCAATAATTTTTAATGATGTTGCTCTGGGGACAACTGCTTCTGGGTGAAGTTTTATATAATCATCAACATTAAATAATTTATTACCATTGTCAAACCTTTTCAGCTCTTCCTTTCTATATTTTGACATTGTTGAAAGACCAGAGATATCTTTTCCATCTGCTTTGGCTTTATTTATCAAAGATAGACCAATCAGCTCTTGGTACCTAGCCATTCTTGTAGTAGTAGCAGTCTCTGGATCTTCAAAAGGAATTGGAGGGGAGTCTGGCTTCTTTGGGCTTTCAGCTTTTTGTACTTCAGACCTTTGTTGCTGCTGCTGCTGCTTATGCTATTGACTTCCTGAACAGGATGGCCTCTACTGGCTACTTCCAGAAGATCTCCCTGATTGTCTCTGATAATTTTGCATTGGGGCAGATCTCTGGGAGGTAGAGCCACTAGCACCAGCTGCTGGAGGAGGAGGAGGATCCTTCCTGTATCTGTGCACTGGAGGAGGGGAGTATCTCCTGCTTCTCTTTTTATCTTTTTGCTGGTTTTTGGAGAGCCACATCCATGCTGGAATTCCCTTATATGGAGTCACCTTGTGCAGAATATAATAGGGAGTGTCTGCATTGGGATTTGGATTGGGAGCTGGAGGAGGAGCAGCCTTTCTCTTCTTTACCAACAGTCTCTTTTTCTTACTAGCTGCATCTTCATCAGAATCATCATCATCATCTTCTTCTGACTCAGAACCTTGAGGGATGCCATAAAGAGCATCAAAAGCTTTTAAAGCTTTATCAGAAACAACAGCCTTTGCTGGGGGAGAGGCAGAAGGTTCAGGAAAAGGGGTATCAGCAACAAGAGAAGAATTATATATACAAGATTCAGAAACAAAGGAGACAGAGCTATCAGCTACTGCCTTATTCTCTTCTTCAATGTCTGCCTGAATAAGCTCATCTAGAGTAGGCATTGGAGAGTCATCCATAATAAAGTCTGGTGCTGAAACTGGCACTAGAGTATCTTCTGGAATGACTTCTGGGCTGGAAGCTGAGAAGGAGGCTGTAGCTGAAATAGTAAAAATGTCACAGAGTTGCTTGGCAACTGCTGGACTGGCTGGAGAGGCATAATGTACCATAATGAAAAATGGCTTACTAAAATCAGCTGGAAGAGATTGTTTATATACAGTATCAAAATTACTCAGCAAAACTGATAAATTCACTGTGGGATTTAAATAGAAATCACCAACATGAGTTATTTGTGCAACTGAATCATCCAAATCAATATCAGTATCCATGAATTGAATTAACTCAAACATCTCAGCATCAAAGTCTGGCAAAATTGTTGTATCCTCATTTGAATCTGAATCTACTGGAGAGGGAACTGCTGTGACTGCTGCTGCTACTGCTGTATCTGCATCTGCTACAACTTCATCACAGAGCATCTCCCCCTGCATGGGTTCAGGAATACCTGGAGCCAGGCCCCTAGATGAATATGGGACAGAAGATAGAAGAGAGAGCTGGGCAGATAAGGAATTGATGGAGGTCACAAGTAGTGTAATTGCCTCTTGGATCAAAGATTTTATGAGAGGGGTGAGCAAAGAAATGAGGGTAGATGGATCAAATGGGGAAGGAGATGGAATTGGAGGAGGAATAACAGATGGAGTGGGGGCATCTTGCATGATTGTATCTGATGGTATAATGTAAGATGGAATGGTGGATAAGTGTTGGGGAAGAGGAGACTGTGGATGTGTAGGAAGTATTGTCTCATGATGGGAATCTGGAGGAGGGGGTTGTTGATGAACTTGCAGAGGGGAATATGGAGGTGGAGAGGGAATGTTTGTCAGGTCAAGTGGTGGAGATGAAGGAGGCGTAGGGACAAGAGGAGGCTTCTTTGGAGAAAGAGGTGCTGGAAGAGATGGTTGAGATGGAGGAACCTCTTCAACAGGTTGTGGAGCGGCCTTTATAGCCCTTGTACTCTCAGAAGTTTGGAGGGAGGACGAAGAAGCCTTTGAGAGCTTGGAGATGGTCCTCTCCCATCTGCCAAACAGAGCGCAAGTGAGGCGCTTGCTGGTGTTTATGGAGATGTTCGGGGAGACCATACAATCAGCAGCCTTCTACTTGAGAAATATACCCAATATTCTGCCAAAGCAGACTTCCTTCTTGTTGTTCTTCTTCTTGATCAATTCAAAGAACACCTTACTCCAATCAACCTGTCGCTTATTCACTACTGCAAACATTATCAGAAATTGGTGACGGGTGATATAGTCATGAGCAGAGTGCTTGGCCATCAGAATATTTCCCGTAATGTCTGCCAGAAATTGGTAGGCGGCGGATAATTGCTTTTTCAACAACTTATTAGGGTTGTTACAAGAAAAACCCATCAGTGTCAACATATCACTGAATTCCTCAGAATCCATTTCCAGATTGTCTTCTCCATTCACTAATCCAAATATTTCAGTGAGAACTGCGGGAGAGAGGGAAACATCAGTGTTTCCTATATTCCCGGTCAAAACATCTTCTTCAGAAACTGTAGATGTATAAACCCATTCTCGTATTTCCGTTCCATGAAGTTTAATGCGCCTGGTCATGAAATCCTTTAAACTTAGTTCTTCCAGTATTTCTAAGATGTATAGAAAGATGGGGTCAGAATGTTGAAATGACTCAAAGTCCATGTCGAATCCAGTGTCAAACTTCATTGCAACCAAAGCACCTGAGGGAATCACCTTTGATGTCCTGCAAGAAAAACACAGAGAGAAACGGCGATCAATAGCAAAGGAACTGAAAGCGCGGGACGGAGGTCGAAGAAAACCTAGATATAAGATTTTCAGAATATGAATCGACAAACTTCGTTCCACGAAAAAGAAGAATTCTTCGAACTGAGCTCGACGAAATAAATTATAGACAGATAATTCGTCGATCTCATCCAGAAGAATCAAAAACAGTCGTCGAACTCCGTTCGACGAAATGTCTTCTGAAGCAAAGTTCGTCGATCTCCGGTCGACGAAACTTGTTTCCTCACACTAAGAATTCGTTGATCTCCATTCGACGAGAATCTCTCAAACTTTCCCTAATTCATCGAACTCCATTCTATGAACTCTGGAAAATTCGTCGAATGCAGACAGAAACTAGGTTAACTCTTCTCCATCAATCATTCCCAGTTGATTTATAAAGAACAGATGGGTTTTCTCATACAATAGCTTGGTGAAAATATCTGCTCTCTGTAGATCAGTAGGAATGTGGATCAAGTTAATTTTCTTTTTGTCCACATTATCTCTAATGAAATGATGTCTTATTTCAATATGTTTAGTCCTAGAATGGTGAACTGGATTCTGTGCTATAGCAATAACACTAGTATTATCACAAAATAATGTTGAATTATTTAAGTTGACACCATAATATGAGAGTTGGTTTTGTATCCATAGCATTTGTGAACAGCAACTACCAGCAGCCATGTATTCTGCTTCTACAGTTGATGTAGACACAGATGTCTGCTTTTTACAAAACCAGGAGACAAGTCTCATTACAAGGAACTGACATGTTCCAGAGGTACTTTTCCTGTCCACTTTACATCCAGCATAGTTAGCATCTGAGTATCCAGTTAACTCAAACTCTGACTCTGCAGGATACCAGAGTCCTAGACTAGGGCAACACTTTATATATCTCAAAATTCTTTTTAGGAAAATAAGGTGAGATTCTTTAGGGTTCACTTGGAACCTAGCACAAAGGCATATGACAAACATTATATCAGGTCTGCTAGCTGTGAGGTATAATAGGGATCCAACAATTGCCCTATAATTTTTCTGATCCACTGGTTTCCCTGCTGCATCAGAATCCACAACAACATTTGTAGCCATAGGGGTTTTCATCCTTGAAGCATCACCCATCCCAAACTTTTTGATAAGCTCTTTAGTATACTTAGCTTGGGAGAGGAAGATACCATCTGGGAGCTGCTTCACTTAGAGAACAAGGAAGTAGGAAAGCTCACCCATGCTACTCATCTCAAACTTTGAATGCATGAGTTCAGCAAACCTCAAGCACAATTTGGGATCAGTAGACCCAAAAATAATGTCATCCACATATATTTGTACTAACAATATTTGGTCCTTATGATGTCTAGTGAAAAGTATTTTATCTATGATTCCTCTTGTAAATTCATGCTCTAAAAGAAAGCTTGCTAAGGTCTCATACCAAGCTCTTGGAGCTTGCTTTAAACCATACAGAGCTTTATGCAATTTGAAAACAAAAGAGGGTTGAGTTGGAGAGATAAAACCTGGAGGTTGTTCTACATAAACCTCTTCTTGAAGTATTCCATTCAGAAATGCACTTTTGACATCCATCTGGTAGACCTTGAATCTCTTGTAAGCTGCATAGGCAAGGAATATCCTAATGGCCTCTAACCTTGTAACAGGGGCAAAGGTTTGGTCATAGTCAATTCCTTCCTCTTGTCTGTAGCCTTGAGCAACAAGCCTAGCCTTATTCCTCACTATGTTGCCTTGAGCATCCAACTTGTTCCTGTAGACTCATTTGGTTCCAATAACTTGGTAGTTATGGGGTCTTGGAACCAAATCCCAAACTCTACATCTCTCAAACTGATTGAGTTCCTCTCGCATTGCAATGATCCAGTGGGGATCTTGCTCTGCCTCATGTATGGTGAGAGGTTCAATTTGAGAGAGAAAACAACAATGCATCAAGTCTTGGTTGAGTTGATGCCTTGTCTGTACACCTACTGAGATGTCTCCAATCACCTGAGATCTGGGGTGATCTCTAAGTGTGACAAGATCAGTTGGTGGAGTTGGTTGAGCAACAACTTCAGTATTTAATTCCTCTTGGGGAATGATACTAACTATTGGGGGAAGTTCAGTCACTTCCTCTTGACTTTCCTCATCACTATCTTCAGTATCCTGTGGAGTGGGATGGTTTGATACCTCTTGGGTAAGGTTCAGTCCATCCATAGACTCACACAGTGGTGGAACCTGCAAAGAGCTTATGGTAGAAATTTCTTTCTCCTTGTATGACATGTTAGTCTCATCAAAAGATACATGAACGGATTCTTCAATTTTGAGAGTTGATTTATTATATACCCTATAAGCTTTAATGTTGATGGAGTATCCCAGAAACACTCCTTCATCAGCTTTAGCTTGAAATTTTGATATGTATCTCTTGTCATTATTATGAATGTAACAAATACAACCAAAAATTTTGAAGTAATCTACTTTAGATTTCTTCCCTTTGAGCAATTCATAGGGAGTCTTGCCCTTCAGCTTATGTATCAAGCTTCTATTCAACACATAGTTGGAGGTGTTCACTGCCTCTGCCCAAAAGGATAGAGGAAGATGAGCATCTGACAACAATGTAGTAGTAGATTCAATAAGGGTTCTATTTTTCCTTTCAGCTACCCCATTTTATTGAGGAGTTCTAGGAGCTGAGAAAGTATGCCTGATCCCTTCAGTTTGATAAAACTCTTGCATAAGAAGAGAATCAAACTCCGTCCTCATGATCACTTCTGATCAGGGTAATGTGAGTATTGAACTCACTATGTATGAATTTGAGAAACTCTGTCAAACACTTAAAGTTATCAGACTTCTTTCTCAGAAAGAACACCATGTGAATCTAGAGAAGTCATCTACAACTACTAAGGTATAAGATTTCCCTCCTAAGCTTTGTAATGTAATGGGTCCAAAGAGATCCATGTGTAACAGATATAAAATCCTAGGTGAATAACTCTTATTAAGTGACTTGAAGCTATTTTTGGTTTGCTTGCCTAATTGACAAGCCCTGCAAAGTCCTTCCTTCTTGTAGGGGCCAGAAGGTAGTCCTCTAATAAGGTTGTCCTTGGATAGCCTAGCAATGGTTATAAGGTTTATATGTCCTAATCTCTTATGCCATAATTCATTAGGTCTACAAATAGAGTTGAACAAGCATATGTCTACTTTAGTTGAAAGAAAGTCTACTAAATAGATGTTACCTTTCCTTTTACCTATCAATACAGTGGTGTTGTCCTCTGATTTGATGTTGCATGAGGATTTGCTGAAAGTCACTTTGTAGCCTTCATCACACAGTTGACTGATACTGATCAAGTTGTGCTTCAGTCCTTCCACATAGGCTACTTTCTTGAATGTGACTGTGCCAATCTGGACTGCACCATATCCTTTTGTTAGTCCAAAGTTTGAATCACCAAATATTACTTTGGGTCCAATCTTGGCTTTGAAGTATGTAAAATTATCCTTGTGTCCTGTCATGTGCTTTGAGCACCTACTATCCAGATACCATTGCTGGTTTGATGTTGGATAGGTCTTCACCTACACATAAAGCAATTTACTTGTTTTTGACCCAGTTTACCTTGGGACTAGGTTGATAACCTTTGAATTCAAAAATAAAAGACATCTCTGGTTGACTCTTAAAGCCTTCAGGACGATATCTCCTAGGAGGTATTATCCATTCAGTATAGGGGTTAAACCATTGAGATGTAGAACCTCTAGGATTGAACTTTGATTTACCTTTGAAAGAGCTTTCAAAACTCTGAGCTCTGTTCGACGATCTATGAGCCGAGTTCCACGATCTAGGGTCAAATTATCGAGCTCCGTTCGAAGATCGACTGTGCCAGAGTTCAGGGTTCAGAGTTCGTCGACCTGAGTTCGACGATTTAGCCTGAGATCGTTGAGCTCCATTCGGCGATCATCGAGCTCCGTTCGACGATTTCTATTGAACTATGGTTTTCTTAGGTAGATCAGAATTCTTCCTAGCTATCTCTATAATCCCCTTACCTTTATTAGAGATAAACTTGATTTGGGTTGTTAATACTACAGGTTGGCTAGATGAGGCACCCAAGCACAGTGTACTGTTGAATCTTGAGTTCACTGTGCTTGTGATGTCCATTAGTTTGATACTTCTCCCATTGAGGGATTCTTCAAACTTTTTGGCCTCTGATATGTCACTTTTCAGTGAGGTTATCTGCTCCCTACAACATCCCAACTCCTCAGAGAGTTTGGGGTTTTCTGCTTTTAAAGTGCTGTGTTCAGATAGCTGATTTCTGAGAGAAATGATTTTCTTCTCAGATTTTAGTAAATCTAAACACAGTGTTTTAAACTCACACTTGAAGTCCTCAGAATTAAAATCAAAAGAATTTATTACCTAGTCCTCTTCAGATTGAGTCTCTGGTTCTGACTCTGATTCTTCTGCATCAGAATTTTGTTGTGAGGCATTGATAGCCATCATGCAGAATTCTTTTTCTTCAACATCATCTTCATCATCACTAGAGCTGGATGAAGCTTCAGATTCTTCTTCTGTCTCACTCCAAGTTTCAGCTACAAACCCCTTCCTGGTGTGTTTGTTCTTGCTGGAGGAGGGTTTGTCATTGTTGTTCTTCCTGAAGTCTTTGTCTTTTCTTCTTTCTTTCCTGTCCTTTTTGTCCTTATACTGATTTTTTGGAGAGTCAGACACCATGTGGCCTGTTTTCCTGCATCCGAAATAAATAATCTCTTTGTTATTTGATTTGTCATACCTTGGATTGTCATGCCCTCTCGCAGACTTTTTCCTGAAATCTTTCATGGCCATTTTGTAAAATCTTTTGGCCAGTAGGCTTAGCAGCTCTTCATTGCCTGTGACTTTGTCTTCACGCTGATCTTCAATGGCTTTGAAAGCTATTGATTTATCCTTTCTTATAGCTGGTGAGGCAGCATTCTGCTCTTCTTCTCTATTCTTGATGAGCAGCTCATAAGACTTGAGCTTGCCCAAGAGAGCTTCAGTTGTGATCTCTTTTAGGCTTCTGGCATCCTTGATTGGCCAGATCCTTAAGTCCCAAGTTCTTGGGAAGCACATTAGGATTTTATCATTGAGCTCAGTCAATGAGATCTCTTTGTCCAATGTTTTCAGCTCATTAACTATGAGACTGAGTCTATTATACATATCTGCTACTAACTCAGCTTCTCCTTTCTTGAAATTCTGATATTGGGTTATGAGATGAGATCTTCTATCTTTTCTCTCATCAGCAGATCCTGAGACTATCTCATATAGCTTGTCCCAGATGTCCTTTGCTGAGTTGTATTCAGCTACCTTTTGGAATATTTCATCAAACATAGTCTGGGCTAAAATATTCATAGCCTTTGCATTAGCCAATTTCCATTTCTTGATTTTTGCTTCTGTTTTTGAAGGAGGTGGAACAGCACTTGTACTTGTATTTTCTGGAGGTCTTGGACACACTGTCAAAACAGAATTGAAAATGTCTTCATAAATAGAGTTCATGTACAATCTAATCCTTGCCTTCCAAAGTGCAAACTTAGATAGATTGCACACTGGAGATCTGGTGCTAGCATAATGTTTGTTTTGGGCCATGTTCTGTGAAGAAATAATTCTAGTAACAAACTTAAACAAGCAGATCTAAGTAGAGGGATCTTTGGGTTCAGGTGTTAGCCTGTGCAACCACTAAGGTGTGGTATTTTAACCAACCTCCCTCTGATACCAATTGAAAGTGCAGGTTAGATGTGATATACTTTAGAGGGGGGTGAATAGAGTATGGTGCTTACTAAAAACGTTTTACAACTATTATTGTATACCTAAGTGAACAAAGAAGCAAATAACATAAAGTAAACACAACAACTAACTAATACAGAACAATCATAGACCACAGCCAGAAAACAAAAGAAAATAAGCAACCAGAAGACACAAGGAGCTATAGTGGTTCCGCAATCAATCTGGGTACATCCACTCTTCTACCACCCTAGGTAGGAATCTACTGCAGGATGAGTTGATCAGGTATCCTGGGCACCAATGGGTTTTGATCAGGTCCCCAAAAAACAAACCCTCAATTCTTTTGGAAGGAGACTTGCAACCAGAATAATTTTGAAGGGATTTAAAACCCTGTACAGGAGTTAGAGAGAGGGTGATAGTGTCTTCTCTGTCAACAGTCTGAGAGAAGACTTGTGGATTGATGTAGCAGATCTTGCTCCCCTTGATATCTTGAATTGGTCAGGAATGTTGCAGCACTGCTTCAGGGTGATAGGCCTTCAATGACCTAGAATTCCTGAACCAGAACTGCTTTAGGAACTTCTTTTGACTGATAAAGTTCTATTGTCCTTTGAAGTTGTCCTGAGAATAGAAAGAAGAAGACTCTTGATTGAATTTGGGTTGTTCTTCTTCTTCTTCTTCAAACGTTCTCTGGTCAAGGCTGATTGCAGTCAAGAACTTTAGATTTGAGAATGTTTTGTTCTTCTGCAACTTCAGAGTGTCTGTCAGATTGTTTTCTGTACTGTGATTCTTGAACTCTGCTTGATTCTGTTCTCTTACTGTGTCAATATTTTTTTGTGTATCTGTATGTCTCTTGTGTCTATGACTGACTGAGGTATATTCAAACTTTTGAATGTCGAGCAGTAATTACAATCGGCCTTGGAAAGAATCAGCAATCAATGTCTTTCCTAACTGTCCCATAAAAAACGACATGTAATCGTCCATAGTCAATGCATGTTCTAATGGTAACATTCCGAGAAGATCTGACATTAAATTTTCAGGAATCAGCGCCAAGAAACGAGACGGGAACCTTGAAGAAAACCTTATCTGGATTCGTCGAACAAAGAACACAATTCGTTGAGCTGAACTTGTGTTCGTCGAGCTGAGCTTGAGTTCGTCGAGCTGAGCTTGAGATCGTCGAGCTGAGCTTGAGAGAGTTCGTCGACCAGACAATCTTCATTCATCTAACAGACAGTCTTCATTCGTCGAGCTGAGAATCGAATCGTCGACCTGAGAAAAGTTCTAGACTTAGACAAAATATCCTGCATCTGCTGAAATGCTGTGTCAACATAAATTGGTGTCGATAGATTGATCTTGGTGTCGACACAAATCCTCTGGTGTCGACATAAGCTGATGTCGACTGAAATTGTGGTGTCGACATAAGCTGGTGTCGACTGAAATCCTGGTGTCGACAAAAACTGTCTGGTGTCGACACAAACCCTAAGTGTCGACACAGATTCTCTGAGTCCATAAATCGTCGAGCAGAGAATAGCATTCGTCGACCTGAGAAGCTGTGAACTTGAAAGAAACAATGCCTAATAGCCTAGAGGGGGGTGAATAGGTGACCTATATATTTTTAACTTTAAAGGCAAAAATATAGTACAGTAACTGCAATTCTACAAGTATCACAGCACAGCAACCATACAAGCATACATTCACAGAATGCACACAGGATTTATAGTGGTTCCCCAAGGTTTGGGTACATCCACTTTCCCCTTCGCCTATCTAGTAGTGTACTAGATTCGGCCTAACTTCTCCACTTCTCCTCAGATCCTCAGATCTTACAACTCAGAACCCCAAACAGGTTCCTACAACTCAGAGTGATCCCACTCCTACAACTCAGGCACAAATGCCCTACCACTCAGTCTTCACCAAGACTTACACTCAGAGAACAAAGTCTCCTACAACTCAGGAACTAGGCCCTACATCAGTTTTCAACAAGACCTACACTCAGCCTTTATAAAATAGGCTTACAGCTCAGATCCCTTAGGATCCTACAGTAAATAATTTTTACAAAGTTTATAACCACAACTCTGAAAGAGAGAGATGAGTTGACTGGTTTCTTGATGAGTTCCTGGAAGAACTTGGCAGAGATCAACCTCCCTTGGCTTTCTTCAAAGCTTCTTGAATTAGAACACAGTAGGGTTGTATCTCTATGCAGATGATCTTCAATCAACTGCTGTCTTGAGATTTTGATTTCAATCTGAATCTTACTTATCAGCTTGGTTCAACAGCTTGTCTTCTTAGAAGGAGCTCTCTCTCTCCAACTTGTTAGATCTTCTCTTGAAGGTCTTCTCCTTATTGTGTTGTTTTTCACTTCATTGATTGATTCCCCTGTTGAAGGAATAAGCCTTTATATAAGCTTTCTTCATGGTGACCGGCTGATCCGATTTCTAACAACCTTCTGACAGCTCTGACAGTAGCAGTTGACCGGTTGAAATGGCAGTTATCAAGTCATCCAGTCACTTCTTGAAATCTCTGTCACTATCTGAAAGTGTCGAGACAGATAGTCTTTATGTGTCGACACAAATAGACAAAGTGTCGACACAAGTAGACTAAGTGTCGACACTAGCCTTCATGGTGTCGACACAACTTCTTATGTTGTTCTAATAGCTTCTCGACACTGCTTCTTCAGAATGTGTCTACACTGATCCTGTGTGTCGACACAAGTCCTTCTTCTTCAATACTTAGTTGATTTCTGCTAAGTGTCGACACAATTTCTTTGTGTCGAAACATCTTCTTGTGTTAAAACTTGCTAAGTGTCGACACATCTTCGTTGTGTCGACACATGCCTTCTGTGTTGAAACTTTTGCTGAGTGTCGACACATCTCCTTTGTGCCGACACATTCTTCATGTGTTGAGACTTTGCTGAGTGTCGACACATCTCCTTTGTGTCGACACATTCTTCATGTGTTGAGACTTTGTTGAGTGTCGACACAACTTCTTTGTGTCGACACATTCTTCATGTGTTAAGACTTTTCTGAGTGTCGACACATCTCCTTTGTGTCGACACTTGTACTTAAACTTTGTTGAAGTTCGCTGAGTGTTAACACAGCCTCCTAGTGTCGACACATGTACTTGAATTTTGTTGAAGTTTACTGAGTGTCGACACAGCCTCCTAGTGTCGACACTTTTGCTGTCGACAAAGTTTCTCTGGGTTTCGACACTGCTTATAAGTGTCGACACTAATTATGTAGGCAATTCTTCATTGTGTGTCGACACAACCTGTATGTGTCGACACTTTTCTTCTAGTGTCGACTCTGCCTTCCTGGTGTCGACACAATTACTTCAAGTGTCGACACAGCTTCTCTGGGTGTCGACACAAGCCTTCTTAAGTGTCGACACTTTTCTTCTAGGTGTCGACACATGGACTTAGAAACTTTTCCTGCAAACCTGCAGTTACTTAACCTTCACAAATAAACTCAAAGTACATCAAATACACCTTGATGTATATCATTGAGTAGGGTGAGGCTTCTTCAAATCAGGTACATATATTCCAATGTACCCAACAATCTCCCCCTATTTGGAGAAGTCATAACCCTTAGTCAATGATATACACCATACATAACAAATTCTCAGTATGATGTAAAACAGTAATATATGACAAGGTAAGTACTTAAACATGTATAAACAATTATCTCAGAACAATTAATGTAATAGATTGAACACATAACTTTGTTCTTACAAATTCCAACATTTTCATTAATCAAAAATTTACATAGAGTTTAATACAAATGATTACAAATTGTAAACTTAAGAAAATGCTATCCTATGGCTGCTCTGGTTCCTTGATTACAATCCCCTTTCCATATTGAATCTTTGCTTGAACTGGAGCTTCATTGTCATCATCAGCAACATGCTTCTTCCCTTTGAGATCTTTATTTTTCAGCTCTTCAGCCTTTATCTTTTGCCTTTCAAAATAGTGATAAGGCTTAGGGAAATATTTGCTAGGCTCCTGTACATTAGGAGGTAGCTTTCCCAGTTTAGCCTTCCTTCTATATTGTACTATGGCCACTTATCTATTCTCATGTTTTCTCCACTCCAGGTCAGAATACCACTTGCCTCTATCCAGGACATTGTCCTTAGCAGCCTTCCAAGCAGTCAAGATGATATTCCTGGATGTGGGGCTCCATTGTTCAAAATCTGGCCTTAATTCAGCTTGCTCTCTGAATATTTTCTTAGATAATTGGGCATCTTGTTCTTTTAACAAAGCCTCTTGCTCTTTTAGTATTTCCTCTTGCACAGGCTGTACAACTTTCTCAATGATTACATTGTGAGCATCTTCAGGAGGACTATACATAGTCTGTATCTCTTGATGTATCATGTCAAAATCTGCAGGAGGATATATCACTTGAGCCACTTCAGCTTGCTCTCCTCCAAAGTATGCAGGATTTATGCCAGACTCTGCAACATTGTCATCATCACATAAAGGTGGATATCCAAGGGTGGCTCTGATGGAGTTTGAAATCCACTTTGTATGATTAGAGCCTGCCTTGAATAATACCCTCTCCCCCTTTATGACTTCTCTCTCTATGTGATCCCTCAGATCATCTTTCTAAAACCTGATCTGTGCATTCAGATAGTTAACTCCATCTTTATAAAAAGGTTTTAACCTTTGGAGCTTGTCAGTAATTATCTTTTGAGAATCTGCAATGGCAGTGTGAACTGCAAGGAGGCTTTCTTGTAGTTCTTTATCAAACTCTTCCTTGGCAGTAGCACTTGCTGCAGTGTGAGCAGCTGCAAGATTCTTCATTTCAGTGACTATCACATTATGTGATTCAGTTAAATTTTCATTCATTCTGATCTGGTTTTCCAGAACATATCCTTGTTTGACTGCCAGATCATCAACCTGTGTCTTGATCTTCTCTTGATGTGTAGCTAGATAGAACACTGCATTGCCTCCTTTATGGAAACAATCAGTCATTTCCTTCTTGTTGAGATTCACTTCAAATCTTATAGATTTGATGTCTTGGGCCAGATCAAATTGCAGGGATTTATGCCCTTCATTCATATACTTTTCTAAAGCTTGTCTTTGCTCATCTAGCTTAATCTGCAAAGCCACCATCAGTGAACTATAATCAGTAGATGGGGCAGGCTGAGGAGCAATTGTCTGTAGTGCTTTCTTGTAGTTCTGGATTCTTCTCTTGAAGACCTGGAACTTCCTCTTCTTGGCTCTAGCAGCCTCTTCATCCTCTGAAGCAGAAGTACTAGCTATATCTACTCTATCCTTAGGACTAGAATGTAAATCCTTCTTAGTCCCTGTTAGCTCCTCAACATTTCTTGTCTCCTCAGTCTCTTGTGTAGCAGTTTCCTCTACATTCTCCATATGCTCCCCCTCAATATTTGCCTTCTCCCCCTCAACAGCAGTTATTTCTCTCTCAAGGTCTGTCTGTACAAGATCAGGGAATAGCTCTTCTAATGTAAACTCCTGTTGAGGATGGGCTGCAGAATCTCTGATCTCATCAACCACTTTATCATCAACAGATGTGTCCTCCATGATAACATCTTGTGGTTGAGGTTTTAGCTGTGTTTGCTGATGAACATCAGGTAATGAATCAGTCAAAACTTCATCTTCAATAGTGAAATCGAATTGATTAATTTCAGTGATTACCTCTAGAATAGTTTGGGTAGCCCTTTCACTCTCTAGTGGAGTTGGCTCTTCCATATGCAGAGGCTCCCCCTGGAGTGGATCCAGGTGAATTGGGCTAGCTGGTGGTAGCTCCCCCTACCTCTGTGCATCTTCCTGTCTTGTTGGAGACTGTTCAGCATTTCTTCCTTGTTGATCATCAGAACTAATGACCACTTTCTCTTCTGAGCTGCTGGAGGATTCTTGAGCCACAATGGTTGTCTTATTCTTATTCTTCTTCTGAGGTGTGTCCTTTACTGGAGTTGGCAGTTCCTTTGTTAGCACTCTATCCCACCCGGAGAAATTTCTGACATCCATTCTCCTTTTGTGGTTTATCTTTGAACCAACAGCTTGATTCATCACCTTAGGAATATTTCCAGCTAGGTATAGACTCAGAATTCTACCCAGATTGGGTTTCTTCAGGCTCTCTTTTATCTTATCAAACAGAACTACTGACCAGTCAGTCTTAAGCTGGAAAATTATTCCTGTCATCAGACTAAACATATGAGCAGATATTCTATCATGCCCTCCAGGCTTGCTCAGTATTACTTTTCCTACTATTTCAGATAGAAACTTTCCTTATATGTTCATCCCTTTTCTATTAAAGACTGAACCAATCTTCAAACTTGAATCCAGTCCACACCAAGTCAGTGCCTCTCTAGTCTTAGAAGCAGATACATCTTCTTCCTCTTTTGTTCTTGGTAGTTAAAGTACCTTTCTTAGACTTTTCTGTGTGACCTTGACTTTGGTCCCATGGACTCTGGACTTAATCTTGAGTCCAGAATCATCAAGAGTAGCTGAACCCAAGAATTCAAGGACTTCCTTCTTCCAGATCTTGACAGGTTCTGATACAAGATACTCTAGTCCAGTCTCGGCAATTAGGGTTACCACACCTTTGATTTCGGGTTCCGCGTCATTAAAGGCGTGTCGCACGAGCTCATATCCTTCGTTAATGTTCTCTTTTAGCTTGGGCGCCATTAGGGTTTGAAGAAATTTTGAATTTAGAGAAGAGAGATGTCGACACACAAGTTTGGTCTCGAAACTAAGGTGAGCGTGTAGACAAACAATGGGGAAAACCTATTTATACCTTTCTAAAATTGAAGGTGAAAAGGCGCGTTAACATACTTGAATTGTGTCGACACTATTGAAAAGTGTCGGCACTTACCGCTAATGTCTTGACAACAATGTGTCGACACAAATATAGTCGACAGAATATATGTATCGACACATATATATGTGTCAACACCACTCAGCTCGACACTTAGTCGAGACTCTACTAGACTAATTCTGTGTAAATCCTAAGTGTCGACACCACCTTGGATGTGTCGACACTTACACTGCATGTGTCGACACAAATTCTCTGAAGTGTTGACACATATTTCCTAGATGTGTCGACACCATTTCTCTGAAATGTCGACACCACTTCTATATGTCGACACAAATAACTCTGTGTGTCGACACCATTTTACTTTGCCAATTTTTGTAAACTATTCCAAGTTTATCATCCCTAATTCAATTTTAAATTTATTGAATTTGGTTTCATCTAAGGGCTTAGTATACATATCAGCTAACTGATTTTCTGTCTTAACATACTCTAGGGAAATATCTTCTTTTTCCACATGTTCTCTTAGAAAATGGTATTTTATTTCTATGCGCTTAATCCTACTATGAGAGATAGGATTATTTGCAATAGAAATGGCACTAGTAGAATCACAAAATAAAGGTGTTCTATTTACTTGAATACCATAATCTTCTAGCTGGTGTTGTATCCATAGTAGTTATGCACAGCAGCTTCCTGCAACAACATACTCTGACTCAGCTGTGGAGATAGCCACACTGGTCTGCTTCTTGCTACTCCAAGACACCAGCCTTCCACCTAGAAATTGACAGGTTCCTTTGGTACTCTTTCTATCTTCCTTGCAGCCTACATAATCTGCATCTGAATAACCTGTCAGTTCAAAATCTCCATTCCTAGGGTACCAAAGGCCTAGATAAGGAGTGCCCTTAAGATATCTCAAAATTCTTTTGACTGCTGTCAAATGAGATTCTTTTGGGCAAGCTTGGTACCTAGCACAGACACATGTAGCATACATGATATCTGGTCTACTAGCAGTCAAATACAGTAGGGAGCCAACTATCCCTCTATACAAAGTTTCATTTACAGGTTTCCCTGCATCATCTTTGCTTAGAGACATTGTTGACCCCATAGGAGTTTTCATGGTAGTGGATGATTCCATACCATACTTCCTTATCAATTCTAGGGTGAACTTAGACTGGCATGTGGATAAACCATCCTCAGTCTGTCTAACTTGGAGACTCAAGAAGAACTTAAGTTCCCCCATACTACTCATTTCAAATTGTCCTTGCATTAGTTTTGCAAACTTTTTGCAAAAACTACTTTCTATAGACCCAAATATGATGTCATCTACATATATTTGGACTAAGATAATCTTGCCTCTAGATTCCCTAAGGAATAGAGTCTTGTCTATTTTCCCCCCTTATGAATTTATTCTCACTGAGGAAACTAGACAGGGTTTCATACCAAGCCCTACGGGCTTGTTTTAACTCATACAAATCCTTCCTAAGTCTATATACATAATCAGGTTTTAGAGAATCTACAAAACCTGATGGCTGCTCTACATAGACTTCTTCCTTCGGTTTTCCATTCAGAAAAGCTGACTTAACATTCATTTGATATACCATAAATCCTTGATATGTTGCATAGGCAAGGAACATCCTTATTGCTTCCAGTCCTGCTACTGGAGTAAAGGTTTGATCAAAATCATTACCTTCTTCCTGCCTATATCCTTTTGCAACTAGTCTAGCTTTATGCTTTATAATAATTCCATTCTCATCCAACTTGTTCCTGAAGATCCACTTAGTTCCAATAATATTATGATCCTTTGGTTTAGGAACTAGCTCACAGACCTTGCATCTTTTGAACTGGTTCAACTCCTCTTGCATGGCCTCAATCCAATGAGGGTCTAGGATTGCTTCTTCAAATTTCTTTGGCTCTACTTGGGATAGAAAGCTGGAGTAGAGAACTGAACTTAGACTCCTGCTCCTTGTTTGTACCCCTTGTCTGAGATCTCCAATAATTTGATTGGTTGGATGATCTTTTAAATGCCTATTTGCTGGAGGCAGCCTGTCTTCTGGTTGTACACCTTCAGCTTCTTCATTCAACTGCAACTCTTGGTCTTCTTCAGCAACAGGAGTATCTTGTACTCCCCCTGGACAGCAGCCACCATCTTCCACTTGCTGACTTGCAGAAGAACCTTCTGTTAAGGTAAGCTTCTCCATTCTCTTAGTTACACCTGTAAAGCTGCAAATACTTCTAGGCAATTCATTATTAATGAGTCTAGTTTCATCAAAAACTACATGTACTGACTCTTCTACAACTTGAGTAATCAAGTTGTAGACCCTATAAGCCTTACTGTTGCTGTACCCAACAAAGATTCCCTCTTGGGATTTGGCAGCAAACTTGGTTAGATAAGACTTACCATTGTTAAGGATATAACACTTGCAACCAAAGATCCTGAAATAGGATAGATTTGGTTTTCTGCCCTTCATAATCTCATAGGGGGTCTTCTTGTGGCTCTTGGTGATAGTAGCCCTATTGATCACATGACAAGCAGGGTTTACTGCCTCAGCCCAGAAATATTCTGGGAGAGATGTGTCACTCAATAGGGTTCTACCAGCCTCTATCAAGGTTCTATTTTTCCTTTCAGCAATACCATTTTGCTGAGGTGTTCTTGGTGAGGAAAATTCCTGAAAAATTCCAAACTCTTCACACAGTTTTGTCATACTTTCAGACTGAAATTCAGTACCATGATCACTTCTGATTTTGACCACTATACTGTTCAATTCATTCTGAATTTGTTTAACAAAACTATACAAGATACTTGGTGTTTCAGATTTTTGCCTTAGGAAGAACACCCAGGCATACCTTGTGTAGTCATCAACTACCACAAATGTGTAGACCTTCCTACCTAGGCTGTGAACTGGCATAGGACCAAAAAGATCCATATGCAAGAGGTATAAACACCTCACAGCATCTTTGTTCTCAAGGCTATGAAAGGTGGATTTGGTCTGCTTGCCCTTTTGAAAAGATGAGCATATCCCAACCTTTATACAATTAACCTGAGGACCATTCCTCACTAACTCTTTGCTAAAGAGTTGGCCAATTGTCTTATAGTTAAGATGAGCCAGCCTCTTGTGCCATTTAACACAATATGAGACTTTCTCATCAGCTACAAGACAAATAGGAGAAACATTGTTCTCACATATAATGTCTAGACAATAGACATTTCTCTTCCTATATCCTGTCAGAATGATCTTTTGATCATTTGACCTCTTGATATTACAACCATTTTTGACAAATGAGATGTCATAACCTAAATCACTCAGCTGAGTTATGCTAATGAGGTTATGTTTCAAACCCTTTACATAAGCCACTTGAGTAATTGTAATTTGGTTACTAGAAATGTTACCAAAGCCTTTGATGATCCCTTTTTCTGAACCACCAAAGGTAACTTTAGGCCCATCTTTGATAGATGTATAATCCTTCAGCAACCCCGTAGTTCCAGTCATGTGCCTAGAACATCCAATGTCCAAGTACCATATAGGGGCATGGCCACATGGACTCACCTGCAAAACAGATTACTTAACCTTAGAACCCAAATAATTCTTGGGTCCTTGGTGCAGGTTAGTCTGACTTTTAACAAAACTACCTGTAGATCTTCTAGCAGGTAGTTTTCTACTCTCCTTAACACTTGAATTGTGCCAACAGTCTATGGCAAAGTGGCCTATCTTGCCACAACACCAGCACTCAAACCTATTGTACCTTTGTTTTGGTACAACCCTGGCTGAAGTATCAATACCAGGCTTTTTGTTAAGTGCTGGGGCTTTGCCCTTAGACTTGGACCTAACTGTCCTGGCAGGTTTTGTAAACCCCAATCCAGTCTTACCCTTTTGAAGAATAAACTCATCTATCAGAGGTAAAACTGATTTTGGTTTAGAAAAACTTGCAACAATCTCTCTCTCCTTCTGAAGTCTAGCCTCCAGATTTTTAATTTGATCATTCTTAAATGTAATAGTTAAAATCTGAATAACTGTAATGTTCTTCAGCCTGGCTATTTCATTCAGTTTTTGATCTAACACTTTATCTGAATTAGCAGCTGCAACCTTAAGATTAGCAATTATCTTAGTCAGTGTTTTGACCAGATTTTTGCTCTTCTTAAATGCATGCAATACATCTCTATATTAATCCATCAACTGATGAATATCACCCTCAGATTCAGACCCACCCACATCACTTGATGCAGATGTATCTGATTCTGAATCAGTACTATAATCAGAAAGACATTGTACATTACTTGGTCCAGGCTGATCCTGGATCTTGTCTCCTTCTGTTAAGGCCATCAGTCCATTGCACTGATTGTCCTCATGCTCATAAATTGAGTTCATTAACTACATGAACTCATCTTCCTCCTCTTCAGCAAACAAGCCAATATAGGCTTCAGCTTCTGAATCTGTTTCTGATGATGATTGATCAGTCAAACTTTTTCTTTCTTAGCAACAAAAGACTTTTCCTTTTTGCCCTTAACCTGATTCTTTTTCTTATCTGCAGTTGACTCCTTCCTCTTTTCAAGACAGTCAGCCACTACATATCCTTGTCTATTGCAACAATAATATACTATCTTTGAGGATGTATTTTTACTTGGCTTGGATTTTCTTCTGTCATTCCTTAATGACTTCCTTCTCTGATAGTAGTCATTTTTAGACTGTGAAGTGGATGGCTTACACCTCCACTGCTTCTTCTTCAGAAACTTTTGAAACTGTCTTGTAAAGGTAACAAAATCCTCATCACTTTCACTGCTGTCTGAGTTCTGGTTCTCTGAATGTTCTGAAGCAGTCTCAGCAACTGTTTGTGGTGGAGATGGAGACTTGCTTCTATACTTCCTAGTGGCTTCAGTTTTGAAGGCCACAGATCTTTCCTTGTGCTCCACTTTAGTAGTCCTCTCTTCCTCCTTTCTAACCATTAACTGCATTTCATAATATAGCAGTTTTCCAAACAAGGTTGGAGGAGGTATATCAGCTAATTTGGCCATTTTCCTAATGGCACAAATCTTGGTATCCCAGTCCTTAGTCATGGATCTTAAAAACTTGACATTTAGCTCATAGTTGCTGAATTCTCTTCCATAGGACATTAGCTCATTAACAATCCTATAGAATTTCTTGTAGCATTCAGTAATGCTATCAGACTTTCCTTGTTTGAAGCTTTCATACTCCTGATTTAACAAAGACTTCCTATCTTGTCTAACTTCTTCAGACCGTTCCATATAGACTATCAAAGTATCCCACATTTCCTTTGAAGCCTTGTAATGAATCAAATTCTGGAAGGTAGAGTCATCAATGGCACTTACTATGATGTTCTGAGCCCTCTTATTCATAGTAGCCAAGATTATTTCATCCTTGGTCATTTATGAATAATCCTTAGGAGTTTTCTGATTTGCATCTAGAATGGAGATCTTCATTGGCACATATGGCCCTTCTTTGACTGTGATGTATATTCTTGGGTCAGATGCTTCCATAAAGAGTCTAACCCTCTCTTTCCATATGCCAAAAATCTCTTTTCTACAGATTGGCAATTTCATTGATCCTAGCTCTTTGTGATTCTCAGTAGAAGCCATTTTCTTGATTCTTGATTATTCTGATTCTGCCTACAGGATCTTTACTCAGACTCTTATGTCCTTTTTGAGTAACCTCGCATTGATACCACTTGAAAGAAACAGTGCCTAATCACCTAGAGGGGGGGGGGTGAATAGGTGACCTATATCTTTTTAACTTTAAAGGCAGAAATATAGTATAGTAATTGCAATTCTACAAGTATCACAGCACAGTAACCATACAAGCATACATTTATAGAGTGCACACAGGATTTATAGTGGTTCCCCAAGGTCTGGGTACATCCACTTTCCCCCTTCGCCTATCTAGTAGTGTACTAGATTCGGCCTAACTTCTCCACTTCTCCTCAGATCCTCAGATCTTACAACTTAGAACCCCAAACAGGTTCCTACAACTCAGAGTGATCCCACTCCTACAACTCAGGCACAAATGCCCTACCAATTAGTCTTCACCAAGACTTACACTCAGAGAACAAAGTCTCCTACAACTCAGGCACTAGGCCCTACCTCAGTCTTCAACAAGACCTACACTCAGAGCACACTGTCTCCTACACTCAGCCTTTATAAAATAGGCTTACAGCTCAGATCCCTTAGGATCCTACAGAAAATAATGTTTACAAAGTTTATAACCACAACTCTGAAAGAGAGAGATGAGTTGACTGGTTTCTTGATGAGTTCTTGGAAGAACTTGGCAGAGATCAACCTCCCTTGGCTTTCTTCAAAGCTTCTTGAATTAGAACACAGTAGGGTTGTATCTCTATACAGATGATCTTCAATCAGCTGCTGTCTTGAGATTCTGATTTCAATCTGAATCTTACTTATCAGCCTAGTTCAACAGCTGGTATTCTTAGAAGGAGCTCTCTCTCTCCAACTTCTTAGATCTTCTCTTGAAGGTCTTCTTCTTGTTGTGTTGTTTTTCACTTCATTGATTGATTCCCCTGTTGAAGGAATAAGCCTTTATATAAGCTTTCTTCATGGCGACCGGCTGATCCGATTTCTAACAACCTTCTGACAGCTCTGACAATAGCAGTTGACCGGTTGAAATGGCAGCTGTCAAGTCATACAGTCACTTCTTGAAATCACTGTCACTGTATGAAAGTGTCGAAACAGATAGTGTTTATGTGTCGACACAAATAGACCAAATGTCGACACAAGTAGACTAAGTGTCGACACTATCCTTCATGGTGTCGACACAACTTCTTGTGTTGTTGTAACAGCTTCTCGACACTGCTTCTTCAGAATGTGTCGACACTGATCCTGGGTGTCAACACAAGTCTGTCTTCTTCAATACTTAGTTGATTTCTGCTAAGTGCCGACACAACTCCTTTCTGTCGAAACATCTTCTTGTGTTAAAACTTGCTAAGTGTCGACACATCTTCGTTGTGTCGACACATGTCTTCTGTGTTGAAACTTTTGCTGAGTGTAGACACATCTCCTTTGTGTCGACACATTTTTCATGTGTTGAGACTTTGCTGAGTGTCGACACATCTCCTTTGTATAGACACATTCTTCATGTGTTGAGACTTTGTTGAGTGTCGACACACCTCCTTTGTGTCGACACATTCTTCATGTGTTGAGACTTTACTGAGTGTCGACACATCTCCTTTATGTCGGCACTTGTACTTAAACTTTGTTGAAGCTCGCTGAGTGTCGACACAGCCTCCTAGTGTCGACACATCTACTTGAATTTTGTTGAAGTTTACTGAGTGTCGACACATCCTCCTAGTGTCGACACTTTTGCTGTCGACAAAGTTTCTCTGGGTGTCGACACTGCTTCTAAGTGTCGACACTGATTATGTAGACAATTATTCATTGTGTGTCGACACAACCTATATGTGTCGACACTTTTCTTCTGGTGTCGACTCTACCTTCCTGGTGTGGACACAATTACTCCAAGTGTCGACACAGCTTCTCTGGGTGTCGACACAAGCCTTCTTAAGTGTCGACACTTTTCTTCTTGGTGTCGACACATGGACTTAGAAACTTTTCCTGCAAACCTGCAGTTACTTAACCTGCACAAATAAACTCAAAGCACATCAAATACACCTTGATGTATATCATTGAGTAGGGTGAGGCTTCTTCAAATCAGGTACATATATTCCAATGTACCCAACAGAACTTGAGGTCCATGTTCGTCGAGCTCAGAATATAATTCATCGACCGAAGCATGAAGCTGGACTTAGAAAAATTTGAAGTTCTCCTGACTTTGGCTTGATGTAGAAACTGAGTTTTCGTCGAACAAAGAATATAGATCATCGAGCGCAAAAATCCTTTCGTCGAGCTGAGTTCGACGAACGTCGAACTCACTTTACTTAGTCTTGAAAACTTGTGAGTCTGGAGTCTCAAAGGGTCTTGTTGAAAGCTGGTCCATCTGGAGTTGAGCCTAAGGACTTAACCTAGACTCTAGAACACAAATTGACCCTGGCTATACATGATGGGTCACAACCTAAGTCAGTGAACCTAGCCCAAATCAACTAGGGATCCAACACAGGCAATCTCTCTACTTCATAAGGCATCTCTCCCTGCCTAGATTCAGTAGATACTGGATCAAGGCACCCAATAGAAGGGATTGCCTGAGGAGGATATAGGAAGGAAAGCCTGTCAGATAACTTCTGAACTGATTTCAGAAGTGGATCCAGGGAGGTCTCCAGCAGGAGTGAAAGCCTTGGAGCTAACATCTCATAGATCTTATCTGCTATGGCTGAGAGATCTACTTGCTCAAGTGGTGCTTGAGTAGAGGTAGAGATGAGTGTGGCAGAGATGGATGTAGGAGGGGCTGTAGATGTGGTTGGAGAAAGGGTTAAGGTGGATTGGAGAAGTGATGGTTGAGAGATAGGAATGGTGGAGATAGAAGTTAATGGAATGGAGATAGATGGTGTGAAGGAGGGTTGAGCAATGATTTCTTGGATTAGTTGTTGATATGATGTAGAAGAGGATGGTGGCTCAAGGGGTGAGGAGGGAGAATCATCCATATAGCAATCATCTAAGAGAGTGAAGGATGGAATGAATATTGGTGTTGGTGAAAGAATAGAGTTTGGAGATGGAATGGATATGGGGGATGAAATTGAGATGGTTATGGTGGAGGTGATAATTGTTGAGGGAACAGTAGGTGGAGAAGGTGGAGATGAGGAGGCAGGCAGTTCTTCTGATGGGGCAGTTGCCTGACGGGAAGTGACTCGATCAGTCCTGGTGCCTGAAGATGAGATGACTGCAGAGGCTCTGCTTGGCTTTACAATTTGCCAGTCCCATTTGCCAAAGAGGGCACATGTTAACCTCTTAGAGGCATTGATGTGCATCCCATTTGAAACAAGCAGCTCAGGGCATCTGCTATGAAGAAATAGCCGTAGAATCCTTCCAAAGTTCACAAAGTTCTTATTCACTTTCTTTTTAATTAGATCAAAGAAAACTTCTCCCCAATTCAACTGTTTCTTATCCACCAAAGCACCCATTAAACAGAATTGATACCTGGATATGGTATCATGGGCAGAATGTTTTGCTAACAGGACCTTTCCAACAATATCTGCTAGAAACATGTATTCCACTGACAGATTTTTCTTAAGCAGCTTGTTAGGGTTTGCTGCTGAATGACCCATCCTATCAAGCATACTTGCAAACTCTTCTCCAGATAACTCAAGAGAATCTTGACCAGTACTTAATTGGAAAACTTCTGTTAATATAGCAGGAGTAAGAGATACCTGATTGCCTGATATAGTTCCAATCACTATATTTTGATCTTGAGTGTGAGCAGTATACACCCATTCCTTGATTTCATCTGCAGCTAGTTTTATCCTTGTGGTCATGATGTGTACTAGATGTTGATCTTTAAATAAATCCAGAATATCCTTAAAAATCTGATCATTATTTTCAAATGAGTCCATATCGATATCGAATCCAGCGTCGAATTTCATTGCTGCCAAAACTGCAACAGAAACGGCCATTTTTACCTGCAAAAATGAACAAACACAAGACCAAGTGTAGAAAAGTTTGAACTAGTGTAGAAAAGTTAGGAGGGAAAGGGAAATTCTGCAGAGAGTATGAAAGCGCAAAGGGAGAACGACAGCCGAAAAATGAATTTTATATTAGGGTTCGACGCAGAAAAGGAAACATCGTTGAACTCTTTTCGACGATCTGGGCTTCTAAAGGAATCTGAAAGGTCTTCAATATCGTCGATCTCCGTTCAATGATATTAGAGAGCGTCGAGCTCCGTTCGACGATCGCTGACCGGAAGAAGATAGCTTAGCACTATCTGGAAAACGCTGAACTCCGATCGACAATTTCTAAGAACGTCGATCTCCGTTCGACGATCTTTTGTAAAAACGTCGAGCGTAGTTCAGAGACTAGAAACAACCTATAGACACTAGAAAAATCAAATTGTTTGCATAGTCTTGGTCAATTTTAGAGTTTTAAAATCTTGAAGCTTATTTTAAACTTCCTCCATCTAACATTCCTAACTGATTCAGGAAGAATGTATGTTTCTTTTCATCCAATGGTTTGGTGAAAATATCTCCCCTTTGCAAGTCAGTTGGGATATGTTGAAGTTCAATTTTATTTTTCTCAACATTGTCCCTTAAAAAGTGATGCCTAATTTCTATATGTTTTGTCCTACTATGGAGGACTGGATTTTGTGCTATAGAAATAGCACTAGAGTTATCACAGAAAATTTTTGACTTCTTTAAGTTATAGCCATAGTCTAGGAGCTGATTTTGAATCCACAAGATCTGTGAGCAACAACTACCTGCTGCCATATATTCAGCTTCAGCAGTTGATGTGGACACAGATGTTTGTTTCTTGCAAAACCAGGAGACAAGTCTGTCACCAAGAAACTGGCAAGTTCCACTGGTGTTTTTCCTGTCTATTCTGCATCCAACATAATCAGCATCTAAAAATCCAGTTAAGTAAAATGCTGAGTCTTTTGGATAGCAGAGACCTAGATTTGGACAACTTTTTACATACCTAAGAATCTTTTTTACTAAGGTTAAGTGTGACTCTCTAGGGCTCACTTGGAATCTATCACATATGCATGTAGCAAACATTATGTCAGGTCTACTAGCTGTAAGGTACAATAAAGAGCCAATCATTGCTCTATATGTTGTCTGATCAACAGGTCTCCCATGTTTATCAGCATCTAATATAGCATTAGTAGGCATAGGTGTTTTCATACATGATGCTTCAGACATACCAAATTTCTTAACCAGTTCTTTTGCATACTTGGTTTGAGAGATGAATATGCCTTCAGCATGCTGTTTGACTTGCAATCCTTGAAAGAAGAAAAGCTCACCCATGCTACTCATTTCAAATTTAGAATGCATTAAGTTGGAAAACCTTTTGCACAGGTTTGAATTAGTAGAACCAAAGATAATGTCATCTACATAGATTTGTACTAGTAAGGTATTGGACTTATGTGTTCTAATAAAAAGAGTTTGGTATACTCTACCCCTTATAAAATCATTTTTCAGAATAAAGCATGCTAGGGTCTCATACCATGCTCTAGGAGCTTGCTTTAGACCATATAATGCTTTATGCAATTTGAAAACATAATCAGGATGAGTTGGAGAAATAAAACCTGGGGATTGTCTAACATAGACTTCTTCCTTGATGTCTCCATTAAGAAAAACACTCTTTATATCCATTTGATATACTTTGAATCCTTTGTGTGCTGCATAAGCTAAGAAGATTCTTATGGCCTCTAACCTTGCAACTGGTGCAAAGGTCTGGTCATAGTCTATCCCTTCTTCTTGAGAGTATTCTTGAGCAACTAGCCTTGCCTTGTTCCTTACAATGACTTCTTGATCATCGAATTTGTTTCTGAACACCCATTTTGTTCCAACAATGGAGTGATCCTTTGGCCTTGGCACTAGTTCCGAAACTTTGTTCCTTTCAAATTGATGTAATTCCTCTTGCATTGCAATGATCCAGTGTGGATCTTGTTCTGCATCTTGAATGGATTGAGGCACAATTTGAGAAAGAAAGCAGGTGTGCATCAGGTTTTGGTTGACCCGATTTCTGGTTTACACACTAGCTGAGATGTCTCCAATAACTTGGTATATTGGATGGTCTCTTTATGTTACTAAATCAACAGGGGGTGTTGATTGTTCACCAACATGTTTTGTTGTTTCCTCTTGTGGAACAACAACTGGATCTTCAAGAAGGTTCTCTCCAAGATGTTGAATATCTTCTTCATCTCCACTGTTTTCATCCTTTTGTATAATATGTAACCTGTCCAAATTTTAAGCAAGAGAGTGTACTTGCAAAGATTCTTTGGTTGAAGCATTCTTCTCCTTAAAAGACATGTTAGATTCATCAAAGGATACAATTTGTTATACACCCTATAAGCTTTACTAATCATGGAGTATCCCAAAAACACTCCTTCATCAGCTTTAGCTTGAAATTTTGCTATGTATTTCTTGTCATTATTGTGAATGTAATAAATGCAACCAAAAATTTTAAAATAATCTACTTTAGGTTTCTTCCCTTTGAGTAATTCATAGGGTGTCTTGCCCTTCAGCTTATGTATCAAACTTCTATTCAACACATAGTTGGAGGTGTTCACTACCTCTGCCCAAAAGGATAGAGGAAGGTGAGCATCTGACAATAATGTAGTAGCAGATTCAATAAGGGTTCTATTTTTCCTTTCAGCTACCCCATTTTATTGAGGAGTTCTAGGAGCTGAGGAAGTGTGCATGATCCCTTCACTCTGACAGAACTCTTGCATAAGAAGATAATCAAACTCTGTCCCATGATCACTTCTGATCAGGGCAATGTGAGTATTGAACTCACTCTGAATGCATTTGATAAACTCTGTCAAACACTTAAAGTTATCAAACTTCTTCCTCAGAAAAAACACCCATGTGAATATAGAGAAGTCATCTACAACTACTAAAGTATAAGATTTCCCTCCTAAGTTTTGTACTGTAATGGGTCCAAAGAGATCCATGTGTAACAGATACAAAATCCTAGGTGAATCACTCTTATTAAGTGACTTGAAGCTATTTTTGGTTTGCTTGCCTAATTGACAAGCCCTGCAAAGTCCTTCCTTCTTGTACGGGCCAGAAGGTAGTCCTCTAACAAGGTTGTCCTTGCATAGCATAGCAATGGTTCTAAGGTTTATATGTTCTAATCTTTTATGCCATAGTTCATTAGGTCTACAAATGGAATTGAACAAGCATATATCTACCTTGGTTGAAACAAAATCTACAAGATAAATGTTACCTTTCCTTTTACTTGTCAATATAGTTGTGTTGTTCTCTGATTTGATTTTGCATGAGGATTTGTTGAAAGTCACTTGGTAGCCTTCATCACACAGTTGACTAATGCTGATTAAGTTGTGCTTCAGTCCTTCCATATAAGCTACTTTCTTGAATGTGACTGAGCCAATATGGACTACACCAAATCCTTTTGTTAGTCCAAAGTTTGAATCACCAAATATTACTTTGGGTCCAAGTTTAGCTTTGAAGGATGTGAAATTCTCCTTATTTCCTGTCATGTGCTTTGAGCACCCACTATCCAGATACCATTGCTGGTTTGATGTTGGATAGGTCTTCACCTGCACATAAAACAATTTATTTGTTTTTGACCCAGTTTACCTTGGGCCTAGTTTGATAACCTTTAAAATCTGAAATAAAAGACATCTCTGGTTGACTCTTATAGCCTTTAGGATGATATCTCCTAGGAGGTATTATCCATTCATTATAAGGGTTAAACCTCTGAGATGTAGGACCTCTAGGATTGAAGTTTGATTTACCTTTGAAAGATTTGTCAGAACTCTGAGCTCTGTTCGACGATCTCTGAGCTGAGTTCGACGATCTTGGGTCAGATCTTAGAGCTCCGTTCGAAGATCGACTATGCCAGAGTTTAGAGTTCAGAAATCATCGACCAGAGTTCGACGACTCAGCCTGAGATCGTTGAGCTCCATTCGGCGATCGTCGAGCTCCGTTTGACGTTTTCTGTTGAACTTTTGTTTTCTTAGGTAAATCAGAATTCTTCCTAGCCACCTCCACAACTCCCTTACCTTTATCTGAGATAAACTTGATTGGGGTTGTTAATACTATAGGTTGGCTGGATGAAGCACCCAAGCCCAGTGTACTATGGAATCTTGAGTTCACTATGCTTGTCATGTCCATTAGTTTGATACTTCTCCCATTGAGGGATTCTTCAAACTTCTTGGCCTCTGATAGTTCACTTTTTAGTGAGGCTATCTGCTCCCTACAGCATTCCAACTCCTCAGAGAGTTTGAGGTTATCTGATTTTAAGGTGTTTTGTTCAGATAATTGATTTCTGAGAGAAATAATTTTTTTCTCAGATTTTAATAGATCTAAACACAGTGCCTTTAATTCACATTTGAAGTCCTCTGAATTAAAATCAAATGAGTCTATTACCTGATCCTCTTCAGATTGAGTTTCTGATTAAGACTCTAACTCTTGTTCTGCATCAGTATTGTGTTGAGAGGCATTGATAGCCATCATGCAAAACTCCTTTTCTTCAGCATTATCTTCATCATCACTTGAGCTGGATGAAGCTTCTTATTCTTCTTCTGTTTCACTCCAGGATTCAGCTACAAACCCCTTCCTGGTATGTTTGTTCTTGCTGGAGGAGGGTTTGTCATTGTTGTTTTTCTTGAAGTCTTTGTCTCTTCTCCTTTCTTTCCTGTCCTTCTTGTCTTTATTCTGATTTTCTGGACAGTCGGGCACAATGTGGCCTGGTTTCCTCCATCCAAAACAAATAATTTCTTTGTTATTGGACTTATCATACCTTGCCTTTTCATGCCCTCTTAATGACTTTTTCCTGAAGTCCTTCCTGGCCATTTTATAAAACCTTTTGGCCAGTAAGCTTAGCGCTCTTCATTGCCTGTGACCTTGTCTTCAGGCTGATCTTCAATAGATTTGAATGCTATTGACTTCTCTTTTCTGATTGCTAGTGAAGCAGCCTTCTACTCTTCTTCTCTATTCTTGATGAGCAGCTCATAAGACTTAAGCTTGCCCAAAAGAGCCTCAGTGGTGATCTCATTTAGGCTTCTGGCATCCTTGATTGGCCAGATCCTTGAGTCCCAAGTGCTGGGGAAGCACATTAGGATTTTGTCATTGAGTTCAGTCAGTGAGATCTCCTTGTCCAAGGTTTTCAGTTCATTGACTATGAGACTGAGTCTGTTATACATATCAGCAACTGACTCACTTTCTCCTTTCTTGAAGTTCTCATACTGAGTTATGAGATGGGATCTTCTATGTTTCCTTTCATCTGCAGATCCTGATACAATTTCAGATAGTTTGTCCCATATCTCTTTTGCTGAGTTGCATTCAGCTACTTTTTGAAAGATTTCATCAGACATGGGTTGTGCCAAAATGTTCATTGCTTTGGCATCCGCAACTTTCCATTTTTTGATTTCTGCATCTGTTCATGAAGGAGGTGGAACAGCACTTGTACTTGTATTAGCTGGGGGACTTGGAGACACTGTCAAAACAGAATTAAAGATATCTTCATCAATAGAATTAATGTACAATCTTATCCTTGCCTTCCAAAGTGCAAACTTAGATAGATTGCACACTAGAGGTCTGGTGCTAGCATAATCTTTGTTCTGTGCCATGATTTTATACAAAGATAAATAAAATACAACCTTATCCTTGCCATGATTTCTGCATCTTATCAGAAATCTTTTGGTTCAGGTGTTAGCCTGTAGCAACAAGGTAATTTAACCAACCTGGCTTTGATACCAATTGAAAGTGGGGATAAGATCTACCTTAACTCTAGAGGGGGGGTGAATAGAGTATATTAAAATAATTTTCAAGTTAAAAATTATTTTGTAGTGGAAGACTTAATTTAAATATTTGTGTAAGGTGCTTGCAATAAATAAGAATTATGAAAGAAAGAAATAGAAACACAGCACACAGCAAACAAAATATAGCAACCAGAAGACACAAGGAGTTATAGTGGTTCCCCAATCAATCTGGGTACATCCACTCTTCTACCACCCTAGGTAAGAATCCACTTTAGGATGAGTTGATCAGGTGTTCTGGGCACCAATGAGCTTTTGATAAGGTGCTCAAAAACCAAACAAGATTTTTTGATCAGGTGTCTTGCCACCACTGAGTTTTGATAATGTCTAAGAAACTAGCACAAAACTTTTGAAGTGAGTTTTGAGAAACCCTTTTACAGCAGAAAAAGAAAGAGGTGCGGTGTTCTTCTCTGTCAACAATCTGAGAGAAGACTAGTGGATGATGTTGTCAAAGCTCCCCCTGAGATCTGGAAGTTGTTCAGGAAAAGAAGCTTTGCACTAGGGTGATAGGCCTTCAGTAGATGAGATCTCCAACAAAGGATGATTCCAGCAGTTGCTTAAATGTGTAGTGTCTGGAGTGTTGATGGATGAAGCCTTTTAACACTTGAGTCAAAAGAGATCTAGGAAAATCTTCTTTTCTGTTTGTTTATCTCCTTCAGTGGTGAGTGTTCTGAATGAATTCTGTCTTTGTGTCTATCTGGCAAAGAATTCTTTTCTATGTCTAGAGTAGCAGAAATAATATCCTCTCTTATTCCTTAGATCTGAAAAGAATGAATTGATTATCTGTCTCCAAGATAGCCGTTAGCCACTCATTAATGACTTCCTTAAATGAATTTTTTCTCTGGAGGAAAGTCCTAGAAAACATTCCTTTAAATCTCCCTTGAAACTTGCTCCAGATTAAATGAAATGGCTACAAGATCCTTGAAAGAAATGCTGGGAATAAATAAGATAGAATTTCATAACTGTCTGAATTTGAATCTTTAGAATCGTCGATCTCTCCAGAAAATCGTCGACCTGAGCTCAACTATCGCCGACCTGGGTTCAGAGACTAGAACTAGATTGGAAACTAAAATCGTCGATCTGAGCTCAACTATCGTCGACCTGAGCTCAGAGACTGGGAAAACAACTAGAGACAGAAACGTCGATCTGAGCTCGAAGATCGTCAAACGGAGTTCGACGACTCGTTGAACTGAGCTCAGAAATCTTCGACCTGAGTTCGACGATTCGTCTACCTGAGCTCGACGAAAATGACTTAGTCTCCTGAATTGAATATCTGATCTGAGGGTCTTGGGGGCAGCTTTCAAGCCTGATTCTCTAACCCTTAGACTCAATCTAATTGACCTTAAAAAATATACAAGGAGGTCAAAACAATTTTCCTAAGGACATAGTGATCCTTGCCCAAATCAGTAATAGGGTGTTCCAACAATAACCATCTCAATTTCATCCCCCATATCCATTCCATCTCCAAACTCAATTCCTTCACCAACACCAATATCCACTGAAGATCTTTTCCATCCATTACATCATTATCCACATATAACCATTGACTCATCATCTCACCTTCCATCCTTCACTCTCTTAGATGATTCCTATATGGATGACTCTCACTCCTCACCCCTTGAGTCACCATCTTCTTCTACATCATATCAACAACTACTACAAGAAATCATTGCTCAACCATCCTTAACTCCATCTATCTCCATTCCATTAACTTCCATCTCCACCATTCCTATAACTCAACCATCAATTCTACCATCCACATTAACACTTTCTCCTCCTACATCCATCTCTGCCACATCCATCTCTACCTCTACTCAAGCACCACTTGAGCAAGTAGATCTCTCAGCCATAGCAGATAAGCTCTATGAGATGTTAGCTCCAAGGATATCACTCCTGCTGGAGACCTCCCTGGCTCCACTTCTGAAATCAGTTCAGGTGTTATCTGACAGGCTTTCTTCCCTATATCCTCATCAGGCAATCCCTTCTGTTGGGTGCCTTGATCCAGTAACTGCTGAATCTAGGCAGGGAGAGATGACATATGAAGTAGAGAGATTGCCTGCTTCAGTGATTCCAGTTCCAGCTCCAGTTCCAGTTATAACAGTTGACCTCAGGTTACTGCTGTCATAGTTTGATACTGTTTACCTCAGCTATCTTCCAGATTAGAAAAGTGAAGATCTTACTAAGGCCATTGTGTCTATTTCTAGCTGTGAGCCCAGCATAATATCTTCTTATATAAATTCTTTCAAGGCTGTGGATAGTGCTCCTTCAGTTTCTGTTGTTCCTGCTGCTGCTGCTGATGCTGTTTTAGTTTCTGATGATGTGCTTATGACAGAGGCTAATGACTCTGAGCCTGCTGTTTCTGTTGTTATTATTTCTGAATCTGTTGTTCCAGTTACATCTGTTAGTGCTGTTTTTGTTACTGCTGCTGCTGCTGTTGTTTCTTCTGTTCAATTCCAACAACAAAGAGATTGCATCAAAAGGATTGATGAACTATATGACAATCCTCAGAGCTCAGATAGTGATGAATTTAGAACTGATTCTGATGATTCCTCTGCAACCAATGCAAGGAAGAGGAAAGCTAGAAGCAAGGGCCTAAAGAAAGTTCCCCAGGAGAAAATTAAAGATGTAAATGATATTCCATACTATATTTTGCATGATTGTCCAATTTCAGAACCATGGATGCAGTTTTTCAGGAATCAACTAAAGGCAATGAAGAAAAAGAGGAAATATGATAAAGTATCATCTCACTTAAATCCTCCTCCTCCTCCTTCCCCAGATGGAGGTACTGGTGGAAGTTCTGCTTATCAGTCATCTATTGCTAAAAGTCAAAGCACCTCTCAGTTTCAAGGAAGATCTCAATCAAGAGGATGTCAATCAAGAGGCTACCAGTCCAGAAGAGGACAGTATAGGGGAAATCAAAGATAATTCAGAGTTTATTCCAAAGGTTATTCTAGGCAGCATCCTTATCATAGGGAAGGACAAGGTCCCACTGACTCTACATCTAGTCCTTTCCCTTATAAGTTAAAAGATCTTGTTCATCCAGAGCTACTCCTGATGATTCATCAAACAGATATGAACATCCTGTTCCATTTGAAGACCTAGAGAATAATCCTACTTCTTGGACAGCAAGAATGAAAGAGTTGGTTGCACTAGATCAAATTAAAAAGGCAAGAGAACAAGGAAGAGATACATCAAATTTCACCACTCTATCAAAACAGAGAAAGAAAGAACTTGAAAGATATTCTTCCAGCAAATTCTTTAACTCAGAAAGCTATATGAAGCTGCACCCAGAAGCTGTAGTCCCCAGGACAAAACATCAAACTTCTTTAGGTGCAGATGATGACAGAAGATCCAAGAAAGAAGCTCTTAACCCTAACAGAAAAATAGTTCTCAAAAAGAGCAAGGAAAAGGAATGATTATGTAAGCTGACAGTGTTATCTATTCTGACTTTCTGATGTGATTTTACTTGTGTTTCTGCAATGTTGTTTTTGATTTTATATCTGCATTGTATGCTTTTATTTCCTATGTCATGTAAATAGTAATCCAAATCCAAATAGGGGGAGATTATTGGAACACCCTATTACTGATTTGGGCAAGGATCACTATGTACTTAGGAAAATTGTTTTGACCTCCTTGTATAGTTTTTAAGTTCAATTAGATTGAGTTTAAGGGTTAGAATTTAGGCTTGAAAGCTGCCCCCAAGACCCTCAGATCAGATACTCAAATTCAGGAGACTAAGTCATTTTCGTCGAGCTCAGTTTGACGAATCGTTGAACTCAGTTGGACTATCTCTGAGCTCAGTTCAACGAGTCGTCGAATGTCGTTCGACGATCATCGAGCTCAGATCGACGTTTCTGTCTCTAGCTGTTTTCCCAGTCTCTGAGCTCAGGTCGACGATAGTTGAGATCAGATCAACGATTTCTGTTTCCAGTCTAGTTCCAGTCTCTGAGCTCAGGTCGACGATAGTTGAGCTCAGGTCGACGATAGTTGAGCTCAGGTCGACGATTTTCTGGAGAGATCGACGATTCTCAAGATTCAAATTCAGACAGTTACGGAATTCTATCTTATTTATTCCTAGCATTTATTTCAAGGATCTTGTAGCCGTTTCAATTAATCTAGAGCAAGTTTCAAGGGAGATTTAAAGGAATGTTTTCTAGGACTTTCCTCCAAAAACAAAATTCAATTAAGGAAGTTAATAATGAGTGGCTAACGCTATCTTGGAGACAGAGAATCAATTCATTCTTTTCAGATCTAAGCAATAAAAGAGGATATTATTCTGCTACTCCTAACAGTTACACATAGAAAGAGAACAGTCACAGACAGACACACAGACAGAATTCATTCAGAACGTACACCATTAAAGGAGATAACATACAGAAAAGAAGATTTTCTAGATCTCTTTTGACTCAAGTATTCAGAGGCTTCATCCATTAAGACTCCAAACACTACACATTTCAGCAACTGCTGGAATCATCCTTTGCTGGAGATCTCATCTACTGAAGGCCTATCACCCTAGTGCAAAGCTTCTTTTCCTGAACAACTTCCAGATCTCAGGGGAAGCTTTGACAACATCATCCACTAGTATTCTCTCTGATTATTGACAGAGAAGAACATCTCACCTCTTTCTTTTTCTACTGTAAAAGGGTTTCTCAAAACTCCCTTCAAATGTTTTGTGATGGTTTCTGAGACCTTGTCAAAACTCAGTGGTGGTAAGACATCTGATCAAAAAATCTAGTTTGGTTTTTGAGCACCTTATCAAAAGCTCATTGGTGCCTAGGACACCGGATCAACTCATCCTGTAGTGGATTCCTATCTAGGGTGGTAGAAGAGTGGATGTACCTAGATTGATTGGGGAACCACTATAGCTCCTTGTGTCTTCTGGTTGCTATATTTTGTTTGATGTGTGCTGTGTTTTTATTTCTTGCTTTCATAATTTTTATTTACTGCAAGCACCTTACACATATATTTAAATTAAGTCTTCCACTGTAAAATAATTTTTAACTTGAAAATTATTTTAATATACTCTATTAACCCCCCCCCCCCCCCCCCCCCCGAGAGTTAAGGTAGATCTTATCCCCACTTTCAGAATTCCCTTTAGTACTGATGAATTGACTTAGACGTTCTGATCAGCAATTCACTATGATCTCTCAAGTAGTCCTGAGATTACTCGACGAATTCTACGAGTGCTTACGTGAGTACTCGACGAATTAAACGAGACATCATGTGATCACTTGATGAATTTTCCTTAGCCAAAATTAGCAACTTTTAAACAACAACTTCCTTTATGATGCTAGATGAAGTACACCCCATTAGAGAGATTACACATGGGTCAACACAATGTTTTACACAATGAAGGATTACATTACACAAAACTGTGTTTGAAGACCCATTGTAATTTGATAATGTTTTATACTTGGCAATAAATACTTGCACCACACAACTAAAACTAACGTCAAATACACCCTCAATTCAACTTATTTCAAGGTACACTTCTTCAAATCAGGGTTATTGTGAATACAATACCTAACAAACTATATTTTGATAAAAACCCATCTATATCCAATTGTAGAGTTTTTGGCTGCTCATGTTTCATTCTAAATGGCAAGGATAATTTAGGGAAATTTGTGAAAAATCTAACCTAGGCATCTTTTTTGGATATTCCTCCACGAGACGTGCATATGGGGTCTATAATAAAAGAACATTAGTTGTAGAAGAATCAATTCATGTTCACTTTGACGAAATTACTTCAAAAGAAGGCCCTAAGTTAAATGTAGTTGATGATGGCATCATATTTCAAGAAGTGGAGAGTGTGAAGAGAGATGTAGTAGTAGGTGACAACTTAGGTGATTCAAAAGGATATAAGCCTCCAAATGAACTAAAATTTTCAAAATATCATCCTAGAGAACTAGTAATTGGAGAGCCTAGATATAACATTATTTATAGTAATTTTAATATAGTTTTTATTTAATAAATAATCACTTTTTATTTAGTTTTATATTAATATATGTCTAAATTGCTTTCTTTTCTTATTTCAAGTATAATTGGGCTTCAAATAGCTATTTTAAGTCCATGGCCATGATCTGGAGGCATTTTGTAGAAAATTTACACTTTTGGCTACATGTAGCTGAACTTCAAATGGTCATAACTTTCAAATCAGGAAAGTTACAACACGTGCAACCAATAAATTGGAAGAGGACGACGTCCTCTACAAATCTGCTAAAGGTTCACAAGTACACACCCTTATTTCATGGGATCATGGGCTTGAACAAGAGCGTATCTCGGGAAAAAAATGTAATTTACTCCATAAATCCTCCCGTGTAATTCCGGAACTTTTCTCAGTACACGCCCCAAAATCATGGGCATGACCTTCCAAAAACTGCCGAATTGATGCCAGATCGCACTATTTCCTTTCGTTTGCTGACCCGGTCAGTACACACCCCCAAGTCAAGGGCACAACTCAGGGGTGTGACCTGCAAATTAACAGATTTAGTCGATTTTTCTCGTGCTTTTTATGGCCGCAATTTCATACCTTACATTCCCTCTGTAACGGGCGTGACCTAGGGGCGTGACCCGCAAATTAATAGATTTTGACATTTTTCTCCAAATGTTCTCGGTCTTTCAATACAACGGTTTCGTGTCTTACACACCCTAGGTTACAGGATTGACCTAGTGGCATGACTTACCAACAAATTTTCTTATAAATTACAAGCAAGACCATGAGCTGGGGAGGTTGATTTTGGAGTTTATTTTTACTATTTTTGCATTACTTTTCAGTATTTTTCATTTCATAGTGTAATCTTTAGCTTTGGTAATTTTTAACTCAAGTACTTTTTCATTTGTAATCATGTCTCTCTTTATCTTCTTGTGTAATTCCCTTACCATGATGAGTAGCTAAACACCATTTAGCACTTGATCATGACGAACTTTGAAATGAAATAAACTTGATTTATTTTGTCAAGCTCTTTACTTTGTTCACTTCGATTTATCTTTGAATTTAATTGCATCACATTCATATGTCGCGAATATGTCTTCGATCCTAGATATGTATCCTAGATTTTACAGAGAGGTTGTGGATATGAGGAGATTACTCAAAGATAAATGGAGTTGCATGCTCTCCTCGAGAGACGATGACATAAATATTCCGGATTGGAGTCAAATCCAATAGTGGGGTCCACCGCCTAAAGCAAGCTTAGGGGTTTCGACTGGCCGAGAGGTCTTAATCGATCAACCTAAGGTTAGTCAAGAGCATATTCTCGAGAAAGGCGCTTTTGTATTTTAGGAACCTCTATGGTCAAAGTATGTAATTTAGAAGCTTGTATTTTATTTTTACATGAAAGTTTATTTAAATCCAAAGAGATTGTAGATCAAATGTTTATCTTTATTTCATCAAATTTCTCTTAATAGTTTAATCGTGCATTTTATACTTTTGCCAATCAACATCTTTTTTACTCGATAAAATAATATTAATTTGTGTGAGTAGAAGTAATCAACATGCCCGGAATAATATGACACTTGGTATTTCATTTTCATAAATATCTTATGCTATGTATGATAGGTGCTCTTGCATATAGTTGGTAGAATTTGGCAAATATATTTATCCTAAATATAGGTAGTAAGTTTTTGGCTCCATTGCTGGGAGTTATTATTATAGATATTTTGAAAACACAAATTATATTAATTTCATTACTCTCTTTCTCTACCTTCATTTCACCATTAAAATTTTCTTTATCGAATTGTATTCTATTAAGTGGAGGTTATATTATTTTCTTTTTCCGAAAAATAATGTTATCTATTTTTGTCACTAAAGTTGCTTAGCTTCAAAAGAAAGTTAATCTTTGGGAAGGCGCATAGAAGCATCAAATAATTTGTAAATTTTGTAGTGCCCCTCATCGAAGTGAGGAATGATATTATAATTTTTCTCATCAAAATTTTTCTTATGAAAAAATTTTTGATAATAATTATCAAGATAATTATCCCTACTTTAATGATAATTCTTTTCAAATCTTCAATGAAAATACTTTTTCAGATTTTACTAATTTTTCCAATTTTCATGAAAATAATTGATGAGAATAATTTTTTTAAATTTAATAATTTTTCATCCAACTTGGATATTAATTATTCTTGGCAGCAAGATCGCCCAGAAAGATGGCTGAGTAATGAGAATAATTATTTAATACTAAATTTTTTGTTCTTCTTCTTTTGCACCGCAAGCTTTTTCTTCTAAATTTTGGGAATTTTCGAAATTTCAATTTGATACTTCTCCACAATATTTAGATGAGAATTTTAATAATTTTAGCGATTTTCCCTATCTTCGAATATTTCTCTTATACAGGAATATGAATCTTCATGTACCCCCTTAGGTTTTTCATACCGAAGAAAAAAGAGAATTATTATTTCAAAAATTAATTAATTGTATGGGCGCACAGGGTGAATTAGAAGAAGAACATGTTTCTTCTCTTACTTCTCCTGATTTTTCTCCTCTTCTTCATGAATTTTCAAGCATAACACTTAAATATTTAGAAATTCAAATTCATGAAAATGTTGTGTCCCATGATTTTATTTATAAATAAATATTTGGATAATAATTTATTATAGAAAATAAACAACTAAAACTTGATCATATAGTTTAGCAAGAGCCTCCCCCTTCCAAAAATTTTTCTAACATATTTATTTTTGATTTTTCTTGTACTAATGATTTTTATGTAGAAGACGAGTCGTTGCAATAAAACTTCATCCATGATCCATTTGTCGCACATTTATAAAAATTCAAATCACCTCGGGAATACAAAGGTGATTTGGATTTATATTTTCAAACCGACCTCCAAAAGAAGAATCAAGAATCAAGCGGAGGAGAAGCTGGGTGACAGAGTTCTGATTATTCACCTAAGGATGAATTGGGGGAGTTTCTTGTGGACCTTAATTTTTATTTTCCTTTTTCCTAACAGTAACCATCTAGCTTAAAGACGAGAAACAAAAAGCATTCTTGAGAGCCACCCCTTGATAATCATTTATTTAATTACAATTTAATTTTTATGCAATTTCAATTCCCCTCCTACTTGGCTTATTAACATTGGGAACGATGTTTATTTTTAAGTATGAGGGTGAGATATCGTATTGTTGTTTTTTATTTTAAAATACAAAAAAATGATGAAAGATCTTTTAAGAAACAAAAATGCTTTTTCTTTTATTCATTTTAAAAAAGAATTCTTTTTATTTAAAAAATTATTTTATTATTTTCCCATGTTTCTCAATTTTAAATTTGTTCTCCTTTTTATTTTAATAAAAAATACAAAAAAAATTTAATTATAAAAAAATTTAATTTCTTGGAAAGGTCCGTGTTGCGCTTTCATCCCACAAAACTTCCAAATACCTTGCGAACCCATCATTGGGTAGTCCTCGGCAAGTCGAAGTAATAAAAAAAATTAGTATTATAATTTTAAAAAAACACTAGAGAAAAAACTAAAAATATAATAAACCTTTACTTAGTTTCTTTTTTATTTTCATAAAACTATTTTGAGTTTATTTATAAGAATTTTAAAATTTTTGATATGCTGGTCCTTTAGTTCATCATTGTTAGTTAGATTTAATTTTTTAGGTGATTTAATTTTAAGAAACATTTTATAAATTCAATTTGTTTATAGTAATTTCTTTAGCATTTTTTTCACTTTCTATTCTAATTAGTTTCAATTTTTTGTACCTTGCTTAACATCTTTAGATTTTAATTATATTCAGTTTATGTTTTAAGATTCTTAGGAAAATTTAATCTACTATAGTTGTTCTCTAAGTTTTTAATTTAATCTAAATATTGACTAGTCGTTCCCTTGTTTTTTTAT
This sequence comes from Platanthera guangdongensis, assembly GCA_039583875.1. Classification (NCBI taxonomy): domain Eukaryota; kingdom Viridiplantae; phylum Streptophyta; class Magnoliopsida; order Asparagales; family Orchidaceae; genus Platanthera; species Platanthera guangdongensis. The sequence goes on along the minus strand of CM077150.1, from coordinate 164,964,029 downwards.
ATTTTCTTATTAGATCATATGTTAAGCGGATAAGGGGATAAAATTTCATTATCTCTTGGTAAAAATATGCATTTTTCTTTTTATTGTTAGATTATATGTCATGAGAATCAAGTATTTCTTGTTATACATATACAACCTCCAAGAATAAAAATGGAGTAAGAGGATAAAATTCTTTGCTCCCATTAATTTATGTTTTTACGTGAAGAGAGGAAAAATATATTTGTTCATTTATCATAGAAAATGAGAGTATAAAATTGATCATTTTCTTGGTAAATATATGCAAATATTACAAAAAAAGAAGGAAAAATGTGTGGGGTGAGAGGTTAAAATTCATCACCTCTAATCAAAAATCTCCTCATATTCCTATTAGCCAATAAAATTGTTTTAGACTTAGATTAAAATACTAAGAGAGCATAACTAGTAGTTTGAATTTTTTTCCTTTAAGTCTCTTTTTGGTTAAGGTGTTAATAATTTTAATTTGATTTTGTTTCATAATTACTCCATTTTGAATGCTAGTTAATTTATTTGTGAAATATTTGCTAAATATTTCTATCTTCTCATTTTTATTTCATAATTTAGGACTAAATCTTTGAATTCCTAATTTTTTAGCTTTTTTGGCTTTAATAAGATTTTAATTTAATTAAAATTGACATAAATATCCGATAAATATTTCTCATATTTTTGCTCTAGAATAGCAAGAGTTAAGTATTAGGGTATTTGATAGAACATTATTTATAATTATTTTTAAAAAAATTATTTAATAAATAATCACTTTTTAATTAGTTTTATATTAATATATGTCTAAATTGCTTTATTTTCAAATTTCAAGTATAATTTGGCTTGAAAAGTGCAATTTTTAAGTTCATGGCCATGACCTTGAGGCATTTTGTAGAAAATTTACACTTTTGGCCTGGATAGTTGAACTTTAAATGATCATACCTTTCAAACAAAGTAGAGTTACGAGATGTGCAACTAGTAAACGGAAAGAAGATGACGTCCTTTTAAAATTTGGTGAAGTTTCACAAGTACACGCCCTCATATCAAGAGTATGATATGGGCTTGAACACGGACGTGTCTTAGACAAAAATGCAATTTTCTTCAAAAAGCTCCCCGATGTAATTCCAAAAATTTTTCTTAGTACACGCCCCAAAGTCACGGGTGTGACCAGTGTGTAACATACCAAAAACAACCGAATTAATGCCACGTCACACCATTTCTTACCGTTTGATGACCTGGTCAGTACACGCCCCGAAGTCACGGGCGTGACTTGGGGGCGTGACATGCAAATTAATAGATTTTGGCAGTTTTTCCCAAACTTTTTATGGAAGAAATTCCGTACCTTACACACCCGAGGTCACGGGTGTGACCTAGGGGCATGACCTGCAAACTAATAGATTTGGGCATTTTCTCCAAACATTCCCGGACTTTAAAGTTAACGGTTTCATTCCTTACAAGCCCTAGGGGTGTGACTCACCAACAAATTTTACAAAAAATTCCAAGCAAGAGCGTGATCTAGGGAGGAGTATTTTTGAGTTTATTTTTAGCATTTTTGCATTACTTTTCTGTATTTTTGATTTCATAGTGTAATCTTTAACTTTGGCAATTTTTAATTCGGGTGCTTTTTCATTTGTAATCATGTCTTTCTCTATCTTCTTGCGTAATTACCTTATAATGATGAGTAGCTAAACTCAATTTAGCACTTGATCATGATGAACTTTGGAATGAAATAAACTTACTTTATATTGTCAAGCTCTCTATTTTATTCACTTCGATTAATCTTTGAATTTTATTGCTTTACATTCATATGTTGTCAATATGTCTTCATTCCTAGATTTGTATCCAAGATTTTACCGAGAGGTTGTAGGTACGAGGAGATCACTCAAAGATAAAAGGAGTTGCATACACTCCTCAAGAGAGAAAGACATAAATCTTCCAGATTGGAGTCAAATCCAATTGTCTGGTTCATCGCCTAAAACAAGCTTAGGGTTTTGACAAGCTGAGAGGTCTTATTCAATCAACCTAAGGTTGGTCAAGAGCATATTCTCGAGTGAGGAGCTTACGTATTTTGGGAACCTCCGCGGTCGAAGTAAGTAATTTAGAAGCTTACATTCTATTATTTCATGAAACGATTTTTTAATCCAAAGAGATTTTAGATCAAGTGTTAATCTTTATTTCATCAAAATTCTCTCAATAGTATAATCACACTTTTTATCTTTTTTGCAAATCATCCACTTTTTTTATATGATAAAACAATATTAATTTGTGTGAGTAAAAGTAATCAATAGTCCCGTAAGAATACAACACTTGGTATTCCATTTTCATAAATATCATATACTATAAACAATATGTTCTCCTCCATATAGTTCGTAGAATTTGAGAAATATATTAATCCTAAATTATACGCATCAAGACTTCACATGGGATTAGAACTCATTGATCTGTGCATGAATCATTTTCAAACTTATTTTTATATCTGAAATTGAACCTAAGAACATTTCTGAAGCACTAAATGATGAGTCTTGGTTTTTGGCCATGAATGAGGAACTTAATCAATTTGAAAGAAATAGAGTATGGACATTAGTGGAGTGCCCTAGTAACTATTGGGTTTCTAGGTGGGATGCACATCACATGTGCGCAGTGGAATAAAACAAGAAAACCCAAAGTGAAATGGATCTTATGATAATCATTGATCAAAAAGTAAAAACAACTTTGAATAAAATGTACCTCAGCGGGGTTGAGTCACTACACAACCAAGATGGTCTAAGGAAGTCCGTCGAACACATACGACTAGAGTTTTGAGCATAGAAGTATGTCCACGCCTCTATGGGTATCCATACAAGCAAGAAGAACCCTTAGACTCTTGTCACAGAAGATCTAGGTGGAAGAAGAAATGACCTTAACATCTACGGATTGCTAGATCCCTTAAAGGAGATTCGACGGTGACAAAGACGAAGCTTATGAAATAATTTCTGGTGACGACAACGGGTCAAAATGGTCGGCGGTAATAGATCGGATGCTACGACTTCTAGGTTGCGGAATAGTTCCGTCGGTTACTCACGATCTCAATCGATTAGGTTAAGCATAGGAGATAACATTTATCTCAACTATTTGTATATAAAAAACTAAAACACCTGTTAAAGCAGACCAGGCCGAAATCAGAATTAAAAGAATCAAACCAACACTTCACAGCATTCGGTGAGATGACATGTGTATATACGACAAATCATGGAACCATTCATTGAGATAACAGAAGAATACTTGATGAAAGCAGACAACCTAGTTCATCGAAATGTCAAGAGAGTACTTGACGAAACCAAGTCTAATTCATTGAAATGTCAAGAGTATACTCGACAAATCCATGTCCAATTCGTCAAAATGTCAAGAGACATTTCGATGAATTCAAATTGATTCGTCGGAACAACAAGAGTCAATTCGATGAATTTTATCATTGTGTCTTCTCACAAATCACCAGGTCATCTATATTCACAATATAGGTCCAAATATATAATGTCACGGGCATGACCTTTCACTCATATCACATATGAGTAATGCCAAAACAATCCTTTCCAACTTCTATAATACACTTATGTGTGAGCCCATAGGCTCATATTGCGTTGACGGTGAGACTACCTCTTTGGCTAGTTCTAGATCACAATGGTAACACTAATAGAAACCACTAGTTATAGGTGTTAAGTGGATCATCAAAATTAAACTTGATGGTGAGTTTAGGATAACGAGAAATAAAGCTAGGTTGGTCGCTAAGGAATACTCACAGATCGAAGGGGTGAATTTTGAGGAGTCTTTTACACCCGTAGCTTGGATTGAGTCCATTAGGATGTCCTTAGTATTTGCTAGTTTTAAGAGGATAAAATTATATCAAATGGGCGTCAAGTGTGCGTTTTAAAATGCTTATATTAAAGAAGAAGTGTATGTAGAGAAACCACCCTGTTTTAAAAATAGTAATCATCCAAATCAATTTCTATAAACTCATAAAAACCTTATACAGATTAAAGAAAGCACCTCATGCCTGGTATGATAGGCTAACGATTTTTCTTGTCAAGCCTGGGTTTAGGATGGGAAGAGCAGATACTAATTTGTTTGTAAAACATAATTATTCAAATTTAATGATCAAGCAAAGTTATGTTGATAATATAATATTTAGTGCCACTAACGAAAAATTATGTGAAGAAATCATAAAAATGATGTAAAGTGAATTTGAAATGAGTTTAGTAGGAGAATTGACATACTTTTTAAGTTTTCAAATTTCTCAATGAGACGATGGTATTTTTATTTGTCAATAAAAGTACATAAAATATATGATTAAGAAATTCAGTTTTGAGGATTTGAAACAAGTGAAAACTCCTATAAGCACATTTTTAAAATTAGGGAAGCATGAATGTGGCATTTTGGTGAACCAAATATTATTTAGAAGCATGATCAGATCATTACTATATCGAAGTGCATCTAGACACGACATCATGTTTGCAGTGTGCCTTTGTGCTAGATATTAAGGTAATCCTAAAACTCTCATCTTAAAGTCATTAACGTATCTTTAGGTACCTCATAGGTTCTCAAAATCTTAGTCTTTGGTATCCACACTTCATCAACTTCAAGCTTCATGGATATTCTGCTTCAGATTATGTCGGGTGTTCATTTGATCGCAAAATCACATGTGGCACGTGTCACTTCTTAGGGCCTTGATGAGTCCAATTTATATAGGATTTTTCGGACTCATCTGGGCTAGTTTTCGCGCACATGCACTTCACTTTTAGTATGTTATTGTTGATATTGCATTTATATAGTTTTTCACTCTCAATGCATTGTTTTGGCCCTTTGGTGTGCAATTGCGCATTCTATTTTTGGGGATAAGCACATGGTGCTCCCGATGGCCCTTTCCGGCTATTTTCATTGCATTTTTGTGACACTGGATGGTTCTCTTTGGATTTATTTGTTTGTATGCAGGTGGTGCGTTTTCCCCAAGGCTGGAATGCAGGTTTGAGGAAAACGCACGGTCGTGCATTTTCTTGGCACACAGTTCTTTGTGATCGTGCGTTTTATTTGTGCAGGAGAAACGTCGAACTGAGCTCGACGAATTTCTTAATGCACGGTTGTCGCACGGTTTCTTCGGAACCGTGTGCGAAGGAAACAGATGGTTTTCCTGTAGCTTCTTGTTTGTTGGTCTCTATGGTTAATCGTGCGATTTGTTCACGCACTGGCGGAAGCGCCCGAGCGTGAGTAAATCACACGGTTCCACTGTATTTTCTTGATTTCCTACGCTCTGTCGCTACCCATGCGATTTCCTTCATGCACGGGTGGAAGCGCCCATGCGCGAAGTAAAACACACGGGTCAACGCTTCATATTCCGCAAGCTGGGCCTGCAAGTTAATAATGCACTGTTAGCGCACAGTGGTGCACAAAACCGTGCGTGCCTATTTTTCTGACCTGCTTCTATTTAAAGCGCAGATTTTCCTCCATTGAAATATCGATTTTCTCCTCCGCCACTTTTCACCTCCGAGGAAGGGTTCAGCCATTTCCCTTCATCTTCCACCTTAGGGAGGTGCTCCGGGCAAGCTTTCAACGCCATATTCAAGCTCGAGCTTCCTCTCAGACTCCTCCTTCATCATTGAGCTTCAAGGAGAGTTTGATCTAACTTTCTCCATCCAGCTAGGGGAATTTTGTGCCATCCTTCGTCGGATCGTAACACGAAGAAGACGGGTCCATTGGATGTGAGTGACAGCCTCCTCTACCCCGGACGCAGTTGAGGATCGAGCTAGGACGCAGATTGACAACCCGACGATTCCTTCCGTGAATCCTCCGCAAGACTTCATATCCGGTCAATTTCGCACACTTTTCTTCTCTTGTTGTTGATAGTGTAGCTTAATCTCTTGTATTTGATGAAGTGTGTTTAGTTTGTAAAACATTTGTATACAATCATGTCTATGTGATTTTATATTTATGTTATTTGCTTGAGGTGTCTTTATTTTCCATCCGCCACCACATCCGGTTGTGCCGCACTAGCAATTGCTAGTGGCATGTGTAGCGAAGAGGTGCTCTCGACCCTCATTCCGCCATTCTAACCACCTCATCCGCAATCCTACTCGTCCATCCGCCCAGCGATTCAGTGCATAGCGGCCCGTGTAGTCTTCCATCCCGCTTGGTGAAGCAACGCATAACGGCGTTTCATAGGTGTATCTGTTAGTTTTTTACTTTCTATTTCTGCAACCATCAAAACCCCCTTAGTTAACTCCGACCAAAGGACTTCAATCTCAAGTCCTCCTCGAAATTAACTCCACCTTACTGTGTTCCTTGAAGAGATCGATACTTGGGGAAATTCGCCCATTTTATATTACTTTTGCGACCGATACACTTGCCGAGAGTGCATCAGGCCTGCACTATTTTCATGGTCCAGTTGGAAACATAATTATGTTGCCCTATCCATGGTCGAGGCCAAATATATTGTAATAGGATGCTATTGTGCACAAGCACTTTGGATGTCACAAAAGTTTGAATGCTTTAGGCTCTCCTTCAAGAATGTTGAACTTAGGTGCGACAACAAGAGTGGCATAGACATAACGAACAATCTGGTTTATTACACTTGGTCTAGACACAAACATTCTTCATCATGTTATTCATGATCACATTAAGAAGGAAAATATGAAAGTGAGCTTCATTGGCACTGACGATCATCTTGTGGAAATCTTCACAAAACCCCTCCTTGACGCTCGTTTTTCTCTGTTTTGATTAGAATTGGGTGTTTTGGATCTCACTGCGTAATCTCGTTCAACTTAGGAAACCAATAAGTGATTTCTTCCAGTGTTTTGCTACATTTAAGTGATAATTTATTGCACATTCATACTAAATCCTCATTAGAAGCAAAAACTGTTGAAATCTGGTCACTTTTTCATGGACTTGCATCTCTATAAGTTACCGCCACGTGGTATCACTAGCGCTAGCAGTAAGTTAGAGTCTTTGTATGCTTATTTTATGTTTGTTTTTATTGTTTTTAACATCTTTTTTTGTGTTGTACGTCTGCCTGGTGTGTATTTTTCTTTCAATTTGTTATATAAACAAAACAAATTTCCTAAAAATTTTAAAATTACAAAAACACCCTTTATGTTTTTTTCTTTTTAAGTTTGCTTTGTTTGAAAAATTTATAAAACCCTAAAATAACACACAAAAATTGTTTCGTTTGTTTATTTTCATAAAAACACATATGGAATAAAATGTCACCATCATTATTATTAGGACATGCATGACTAGAACTGAAAGAAAAAAGATTACATGCAATATTTTATTTACGAATGTTAATCTCTATTCACATTTTATGCTTTATTATCTTGTGTCAAATCTATTGGTACTAAACTACTGAGTGCTATTTGATATGAAAGTGAATGTTTGTCAAGCCTTTAAGTACGTGTGAGGATTTAGGTAGCATAATGACTTTTCATGTTTCACACATCCCTAAAAAATGCACACTAGTAAAAATTTGAAAGCTTACATGTTATAACTCGTGATACTATGTCTATTATGCTAGGAATAACTTGAAAAATCAATGTCACGTTGTTCATTTTTCATATATTGTGTTTAGAAAATTGGGTCAAAATTACAATAATAAGGTTTTTAATGCAAGTTAAATTGTATCTATCTATGTGGGTAGATTTCAATTGACTCGCAAACTTTGAACTAAACAATATATATATAATTGATAGTGAAAAACATGGAATAAAAAATTTGTGTGCATTATTTCTATGTTATCAAATTATGTGTCAAGGATACCACCCCCCCCCCCCACCAAGCACTACTCATTTTGCTTGATAAACCTCTATGACCATTATGAAAATGAGCACCTTGGTATATAGAATCATTTTGATCTTGTGCAAAGACAGAAATTAAGTTAGGGCCCATTTTGTTCTACTCTTGGTATATTGTTGATATAATTGTGACATGATGTTTTCACTCCATCACTCTTGTGTTAGCTTATTGATTTATTGAGATAAAACATGTATTAATGATTATTTCTACCCGATGTTTTTTTATGTTACGCGTACACTTGTCATTATTCTTTCTAACTCTTTCATGCATAAGAATTGGACTAAAACTGCACTGGCTATCGATCACACAATTTCCCAAGTACACGATTACTATTCACGATGCTTTCGATGTTACACTGCATTAACTCTATAAATGAACTGACATTGTACACCAAATCTTATGTATTTAGTTTCACATGCTTTGCCAGTGATTTTAATCAAATGTTTTTTTGTTGGCTAGGTCAGTATTCAATGTGCGTAGCTCGTATTATTTTTCCTCCATACTTTTGTGTTTGCTTTGCCAAAACTTCATCTCTCCTCTTAATCTCACATCACTATTGATAATTCATTTACCTTTCGATAATATCTAAATGGGGATATTTGTTTGTTCATGAGTAAGTCTCATACTAGCTACCTAGAAGAAGATCACATGTAGGGGGAGCACACATATAGGGGGAGCACATATGTAGTGGGAGTCGTACTTTGTACTTCTGTTTATATTTCATGTTTATTGTTGAACTACACTATACCTTGCTACTAATTATTTATATCTCATGAAAGGGATTTGATATTACCAAAAAGGGGAGTTTGTTGGAACCAATGGCCCAAATCTATTTAGCATGACAATATCAAATCCTAAGTTGTATTTGGTCATACTTTTGCTGGGTATAGTGTGCAGATTTACAAAAAATGAAGAAATAGATTTTCAATCTTCGTGATCTACCCTCAGGAGTTAGCTCTACCGCTGGCACTAGCGATGTAGCATTAAAGTGAGTGCATAAACATTTCTTTCAGTGGCATACCATTGGGCACTAGCCCTACCTCCGGGCCCTAGTCATTTCAAAGACCGTCGAATCAATTCGTTGAGTAGAAACCACTACCGTTAGGCATTAGCCTTATCGCGCCGCGATATCCAAAAGAGGCATGAATATTATTTTGGATATTTTTCCCAATATAGTGGACAGCTGGCGACACCGCGTGAGAAGACCTACTGCAAGGCGCTAGCTCTTCTGTCGGTGGTAGCCTTTTTTAAAGACGAGTATAAAAGCGCGTGTTTCTTTTTCTGAGAAGATAAGGAAGATTTTACATCTAGGGTTCGGCTAGCATCTCTGTTGGTACGAACCTCCGCCTCCAAGCAAGAAAAGTGAAATTTCTCCCTCCCATTCGTGATTGAAGAACATTAAAGTGCGAAGTCTGTAACGACCATCAGCGGATGATCGAGTCCACGAAGAACGACATTCATAAGCCTCGATCGTGCACTATTCTGTGGAGGATTTCTTATTTTGAGGGTGCAATAATTTCAAATTGTTTTATTCTTATTTGTATTTTCATCTTTTTATTCAGTCTGAGTTTGTGAGAAATCGGTATAGAAGGTTGTCAGATTCCTGGGAGGAATCTGTGGGAAATTTTCCTGGGAGGACATCTAGATCTGTGAGATCTATTGGACTCTAAGACCCTTCCTAGGTGGAAGGTGAAGAGTCATCTCGCCAATCTTCTTGGGAAGAAGAGAGAGATAGACAACCGATCCTGAGAGGGTCAGTATAGAAACCAATAGAGATTTCTTCGATTCATCGCCTCCGATATCCGACGTTATAGAGATTCAGTTGTTTTGTTGTAAACCCTCATTTCAGTTTTGAATAAAATTAAAGTTCTTTTATTTTATTGTGAATTCATGGTTGGATGTTGCTAGGGTTTTAAGTGTTGCGTGAAATCTAGAAAATAACATTTTGTAGGTGAAGTTTTACACTGTGACCTACAGTCGTGTGGTAGTATCCTACAGTTTCCAGAAAAGGTTTCCCTTGGTGAAATTTATTTTTAATTCTGAATTTACTTAAAAACCATATTCACCCCCCCCCCCCTAGGTTGGCCACCAGATCCAACAGGGTTGTGCTCTCTAAGTCCTCAGGTACCACTATTTTATTTTTTGTAGACTATGTAGTTAGTGATTCTCCTATATACTACCCCTCAGCATGAATAGGGAATGGAATAGGGCTTGAAGCCGGTACCTTTGACTTCTTCAGCCTCCCCTTCTTCTCATCCTTCCTTTTTGAGGGCTAGTATTTCTCTTCTCTTTCATCTCAGTCTAGGGTTGCTTAGAACTTTCTCTTCCCTTTTTAGGTTTATGGAAAGGATTTTTCCATCTCTTAATAGTTTTGTAGTCCATCTTCTTGAGGTAGTGTTGGGGTACATTAAGTACCTCATCCAGTCTATCTCATAGACACTTGGAGAGGTAAAGTGACACAATCATACCAATGTTGGTAGCATTCAGACATCCCTTCAACTTTCTTAGAATTAGTTGGCTCCAGTCAATCCTTTTGGTGAGGATTACTATTGTCATGAGATTAAACATCTCCATAGAGATTCTGTGATGAGACCCAGGTATGCATAGGAGGGACCTGCCTATAATATCAGCTAGTGAATTTTTAGGGGGGGGTTCATGTTGCTCTTTTCAAATGAGTCATACTCTTCTGTATAGTATTTGCACGATTCTATGGCAACTTGATCTTCCCTTGAAATTTCTTCTTCCACTTCTCCTTCAGCAAGAGTAGGAAGTTCTAGCACTCGACTGATACTTCTGGAAATAACGCGAACGTGTTTTTTCAGGACTGTGGTTTTGATGTTCAACCAAGAACTACTAATTTATATGTTCTTAAAGAACTCTTCTATGGCAGTGGGAACGACTCTAGTAGGTTTAGAGAGGATTACCTCTAATCTTGTCGCACTCAAAAGAAATATGACATTTTTGATTTCTTTAGATAAGTTCTTGAATCCGCCTCTCACGACTTCATTTATAGTGTTTATCTTGTCAAACTAGCTTCCATTGAAGATGTTGTTGATTTAGAGGAGCGAAAGATTCTATGTTGAATGGGAGCAGGAGCGTGAAAACATTGTTTCCGATGTTTGGGGTTTTACGACTATTTAACCTAATGTTCCCGTAATTTCTAATTAAATTATATATATATATATGGAAGTCCAAGAGACATGTACCTTTATTATGAAATAACTCTTTAAAATGTATATAAATAAGTTCTGTCGATAACCTTCTCAATAGACAATTAACTCCTTATTAGTCTCCCGGTGAAGTCGACATTTCGCCATTTTTAGCTTTTCGCCTACATCTTTATTAGGAGCCTAGTTTCTACTTGCATAACGTATACTAGAAAAAATAATTAAATTGCAAGGGCAGATTATCTAGAGGAATGGCTGGGAAGGAAATTTATTCTAAACTTAGCATGCACTATTCAATTTTAAAGTAATTTAACTTCTCTTCATCCGGAGGCTTGTAAAGATGTATGCCCCTTGTTTTTCAGTGGGACAAACTCAAGATAGATATATTCTTTCTATGCATGATCTCTAATAATATGATACTGTATCTCAATGTGTTTTGTCCTGCTGTGTTACATAGTATTATTGGCTATTACGATTGCCTTAGATGAATCACAAAATAGAGCTACGCTGGTTTGCTTTTACTAATCTAGGAAATTAGTCTTCTTCCTAGGAATTGACATGTTCCTGAAGTGCTTGTCCGGTCCTACTTGCATCTTATAAAATCTACAAATGAAAAACCTGTCAACTCAAAATCATTACTCATACGGTACCATAAGCCAAGATTAGTGATACCATTAAGGTATCTTAGAATCCTCTTGATAGAGGAGTAGTGAGAATCTTTAGGGTTCACTTGATACCAAGCACAAATACATGTGGAAAACATGAAGTTTGGCCAACTGGAAGTTAGATAGAGCAGGGACACAATAATACTTTGGTACATGATTTTATAAAAAGGTTTCCCTTTTCATCCTTGTCTATGGATACATTGGAGCTCATTGGTGTCCTCATTGAGGTTGCACTCTCCATTCCAAACTTCTTAATGATCTCTTTTGTAAATTTAGTCTTAGAGATGAAGATGTCATCATCAGAGTATTTCACTTGGAATCTTAAGAAGTATTTTAGCTCTCACATACTGCTCATTTCAAATTTCCCTTACATAAGGTTAACAAACTTTTTTAGAGGTTATCATCTATAGATCAAAAGATGATGTCATCTATGTAGATTTGCAGTAGCAGAATCTTGTATTTTACTTCCCATAAGAATATTGTCTTATCTATCTTTTCCCTTAAAAATCTATTTTCACTGAGAAAGTTAGACAAGGTCTCATACCATTCTTTAGGAGCCTACTTGAGACCATATAATGCCTTTCTTAATTGTTAGACATGACTAAGGTCAGAAAAATTCACAAAACTTGGAGGATCTTGCACGTATGCTTTGACTTTTAAGTCTCCATTGAGGATGACAGACTTCACATCCATTTGATAAACTTTAAATCCTTTGTGAGTTGCATATGCTAGAAATAGCCTTATTACTTCTAATCTGGTCAGTATATGTCTGATCAAAGTCTATTCCTTCTTCTTGTTTGTAACCCTTTGCAATAGTCATGATTTATTATTTATTATTACTCCTTATTCATTCAACTTGTTTTTGTATACCCATTTTGTACAAATGACATTGTGGTTATTAGGCCTAGGGACAAGCATCCAGACCTTATATCTTTTGAATTGATTCAGTTCCTCTTGCATGGCCAAGATCCAGGATGGATCAAAGTTGGCTTCTTCAAACTTTTTGTGCTCTATTTTTGAAAGACAGCTTAAGTGGAGCATTTCATTCATTGTACCTTTCCTAGTCTAAACTCTATGGCTTAAATCACCAATGATTTGACTTTGTAGGTGTTCCCTTAGGTGCCTTGTTGTTGTTACCAGCTTGTCTCAATTTTATGGTACTTTAGGTTCAATATGTGTCTCAAACTGATGTATCCTTTCAGCAACATCCTATAAATCTTCTATTGGAAGGCATCCATCACTAATTAGTATATCTGGTGAAGTTAAGTTACTTCTTTCTCCCTGTCCATTGATGGACACCTTTTCCATTCTTTTCTCAATACCTGCAACACTAGAAGAACTTACCACCCTTTATAGATAAGGCTGGTCTCATTAAATACAACATGAATTGACTCTTCCATAGCTCTGGTCTTTTTTCTTGAATACCATTTAAACTCTGCTATGGGAACTGTATCCAATAAAAATCCCTTCATAAGCCTTTTCAGTAAACTTAGTTAAGTAGTGCTTCCCATTGTTTGACATAACACTTACTTCCAAAGATTTTTGAAGTAGGCAAAGGTTGGTTTTCTACCTTTCACAAACTTATATGGAGTTTTATTGTGTTTCTTGCTGATTGAAGCCATGTTTTATACATGGCAAGTTGTGTTGACAGCCTCAGTTGGTGTAGGGATGTTTGTGAGAGGGACGTGCTTACGTAACGGCGGATTACCCATCACAGAACATAGAAAAAATAAGAGAGTGCTCCGACCAAAAGCGAACGAAAAGGGTCGGTTGGCTCTCAAAAATACGGGACTCGATACAACGTCCTTAGGACCTACTCTCCAACAAGCACACAACTCGCGCCTAGCCGGACTCGATACCACGACCTTAGGACCTACCTCTCCAACAAGCACACATCTCACCGCACCTACACAAGCATCTATTCTTTTCACAATAAGCCGTCAATCGCAGCAAAAAATATATTTAGGAGCGGCGGTAAACGATAAGGAGGGATCAAGAACAAGTTGAGATTAACTCCCTTGTTAGCACCAAAGCGTGCCCAATCTTGGAGAACAAGTCAAGGCTTGGCCTAGTTTGTTCTCTAGCGGATCTTCCAATCCGGAAAACAAGAGGGTCAATAACAACGTTCGATTCAGATTTGCAAGCGAAAACACTTTAAAATCGCGGAAAAGACGGATGAATAACCTCCACAAAATTCTCACAGCAAGAAACACAAAGATAGGGAAGAGATTACCCAACCAAGAAGAGATCACACAATATTTGTGGGAGAATCACTCTCTCCACGGTTCCACCGGTTTCACACCGAAGGGGGCTGCTTCCTTCTTCCACGGAGTCGCACCGAGAGAAGCCACGCCGGAGTCGCACCGAACGGGGATGGAGGAGGCAAGGCTTGGCTTCACACCAAAGGGAGGAGGTGGCTATGGCTTTCACCATGGTGGCCGAAATTCCTCAAGGGGGTTTCTTTAGGTTCTTTTTCCAATGCATAACTCATCATAATATCCTCCTTTAAATAGGAGTTATACAAAAGAGATCCAACCATCCATGATGGAGATGAAATCTCATCCATCCGGGCGGTTACATACACACCAAGGGTTTAATAGCACACCAACATGAAAATAAAAATATTACAAGCCAAATGTTTTAAGCAATTAAAATAAAACTAAGTAGAATTATTAAGCAAGCTTTGCGCGCCGCGGACGGAGGTTGTATCGCAGCTTTCCGTTAGCGTCCGTGGCGTTGTCATGACGCCGCAAATCTTTAACTTGTTGCGCCGCAGCAACCGGGTCATCATCAGGAAGTGTTGGAGGGGCCGCAACAACCGGGTCATCATCAGGAAGTGTTGGAGGGGCCGCGCCATCATCCTCCCCCACTCAAATCGCGCATCTCCGATGCGTGGGCTGAGAAAAGCGGCGGAGAAGCTCGGCATCCAAACGTTGAAGCTCTGTCGCGAGGACCCATGAGTCGTCCGACGGTGGGCGGTCACGCCAACGGATGAGGAAGCGGTAGGTAGCACCGTCAGAGTAGTAAGTGGCTCAGCAGCGAGTATCATATCTGGATGGAGAAACGTCTTGGGAAACCTGGGAAACATGTCAGCAGTAGGAATAAAAGAAGGCAAGCGTACCATCCGATGTTATACCTGCGGGGACCGGAGGAGAGAGATCATCCAAACTACCACTCCCCAACCCATTAGAAATTTCAGTGGAGGGAGAAGACGACAAAGAAACCAACTCTTGTGGAGGCGCAACAAACACGTCAAATCCGAGACATTAAAAATAGGGGAGATACCCCATTCAGCAGGCAAATCCAATACGAAAGCGTTGTCACCTAGCTTCTTTATAATCCGAAAAGGACCGGCGCGTTTTGGAGCTAACTTTTTAACGGTGCCAGTTGGCATTCGTTCGGGAACTAACCGTACTAAAACCAGATCGCCGACCTTAAAGTGTGACACCTTCCTATGTAGATTAGCGTGCGCTTGATAAGACTCATATTGAGCAGTCAAGGTAGCTCGTATACGTGCATGTAAGTCGTGAATATGTTGGGCGAAGGATTGTGCAAACTGACTTGTTTTGTATGTGGGAGGTAAGGGGACCAAGTCAAGCACAGGGCATAGTGGACAATTTCGGGTGGTATTGGACATCGACATACCCGTGGACCGATTTTTAGAATTATTGTAAGCCAGTTGTGCATGTGGAAGCAGTAAATCCCAAGTGCCTTTATGGTCGCTCACGAGACATCGAAGAAGATTTCCTAGGCTCCGATTGACTACTTCCGTCTGGCCATCAGTTTGTGGGTGATAAGCCGCGGAGAATAATAATTTTGTGCCCATAAGAACCCACAAGGTTTTCCAAAAGTAGCTAGTGAACTTGACGTCCCTATCTGAGACAATAGTCTTCGGAACGCCACGATGACTAACGACGTCTTTAAAATACAGTTTCGCAATGTGAGAGGCGTCGTTGGTCTTACTACAGGGGAGGAAGTACGCCATCTTGGAGAACCTATCCACAACAACGAGTATAGAATCATGACGTCGCAGGGTGGGGGAAGGCCTAATACAAAGTCCATGCTCACGTCTTCCCACGGGACGGACGGAATAGGTAGCGGAGTGTATAAACCTACATTGGACTTAGTACCTTTAGAAACTTGGCACGTACGGCAACTGCTCACAACTTTCCCAACCATCGCCTTTAGTTTAGGCCAAAAGAATTTCTCCTCTACGAGCGTTATCGTTTTGTCTCTGCCAAAGTGGCCACTCAAGCCACCACTATGTAACTCCCAAATGATGTGGAGTCGCAAAGAGGAGTGGGGGATACACAATTTTCCGTGTTTGAATAAGTATCCGTCTCTAAGTGAATAGGCCGTGATGGTCGCGGGAGAGCTATCCTGGGCAGATAAGTATGGCTCCTGAAAATCAGGGCATGTGGCGTATTCATCCTTTATGCGCTCGAACCCTACCACGTGGACTTGCATGGAGGAAAGTAAGAGGGTGAGGCGACTGAGTGCATCGGCAACTCGATTGTCGGTCCTTTAAGGTGCTTGAGAGTAAATGTGTATTCTTGCAAGAAGGATACCCATTTAGCGTGGCGCGGGCTGATTTTGTGCTGACCATTGATGAATCGCAACGCTTCATGATCAGAGAGGATCACGAACTCCTTATGAAGGAGGTAGTGCCTCCAATGATGCAAACATCTAATGACCGCATAAACTCCCTATCGTAATTGGAATAATTTAATTTAGCACCCGCTAACTTCTCACTAAAATAACTAACCGGTGACCCTCTTGACTCAAGACACCTCCAATCCCTACGCCAGATGCATCACAAGTAAGCTCGAAGACCTTGGTGAAGTCAGGGAGACGTAACACCGGTGCTTCGGTCATAAGCTCCTTAATACGATGGAATGCAAACGTGGCGGATTTGGACCATGTGAATTCTCCTTTCTTCATGCAGTCCGTAATGGGTGCCATAATGCTACTAAAATCACGTATGAAACGACGATAAAAGGTAGCTAACCCGTGGAAACTACGCACCTCACGAAGGCTAGTGGGCTCGGGCCAGTCTCTAATCACCTGAACCTTTCCTGGGTCAACACGAATTCCTTCAGAGCCAACTATATAACCTAAGAATTCAACCTCCGAAACATAAAACGTGCATTTCTTTAGATTTAGATATAAGGTTTCAGTCCTTAAGGTGGAGAGGACTACTTTGATGTGAGAGAGGTGTTCGGCGGGGGAGGTACTAAACACTAGGATGTCATCAAAATACACTACAACAAACTTCCCATATATGGCCTAAAGATGTGCGTCATCATCCGGGAGAAGGTGCTGGGGGCATTGGATAGCCCAAAGGCATCACAAGCCATTCATACAACCCTCCTTAGACTTGAACGCCGTCTTCCACTCATCCCCCTCTCGGATCCTGATTTGGTGGTAACCACTCCGTAAGTCCATTTAGAGAAGATAGTGGCACCCGATAGGACATCCAAGAGATCATCTAGTCGCGGAATTGGAAACCTATATTTTATAGTAATTTTGTTGAGAGCTCGGCTATCAACACACATGCGCCAGGTGCCATCCTTCTTAGGGCAAGAAGAGCGGGACAGCACATGGGCTCATACTCGTCCTAATAAATCCCTTATTTAACAACTCCTCTATCTGGGTTTGTAACTCTATGTGGGCAGTTGGATTAAGCCTATAGTGTGGTTGGTTGGGTAAGGACGATCCGGGGATAAGGTCTATTGCGTGTTGTATATCTCTAAGCGGTGGTAACGACGAAGCAACTCCGGTATACATCCCTAAACTCATCCAACAATACCCGTAGCTCTCGGGGTAAATCTTCCAACACGCCACCATCAGTTTTTTCACTCAGAAGTACAAGAGCGTACATTATTCCCCCAATAAAGGGATCCTTCACAAATTCCTTCCTACCAACTAAACTCAAGGCTTTCCTCTCAACTGGGATGGTGGTATCCTTAGCCAACACTACCGGCTCTTTTGGCACAGTCGGTCTCAAGGTGACGATCTTGCCATTGAATTTAAACTCATAAGTGTTGGCACGACCATAGTGCGTCACATCACGGTCAAATAGCCACGGGCGGCCTAATAACACATGACAAACGTCCATTGGTAGGACGTCGCACCAAACCTCATCCGTGTAGGATTTGAAAGACAGGGGGACTAGGCATCGTTGGGTAACCTTAATAGTAACCTTACTAATCCAAGCGACCTGGTAGGGGTCGGGTGCGCTCGACATGGTCAAGGACATACGCTTAACGGCATTCTCAGAAACGGCGTTTACGCAACTACCACCATCAATAACTAATTTGCAAAGTTTTTCTCCACTCTTAAAGATCAGGGAAAAGATGCTCGTCCTCTTCCAGTCGTCTACAGGACGAGGAGTGGTCAAAATGCAACGCATCACCATAAGGCGGTGATCGTCCTCCAAGTCACTAGGGACTCCGTCAGGGTCGCTCTCCTCTTCGGCCTCATGGAACATAGTCGTCAGGGTCGGTAGTGGACTCTAGTAAGGCTATGGCCTTCGTCTTGGTGGGGCATTCATAGGCATAGTGGCCTTGAACACCGCATGAGTAACAAGTGGTGTTAGCCTTGCTAACCTTTCCAACGGGGATACGCTCACTAGCGGGGTTCTGGTATTTCTCGCGGTAATCACAACGGATTTCGACTCGGAGGATCTAAATCTTCCTTTATCAGGAAAAGTGGAAGAAGAGCCCCAGCGGTGGACTTATTCTTCGCATTAGAATAACGGGAGTGAGCTTTAGATGCTAGGTTCTTTTCAATGTCCAAGGCGGCATTGAAAGTCGTATTCAAGTCCGTGTGACCATAACGCAAGAGTTTCCGCTGAATGTCGGGGTGAAGTCCCTTTCGAAATCTAGATAAAGTTACTTCGGGGATCTCTCGAAGGTCACATCGTACCATACGGTCCTTAAGTTCTCCCATATATTCAGCAACAGACATTGAGCCTTGCCGAAGGGTGGCAAGCTCATCGAACATTTGCGTCCGATGGTACGCGGGAACGTACTGATCGGTTAGCAGGTTCTTCATAACAGCCCATCCAATGTGGGACCCCGTGCCCAGCTCCTAACCTACGTTCTTCATTCAGCCAATAGGTTTTGGCACGTCCCATTAATTTCATCCTGGCAACTTGAACCTTTTGGGGGTCCGTGAGGTTGTGCCATTCGAAATAGCACTCCATGTCTATAGCCCAATGGAGGAAGATCTGGGGATCTCCCATGCCATCATAGGTGGGGGCATCTATCTTGATAGCCCTCGTGATATCAAAGCCTCGCTCAGGGCGGGGTTCTCGAGGGGCATACGGGAGAGTTTCCCTCAGAATCCGAATCAAAGTTCGGTTGGTGCCGGTTGGGCTGCCCAGCATTAACGGGAGGTGGGGTGGCCTTGCTTGCTTGATTTTGTAGGATCTGGGCTAAGGCGTTCCTAAGCTCTGTCATTTCGGCACGAAGACCTGCTATAGCCTCGGTGTTGGGATCACCATGCTCGTTCGCAGCCATCCTAGACGTAGACGGGGTTGCGTACTCCGTTCCTAGCCTAGTGCGCATTCAGGTTTGGGAGGCCCGGCAAGATGAATTTTCTAGGACTGAAGCTATATTGAAAATAAGATATTTTTTATATACCCCGATGAGAATAACACGTAGATCGTTAAAAAAATTTTTTTTTTGAATTTTGCTGAAAATAAAGTTTCAGCCCGCTATTTGCAGACCACAGAAAATATTTTTTTTTTGGAGTTCTAACGATCGGATCTCTAACAAGGAACGCAGAGAGGATGTTTGCAACGTGAAAGTTGAAACGACCGCCTCTGATACCAAATTGGTGTAGGGATGTTTGTGAGATGGACGTGCTTACGTGAACGGCGGATTACCCATCACAGAACATAGAAAAAATAAGAGAGTGCTCCGACCAAAAGCGAACGAAAAGGGGTCGGTTGGCTCTCAAAAATACGGGACTCGATACAACGTCCTTAGGACCTACTCTCCAACAAGCACACAACTCGCGCCTAGCCGGACTCGATACCACGACCTTAGGACCTACCTCTCCAACAAGCACACATCTCACCGCACCTACACAAGCATCTATTCTTTTCACAATAAGCCGTCAATCGCAGCAAAAATATATTTAGGAGCGGCGGTAAACGATAAGGAGGGATCAAGAACAAGTTGAGATTAACTCCCTTGTTAGCACCAAAGCGTGCCCATCTTGGAGAACAAGTCAAGGCTTGGCCTAGTTTGTTCTCTAGCGGATCTTCCAATCCGGAAAACAAGAGGGTCAATAACAACGTTCGATTCAGATTTGCAAGCGAAAACACTTTAAAATCGCGGAAAAGACGGATGAATAACCTCCACAAAATTCTCACAGCAAGAAACACAAAGATAGGGAAGAGATTACCCAACCAAGAAGAAGATCACACAATATTTGTGGGAGAATCACTCTCTCCACGGTTCCACCGGTTTCACACCGAAGGGGGCTGCTTCCTTCTTCCACGGAGTCGCACCGAGAGAAGCCACGCCGGAGTCGCACCGAACGGGGATGGAGGAGGCAAGGCTTGGCTTCACACCAAAAGGGAGGAGGGGCTATGGCTTTCACCATGGTGGCCGAAATTCCTCAAGGGGGTTTACTTTAGGTTTCTTTTTTCAATGCATAACTCATCATAATATCCTCCTTTAAATAGGAGTTACAAAAGAGATCCAACCATCCATGATGGAGATGAAATCTCATCCATCCGGGCGGTTACATACACACCAAGGTTTAATAGCACACCAACATGAAAATAAAAATATTACAAGCCAAATGTTTTAAGCAATTAAAATAAAACTAAGTAGAATTATTAAGCAAGCTTTGCGCGCCGCGGACGGAGGTTGTATCGCAGCTTTCCGTTAGCGTCCGTGGCGTTGTCATGACGCCGCAAATCTTTAACTTGTTGCGCCGCAGCAACCGGTCATCATCAGGAAGTGTTGGAGGGCCGCAACAACCGGGTCATCATCAGGAAGTGTTGGAGGGGCCGCGCCATCATCAGTCCAAGAATATTTTGGGAGTGATGAGTCACTCAGCATAGTTCTATAAGTTACAATAAGGGTTCTATTTCTTCTTTGTGCAACTCTATTTTATTGAGGAGTTTTAGGAGAGGAAAATTCCTGAAAGATGCCTAGACTTTCACAGAACTTAGTCATGACCTGTGATTGAAATTCAGTTTCATGGTCACTTCTGATTTTGACAATAGAACTGGCCATTTAATTCTGGATTTGCCTAACAACATTGGTGAATATTTCTAGGGTATCTGACTTTTGTTTAAAAAATAACACTTATATTATTTACCCAGAAATCGGTGATCCCTCCCAACGTAGCCAGCTTGCTAGTCGCAGCATGCTTCAGGATCTCCCTGGAGGTCGCGACTAGTCCAAGGATGGGCAGATAGACTTCTCTATCTGCTCAAGCCGCGTGGCGAGGGCGGTCTCCCCTGTCTGACCGCCTAGGTCGCGCAGCAACTGCTTGTTCTGTAGGGGCTTCAGACTGCTTCCTTAGTCCGCCCCTGTAGGCCGCGCAGTTTGATCAGCTAACCGCACCATGATTCTCCTTTCCAACAGGTGAACTACCCAACTATGGTGTACTCGGATTCCAATCTGCCGAGACCGCCATGTAGCCGCATGCTCGGCAGGAGTTACGGCCTTCCCCAACCCACTCGTGCAAGTTACACAATAAGCAAAGCAAACCGCCACTTCACTAGGTGACCTGCCTCCAGGTCGCTCAACGCAAGGCGACCTGCCTCCATGTCACCCAACAATCTGACAACTCTCAACGTTTCCCACCAGAGGGCTACAAACCTCCAGGTAGCACAGTAGGGGTGGCAAGCCTTTCCATTCCAACAGAGAGGCAGACTCCAGCAGAGGCGGCAACCTGCTTCTTCAGTCCGCCAGGTCGCCCTGTCGACTAGCTCGTGCACATACAGTTCACGGACTCTAGCACAGTCCACCCAAGGAGCGTGGACTTGCTCTAGCTCTCTGTCAAACTTCACAACATTCAGCGGATCCATCCTGTCTGTCGTAGGCTAGGAGGACTCGTTATGTTGTTCAACCCTTCAGTCCGCCTGCAGTAGAAGGACTTCTTTAGTAGGAAGGCGACCTGATCTATCCAGTCTGCCAGGTCTCCAACCTCTGACCAAGCGACAAGCCTCCAGAAGAGGCAAACTCGTCTCATCCGCCATGGGCTGGGCGGAATCTTCCAGTCCGCCATTGAACCCTCCAGCTTTCCACCAGCACGCTTCCCTACAATAGAAGCACACTCACTACACAGTCTGCCACTCAGCTTTCCAACACACGCTTCTTCCCAGCAGCGGGCGGATAACTCCTCAGCCCGCATATCTTGGCGCGGTCTCACTAAGCATAGAAGAGGCAGGCTAATTCCAGTCCGCCAACAACAGCATCAACTCTAGAAGACAAGTCCCCTGACCGCGCGACCTAGCACGAACTCGGCGGAAACCAAGTTCTACTCGCACAACTCACAGACTCACCGGGCCTTACCAAAATTCGTTACCTCCTCCGGCCTAGAAATAGCCCCACATAACTCTCATTCTTGAGGAAATAGACACGAGGGCAACCGACGACAATGTCAAAGCATCAGATCTTGCGGACTCCACTTCCTAGTCTGCACGACCTCACCTGTCCTCCCTGCATGATCGCGCAGTCTGCTCGGCTTACTCTAGTGAGTTGTGGGATCAGTTAACTGCGTGGTCTGCCAACCTCTCTGCTCAGTCCACGCGGCGTCCTCTGGCAACTTCTTTCCTTAGCCGCCAGATTACCCCTTTGTACCCTTTATTTGCTTTCCATGTAAAGGTGCAACTCAAGCTGTAATAATTGAATATTAATCAAAAGAAAGCCCATCGCAAAAGTGGCATTTAATCCGAGGAGGGCAAAGTTTGTTGTTGTCACTGCTAGCGACCCCCTCTTCTTCTCAACATACACTTCTCTCGGCATCAACAAGCAAACCCAACCGTCAAAGTAACTGTCTGCTCGATAGTTCTTGATCAACCTTCCCGGCCATCTCCACATGCAAATCAACAACCTCCTTTCCTCTATCCCCGCAACCCTCGATCAAGAACTTACTCCACTCTCGAGTACTTATAATCTTTTCCTTATATCCTCAACAACCTCTCTGTTATCCCTGCAACCTTCTTATTCAATCATACCCGCTTGTGAGACCGAACACACACGTTAGTTGCTGGTACCCACAAAAACCACTCCTCCTCTCTGTTTCTGCGCATCAAAAGTTAACAAGTGGCCTTTAGATCTCTAACAGACGGTGAAAATCAACAGTTAGCCATGTCAGATCATCAATCAGCCAAGAACTTTGCTCTAAGTCCTGGTAAGGACTCAGTTTGGGAAGCCTTGGAGAAATCATGCTACAAAACTGCCCAACAATTTCAGGCTATCAACCATACTCTAGCTGCAATCGCGCAGCGATTAGAAAGGCAATCAAAAGCAGCACCAGTTCCTCCAGTCAATCCAACACCAATATTGGAGAATCAGCAATCCTATCCTCCGACTTATCCATCGGTCTATCCTCCGACTTATCCATCGGTCTATCCTCCTTACACACCAACCTTTCCGCAATGGCCTGCAGCCCCTTTGCATCCTCAAAGTGATGAGTTTGCAGCTCGTCAAAACTTCTTCTAGGAAGCTTCCCGGGGAAGCCCAACAAGATTTCTGAACTTTCAAGTAAGTCATCCTTACCCATCAGATCCTACCTTTGCTCCCCCCGCAGTAGCTTTTCCCTTCTATACTCTTGCTCCTTTTGCAGCTCCCTTCTTTCCTTATGTTGTAGGAGAGCAGAAAGAGCCATCAAAATTTTCAGAAAATGTTCGACATGAACCAACTCCAACTAATTTCAGAGAGCCGCAGTTACCGACTTACACTGGAGAGACTGATCCAATGAAGCATCTTCAAGGTTTTGAATCAGCCGTAGTTCTCAAGACTCTCTCAGATGCTACCAAGTGCAAGCTCTTTGTAACAACCTTTGTTGGTCATGTGAGGTATTGGTTCTATGGTCTGTTCCCTCATTCCATCACTTCCTTTGCTGATCTGCAAAGGGTGTTCTTGCTCAGATTTTCTACTTCAACAAAGAGAAAGGGCGGTCCAGAAGCCCTCTTTGTGATTAGGGAACGAGGGAAGAAGTCCGAGTACTAAGAACATATCAGGTGGATCTAATACACGGTCTGCGTGAGTGGCCACTCAAGTTTGAAGCTAATGTCTGAGCACTAAGAACATATCAAGACTTGATTGGCTTAGCCAACTCATACATTCAAGGTGAGAAGGATTCTCCTTATTACAAGTAACATCTGAGGTCTCCCCGGAAATATTTTCCATCCCACTCAATGAAGGGAAGAAGATTTCAACGTCATCGACACCCCTTCCCGTGCCAGGATCGTGCCCAAGATCAATTGTTACTACTACCAGACCTAGCTACACAAATAGCTTCGGTTCATCATCATAAAGATGATGACTTGTCGGAGTCTGAACTAGATGAGGTCATGCATGAAGTAAGCCAAGTCATGAAGGGTAGGGCTAATTTTAAAAGGCATTACCAGTCGACTGATCAAAGATCTAAAGACTTGGATCCGTACTGTGAATTTCATAAAGAACCAGGGAACTAAACTGAAAACTGTCGAGCACTTCATCAACTAGTATAAAGGATGCTGAGGCAGGGTAAGATGCGTGACCTGTTCCCAAAAGATGACCACTCTGATCCATCATCTTCAAAAGGCAAAGAAGTTGGAGATGTTCCTTGCTGCTCAAAGGGAGTCAACTACCCCGACCTCATTATTAACAACACCATTGATGTGGAAGATGAGGGCTCCCTCAGAAGACTATTCTGAGCAGTAAAAGGACAATACAAAGTCCTCAAAGTTCCTCACAATCAAGGCCGGTTGTTTCTACTTTACTCTTTGAACATTTTCTATCTAAAGCACTTCTATGTGATGTTTCTTCCATTTCAATAAAGTTTACGTTAGAGTTCCTACACTGACACATTTCACTTTTTGAAGTGCTTCCTCCTCTATTTTCTTTTTGCCAAAGAGATCGCAGAACCACTGAGATATCATCGAGTCTTGTTGTTTCCTCCATAGATTGTTCTTGGGCATAAGGCCACGATGACCACATATAGTGGGGAGTGTTCGCGTATGTGCAGTGGGTGCCGTTCATTCTATAAGGTGAACTTCAAGACTTCGGATCCTAGCCGGTATCTAACATAAAGCGGTTATCAAGCGAGGTCCCATGTGTTAGCTCAGCTATGCTTCGCAAAGGATACATTACAGTTACGATGATCATTGCTTGACAAGAAATGGAGATCAAGTGTAGCCTTGTCTCTTCGATCATCTCATGATTGTAATAGTCGAATACTCTATGGTACTCTCAATCCGTGCTTTTGCGGGGCCCATAACTCCGCTGATCATTCCAATTGGCAAGCAATGCTATAAACCACTTGGCACACGTGGCCTGACTGATCAGCGATGTTGTAACCCGAGGCATTAGAGCAATGTATCTAACGATCCTCCTCAGGATTTCCTATGCTTTTCTCTCTTATACCCTTCTAAAGGATGTGTGGCCAGCCCACTCTAAGTAATACTATACTCGTAATAACCCATCTCGGACAAGTGATGCATATGGCCCACGGGTGATCTCCTGTGGCAGCATCCGGCCTTTCTTGGTCATCTCCGAGTATAGACCTCTTTTTATCAACTGACTCTTTCACAGGTTAACAGGTTAAATCCGACCTATCAAAAGGATTTGCAACATTCATTTTTGCTTATACTAATCTTATATGCATTACTTGCATGAAGCTCTATTAGATAATGATTTACAAGCCCTTTATTACCCCTATCGGATATTAACGACACCAAACATTAATCAAAGTATTTGGTTCTTCTTGATTGACAAGCCATGCTATTGAAGTCTAATTAAGATGGTTTCATCTTGCTGATCTGGACTTCATATTCAAGATATCATCACTATTGCGGTTTGAACTTTATACGATTATTAACAGAGTTCATTAGACATTTCTTCTACTATCAGATTATATCTATCTTATCATATCAGCAGTTCGCGTTAGCAAGTTCCATTCAGGTACTTGCAACTTAGATCACTCTATCATATCTGCTTTTAACTCTTTTCTTGTAGAGATTAGCAGGTATTTGCAAGTTCCCTCTAGGTACTTGCAGCTTAGCTTTACTTTCATATCTGCTTCTAACAATTTTCTTGCAGAGTTCTGCAGATACTTGAAAGTTCCCTTCAGGTACTTGCAACTTACTTTCATATATCATATCTGTTTCTCATTCTCTTCTTGCAGAGTTTAGCAGATACTTGTAAGTTCCCTTCAGGTACTTCCAGCTTCTATCATATATCATATGTGCTTCTTATTTTTTTCTTGCAGAGATTAGCAGGTATTTGCAAATTCCCTCCAAGTACTTGCAGCTCAACTTTACTTTCATATTTTCTTCTAACTTCTCTTTTGCAAAAATTAGTAGATATTTGCAAGTTCCATCCAGGTACTTGCAACCTACTTTTCTTTTATATCTATTGCTCACTCTTCATTTTTGCAGAGGACAACAGGTGCTTGCAATGCTCCATCAGGTACTTGCAAGTTATTACTCTTCTATGCCTTTCTTCTCAACTTTGTTTTGGCAGAGCTCAGTCGAAAAACATTCATGTCTTCTTCATTTTGCGAAGGGAATTCGGATATACACAAGATGTACCCCCCTTTTTTGCATACATTTACTTTGCCTTTGCATGAAAAAGATAGGCACTAGCAAACCAGGAGAGACATCAGGTTCTATCTCTCCTTACCTCTTACTTTTATAAGGGTTGGATAACGATTTTTGTGGGTCTCCTACTTTTTTGAAGTTCCCTTCGGGACTTAAAAAGTGCGTGGATTATGTTAACCCAGAAATCGGTGATCCCTCCCAAGGTAGCCAGCTTGCTAGTCGCGGCCTGCTCTAGGTTCTCCCTGGAGGTCGCGACCAGTCCAAGGATGGGCAGACAGACTTCTCTGTCCACTCATGCCGCGCGGCTAGGGAGGTCTATCCATTCTGACCGCCCAGGTCGTACAGCAGCTGCTTGTTCTGCAGGGGCTTCGTACTGCTTCCTCAGTCCGCCACTGCAGGCTGTGCGGTTTGATCAGCTAAGAGCGCCTTGATTCTCCTTTCCGACAGGGACTACCCAACTTTGGCGGACTCGGATTCCTATCCACCGAGACTGCCATGTAGCTTCATGCCGACAGGAGTCATGGCCTTCACCAGCCCACTCCTGCAAGTTTCACAATAAGCGAAGCAAACCCGTACTTCACTAGCCGACCTGCCTCCAGGTCACTCAACGCCAGGCGACCTGCCTCCAGGTTGCCCAACAATGCGATAACTCTCAAGGTCGCCCACCAGAGGGTGACAAACCTCAAGGCCGCCAAGTAGGGGCTGCAATCCTTTCCATTCCAATGGAGAGGCGGATTTCAGCAGACGCGGCGACCTGCTTCTTCAGTCCGTCAGGACTCCCTGTCAACCAGCTCGCCCGCCTATAGTTTGCGGACTTTAGCACAGTCCACCCATGGAGCGTGGACTTGCACCAGCTCTCCGTCAAACCGCACAACATTTAGCGGATCCATCCCGTCTGGCGTAGGCTAGGAGGACTCGTTATACTGTTCAACCCTTCAGTCCGCCTGTAGTAGATAGACTTCTTCAGTAGGAAGGCGACCTGCTCTATTCAGTCTGCCAGGTTGCCAACCTCTGACCAAGTGACAAGACTCCAGCAGAGGCGGACTCGTCTCGTCCTCCACGGGCTGGACGGACTCTTCCAGTCCGCCACTAAGCCCTCCAGCGTTCCACCATCATGCTTCCCTGCAATAGAGGCGGACTCACTATGCAGTCTGCCACTCTGCTTTACAAACCCCGCTTATTCGTAACAGCAGGCGGATAACTCCTCAGCCTGCATATCTTGGCGCGGGCTCACTCAGCACAGAAGAGGCAAACTCATTCCCGTCCGTCAACAGCAAAATCAACTCCAGAAGACAAGTCCCATGACCGCGCGACCTGGCGCAGACTCGGCGGACTCCAAGTTCGACTAGCACAACTCACGGACACACCGGGGGTGACGTTACCAAAAACCATTACCTTCTCATGCCTATAAATAGCCCATCATACCTCTCATTCTTGAGGACACAGACATGAGGGAAACCAACGGCATGGTCAAGGTATCAAATCTTGCGGATTCCACCTCCCAGTCCGTGTGACCTCACCTGTCCTCTCTGCCTGATCATGCAGTCCACTAGGCTTACTCTAGCGAGCTGCAGTATTAGTTAACTACGTGGTCTGCCGACCTCTCTGCTCAGTCTATGCGGTCTCCTCTTGCAACTTCTTTCCTTAACTTCCAACTTCCCCCTTTGTACCCTTTATTTGCTTTCCATGTAAAGGATCAACTCAAGCTGTAATAATTGAATATTAATCAAAAGAAAGCCCGTCACAAGAGTGGCATTTAAACCGCGGTGGGCAAAGTCCATTGTGACTGCTGCTAGCAGACCCCTCTTATTCTAAACTTACACTTCTCTCGGCATCAACCTGCAAACCCAACCGTCAAAGTAACAGTCTGCTCGATAGTTCTTGATCAACCTTCCCAGCCATCTCCACACTCGGATCAACAACCTCCTTTCCTCTATCCCCGCAACCCTCGATCAAGCACTTGCTCCCCTCTCGAGCACTCAGAAGTTTTTCCTTGCATCCTCAACAACCTCTCTGTTATCCCTGCAACCTTCTTATTTAATCATACCCGCTTATGAGACCGAACACACCCATTAGCTGCTGGTGACCGCAACAACCCCTTCTCCTCTCTGTTTGCGCGCATCAACATATATGAACCTAAAGAAATCATCAACAATCACAAATGTGTAGATTCTCCCTCCTAAGCTATGAAGTGGCATATGACTAAAGATATCCACATACAGCAGGTGCAAACATCTAGTAGAGTCCTTAACCCCAATGAGTTTGAAGGAAGCCTTTGTTTGCTTGCCCATTTGGCAGGCATGCCAAGGGCTCTCCTAGAAACACTTCCACTTTGGGTAAGCCCTAACTAGGTTTTCTGATAACACTTATTGACAGTCTTATAGTTGATGTGAGTCAACCTCTTGTGCATTTCACACAGTGAGATACTCTATTCTCAGCCATAAGATGTATTGAAAAACCTGAGCTAGTACATAAGAAATTCAAGTAGTAAATGTTGGTGCGTGAAAACAGATGGGAGGAGAGTAGAGGCTTGTTGTCACGGGTACCAGCAGCTAACATAGTGTGTTCGGTCTCACTGGCAAGGTGATGAGGTGAATAGGTTTATGGTTACGGGGATAGAGGAGAGGAGACAACTTCTAAAGGCTCGAGAGTGGAGCAAACGCTTTTTTAAGAGTTGCGGGTATAGAGAAGAGAAGAGAAAGCTTCTGAATGCAGAGTTGGTTGGGATGGTTGATCCGGAACTGTCGAGTAGATGGTTAATTTGACGGTTGTGCTTGCAGGTTGACGTCGAGAGAGTTGAGCTGAGTAGAAGAGAGCGGCCGCTAGCATCGGCAACAGCAGACTTCGCCTCCTGCGGCTTAAATGCAACTCTTGCGACAGACTTTCCTTTGATTAATGTTGAGTATTACAGATTGAGTTACACCTTTACATGAAAAGCGAATAAAGGGTACATTGGGGGAAGCTGGCGGCTAAGAAAAGCAGGTGCCACAGAGGTGATAGCGTGGACTGAGGAAATAGGTGGGCAGGTCGCACGATTTGCTGAAGAGAGAGTGTGGACTGAGAAAGGGAGTCTGCAGGGGCTGAAGACTTGAGCTTATTATTGACTGTCCTCGAGCGTGAGGCGATGTCCATCTCACCTCAAAACGAGAGGTATGGGGGTCTATTTATAGGCCCGAGGAGATAACGACTTTTGGTGACGTTACACCCGGTGATTCGGTAACTTGTGCGAGTAGAGAGTGAAGTCCGCCGAGTCCATAACCGACTGCGCGGTCATGGACTTGTCTCCTGAAGCTGGTCTGCCACTGGCGGACTGAGAGGAGTCCGCCCCTACTGCGTTGAGCGAGCCCGTGCAATGATTGTGCGGGCTGAGGGATTACCCGCTCGCTGATGGGGAGTTGGTCCAGGAAGATGTGCGGCGGACTGCGCAATGAGTCCGCATATGCTGCTGGAATAGGTGTTGGGCGCCTACTGCTGAGAAGCTGCAGGGTTTCATCAATGTAGGCGGACTGGATGGTTGGACTGCAAGACGAGTCCGCCCAGTCCGTGGTGGACGGACAGTGCTGAATGTTGAATGGCGGGCTGCATAGCGAATCTGCCGTGTCTGCGGGGATAGGCTGAGTCTGCCTCTGTTGCTGAATAGTGATGAGGTTGCCAGCTACTATGAAGCTAGAGCTAGGGCTCATTGAAATCTGTGGACTGAAGGGCGAGTCCGCCTAGCCCGCAGCGGAGAAGAGTTGGAAACCGCGAGCTGCCAGTGGTGGTTGACTGGGCGACCTGGCGGACTAAAGAAGCTGGTCGCCCATTCTGCTGAAATCTGCCACCTGTTGGAGGGAAAGGTTTGCCGCCCCTGCAGGGCGGCCTTTGGCTTGGCAACCTGGCTGGTCGCGCATGCTGGAAAAGTGGAACCGAGTGTTGTTGGATGGCGTCCTGTGGTCAGGTTGCCATTCTTGCTATTCGGCAAGCTAGCGGGTTTTTGGCAGCTGATGGTGGGCGGACTAGAGACAAGCCTCTTGAAGATGTGGGGGTCTAATTTGCCTGATGTGCGACCAGCAGGAGCGGGTTGAAGGAGACTAACTCCTGCAAAGTACACGACTTATTGCCGATCTGGGAGGATAGGTATCCGAGTCCGCCAAAGTTGGTCGGCACCTATTGGGATGGAGGGAAGCTTGATGCGGTTAGCTAATAAGGCACGCGGCCTAGAAAGGCGGACTGGGGAAGTAGTCCGCACCCCCTGCCGAATTAGGGACTGCTGCGCGACCTGGGTGGTCAGACCGCTGAGACTGCCCAATCCATGCGGCCTGAGCGGACAGAGAAGCCTATCCGCCCATCCTTGGATGTCGCGACCTCCAGGGAGAACTTGGAGTAGGCCATGACTAGTGAGCTGACAACCTTGGGAAGGATCGACGATTTCTGGGTTAACATAATCCCCGCACTTTTTAAGTTCTGAAGGGAACTTTGAAAAAGTAGGAGACCCACAAAAATCATGATCCACCCCAAAGAAATAGGAGGAGGCAAGGAGAGATAGAACCTGATGTCTCTCCTTAGGAGTTTGCTAATGACTATCTTCTTCCTACAAAGGAAAAGTTAGTGTATGCATGTATGGAAGGTACATCTTGTGTGTACCTGAATTTGCCTTTGCAAAAATGAAGGAGATGTGTCTTCCGCTGAGTTCTGCAAAATGACGATAAGAGGAAAGCATAGAAGAATAATAACTTGCAAGTAGCTGATGGAGGCCTGCAAGCACCTGTTGTCCTCTATAAAAAGAAGAGTAAGCAGTATGCATGAAAGGATAAATAAGTTCCAAGTACCTGTAGGGGACTTGCAAGCGTTTGCTGGTTTCTGCAAAAGAGAAGTTAGAAACAAATATGAAAGTAAAGTAAGCTGCAAGTACCTGAAAGAAACTTGCAGGTATCTTCTAATCTCTACAAAAAGGGAGTTAGAGGCAGACATGATATATGAAAATAGGCTGTAAGTACCTGAAAGGAAACTTGATGGTATATGCTGATCTCTACAAGAAAAGAGTTAGAAGCAGATGTGATATATGAAAGTAGGCTGCAAGTACCTGAAAGGGAACTTGCTGGTATCTGTTGAGCTCTGCAAGAAAAGAGTTAAAAGCAGATGTGATGAAAAGGCTAAGCTGCAAGTACCTGGGTGAGACTTGCAGGTGACTGCTAATCACTGCAAAAAGAAGAGTGAACATTAGACATACTATAATGAACTAAGCTGCTAGTACCTGAGCGGGACTTGCGAATGCTAACTGTTGATGAGATAAGATTGATATAATCATATAGCAGAGGAAATGTCTGACGAACTCTGATCATAATTGAATGAAGATCAAACCGGAATAGTTATCTTGGTAGATTAGAGATGACATCTTTAATATGAAGTCCATATCCATAAGAAGAAATCATCTTAATTTGACTCCAACAGCATGGCTTGTTAATCAAGAGCCAGATTCTTTGATCAATGATTGATGTCATTAACATTTGATTAGAGTAATGAGGAGCTTTATAGATCATCATCTGATAGGGCTTTGAGCAAGCAATGCATATAATATGAGAATAAGCAAAATGATTGTTGCAGATCCTTTTGATAGGCTGGAATTAACCTGTTCACCTATGAAAGAGGCAGTTGATAAAAAGAGGTCTATACTCGAAGATGACCAAGAATGACACGATGCTGCCATAGGAGATCACCCGTGGGCCTTATGCATCGGTTGAATTGAAAAAGGTCATCAGGAGTACAGTCCTACTCAGAGTGGGCTGGCCGCACATCCTTTAGAAGGGCACAAAAGAGAAAAGCAAAGGAATTCCTGAGAAGGATCGCTAGATACACTGCTCTCTTGCCTCGGGTTACAACATCACTAATCAATGAGACTAGTTGCGTCATGTGGCATATAGCATTGCTTGTATGTGGAAATATCAGCGGAATTGTGGTTCTCGCAAAAGCATGGATTGAGAGTACCATAGAGTGTTCTGCCATCACAGTTGTGAGATGATCGAAGAGACAAGGCTACGCTTGATCGCCATTGATTGTAAAGTAAAGATCATCGTAACTGTAATGTATCCGCAACGAAGCACAGCAAAGCTAACACATGGGAGGTCCCTTGATGCACACTTTGTGTTAGATATCGACTAGGATCCGAAGTCCCATATTCCACCGCATGAGAATTGGACGGCTCCTACTACACATATGCGAACACTCCACGCGATATGTGGTCATCGTGGCCTTACGTCAGAGTCCAATCTCGAAGGGGGCCTATAGCAAGACTCGGTGATGTCTCAGTGGTTCAGTGATCTCTTTAGTAAAGAGAAAAATAGAGGTGGAAGCACTCCAAAAAGGGAAATATGTTAGTATGGAATCTCTGACGTAAACTTTATTAAAATGAAAAGAGAGAAACACTTAGAAGTATTTTGTAAAGAAAATGTTTGAAACATATAGAGATAACCGTCAATGGTTGCGAGGAGCTTTGAGGAGCGGTGATGTCCTTTTATTTTCAGAATAGTCTTCTATGGGAGCCCTCGTCATCGACATCGACATCGAAGCACTCAACAATATTATGGTTGGGGTGATTGTTGATTTGACTCACACCCTTTGAGCAGCAAGGAGTGTCTGCAACTTCTTCAACCTTTGAGGTTGTTGGATCAGGGTGATCATCTTTGGGGAGCAGGTCACGCATCTTATCCTGCCGTAGCATCCTTTGCACTAGTTGGCGAAGTGCGCGGCAGTTTCAGTTAGGTGGCCTGGCTCTTTATGGAATTCGCAATATGGATCTGAGTCTTTAGATCTTTGATCAACTGGTCGATTAGGCCTTTTGTAATTAGCCTTATCATTCATGACTTGGTTTACTTCTAGCATGGCCTCTTCGAGTTCGCATTCTTGCAAGTCATCATCTTGCTGCTGATGAACTGAGGCTGTTGTGAAGATGGAGCTGGTAATAACAGAAATTGATCTCGAGTACAATCATGGTCTGGGAAGTAGTGTCGATGGCATTGAAATCTTCTTCCCTTCCTTGAGTGAGATGAGAAATCTTTGTGAGGAGACCTCGGAGGTTGCTTGTGATAAGGAGGATCTTTCTCTGCTATAAGCCTGGAGACGAAGCTTGGGTTACTCTTTTCACCTCGGATGTATGAGTTGGCTAGGCCAATCAACTCTTGGTATGTTCTTGGTGCTCGGACATTAACTTCAAACTTGAGCGGCCCTCCATAAAGACCGTGGATAAGAGCCACTCGGTACATTTCTTGATCAATAATCTCGATGTCCAAGATTTCTCTCTGGAATCGATCAACAAACGGAGACCAAGTTTCATTCTGTCATTTCCTGATCTCAAAGAGGTCTTCTAGTCCTCCCTTTCTCTTTGTTGAAGTAGAGAATCTGAGCAAGAACTCCCTTCGCAGATCAGTGAAGGAAGTGATGGACTAAGAGCGCAAGCCATAGATCCAATCCATCACTTGTCCATCAAACGTTGTCACAAGGAGCTTGCACTTGGTATCGTCTGAGAGAGTTTTGAGAGCAATGACTGATTCAAAGGCCTGAATATGTTTCACTAGATCAGTCTCTCCAGTGTAGATTGGTAATCGTGGTTCTCTGAAATTAGCTGGTGTTGGTTCATGCCGAACATTCTCTGAAAATTGTGATGACTCTTCTTGTTCTCCTACATCATAAGGATTGAAAGGAGCATAAGTTGTAGCTACAAAAGAAGGAGGATATAAACGAAAAGCTGCTGCAGGAGGAGCAAAGGCATGAGATGATGGGTAAGGATGACTTCCCTGAAAGTTCAGAAATCTTGCCGTACTTCCCCAGACAGCTTCTCGGAAGAAGTTTTGATGAGCTGCAAACTCATCATTCTGAGGTCGCAAAGGTGCTGCAGGCCCTTGCAGAAAGGTTGGTGTGTAAAAAGGATAGACCGGAGGATATGCTTGCTAATTCTCCAATGTTGGTGTTTGATTAACTGGAGCAGCTGGAGCAACGTGAGATGCTACATATTGTGTTTCTAATAGCTCCGTGATTGCAGCAAGAGTTTGTTTGATTGCTTGAAATTGTTGAGCAGTTTCATGGCGTGATTGCTCTAAGGCCTCCCAGAGTGAGTCTTCACCAGGACTTAGAGCAAAGTTCTCGGCTGATTTGATGATCTGACATGGCTAACTATCATTTTTCACCATCTGTTCGGATCTAAAGGTCGCGTGTGAACTGTTGATGCGCGAAAACAGATGGGAGGAGAGTAGAGGGTTGTTGTTGCGGGCACCAGCAGCTAACATGGTGTGTTCGGTCTCACTGGCATGGTGATGAGGTGAAGAGGTTGATTGTTACGGGGATAGAGGAGAGGAGAAAGCTTCTGAATGCTTGAGAGTGGATCAAACACTTGTTGAAGAGTTGCGGGGATAGAGGAGAGAAGAGAAATCTTCTGAATGTGGAGTTATTTGGGAAGGTTTATCAAGAGCTGTCGAGCAGACGGTTCTTTTGACGGTTATGCTTACAGGTGGACGCAGAGAGAGTTGAGCTGAGAAGAAGAGAGGGGCTGCTAGCAGCGACAACATCATACTTTGCCCGCCGCGGCTTAAATGCCACTCTTGCGATGAGCTTTCCATTAATTAATGATGAGTATTACAGATTGAGTTACACCTTTACATGGAAAGCGAATAAAGGGTACATTAGGGAAAGCTGACGGCTAAGAAAAGGAGATGCCAGAGAGGAGACCGCGCAGACTGAGGAAACAGGTGGGCAGGCCACACAGTTTGCTGAAGAGAGAGTGCAGACTGAGAAAGGGAGTCCGCAGGGGCTGAAGACTTGAGCTTGTCATTGACTGTCCTCGAGCGTGTGGCGATGTCCATATCCCATCAAAACGAGAGGTATTGGGGGTCTATTTATAGGCCCGAGGAGGTAACGGCTTTCGGCGAAGTTACCCCCGGTGAGTCGGTAACTTGTGCGAGTAGAGAGCGGAGTCCGTCGAGTCCGCAACACACCGCGCGGTCTGGGAATTTTCTCCTGAAGCTGGTCCGCTGCTGGCGGACTGAGAGGAGACCGCCCTTGCTGCATTGAGTGAGCCCGCACCAGGATTGTGTTGGCTGAGGGATTACCCGCTCGCTGTTGGGAAGCGGGTGCTGGAAGCTGAGCGGTGGACTTGGCAATGAGTCCGCCTATGCTGCTACAATAGGAGTTGGGCGCCTACTGTTGAGAAGCTGTAGGGTTTCATCAATGTAGGCGGACTGGAAGGTTTGACTGCAAGACGAGTCCGCCAGTCCGCGGCGGACAGACAGTGCTAAATGTTGAATGGCGGTCTGCATAGCGAATCTGCCGTGTCCGCGGGGGATAGGCCGAGTCCGCCTCTGCTACCGAATAGAGACGAGGCCGCCAGCTGCTAAGAAGCTAGAGCTTGGCTAATTGAAATCTGCGCACTGAAGGGCGAGTCCGCCCAGCCCGCAGAGGAGAAGAGTTGGAAACTGTGAGCGGCCAGTGGTGGTTGACTGGGCGACCTGGAGGACAGAGGAATTAGGTCGTCCATTATGCTGAAGTCCACCACTTGTTGGAGGGAAAGGTTTGCCGCCCCTGCTAGGCAGCCTAGGTTTGGCGACCCGGCAGGTCGCGCATGCTGGCGAAGTGGGATCGGGTGTTGCTCGCTGGCGGCCTGGGGTCAGGTCGTCATTCTTGCTATTCGGTGAGCTAGCGGGTTGTCGGCGCTGTTGATGGTGGGCGACCTGGAGACAGGCCTCTTGACGATGTGACGGTCTGGTCTGCTTGATGTGCGACAAGCAAGAGCGGGCTGAAGGAGACTAACTCCTGAAAATTACACGGCTTATTGTCTGTCTGGGCGGATAGGTATCCGAGTCCGCCAAAGTTGGTCGGCACCTATTGGGAAGGAGGGAAGCTTGGGGCGGTTAGCTGATAAGGTGCGCGGCCTACAGGGGCGAACTGAGGAAGAAGTTTGCGTCGCCTGCCGAATAAGGGAACACTGCGTGACACGGGCGGTCAAACCACTGAGAATACCCAAGCCGTGCGACCTGAGCGGACAGAGAAGCCTGTCCGCCCATCCTTGGACGTCACGACCTGCAAGGAGAACCTGGAGAAGGTCGCGACTAGCTAGCTGACAACCTTGAGAAGGATCGCCAATTTTTGGTTTAACAGTAAATATTTTCACTCCTAATTCCAGTTAGTATGATCTCTTCTTCTTTTTAATCAGGAACTCGTCCTTGTGTAAGACAATCACATAGACAAGATCACACAGTCTACTTATGCTGATCAGATTTTGTTGCAATCCTTCTACATAAGCTACCTTTGTGATGGTGACTATGTCATTGAAGATCTTACCATATTATTTTGTTTTCCATCTATTAGATCTTTCAAAGATAGCTTCTGGTCCATCTTCTACTGAGGACCAATCTATTAGCAGGCTTTTTGTTCCAGCTATATGCCTGGAATATCCATGTCCAAAAACTAGATGGGAGTTTCATTGGACTTTGGACATTCTTGCAAAAGAAATTACTTTTTCTTAAGCGCCCAAATCTTGTTCGGTCCTAGATTCTTTTAGCATTTGCAGTTTACTTCAACTTTTGACTAGTCAAAGGTGCATTGTGGAATAGTCCAGGTTTAATTGTTGGCTTGACAATTATTGCCTATAACACAGTTGGGTTAAACCAACAGTCAATGGAAAAGTGCTCAATCCTTCCATAGCACCAGCATTCATACTTTTTATACCTCCTTTTAGGGCTCATAATAGATGTAGGATTATTCTTCCTGTGATCAGGAGACCTTCTGAGGGGTACTGCATGTGATTCTTTGCATGACATGTGGAGGTGTGCTAGATTATATTGGGTCTGTACAGCTACTGTCTTTCTCTTCCTGACAATTCTCCATTCAAAAGTCTTATCTTTGTCTTTAGTCTTGGTGATGATACCCAACAAAAAAGGACCATAATCCATCATTTCTATCTCTTCATGAGCTCCCTTAAGAGCACAATTCCCATGACGCACATCCTTAGTTCCACTAGTGGAACACCCATTCTTCCAGTGTCCATGGATATTGCCATGGACATAGCTATTTGATGCTAGAAGAACTTTTTAGAAAACTGTGAGTCGTATGGGTGCCTTCCCTTTAGCATTAGTCCTTCTTCTACTCTTCCTCTCATACCCTACACCATTTCTATATGGTGCAGAGAAGCTATCAATTATTGGAAGGATTGTTTGGGGCTTAGAGAATTTAGCTACCAGCTCCCTCTCTTTGAGGAATTCCTTTCTCAATTTCTTTATGACTCTTTCCTTTTGAATCAGTAGTTTAGTTTGCTCATCTATGATTTGTTTGAACTCAATTATTTTGTTATTCATCTAATAAACCTTGTTCATCTCTTCATCTTGTTGAGCCTTAAGAATTTTAAGGTGCTCAAGCACTTCAGCTTGCTTCTAATCAAGCTTCTTTCTCTTTCCAAATGCCTCAAGGAGAATACCATACTTCTCAACCATTTCCTCAAAGTTGTTCTCTAACTCAAAGTCATCCTCATCATTGGATGATAAGTCTTCCTCTGACACAGCACCAGTATTATAATCAGAATTAGATAAGGGAGTTTTAATTTGTATCTCATCAAGATGGGAGTCATCCTGATCTTCCCCTTCATTTTATGTCAGTAGAACATGGTTGTCTTCTTCCTCTTTTGTGTCACTATCAGATGTTAACAATGGGAATCTGATGTTTTTCTTGGTATCAGCAGGTACCAGTTCTTTTGACAGTGCAGTAAGCCCAACAAAGGCTTCTTCCTCTCTAGATTTTAGGAGCTTAAGTCAGTATCACTCCAGGTCTTTTAATTGTTCGCCAAAAAGGTATTTTCAGATCTCTTTCATGGATGATGTTTCTTTTCTTCAGATTTGTTACTACTCTTCCTCTTGGATGGACAGTCATCAATTATGTGACATGCTTTTCGATAACTAAAGCAAATAGTGTCATTAGAATTAAATTTATTCTACTTAGTGATATACATGTCCATCTTGGGATCCTTTCTTTATCTCTATGAATTATTGGTGTGCTTTTTAGAGTAAGAGGAGGAAGATTTATTGTTGTTCCTTTACCCCTTATTCTCAACATCTTTTTGATTGCCTTGTGAACAAGGCTATGTCTCCATCAGACGGGTCTTCCCCAAAATTGCTTGGTTCAGATTCTTCTAACTCAGCTAATTTTCTTGGAGGGGATGAGGTCTTCTCTTTGCCTCTTCTGTACCTCTCATCCTTCAGATCAACTGGCTTGTCTTTGTTGTATCCTCCCTCATTCTTCCTGGTGTTCAGATGGAGTTCATGAGACAACAACTTACCATAAAGATTCTGAGGCTAGATGTTGCCCAGATTTCCCATTTCCCTTATATCATAGATCTTGATGTCCCACTCATTATTCAGGGATGTAAATAATTTGACATTTAGCTCATAATTAGTGAAGGACCTTCTATAATTTTTCATTTATTCACTATCTTGAAAAACTTCACATAACAAACAACAATATTGTCCTTCTTCCTTACCTGAAGGCTTCATATTCTTGATTTAACATGAATTGATGTCATCCCTAACTTTCTTTGTGCCTTGTGTATACACAATCAAAGTCTCACATTTCTTTAGATGTCTGATAGTGTATGAGATTTTGAAATATAGATTCATCAATGGTACGAACTATGATGTTTTTAGCTCTTTTGTCCATTTTGGCAAGATGACTTCATCATTTGACATTTCTGAAAGTTTCTTTCGGACTTTCAGATTTTCATCTATGGTGGAGACCTTCAGGGGGATGTACTGTCCCTCTTTGATAGTAGAATAAATCATTGGGTCAGATGCCTCCATGAAGAGCTTAACTCTTTGTTTCCATATACCAAAATTTTTCTTCCTACAGATAAGAAGTTTAATGGTGCTCAAATCTTTATAGCTTTCTCAAGAACCCTTAGTGCAGTAGATCTTTCAAACCTTTAGGATCTTTTTCAGTTGTTAAGCTTTTTTGAACAACCTTGCTATGATACCACTTTAAAGATAAAGGTGGGTTGCTACTCACCTAGAGGTGGGGGGGGGTGATTGGTGTTTTACTTATTCTAAGCTTTTGTTTGAATTTTCTTGTTCACAACACAGTAGAGTAATAATACATCATAGGAAAACACAACACAACATACCAAGATTTATAGTGGTTTCTAATTATGGGTACATACACTCCCCCCTTCACCTATCTAGTAGAGATCTAGCTTATCCCAAACTTCTCTAAACTATCTTATATCCACAAATTTTATAACTAAGGGATAATAATCTCCTATGTCAGAAAATGTACACAGGTCCTACCACTTAGATCTATAATAAGATCCTTCAGCTTAGGCCAAACACAACACTACTACTCAGGCCAAATAACCCAACAACTCAGGCCACACAGCCTTACAACTCAGGTCACATAGCCCAACAACTCAGGCCACACAGCTCTACAACTTTGGCCAAACAGATATATAACTCAGATCACAATGATCCTACTAATGAG
Source organism: Platanthera guangdongensis (assembly GCA_039583875.1). NCBI lineage: Eukaryota > Viridiplantae > Streptophyta > Magnoliopsida > Asparagales > Orchidaceae > Platanthera > Platanthera guangdongensis. The sequence goes on along the minus strand of CM077150.1, from coordinate 164,924,124 downwards.
AGTAGTTTACAAAGTTTGACTTAACCCTCAAAGCTTGAGTCGTCAAATAGAAACATTGTGTAGGCTTCTTCCTTTTTACTTGATCAGCACTCTGAATATCTTGGCTTGAAAAGAATGAAGGTTGGATATGGAACACCTTGATAGAGAGAAGAGTTCTTCAAAAGAATTATTGCATTGATTAGACTTGGAAGAAGATCTCTCTATTGCTTGTAGTGGATGAAAACTTGAATGAATTTTTTTTGCTTGATCACTTGTAACACTCTGTCCGTCACAAAAAATATAATAGAATGTTAGGTCGGGGCCCCACGCCATATTCCACAAATAGACGAAAGTGGTACAAAATTGAAATAATAAACATCCTCGTAGCCAAACACAGAGTTGCATTCTAGCGGAAGCAAAGGAGTAACAATAACTCACATCACAGAATGTCCACTATATTGATATAACATGGAAATAGTGTATACACAATGTTTGGCCATAAGGCTTTACATGATTATAGAAAAAGAGTTATTTGCATACTTTTACACGTGGTACGGAAACACATGATAATATTAAATAAGCACTTGGGCCATCGAGGGCCAGCACATCACAACGAGCTTCAGCCACTACTTTCTACTCAACTCCCCAGCTCACAAGTTCAATCCATGAAGACGTGGCAAAACAAAACAGCGGTCAGATTTAGCTGACCACGATTATAACAACCCCACCCAAATCTTGGGGCAGTGGTACTCCTTCCCTGTAATCAAGTAGTATGACAGTTTATATAATTGCACAAACACCACAGATGTTGGCACACACGTCCATACATCCCATGCAGTCAGGGAACATTAACAGTGTACTGAAATTCAAGTCAAACCTCCATCTGAAGTATCAGCCACTTTGACAGTCATTAAGCTTTTACCGTCAAGGCCACCCTGCCTCACGGACTCTCCCAAAACAAGAAGGTGCAACAAGGAGCGACCTCTTCATCTACCAGTAAGGAACAGGTTCGGATCAGCTTTGCACATGCTCGAATCATCGGCATCAAGCTAGCTCGATGTGGGTATGGCTTCACCTATGCTAGTTAACAAAAGATAACTAACATTTTCTATTATGTTCGACACTCAAGGCCACCAAGCTAGGAACTACAGGTCTCACAGCTTAACATTTTGCCCACCTTGTCCCTAGGACGTGGGCTTCGCAATCACAAATCTACTCACTAGGAGCTACCTCCAGCAGTACTCACTACCACTGGGCGATATCAACGGAAAATCGATTCCATTGAAACTATGGTGTTTCCTAGATTACACATCCAGTACTTCCTGCAGCATCCTGCACACCCCAAACCACTAAAACTACACATTTGTCTACGGAGTCTTCTCCGACATGCAAAACAATACATCACCAATCAAAACCAACTTATCATAGATGGACATCACACAACATGCTTATCTCCGTACAATAATCCAGACTCTATATGAAAAACATAACGTGGATAAACAAAATCAAGTTGTTGAAAGTCTCACCTCTCATGAATTAGTGGAGACGCTTTCATGCAACCATGCCAAACAAAAGGACTATCATATCCTAGTACTCGGAAGGAGATTCGTTACCCTTGAATCATGTTTTGGTGCTATGACCTTGTAATTGATCTGGATGGAATCACTAGCAGTGCTTTCCTCTTCGCGAATCTATCCTCGACTCGCGAGTCTGACCGTAAGGACTCCTATAAAGCACTTCCAAATGCTGAGAACAACCTTCTTCTTCTTCCTCTCATTTGAGTCTCGTATTTTCTCAACTTGAAAGAGAGAGAGAGTGAGTGAAAGTAAAATTGAGAAGAAGTTTCAAATCAACCACCTTAACAATCTCGTGCTTAAGCTCAGCCACAAAATCCCCAATTTAATAGAAATGCATGGCCTAATTTGCATTGAGAGATTTACTCAAAATGATGTTGTCGGCGGTATCGAGCAATTGTCGGGCAATATCTCCAGCGGTGGCCGCTTGACCAAGTCTACTCCACTTATCAACTAACTCTTAAGCAACTAATAGGTGGCTTTCTACCATGTGGCACACTATCACCCATGATATCAAGCAATCTCTAGGTGATAACATATTGTCTTCATCATTTTGATCATGATATTATCGTCTTGATCACTATCGGCTTGATCACTATCGTCAGCGCCATGGAGCTACCATCGGCGGTACCTCCAATAACCATCACTTATATCTTTTAACTGTGGGAAACTCGGGGTGTTACAAATCTCCCCTTTTAAAAAATTTTCTCCTGCAATTATTCAGTTCAAAAAAATAATCATAGAAGTACATAACATACAAAGATGTACCTCAACTGAATAGCTCGGGGTATTCTCCTCTTATGGTTTGCTTGCGCTCCAACGAAAGTTCCTCGTGACCACAATTATCCAAACGGACATTAACTATCTTGATCTCCTTAGTCTGCAACTGTTAGACTTATGTGTCTTTGACACGAATGGGCATGTCTTTCGTCTTCAACCCACCATCGATCGACACCTGATCCGCAATAACCACTTGAGGAGGCTCTTGCGCATCGTTCCTCAGCACTGATATATGAAATACATTATGCAACTCGCTCAACTCTGATGTAAGAGCAAGTTGATTAACATCTTCACCAACACATTCCACAATCTTAAACGGTCCAAGATATGTCGGACTTAACTTTTTCAAGCATTGTATCATTGACACACCCAGAAATGCTGGAATTTGAGATACACCAAGTCGCCAATAGCAAATTTAACATCAAAGTGCTTTGTATTATAATACTTAGCTTGTCTATCCTGAGCCATCAGCAGTCGCTCCCAGATCAAACGTATTGTTGAGTTAACCTCATGGACGTCTTTTCTCTTAAATAGCTTTGTTACGCCAATTTTTGCCCAAGCTAATGGAGCACGGCCATTCCGATTGTATAAAGCTTCGAAAGGCAGCATTTGAACACTCATTTGGTAATTGTTGTTGTAGTCGAAAACAATCGTATAGAGATGTTCCTCCCACCTTTACTGAAATCCAAGGCATAGATACAGAGCATATCCTCCATTGTACTATTTACCCACTCGTCGAACCATCTATTATAGGATTGAAGTTCATGTTGAACTTCAACTTGGTACCCAATGGTTGGTGGATTAGCCTCCCATCATTTGATGTAAAGCGTCCATCTCAATCAGTAACGATGCTATGGGGCACACCGTGCAATCTGTAACACCACCGTCTGTCACATGAAATATAATAGAGCGTCCGGACGGTGCCCCACACCATATTCCACAACCAGGCGGCGGGATTACAGATTAATATAAAAAGACTACTCGGATCCTAACTTATAGCATTCTAGAGGAAGCTTTAGGTTTGCATGAACTCATACCTGTTGAATGTCCACAATATATAAACCAAATCATTTATATATATAACAGGAATGCCACATACAAATACACCAAAGTTATGGCCTTAAAGCCTTAAAGTTACATTTCACTAGTGTGGATTACAAACATTGGCACGCAGGCCGTCCACACATGTAAATAGTAAAATTCCTTCATTCGGCCTTCGTGTGCTAGCACAGCAGCAGCAAGGGCTTCAGCCCGATATTTCCCGCTCGGCTCTCTAGCACCTGCACATGTATAATCCAACACGAGGGTGGCAAATAAGGCAACGGTCCGGATTCAGCTGACCAATTTATAACGACCCTACCCCTTTCCCAGGGCAGTGGTATTCCTTCCCTGCAGGCAAAGCATTTTCACAAGCAGATATATCACAAGAACGTACACTCACACATCATTCAATATATCACAAATGAATGCCTCAAAGGCCAAACATTCTGTGCACTCATAGCACATTATTGGTGTACTTGTTGCCAGGGTCTGACCACTGTTTAGAGGTCCCAGACAAACGGTTAACTTTGAGCATTCCCAGTATTTATGGCCCCCGGCCTAAGACTTTAGTCATGACGGTGTACAGCCTAAGACTCTCATTATGTGATCCTAACGAATGACAATAACTTAGACACTCGAGTTAGACAACCATAACACGGATACAGTTCACCCATTACCTGTTGCTCAAATCTCGAAATCTATGGCTTGTCTGATGCAGGTCGGCTTCCCATTGTCCGTTCGGCTCCTTGGCCATTTGGAGCTAGCATCTCACAGATTAGCCTCACATTCTCCTAGAGACAGGCTTTCAATCAAAAGGGTATCTGGAAGCTATCGCCAGCGATACTCACTGTTGTCAAGCGTTAACCACAGAATTCACTTTTTGTACCAAACCCAGCCAAAAATCTTGAAGTAACCTGCAATGCTAGAAACACTGGACTTTCACAGCACAAATAGCTCACCAAGAGCTATCATCATTGGTGATACTCACTGTCGCCCGGCGATATCCAACAGTCATTCAAACTGTGGTATTTTGTGGATATTTTCCTAGAGTGCAGCTCCAATACTTCCAGGTACTTCCAGTTCATAGGTACAACCCCACAGTCCCCGTAAATTACTCGTTTATACTCGGAGTCTTCTCCATATGCAAAATAAACATCACCAATCCTGACCAACCTGTCCAGATGGGATTCACACAGCATGCTTATTCCGTACTACACATTTCTGGATCTATATGCAAGACTCACTAGGGATTAAATGAATCGACCCAAAAGAATTCCCTCAATTCTCCACCTTTTGATGTGGGATTCCATGCATATGCCAAAAGAAGGACTTCACTTGTCCAAGAAGGAAGATCATTACCCTTGTAGTCTTCTTCGGAGCCATGATCGCTTTTTTGGTCGGTTGGAATGGAGTACCGTGCTTTCCAATTCACTGACCAAGACTCGGATCTTGCTTCCGACTAGTGGATCTCCTTCAACACTCACAAAGATTAGCCCAACCATTCCTTAGATTCTTCTTCTCAAGATCTTTGAATGAAAGGAAGAGAGACAGTGTGAAGAAGAGAATGACTTCTCATTCTGTTGGAACACCCTATTACTAATTTGGGTCAGGATCACTATGTCTCTAGGAATCTGTGTTTGACCTTCTGTATAGCTTAATAGGTCAATTAGAATTGAGTCTAAGGGTTAGAAGTCTAGGATTGGAAGCTGCCCTGAAGACCAAGTTTTTCTGTCTGGAGACTAAGTCTGATCGTCGAGCTCAGCACGACGATTCGTCAAACTCCGGTCGACGATCGTCTAGCTCAACTTAGACAGATCGTCGAACTCCATTCGACGATCGCTGAGCTCAACTTCAGAATATCGTCGAACTCCATTCGACGATCGGTGAGCTCAGTTCGACGATTTTGACTCTGCTTTGGATTCTTATCTCGGAGCTCAGTTCGACGATCTGTGAGCTTAGATCGACAATTATTTTGCTTCTTAAGTTTTTCAGTTCGCTGAGCTCAGCTCGACGATAGCAGAGCTCAGTTCGACGATTTCAGATAACTTCCAGAATTCAAATTCAAATCAGACAGGAGTTATTATGCAATTAATTCAGAAGATTTGCTAGCCGTTTTCATTTACTTCTGGACCAAGTTTCAAGGGATTTTTCAAGGAATATTTCTGTGGACTTTCCTCCATAAGAGATTATGCAATTAAGGATGCAATCAATGCAGGCCAACGGCTATCTTTGACAGAGTAATATTCTATTCTGGCACAGAGAATAAAACACAGAATATTTTTGAATGAAGACAGATGATATACAGAGATTAACAAGAAGAGGACACACAACTCAGAATACAGAGACTCTCTCAAAAACTTCTGTCAAAAAGAATTCTGAAGAACACTCATCAAAGAGATCAAGTTTTCAAAAATCATCAGATCTCTTCAGCTTTCAAAGTGTTCAAGGACAGCATCATCTCAAGACTCCAGACACTCAACATTTCAGCTTGCTGAAATCATCTATTGCTGGAGATCTATCTTTGAAGGCCTATCACCCTCAGCAAAGCTCTTCTTCCTGAAGATCTCAAGGACTCAGGGGGAGCTTTGACATCAATCCACATAGTCTTCTCAGTTGTTTGAGAAAGAGAAGACTGCCATCACTCTCTCACCCCCACTCTGTAAAGGGTTTTTCAAACTCCCTTCAAAAGTTTGAATCTGGTTTTTGAGCACCTTGTCAAAAGCTCATTGGTGGCAAGACACCTGATCAAAAAATCTGCTTTGGTTTTTGAGCACCTTATCAAAAGCTCATTGGTGCCCAGGACACCTGATCAACTCATCCTGCAGTGGATTCCTACCTAGGGTGGTAGAAGAGTGGATGTACCCAAGTTTGGGGAACCACTATATTTCCTTGTGTCCTCTGGTTCTGCTTGTTTACTTTTTGTTTCTGGCCTTGATTTGTCTGTGCTTAGTTTTTGCATAGCTTAGTTCTGTGATTAGATTTATATTTGCTTCCCTGCTCACACATAGTACCCCAATTGTTGTAAAAGCTTTTAAAAAGTTTTAAAACACCACATACTCTATTCACCCCCCTCTAGAGTATATCAGATCTAGTTGCACTTTCAATTGGTATCAGAGCCAGGTTGGTTAAGCATACCATACCTGATTGGTTGTACAGGCTAACACCTGAACCCCAAGATCCTAAACTAGATCTGTTTTTCTTTTGTATTTTATTATTAGATCTTGTGTGCACAAATCATGGCCCAAAACAAAGATTATGCTAGCACCAGACCTCCAGTGTGCAATCTTTCCAAGTTTGCACTTTGGAAGGCAAGGATTAGACTTTACATGAACTCCATTGATGAAGATATTTTTAATTCTATTTTGACAGTGTGTCCAAGACCCCCAGAGAGCACAAGTACAAATGCTGTTCCACCTCCATCAGGAACAGATGTTGACATCAAAAAATGGAAAGTAGCTGATGCCAAGGCTATGAACATTCTAGCCCAGACAATGTCAGATGACATATTCCAAAAGGTAGCTGAATGTAATTCAGCCAAGGAAATTTGGGATAGACTCTCAGAAATAGTCTCAGGCTCAGCTGATGAAAGAAAGGACAGAAGATCCCATCTCATCTTTCAATATGAGAACTTCAAGAAGGGAGAGAATGAGTCATTGGGAGACATGTATAACAGACTGAGTCTAATTGTCAGTGAACTAAGGACATTAGACAAAGAGATCTCTCTGACAGAACTTAATGACAAGATCCTAATGTGCTTCCCCAGCACTTGGGATTCAAGAATCTGGCCAATCAAAGATGCCAGAAGTCTAAATGAGATCACCACTAAAGCTTTGTTGGGTAAGCTCAAGTCTTATGAGCTACTCATCAAGAACAGAGAGGAAGAACAGAAGGCTGCTTCACCAGCCACAAGAAAGGAGAAGACCATAGCATTCAAGGCAACTGAATATCTGCCTGAAGAAAAAGCTACAGGCAATGATGAACTTCTCAGCTTGTTGGCCAAAAGATTCTATAAGATGGCCAGAAAGGACTTCAGAAGAAGATCATACAAGGAGCAGGATAAGCCAAGGTATGACAAGTCCATTGGCAATAACAAAGACATTATTTGCTTTGGTTACAGGAAACCAGGGCATATAGTTCCTGACTGTCCAGAGAACAAGAATAAGGACAGAAGGGACAGAAAAGAAAGAAGAAAGGAGAAAGACTCCAAAATGAGTGGCAATAGCAAACCTTCTTCCAGCAAAAATAAGCATACAAGGAAAGGGTTTGTTGCTGAATCCTGGAGTGAGACTGAAGAGGAGTCAGAAGCCTCTTCCAGATCCAGTGATGATGAGGATGATGCACAAGAAAAGGAGTTCTGCATGATGGCAATCAATGCCTCACAGCACAATTCAGAGGAAGAAGAGTCAGAGTCAGACTCAGAGACTCAACCTGAAGAAGATCAGGTAATTAGTTCTTTTGATTTTAGTTCAGAAGATTTTAAATCTGAATTTAAAACACTGTGTTTAGACCTGCTAAAGTCTGAGAAAGAGATTATCTTTCTCAGAAATTAATTATCTGAACACAATGGTTTAAAGTCAGAAAACCTCAAACTCTCTCAGGAGTTGGAGAACTGTAGGGAACAGATAGCTACACTGAAAAGTGAGCTCTCTGAGGCCAAGAAGCTTGAAGAATCCCTTAATGGGAGAAGCATCAAGCTGATGGACATCACAAGCACAGTGAACTCTAGATTCAACAGTACACTGGGCTTGGGTGCTTCATCCAGCCAACCTATAGTTCTAACAACTCCCATCAAGTTTATCTCTAGCAAGGGAAAGGGAGTTGTAGAGGTTGCTAGGAAAAATTCTGATCTGCCTCAGAAAACTAAGTCCCAGCAAAAATCGTCGAACGGAGATCGACGATCGTCGAATGAAGATCGACGATCGCCGAACGCAGCTCGACGATCTCAGGACAAATCGTCGAACGCAGGTCGACGATCTCAGCCAAAGTCGTCGAACGCAGCTCGACAATCTCATATACCTGACCACAGCCATAGTCGACCATCGAACGGAGCTCGACGATCTGACCGAAGATCGTCGAACGCAGCTCCAAGATCGTCGAACAGAGGTCAGAACTCTAGAAACTTTTTCAAAGGCAAATCAAAATTGAATCCTAAGGATTCTTCATCCCAAACCTTCAACCCTTATACTGAATGGATCTTACCTCCAAGGAGATATCATCCTGAAGGATATAAGTGTCAGCCAGGGATGTCTTTTATTTCTGAATTTAGAGGTTATCAACCTAGGCCCATGGTAAACTGGGTCAAAAACAAGTAAATTGTTTCATGTGCAGGTGAAGACCTATCCAACATCTAACCAGTAATGGTATTTGGATAGTGGGTGCTCTAAGCACATGACAGGGAATAAGGACAACCTCACATCCTTCAGAGCCAAGCTTGGACCCAAAGTTATCTTTGGTGATTCCAACTTTGGACAAACTAAGGGATATGGTGCAGTACAGATTGGATCAGTAACCTTCAAGAAGGTAGCATATGTGGAAGGACTGAAGCACAACCTGATCAGCATCAGTCAGCTATGTGATGAAGGCTACCAGGTGACCTTCAGCAAAACCTTATGCAAAATCAAGTCAGAGGACAACACAACTGTGTTGACAGGTATAAGGAAAGGTAACATCTACTTAGTAGATTTTCTTTCAACTGATATAGATATTTGCCTGTTTAACTCAGTCTGTAGACCAAATGTGTTATGGCATAAGAGATTAGGACACCTAAACCTTAGAACTATTGCTAGGCTATCCAAGGACAACCTTGTTAGAGGACTACCTTCTGGTCCCTACAAGAAGGAAGGACTCTGCAAGGCTTGTCAATTAGGCAAGCAAACTAAAAATAGTTTTAAGTCAATTAATAAGAGTGATTCACCTAGGATATTGTATCTGTTACACCTGGATCTATTTGGACTCATCACAGTACAAAGCCTAGGAGGGAAATCCTACACTTTAGTAATTGTAGATGACTTCTCTAGATTCACTTGGGTGTTCTTTCTAAGGAAGAAGTCTGATAACTTTAAGTGTCTGACAGAGTTTCTCAAATGTATACAGATTGAGTTCAATACTCACATTGCCCTGATCAGAAGTGATCATGGGACAGAGTTTGATTCTCTTCTTATGCAAGAATTCTGTCAGAGTGAAGGGATCAGGCATACTTTCTCAGCTCCTAGAACTCCTCAACAAAATGGGGTAGCTGAAAGGAAAAATAGAACCCTTATTGAATCTGCCACCACATTGTTGTTAGATGCTCATCTACCTCTATCCTTTTGGGCAGAGGCAGTGAACACCTCCAAGTATGTGTTGAATAGAAGTCTGATACATAAACTGAAGGGAAAGACTCCCTATGAATTACTCAAAGGGAAGAAACCTAAAGTTGACTATTTCAGAATTTTTGGTTGCATTTGCTATATTCACAATAATGACAAGAAATACTTAGCAAAATTTCAAGCCAAAGCTGATGAAGGAGTGTTTCTGGGATACTCCATGATCAGCAAGGCCTATAGGGTCTATAATAAATCATCTTTGAAAATTGAGGAATCTGTTCATATTTCTTTTGATGAAACTAACATGTCTTTCAAGGAGAAGATTTCTTCTACCATAGAACCTTTACAGGAACACTCTCTAGTTGAAGATATGAACAAGCTACAGGTTGCTCAAGAAGAAGAAAGCAGTGAAGATGAAAGCAATGCTCAACACATTGAAGCTCAACTTGAAGAGCCAGTTGTTGTACCACAAGAGGAAACAACAACACAAGTTGGTGAACAATCAACACCCCATGTTGATCTAGTAACATCAAGAGACCATCCAATTACCCAAATAATTGGAGAACTCTCAGCTGGTGTGCAAACCAGAAATCAGGTCAACCAAAACCTGTTGCACACCTGCTTCCTTTCTCAAATTGAACCTCAGTCCATTCAAGATGCAGAGCAAGATCCACACTGGATCATTGCAATGCAAGAGGAGTTGCATCAATTTGAGAGGAACAAAGTATGGGAACTAGTGCCAAAGCCAAAGGATCATTCCATTGTTGGAACAAAATGGGTATTCAGAAATAAACTGGATGATCAAGGAGTAATAATAAGGAACAAGGCAAGGCTAGTTGCCCAGGGATATTCTCAAGAAGAAGGAATTAACTACGACCAGATCTTTGCACCTGTTGCAAGATTGGAAGCCATCAGAATATTTCTAGCTTATGCAGCTCACAAAGGCTTCAAGGTTTATCAGATGGATGTCAAGAGTGCCTTCTTAAATGGAGACATCAAAGAGGAAGTCTATGTCAGACAACCTCCAGGTTTTATCTCTCCAACTTATCCTGATTATGTTTTTAGACTAAATAAAGCATTATATGGTCTCAAGCAAGCTCCTAGAGCATGGTATGAGACCTTAGCATGCTTTCTCTTGGAAAATAGTTTTATAAGGGGTAGAGTAGACCAAACTCTTTTTATTAGAACCCATAAGTCCCATACCCTACTAGTGCAAATTTATGTAGACGATATCATTTTGGTTCTACTGACTCAAAATTATGCAGAAGGTTTTCTAACCTGATGCATTCTAAATTTGAGATGAGTAGCATGGGTGAACTATCCTTCTTCCTAGGATTGCAAGTCAAACAACATGCTGAAGGTATCTTTATTTCTCAAACCAAATATGCTAATGAACTGGTTAAGAAATTTGGTATGTCTGAGGCATCTTGTATGAAAACACCCATGCCTACCAATGCTGTATTGGATGCTGATGAACATGGGAAACCTGTTGATCAGACAACATATAGAGCAATGATTGGCTCTTTACTGTATCTTACAGCTAGTAGACCAGATATAATGTTTGCTACATGTATATGTGCTAGGTTCCAAGTAAGCCCTAGAGAGTCACACCTAACATTAGTAAAGAGGATTATTAGGTATGTTAAAAGTTGTCCAAATCTAGGTCTCTGGTATCCAAAAGATTCAGCATTTGATTTAACTGGATTCTCTGATGCTGATTATGCTGGATGCAGTATTGACAGGAAAAGCACCAGTGGAACTTGTCAGTTCCTTGGTGATAGACTTGTCTCTTGGTTTTGCAAGAAACAAACATCTGTGTCAACTTCAACTGCTGAAGCTGAATATATGGCTGCAGGCAGTTGTTGTTCACAAATACTGTGGATTCAAAACCAACTCCTAGACTATGGCTACAACTTAGAGAAGTCAAAAATCTTTTGTGACAATACAAGTGCTATTTCCATAGCTCAAAATCTAATCCTCCATTGTAGGATACACATAGAGATTAGGCATCATTTCTTAAGGGACAATGTTGAAAAGAATAAAATTGAATTACAATATATCCCAACTGATTTACAAAGGGGAGATATTTTCACCAAGCCTTTGGATGAAAAGAAACACACCTTCTTCCTAAATCAGTTAGAAATGTTAGATGAAGTCTTAAATAATCTCCAAGATTTTGAAAGCTAAAAATTGACCAAGACTAGGCAAAAATTCTGATTTTTCTTAGTGTCTAGAATTTTTTCTGATATCTGAACTGCGCTCGACGATTTCCACACAGATCGTCGAACGGAGATCGACGATTTACAGAATCGTCGAACTGAGTTCAGCGCCTCTCAGATAGTATGAACTATCTCTTCCGGTCAACGATCGTCGAACGGCGCTCGACGATTATGTTCACTGAACGATCGTCGAACGGAGCTCGACGCCTTCCAAGATCGTCGAACGGAGATCGACGATGTTGGAGTCTCTTCAGATTCCTTTAGAAGCCTAGATCGTCGAACTGAGTTCAACGATCTTTCCAATTCTGCGTCGAACCCTAATATAAAACTCATTTTTTGCCGTCGTTCTCGCTTGCGCTTTCAATTTCTCTGCAAGAATTTTCTTCCCTCCAAACAGTTCTACGCTTGTTCGTTTTGTTTGTTAAGTTTTTGCAGGTACAATGGCCGTATCAGTTGCTGTCCTAGCCGCAATGAAGTTTGATGCAGGCTTCGACATTGATCTGGAATCGTTCAACACTACTGATCAAGTTTTCCAAGACATTCTGAATTTATTCAAGGATCAGAACTTGTCTGCCCTCATGACCACTAGAATCAAGCTGGCCTCAGATGAAATAAAGGAATGGGTCTATACTGCTCACAATCTAGACAACAACACAATAGTTGGATCTATTGCTGGAACTCAGGTACCTCTGACCCCCACAGTTTTAACAGAGGTTTTTGGTTTAAGAAATGGAGAAGAAACTGCTGAATTATCTGGAGAATAGTTTTCTGACATACTTGCCAGGATGGGTCATCCTGAGGGAAACCCTAGCAAGTTATTCAAAAGGAACTTGTCTGTTGAGTACAGGTTCCTAGCAAATGTTGTAGGAAAAGTGCTGTTGGCAAAGCACTCTGCACATGACACTATCTCCAGACATCAGCTCTGCCTCATGGGAGCTCTGGTAGATAAGAAAAGTCTGAACTGGGGAGAGTTCTTCTTTGACCTAATAAAGAAGAAAATAAACAAAAGCTTTGTAAATTTTGGAAGGATTATTGGAGTCTTCCTGCAGAACAAGTGCCCTACCTTACTGGTCTCCTCTGGAGTGCACATAAATGCCTCCAAGAGACTCACCTGTGCCCTCTTTGGCAAGTGGGACAGGCAAATCAGCAAGCCAAGCAGGCCCTCATCTAGTGCTCCTTCAGGCACCAGGACTCACAGAGTCACTCTCCCACAGGTCTCTGCTCCTGCAAAAGACCTGGCTGCTGCTGTTGCTGCCTCTCCTCCTCCTCCAAGTCCAACCCTACCTCTTCCCTCCACCATTCCAGCTTCATCCCCCATTACCATCTCTAGCCCATCTCCAACCTCAACTCCATCTCCAGACCCAATTCTACCTCCACCAGCAGACCACTTCCACCCATTGTTTTCATATCCTCCACCAGATGTCACTTCTTCACCATCCATACCATCTTTCACCCTTCTGGATGACTCCTACATGGATGATTCCCCCTCATCTCCTCCAGAATTACCCTCCTCCTCAACCTCATTCCAAGATCTCCTCCTCCACATCATTGACCAACCATCATTCACTCCATCCATATCCATACCCTTGTCCTCCATCTCCACCATCCCCACACCTCAGCCAACCATCCCTCCACTCTCCAGCCCTCCACTTCCAGCATCCTCAGCCATCCCTATTCCATCTACCTCTGCTCCTGCTATTGAGCATGTAGATCTCCCAGCCTTAGCTGACAAGTTATATGAGCTACTTGCCCCCAGGCTCTCTCTTCTCATGGAGGCCTCCTTAGCTCCTCTACAACAGTCAGTGGCAGCTCTCTCTACCAGACTTTCCTCCCTCATTCCTCAGGCAGCACCTCCAGCAGTGTGCCTTGATACAGATGCATCTGCATCCAGGTAGGGGGAGATGCCATATGAAGCAAGCCTTCATGCTGCTGTTGCTGCTACTTCTGCTCCTGCTGTTCATGATACTGCTGTTGCTGCTGTTGTTTTTGTATCTGCTGTTCCTGTGGCTCCTACTGCAGTCTTGGCAATAGACCTAAGGTCTTTGCTTTCTGCCTTTGATACTGCATACTTCAGTTATCTCCCAGAGCCTAATGCTGTCCAGCCCCTAGAAGATTTGTCCAAGGCACTGGTGCCTTTCTCTAGCTGTGACCCCAGCATTATATCCTCCTTTGTACTCTCAGTAACTGCTGCTGCTGCTGTTGAAGAAAGGACTGTTTTTGCTGCTACTGAAATTCCAACTGCCTCTGATGAGCAGATATCCAAGGATTCTCTGATGACAGAGGCCACTGTTTTTGAGCCTGCTGAAGATTTTGTTGATGTTACTGAAGTTGCTGCTGCCATCACTCCTGAAGTTACTGTTGTTGTTTCTGCTTCTCCTTCTGTATCTGCTGCTGAATCTGTTGCTGTATCTACTGCTGAATCTGCTGTTGTTTTTGCTGCTATCTCTGCTGCTGTCCCTGCTGCTGCTCCTTCTGCTTCTGCGTCATCTACTGTTGCTCAGTTGAAGAAAGAATTGATGAAGAAAATAGATGTTGTATATGATGCCTAGAGTTCTGACTCTGATGAGTTCAAGACAGACTCTGATGACTCTGCTGCCACTATTGCCAGGAAGAGGAAGGCTAGAAGCAAAGCTATGAAAAGGGTTCCTCCTGCAAAAGTAAAGGATGATAATGATATTCCCTATTATATTCTGCATAACTGCCAAATTACTGAACATTGGATGCAGTATTCCAAAAATCAGCTAAAAGCAATGAAAAAGAAGAGAAAGTATGAGAAGGGCTCGTCCCAGTTCCAGCACCCTCATCCTCCTCCACCACCTCCTCCTGATACAGGTGCAGGTGGCAGCTCTACAAGTCAAGCCCCATCTAGAAGCCAGGCTCCCTACCAACCCCATGCCAGATCATACCAAAGGGAAAGCCAGCCTAGGGGTTCTTATTCCAGGAGAGGAGGATACAGGGGAAGTCAAAGAGATATTCAGGTTTATTCTAAAGGGAATTCCAGGCAGCACCCATACTCCAGGGGAGGACATGTTTCAGCTGACACTACTTCTGGTCCATTCCCCTACAAGCTAAGAGAGACAATGTCTGCTAGGCCTCCTCAAGATAATTCTTCCAACAGGTATGAGCCACCTGTACCATTTGAGGACCCTGAGAAGAATCCTGTTGCTTGGAATGCTAGGATGAAGGAGTTGGCTGCATTAGATCAGATAAAGAAAGCCAAAGAACAAGGGCTGGACACTTCAAATATTTCTACCATGTCAGAGCAAAGACAAAAAGAGCTAGAAAGATATGCCTCCAGCAAATTCTTTGATGCAGACAGATATATGAAGTTGCATCCTGCTGCTGTGGTTCCCAGGACTTCAAAGCAAATATACTTGGGTACAGCTGATGACACCAGGTCCAACAAGGAAGCCTTAAATCCAAACAGAGAAATCAAAATGGTTAAAGGCAAAGAGAAGAAGTAACTCTGTAAGGTGACAATCTTTGGTTTTTCTGACTGCTATCTGGATGCTATATATATATCTCTGTGATGTTTCTGCAATGTCTAGCTGCTGTTGTTTTTATGCTTTTCTGATTGTATGATGTTATTTGAATTTCCAAAGTATGTAAATAGTAATCCTAACCCAAATAGGGGGAGATTGTTGGAACACCCTATTACTAATTTGGGTCAGGATCACTATGTCTCTAGGAATCTGTGTTTGACCTTCTGTATAGCTTAATAGGTCAATTAGAATTGAGTCTAAGGGTTAGAAGTCTAGGATTGGAAGCTGCCCTGAAGACCAAGTTTTTCTTTCTGGAGACTAAGTCTGATCGTCGAGCTCAGCACGACGATTCGTCGAACTCCGGTCGACGATCGTCTAGCTCAACTTCGACAGATCGTCGAACTCCATTCGATGATCGCTGAGCTCAACTTCAGAATATCGTCGAACTCCATTCGACGATCGGTGAGCTCAGTTCGATGATTTTGACTCTGCTTTGGATCCTTATCTCTGAGCTTAGTTCGACGATCTTTGAGCTCAGATCGACGATTATTTTGCTGCTTAAGTTTTTCAGTTCGCTGAGCTCAGCTCGACGATAGCAGAGCTCAGTTCGACGATTTCAGATAACTTCCAGAATTCAAATTCAAATCAGACAGGAGTTATTATGCAATTAATTCAGAAGATTTGCTAGCCGTTTTCATTTACTTCTGGACCAAGTTTCAAGGGATTTTTCAAGGAATATTTCTGTGGACTTTCCTCCAGAAGAGATTATGCAATTAAGGATGCAATCAATGCAGGCCAACGGCTATCTTTGACAGAGTAATATTCTATTCTGGCACAGAGAATAAAACACAGAATGTTTTTGAATGAAGACAGATGATATACAGAGATTAACAAGAAGAGGACACACAACTCAGAATACAGAGACTCTCTCAAAAACTTCTGTCAAAAAGAATTCTGAAGAACACTCATCAAAGAGATCAAGTTTTCAAAAATCATCAGATCTCTTCAGCTTTCAAAGTGTTCAAGGCCAACATCATCTCAAGACTCCAGACACTCAACATTTCAGCTTGCTGAAATCATCTATTGCTGGAGATCTATCTTTGAAGGCCTATCACCCTCAGCAAAGCTCTTCTTCCTGAATATCTCAAGGACTCAGGGGGAGCTTTGACATCAATCCACATAGTCTTCTCAGTTGTTTGAGAAAGAGAAGACTGTCATCACTCTCTCACCCCCACTCTGTAAAGGGTTTTTCAAACTCCCTTCAAAAGTTTGAATCTGGTTTTTGAGCACCTTGTCAAAAGCTCATTGGTGGCAAGACACCTGATCAAAAAATCTGCTTTGGTTTTTGAGCACCTTATCAAAAGCTCATTGGTGCCCAGGACACCTGATCAACTCATCCTGCAGTGGATTCCTACCTAGGGTGGTAGAAGAGTGGATGTACCCAAGTTTGGGGAACCACTATATTTCCTTATGTCCTCTGGTTCTGCTTGTTTACTTTTTGTTTCTGGCCTTGATTTGTCTGTGCTTAGTTTTTGCATAGCTTAGTTCTGTGAATAGATTTATATTTGCTTCCCTGCTCACACATAGTACAACAATTGTTGTAAAAGCTTTTAAAAAGTTCTAAAACACCACATACTCTATTCACCCCCCTCTAGAGTATATCAGATCTAGTTGCACTTTCACATTCCTCCACTCCTCTGGTTATGTGGCCTCGGGATTTATCCTAACCACAGGCTTATTCCATCAAGAGAAACAAGGGGATGCAAAATCAGCTGAAAATTCAAAGTAGTCGTTGTCGCCGCACGATACTGATGTCGCCTGGCGATATTGACCTCAGCCGCTTGACTCTAGTCAACCACCGCTCTTTAGTCATCGACCAGCCATCTGACACGTGTCCATATAACGTGCACTATCTCCTGGTGACTTCCATTCTCACCCCGCAACATCAAGCCAACAGCTCAATCAATGCTTCCAGGCGTTGAGTGTTGAACTCATTCAACGCTTTGTGGCGTTGAGTGCACCGCGCTCACTCAACGCTTTCCCGTTATCGCTCAGGCGAGATCCACTGTCTCTCGACATTATCGAACTGACTAGATCACTCCACGCATCGAGGCGTCGAGTATGTTGATCTCACTCAACACTTTTAGGCATTGAGTGCGTTGAAAGCTGAGCTATCGACGCGCGATACCCACTAATGCCACGCGACATTCTCATACTCAACGATTGGTCGAAAGGCGTCGAGTGCTTTGTTTACTCAACTCTTTATGGCGTCGAAACCTATCGTTATCACCCCGACGATATCCACTGTAGCCGAGCGATAGCAACCAAAAGCTCTGCTATCAAATTGGGGGTATTACAACCCTCCCCTCCTAATAAAAATTTCATCCTGAAATTTTTATATATCTATAAGGGAAAAATACCGCGACTTATTTGTTATAACATTCAAAATCATAACTTACAACATCACTATACAAATAATTCGGGATATTCCTCACGCATGGTCTGCTCATGCTCCCATGTCATCACTCCATGGCCACAGTTGTCCCACTAGACCTTGACCATATCGATTGTTTTGTTCTGTAGCTGTCTGATCTTCATATCCTCGATTCGAATGGACTTAACTTCTGTTGTTAGCATGTTATTGATCGGTACTTAATCTGCAATAACCACTTGAGTTGGCTCTTTCATAGCTTTTCGCAGCACTGATATGTGAAACACATCGTACAAACCACTTAACTCTACAAATAGAGCTAATTGATTGACAGCTTCTCTAACTCGCTCAACCACTTCAAACAGACCAAGATATCGTGGACTCAGATTTTTCAAGTGCCATATCTTGGATACACCTTTGAAGTGATTGATCTTCAAGTACACCCACTCGCCTACCACAAACTCCACATTTCGGTGATTGGCGTTATAGAACTTCGCTTGCCTATCTTGGGCTATTAGCAACCACTCTCGTATAGTACGTATTGTTGAATTTGCATCTTCGACATCTTTACGTTTATAGAGCTTTGAATCGCCTGTTTCCGCCGAAGTTAACGTTGTACAACACTTCCTACCGTATAAAGCTTCAAAGGGCGTCATATGTAAGCTAGCTTGGTAGCTATTATTGTAGGCGAACTTAATCATATAGAGGTGATCTTCCCACCTCTTCCCGATATCCAAGGCACATATACGGAGCATATCCTCCATTGTTCTGTTGGTCCTTTTGATCTGACCATCTGTTTGCGAATGAAATGTCATACTAAACTGTAACTAGGTATCCAATAGTTGGTGGATTAGCATCCAATCACCTGAAGTAAAACACTCATCTCAGTTACTGACGATGCTACGGTGCACGTCGTGCAAACGTACAATGTTATCCACATATTGTTTTGCCAATTTCTCCACTGAATCATCCTTCCAGTTTGGTATGAAGTGCGACACTTTAGTTAATAGGTCAACGATCACCCACACGGCATCGTTTCCGCCCTGAGATGTCGACAGTCCATGCACAAAATCCATAGAAATGTCGTCAAATTTCCATACATAGATTGTTAACGACTTCAGGAAACCGCGAGTTTCCTGGCATTCATCTTTTACCAAGGCGCAAGTATGACATTTTTCCACGTAATGGGCTATATCTTTCCTCAAGCCTGGCCACCAGAACGCATTCTTCATATCCTTGTACATTTTTGTGCTCCCTCGGTGTATTGAGTGCCTTGTAAAATATGCTTCGTATATCAATTCCTCATGAAGTTTACCCACATCCGGGATGCACAAACGGCCATATTTTTGCAAAAGGCATCATCCAAAAAGAATTGGGCATTTGACCCATCCACTGCATAGCATTGTAGACTCTCATCGAGTTCTGTTGCTCGCTAAATCATATCCGCACGGTCATACTATAACTCCATCCAGTTCAGGCACACATTTGCAGTAGCATTCTTGTCCACACAAGAAATGTCCAAGTTCTCCAATTACTGGATCAGACGCTCATCATGCATCTTGGACCAACTCGCCCTTTTCGGCATCCTAAGACTCAAGGCATCTGCGACCACATTTACCTTCCCGGAAGTAAACTGAATTTGGAAGGTGTAGTCCCCGAGGAACTCCATCCACCTCCACTGTCACATATTTAGATCCTTCTGATCCAGAAGATTCTTAACGCTCTTATGTTCCGTGAAGATGTCCACTTTCATGCCATATAAATAATGATGCCACAGCTTAAGTGCAAATATCACCACTGCCAACTCCAAGTCATGGATGGGATATTTCCGCTCATGTACTTTCAACTGGCGTGAGCCATAAGCGATCACCTTTTCAAACTGAAGAAGCATGCAGCCTAAGCCGCTCCTTGATGCATTACTATAAATTTCAAAGCCTTCCGAACCACCTGACGACGTAAAGATTGGAACTGTGTTCAAGCGACTCTTCAGCTATTCAAAAGCTCGCACACATTCTAGCATCGAAACGAACTTCTGATCCTTCCTCGTTAGTGGGGTAAGAGGCAAGGCGATCTGCAAGAAGTTTTCTACGAAACGTTTGTAGTAGCCCGCCAGTTCAAGGAAACTCCGGACTCCGGCTCCAGTTGACAACACTGGCCACTCCTGTTTCGCAACTATCTTTTACGGATCCACCGCAATCCCTTCTCAACTAACCACATGGCCAAGAAAGGCCACTGACTACATCAGAACTCACACTTTGAGATCTTGGCATAGAGCATGTTTCTTCTCAGGGTGTGCAACACCATCCACAAATAGTTTGCATGATCTTCTTCAGACTGAGAGTACACTAAAATGTTGTCAATGAAGATGATTATGAATAAGTTCAAGTACTCTCGAAATGTTTGGTGCATAAGGTCCATGAACACCGATGGTGCATTTGTTAGTCCAAACGACATTACTGTGAACTCATAATGACCGTAGCGTGTTCTAAACATTATCTTAGGAATCTCACATTCCCGAATCCTCAAATGGTAATAGCCAGACTTCAGGTCTAGCTTAAAGTAGATAGTTGATCCCACTAGCTGATCGAACAAGTCATCAATCTGTGTATTAGATACTTGTTCTTCTCCGTCAGCTTCTTCAGTTCTCGATAGTCAATGCACAAATACAGGCTATAGTCTTTCTATTTCACAAAGAAGACAGTTACGCTCCAAGGTGACATACTTGGGCTTATATATCCTTGCTCTAGCAACTCTTGAAAAGTGACTTTCATTGTCAACATTTCCTTCGACGCCACACGGTACGGTGAGCGGGCTACAGGTTGCTCACCTGACACATCCTCAATAGAGAAGTCAATCTCCCGCTGGGGCGGTAAGGCCGGAAGATCGTAAGGAAACACAACAAGATACTTTGAAACTAAAGTAACGTCACTCACACTGGCTTTTGGCTCAACATCCTTTATAAGCGTGATGAATAACTTCGCGCCCTTCCGAACAGCTTTGATGACTTGGAGAGCAAATATCAATATTTTACTCGATCCTCACATGGCAACGAACTTAGTCTCAAGCTCGGTATCTGTCCCAGTGTCATCTCTTTTGAATTTCAAGCTATAAAGGAATGCAGCTCCGAGAGCCAGTCCATTTGAAAGATTACATCAAACTACGATATCGGCAACACAAATGCTTCCAATCGGAAATCCAGACTTCCTATCTGCACTTCCACGCAACAAGACTTTTTTGCTTGCATCACACATCCATTAGGCAACAATATTGATATGCTCTCTTTCGGCACACAAGTTGGCACTCCAATCTGAGACATGAAGTCCTCAAGTAGAAATGAATGTGAAGCACCCGTATCAAACAGTGCTCTCGCCGGATAGTCCCGGAAAAGGACAAAGCCTAATACAAAAAAATCATACCCAAGCTACACACAAGGTATGACATATAAAAACCAGTAAAATAATATCTTAACTAGTACCTGTGACAACATTACTTTGCTTTATGGCCTCCTGTTGGCCAAGGTTGTACACCCTTGGCTGAGTTGGAGTGTAATGGGACACAGTGGACTCCACCGCCTTTCCCTTTTTAGCATACGTTGCTCCTGCCTTCTTATAACCCTTAGGAGGACCACTCTGACACTCACGGGCAAAGTTTCCTTGCTTATCACATGTATAACAAGTACTCGGGCCTTGCCCAGAAGTTGCTCTAGAAGCAACAGTGGAGGGAGTATGTCCAGAAGACTTGGACTTCTTACTCCAACTCTTGCGGTAACTAGATTTTCTAGGTTGCGACACTTTGAACTCAGTCTTTGTCATAGCCAAGTCCCTTTTTCCCTGCACCCTTTTCATGTCTTTCTTCAACGCACAGGTCGTATCCACCAATGCTTGAAACCCATGGTTCATCGAACTCGAGAGCAGGAATATCAGCTCAACCCGCAGCACTTCGTTGAACCTATTGGTTTTACGCTCTTCTTCAGCAAAGATAGTAATGAAATAGAAATGAAAGAAAACTTTACCTTTGATGTGGCATGTTTTACTTTTCATTTTTATTACTTGCATTAGCCCGCACGGTCTCAGTGTAACTTCTGTTTAATAGATAATTACTATGCAAACCGGTCTGAGATCATAATGAAATCCGGAGATTCTGTGTTCCGCGACTTCAATAAAGCTATCCGCAAGGAAGAAAGAGATTCTTGCGGCTTATTTAAAAATACACATTGACAATAAGCCGAGCGGCAAAAGTTTTAACCACCAAAAGCCTTAATGAAGAAATAGAGTTATCTACTGGTAGGAGAAAAATGCTGGCGGCTTAATTGAAAATAAACAATGACCAATAAACCGTGCGACTAATAACTTTAGCCGCCAAAAAGCCTTAATAATGACATATATGTTTGCGGCTAGGGCGAACTCTGATGCAGATCGCGTATTGATGCAAGAGACTTAAGGATAGAGACAAATAATCTGCGGCTTTTGATATGATCATACAAGCCAGTAATCAGAGATACTTATGCATGCCTAGCCGGCAAATAAGTCTCCTGACAGTAGAGACCAAACCCATACTAATTTTGTGGTGGCAAGTCGTAGGTTGACTAGTATAACTGATGTCATAAGCCGGAGGACTAAGGCCAAGAATTAACTGCCAGAAATAGGTCGGCCGACTTCCCGAGTATATGAATAATAAACCGGTAGATTTGACATATACATGCCGAATAGGATAAGCCGGAATAAGTAACCGCGCAGTCTGTGAAGTCAATAATATAATTTGCCACAGGCCGCTTAATAAAGCCGCAAGATAGCGGATAGGTCCAGGTTGACCTGCAAGAACAGATCGAGCTATGGGCTCATGTGTCAATGTGGGCAGGTGCGTGAGGCATTGCTTTCCACACAAAGAGCAGATAAGTGAGATTAAAATTCTTAATATCCGCGACCGATGTCAAGCGGGACAAGTATGTAACGTCTGTGATAAATGTCAAGCGAGATAAGTATGTAATATCTGCGACTGATGTCAAGCGGAATTTCCACTACACATCTGGGACTGATGTCAAGCGGGATGTGGATGGATTAACAATTCAAAGGCATTTTGCCCCCATATGCATGTATATTAATATCAAAAGTAAAGCTGAGAAATAAGCTTCAAATAGAAGATAATGCTTGTTTGTTGTTAGTGATGTAGCAAAAGGATATATGCTCGAAGCTTGACTATGCCTCATTAATACCAATTGCCAAGGGGATTTTATATATTTTTCCAATCTTATGCGTTTCTATCATAGAGAAAAAGGAAGTCCTTGCTTGAACCATTGAGTAAGCCAGAGAAGAATGCCTTAGAAAGTTACTGAATGACATAGTCTTGTAGCTTCCCAGCTCTTGCAAGTTGATCAGCTAACTTTCGGAGAGCCATGCAATCTTCTGCCAGATGACCAACATCTTTATGATAATTGCAAAAAAGCTCCTCATGGCGATATTTGATTTTAGATTTCATACGCCGAGGCCTTTTGAACTCAGGCATTTCTAGAAGAATCATTAGGAGGTCTTCCATAGGAATTTTAAATTTAACATATCTATCTGAACCTTTTTCACGCTTTAGAGTTTTCGGGCCCGAAGATGTAGCTGGATGTGCTTTTACAAATTCAGATGACTCATTCTGCTGAGGAGGTAATGTAGGCCTATCCTGAGGAAGAGGAGTAGACTTGCAATTTTTAACTTGTGAAACATTTTGGGTGGAAATAGATTATTGATCACCAGAAGTCCCCTGAGGTGGTTTAGTCATCTGATTCAAAAACGAGATATAATATTTATTCGCTTCTTCACCCATTATGAACTTATTAACGATTTCAATAAGATCTCCATAAGTTTTGGGGCCCTTTGTAGCGAGCTTAAATTTCAGAGGGCCTTCTCGAAGTCCATTCACGAAAGCATATAAGTAATAATCTTGATGGACGTTACAAACATCTAGAACTTCCTTTTGGAACCGGTCAACGAAGTCCGGATTAGACTCGTCAATTCCCTGGTTGATTTGGAAGAGAGCTCCACATTTCTTTTGCGCTTCTTATAAGTAGTAAACCTTGAGATGAATTGACTTTGAAGATCTTTAAAACTGGTGATCGATCGAGGTGACAGACTATAGAACCATTCACTTGCAATGTCTCCAAAAGATATAATAAGAATTTTACTTTTTATTCTGTTTGACACCTTTCTTAGTGAAATAGCCGCTCAAAGGCTTGTAAATGAGAAAATAAATCATCACATCCAGAATATTCTGGGAGATGCGGTACTCTAAAATCATCGGAGATAGTATCTCAATGAATCCGATCAATGAATGGAGAAGGGACTTCTTTTTCTTCTTTATAAGGAAGTTCTCTTGCAACAGACTTCGGCGCGTGTTCAACCCAACTGGCAGAAAATCCATTATCATTGTCGAGGGCCCCATCATTAAAATACAAACAATCTTGCACCTCCGAGAGATCAGCAGTAGTTGACAAGAAATTATATTCACTTCGTCCCTTCGCAGGATTCATTTTGAACAAGAGAAAATAATCAAACTCTACTTAGAGACCGCCGACCAGTTGCGGCTTGCACTGGCGGTTAGAAGATCGGACAAGCCGATAGGAAGACCGACAGAAAAGCCGGCAGGCAGAACGACAGATTTTTCAGTGCTGGAGGCGGGCTGAAAACCTTAGCCGGCGTTGTCGCGGCCTGCTCGACAGGCCGCCGAGATCTAGAAGCTAAAGCGGTCTGACCTACTAGACCGCTGATTTCATCGACTAATCGAAATCTGAAGGTCGTGTGTTAACTGTTGATGCATGAAAACGGAGAGGGAGTCGAGCACAACCAACTAACAGTTCGAGCACCGGGGAAAGGAAGGGAAAAGAGGAGACTGTAGAATAGTCGGTTACTAGCGGTTGTAACTGAGGGACGGAAAGAAAGGCCACTCGCAGCGGCAACAACAGAGTTCGCCCGCCGCGGCTTAAATGCCACTCCTGCGATGGGCTTTCCTTTTATTAAAAGTGAAGCAGTTATAAGAAGGAGAAAAAAGGTGAAGCCTGCCGAACTGCTAGCCGCAAGGCACTAGATTTGAGACCGCAGCTCTTAACAAGCGAGCTCCTGGATACGAGTCAGCGTGCTTTGGGGAGTGCACCCTCCCCCTATTTATAGGCTCGGTGGCCTGCCCAAACGGGTAGGGCTAACATTACCGGCTGCCCGGGGTACAGGAGAACCGGGCAGAGGTGAGGGGAATCAAATGAGCTAAAATGGAGAAAGGAGGGATGTCGCACGTCCTGGCGGATTCCTCCTGGCGAGCTGATGGCCTGGGCCTTGGGCCTTGGGCCTTGACACTGAGCAGGGCTGGAGCTGATGGCAGCCTGATATGGAAACCGCCCGGCTTCTCTGATGATCATCCGGCTTGACGTGTGTGGAGGCTAGAAGGAACAGGCCGCTCGGTCTCTGATGACCGGCCGGCTTGACATGCCCAATGGCTAGAAGAACCCGTCCGCCCGGTCTTGAAAGCTGTGCGAACTGGTCGCGGATTCCGGGCTTAACACTCGGCGTATATGATGTATTGACTTAGAGAAGTTTTTCCGTCGAGTCAAGTTGGATTTGTAGGAATTTTCCGAATATATCTGACGAATTCGTTGAGTCATACTCCATGAATTCGTCGAGAATGACTTGGATGATTATGTGGAACAAGTGTAGTTTGTCGCATATAAACGCCGATATCCGACGAATTCGTCGAGTGATACTCGACAAATATGTCTAATGGGACTTGGTTTTTTTCAAACTGGTTTGGCCGTATTAGAGAAACTTGTCGAAAAGGTAGGCAATTTGTCAAATCTCGTCAGAAATACTCGACAAATTACTCGAGTTGGACATGACGAATTCGTAGGATTTTTCATGAAGTGTTGAGTTGATTCGTCGAGTTTACACTGCGAATTTGACTTAGAGAATTTCGGCCAGAATGTGGTTACGAGTTGAACCGTGTTCAGGTCCTGTGCTGAACGACGCCCTTATGACTTGTCTTTTCAAGGGGAATTATTTAATGTAATGATGGGCGGTCCAATGACAATGTGACACGGGGTGGAGTAACCGTAACCCTAATATTTATTTATAAAAAGGAACGATTGGAAACCCTAGCCGTCATCTTCTTTAGTCGGCTGAACACTCTCCGTGAAGTACAATACCGACGAGGAAACCAAACATGCCGCAAGGGAGGAGAATGAGATTTATGGATGGAAATGAGGTGAGCTTCCTACCCTCCCTCTTAATGTTATATCTTTAGATATATTATAGGAGAGATGTCCGCTCCAGAGAGCTTGACTTTGGTGCGTAATGAAGTTCTCCTCGGTATAGACAACGCTAGGACCTTTGTCATAGAGTTTTGTTGTCTTCAAACTTTCCTCTCTTTATAATGATGACGATGGTCTTGGTTTCGTTAAGAATTGTGGTCCATGGAGGGTGAATGAGGGAGGATGAAGAGCTGATTGTATCTTTGTATAAATGTCTAGAGGAAGAATACGAACCGATGTCGTTCATTCGACGTTATGATGCGAGTAGAAACCTAATTTTTGTACGCATCAGGATTTATGCTCGATTTAAGCCATGATCCATGCAGTTATAGGTATTGGACTAAACAAAAAAGTTGTAGCACTCGGAAATACCTTTCCAATGGATGGTTGCACATTTTCTGGTGAGCAATGTGGCTCCCGCAAAGTGCGACGGAAGTTGCGGCCTTAAACTAACATAACGTCGAAAAACAATTTTTTTCTAAGTTATGTGTTAGCCTTGCGTCCAGATTTTGGGTTCAGTAGAAAGATCATAGCGAAATAATATTTTGGATTGGGTGAATTTATTTATATGTAACCATGATGAACTAATGGTTTTCGATGGACATTGGTTATACAAATGATTTGTTCATGAAATCCGGTAAGGATGCACTTAATAACAATGCGATGAATGTTATAAGTTTTGGAAGAGTATGTGATGCATGATTCATGAATGTGTAATCTATAGCTATGCGATAATTTATAATCATTGGAAGAACATGTGATATATCCCTTGTTAAATTTTGCTTATCATGAGGAAGAATAAATGTCATGTTGAATGTTTAATGATGTAAAGTCTGGGGAAAGATGAATGAATTGACATACATGTGCATTCTGAATTATAGAAAAGGGCTAGATGAGAAAACGCCCATGGTCATGTGATGTGTTAGTCACTTATCTCAGGTAATGAAGATAAGACAAAATTGACAACTAAGAAGATTAGTCTCCCATGCTAAGGTAGGTCTTCCATGCTTGGAGCACGGGTAAGTTGTTACGAAGGGACTCAGTGTGGAGCCATTGCGTGCTTTGAGCATAGGATTGGTATGATGATAAGGGACTCAGTGTGAAACCCATGCGTGCTGTTGAGCACGGGATTGGTATGATGAGGAGGGACTTAATTGTAGCCCTTGGATGTTTGATGGCATGGCTAAGTGTAATTGCATGTGGTGTGTATTGATACACGGTGTCATAATCCTATGTTAAGGATAGTGTGGTAGGTCTATGGGATCACCAGTCATCACACTGCTGGGAGTTGGTAGATAGAACTTGGGTAATTGAGCTTGGTCCTCGGTGCTCATTACCGAGTCTCCTTCCATGTTAGTGGACGGTTGGGCTGTGTCCTTTGGTGATACGCTCCCAGAGGCCCCTTATATGCCATGACAATAGCCAATTTGGGTTGTGTTCTTAGTGCACATCTACCCGAGATCCATCTGAGTCGTAGTACGTAGAGGCTCTGCTGTTGTGTTCGTAGCATTGAGGCATACAGAGGCATATGCCTGTTTGTGTGCATACCTACCTAGTAGTGGAGACACCCGCTCTACTATCACCATTTGGTCACAACGAATGACGCATGAGAATTTAGCTACCTGCTCGAAAAGTGAGAACTAAAGGACTATGTCAACATAGCAAATCAGAGTGTGTGAGTTGCATGGGTGCATCATAAACCACCATTGCATTGCATAAGATCCTCATCATATAAACTTGTATGGGTACTTTTATATGATGAGTAATTTCTCGTTAAGCCGATCCTTAACTTATAAATCTATATGGACATTTTTATAAGTTCTATTTCTATTGTAGAATGATATGCTGATAATGGACTGCTTTTACTTTTACAGTACTGTTAGTGTAGAATGATGACGTTATTTGATGTACACTGCTACTGTTATATTTATGATATGTAGAGATATACCACAAGATTGCACTTACAGTTTATATACATATATTGTACCATTCTTTCTTTCTCCCACCCGGTGCCTAAGAGCTGTAGGGATGAGAGGATGAGATAGTGACTTAGTCTTTATGACTAACGGTTGCTATGACGACCTTTTTAGGATGACACCCAGAAGATAGAGTAGTAGCAAGTTATGTAGGAGGGCAGCCAACCCAAGGGATAGGGGCTGATACGACAATACACTTGCTGTCGTCGCTTACTAATGTGAGATTTTTGATAGACTATATATTGTAGCCCTTAGGGCTTTCAACTCTGATGTATTCAGGAGCTATGTAGCAACCTGTGTTTACTTTTGAACTTGTACTAGTGTGTATATTTTGACTTCTGTATATTTCTTTATGCTGGGTTGGCATGGATGATATTCGTGAGAGTCTGCAGGATAGGCGTCTTGTAATATCGGTCAACTCGTGTTTTGACGCGACCGTAAGGCGGCTATCCTTGGCATAAGACTCCCCTCAGCCGTGTGTTGTGTTCCGGTAGGGGGGGTCTTACAAATTGTATCAACTTGCAACGATCTTGATCTAAAGAATTCAGTAAACAATGGTGCCACCCCCGTTGATTGGTTAGTTTGAGGTCCAACTAACATAGAGAATGTAGTGGTGTATCCATGTGTAATTCACACTAAGTATGACCAGTTATTACCCTACGATTAGCCAACCTGACCTTAGGTTTGTACCTTTATGCATAGATCCCAGCATGTACAGAGCCACTAGTTGGTACTCCCACCCCTTCAGTCCCTATTCAATTTCAGCAGTTGGAAATGAGACAAACCGTCACGGCAAACTTAGACGCATTCAGTTCTCAGCAGGCCCCGGTGCAGAAACAAGCCCCGTGTTCTAATTAGTTGAGTATCTTTTGAGCCAATTCCTCGTCTACTTACCATGGGACAGAGTAAGCTATTTGTACTGAGGAGTGGCTAGATGTTGTGCAAGAATTGATGGTCGGATTAGATGTCCAACCAGTATGGTTGTTACTATAGTTGTATCTGTCTTGGAATCACACGCAAAAAGGTGGTGGAAGTTTCTCATGGGCTCCACTTTTCAAGGACGCGTATACACTGACATCAATTTGAATGAATTTTCTGAGGCCTTCTTAGAACATTTTGTTCCTTCTACTTCTCAAGATGAGCTCGAGGAAATATTCATGCAGTTGAAACAAGGATCCAAGTCAGTGGCAGAATATCGACGGGAGTTTCAACACCTCGCTAGGTTCGCTGACTCCTATGATTTGGATGATCACGGGTATGCGAAATGGTTTTACAGAGGCTTGCGAGATACCCTAAGGCATGCACTTTTGTTTATAGCAGACTCGAGCCTAGCAGAGATAATAGATATGGCAAAGAGGTTGGAGACTGACCATTTGGGAACCCAGGCCAGTGGTAAGAGACCCGCTGATGGCGTGGTGGAAGCAGGACCCAACTTCAAAAGGAGACATAATATTAGAGGTAGAGGAGGAAATCAAAGAGAGGGTGGTTGCTTCTGTCACAACTTTAGGATGGAGCAGCCAACACCACAGCCAGCGTTGCCTCCGTCGCAGTAGTTTCAATGGTATTAACAACCCAAAGGGCTATTCAGGCAATTTTGTTTCAAGTGTTATCAGTCGGGCCACATTAGACATATTTGCCCACAACTAGGTGGGAATGTTCCCACTATTTTTTCCAATAGCTCCACGAGGATGAGGGCAAGTTCATTGTCGAGGATGAGGACCACAAGTAAGGAATCTTGGACCTACATGGGAGCAGATGTTCGCTCTAGATATGACTTAGGAGCGGAACAAACAGGACGTTATAGAAGGTATTTTATGCCTAAGTATATTCCATCACTTATGCCTGAAATGCAGTAAGGTTGCTATATTATGGTTTAACATTTAGGCATGGTGACTGTAAATGACAGGTCCGCCAATACCCTGTTTGATATGGGTGTGATATACATATTCGTCTCGTCGAATTTCTTGAAGGACCTGAAAGGTGTGCGAAATTACGCTAGAGCCTACCGTAAAGTTCAACTCCCCGACGTCTCTATGATAAATTAATTCGCCAAATGTACCATGGATGTGTATATAGGAGGAAAGCTTTTTGAAACCCCAGCTGCATTCCAAGAGATGAAGGATCTACTTACCTCCACACCAATCCTAGTCGTTCCATCCAGGAAGAAAGGATTTCAGGTTTACACTGAGCCCTTTCAAGATATGGGATCAGTGTTGATGCAGGATGGGCATGTGATTGCTTATTCTTCCAGACAGCTAAAGATGCATGAGATTAATTACCCAGTGCATGACTTAGAATTGGGGGTAGTGGTCTTTGCTTCCGAGCAGAGTAAGGGAAGGATGATGCTCTAGCCCATGTGTGTAAGGCAATTGAGAGTGGTTCTGCTGAAAAGTATACTTTTAGGAAGGCCTTATTCATTTCTATGGAAGGCTCTATATTCCCGAGGGCGGTGGAATCCGGGAAGACATCACGAGAAAGGCTCATTGAACCAAATATTCAGTGTGTTGCGAGATTGCCAAGATGTATAATGTCTTGCGGAGGAATATTTGCTGGCTTGGAATGAAGAGGTTTATTATGTGTTACGTTACATATTGTGAGGCTTGTCAAAGGGTGAAGGTGGAGTGTAAGAGCCCGGGAGGATTATTGCAGTCATTGTCCATCCCCGAGTGGAAGTTCGACAATATCTTTATGGATTTTGTCCACGGGTTACCTCATTTGCACTTTGGGAATGATTCAGTTTGGGTGATTGTGGATCGCTTGATGAAGGTTGCCAGGTTCATTCCAATGAGGAAGGAGTCGCATGTTGATGTCTCGGTGCATCTCTTTGTGGAGCAGTTTGTGCGGTACCATGGGGTGTCCAAGGCAATTGTCTATGACCACGATGGTTGCTTCATTTACAAGGAATGGAGGCCAGTTCAAGCATATATAGGCTCTCGCGTTACCTTTAGTATGGATTTTCATCCCCAGATGGATGACCAGTATGAGAGGACCATCAAAACCATGGAATATTTGTTAAGATTATGTGTGTTGGATAAGGGCGAGTCATGGGAAAGGCTCTTGCAGCTAGTGGAGTTTTCATACAGTAATAATTATCAAGCTAGCATTGACATTATGCCCTACAAAGCACTTTATGGGAGGAGGTGTAGAACTCCATTATTGTGGGTGCAGGATGAAGACCCAAAGATTTTGGGAACGAAGTATATTGATAATACTGATGCTATGGTTAGATTGATATGAGACCGCATGCTGGAGGCTCAGATTCGGCAGGCAATGTACTATAATGTGAAGCACCTGATCGTGGAGTTCCAAGTGGGTGACAAGATGTTCTTGAAAATCAGTCCAATGCATGGAGTGTCATGTGTGCGCGGAAGAAAGAAGCTCAACCCGCGATTTGTGGGGCCTTATGTTATATTGGAAAGAATTAGCCATTTGGCCTATCGACTGGAGCTACTTCTTGAGCTAGAAAATTTTCAAGACGTCTTCAAGGTGTCGTCGCTTTGGAAAGCACTACGTGTAACACCCACATCCATCGTATGGCATACAGTAGAAGGTCCAGCTGGAACCTGACACCATATACCACGGACAGTCGGAAGGGTTACGTATGAATAACCAAACTATCCAATTAAGACTACTCGTCCTAACACAGAGCATTCTAGCGGAAGCTTTTAAACAGTTGAAAGAACCCAAACTTGAATCCAAAAAAGCATGAATGTCCACAACCACTACCACTGGAATGAAACACAAATACAGTGAAAAATACACGGCCTTATGGCCTTATAGGAGTTCACTTAATAAAATAATGTTTTCCATACATCGGCTCGCAGGCCAGCCACACATGATAAAATAAAGTACAACTATTTGCTTTGGCCTTCTAGGGCCAGCACAGCAACATGGGCTCCAGCCCGCTATTTGGTACTCGGCTCCGCAGCACCTGCAAGCAACATTCCACCGCACGGTGGCAAACAAAGCAACGGTCAGCCAAAAGCCGACCAAATTATAATGACCCCGCCCCTAACTTGGAATGGTGGTGCTCCTTCCCTGCAATTCATTGGCCCAGCTAAATAATATAGTACAAACATGCTTCGCCACAGGTGTAGGCTCGCAAGGCAAACACCATGTGCACTCAGGGCACATTATCGGTGAATCCTGACACTTCATCGTCTTCACCACCACCCTCAGGATTGCAACAATGTGAGTATTTTTGCCTTTCTGACCACTGTCTAAGGCTCCCAAATATGCCAATGGCCAGTCCCCTTTTAGGGTCTCTCGCACCGAACCACATAGCCCAGGTCTGATTCCACTTGCCCGTTGCTCACAACGCGTAGTACACCTTAAGACGTACGCACGAGCCAAGCTTCTCTCGGATCCTGACATTTCCAAACAATCACATAACCCAGTTATGTTCAAGGCCGGTTCCCAGATCGCCAAGTAAGCAGAACAACAATTCCGCTCAGTTTTCCAGGTGCGCCTTGGAGTTAATCCCCAAGGATCCCTGCTGCAATCTACCGCGTAGAAACCCGAAAACCCAAAGCACCGAGTCTTCTCCGGCAAACCATGACAAATGCAACATCACCGATCCAGACCAACATGTCTGGGTAGGTTTCACACAAAATGCCTATGCTCGTACTTTGATTCCGAACTCTATATGCAACACAAGGGGGACTATTCCCGTCAACCCCAAGAAACACCGCACACTCGCCGCACACTCGCCGGAGCGGGTTTCCCTATGCAAAAAGGATGAGAGCTTCACATGCTCAAGTAGAGAATTGTTACCCTTGTAGAACGCTTTTGCGCCATGGAAAATTACATGGATAGAAGTCTTCGCAACATGATTTCCTCCACAGATCTGCTCTCAGTTCTCTAAATGGTGCTCCGGTGCTCCGCCGGCGGCCGTAATCCTCCTCCTTCTTCCTCCTCTCTCTAACTCCTTGAAAGAGTGTGCTTAAGAGAGAAATGAGGAATTGATCCTCTATTTACGACCTTAATAGAGCAGGAACTCAGCTGGGCCGTTGGATCTTTATTAAAGAAAACGAATGGCTCAGATCTGTATAGAAATCCCCAGCCCTGGGCCGAACACGGCCTCGCACACGGTCGTGTCCCAGGCCGTGTGCCTCGATCCAGGCATGAACGTTGAACGCAGAAAAACCACACGGGCAAAGACATGCCTGTGTCTCAACCTTACACGCCCGTGTCGGGTCCTCGACACGCCCGTGACCGGAGGCATGTCACGTATAACCGCCACGCCAACCGTCATGTCTCTCGGGAACACGGGTACTGACACGGGTAGGCATACGCCCGTGTCAGATGACACGCTCGTGTCAGTCTGTTGTGTTTCCTGTCGTGTCCTTCTCTGGATACGGCCGACCAAAACACCACGCAAGACATGGCCTTCGATACGCCGGTGTCCTAGGCCGTGTACCCCTATACAGGCACCAAAATTACTTTTGGACGCGACCAGCTCGATAACGATTTTCGGGGCGTTACAAATCTCCCCCTTTAAAGAAATTTCGTCCCGAAATTAAGTAAAGGTATACAAAAATTAAATGTTATGTGAGTGGAATAACTCGGGGTATTCCTCCAACAAAGTTTGCTCTCGCTCTCATGAAAGCTCCTCACGTCCGCAGTTATCCCAACGAACATTAACCATTCGGATTTCCTTGTTGCGGAGTCGTTTGACTTCAACGTCTTTTATACGTATAGGCTTGACCTTTGTCGTGAACTTGTAATCTACTGGCACTTGATCAACCGCGACTATCTGCTAAGGCTCTTGCACTGCCTTCCGCAACACCGATAAGTGGAACACATCATGTAGCCCACTCAACTACACCGACAGCTTCAATCTATACGCTGCTTCGCCAATACGCTCCAGGATTTCAAATGGTCCAAGGTATCTCGGACTCAGCTTCTTCATGTGTCGAACCCACGAAACACCCTTGAATAACTTGATTTTTAAATACACCCAGTCGCCAACACCGAACTCCACATCCTATGCTTGGTGTTATAGTACTTTGCATGCCTGTCCTGAGCGATCTTCAACCTTTCCTGAATTGTACGTACCATTGAAGTGGCGTCTTCCAACGCTTGACGTTTATACAACTTCGACTCGCCTGTCTCAAACCAAGACAACGGCATACGACACTTCCTCCCATACAAGGCTTCGAAAGGTGTCATTCCAATACTCGCTTGAAAGCTGTTGTTATACGCAAACTCCACCATGTACAGGTGATCCTCCCAATGCTTTCCGAAATCTAGGACGCACATGCGAAGCATGTCCTCCATCGTCCTGTTGACCCTCTCGGTCTGACCATCTGTCTGTGGGTGGAAGGCTGTGCTGAAACACAGCTTAGTTCGCAATAAATTATGCACTAGCCTCCAGTCCTTCTACGTGAAGCGTCCATCTCGGTCACTAATAAATCTGCGCGACACACCATGCAACCGTACGATATTATCCACATAGAGTTTGGCTAAATTTTCCACTGGATCTTCCTTCCTATTCGGGATGAAATGTGACACTTTTTTCAACCTATCTATGACCAACCAGATGGCGTCGTTTCCCCTCCGCGACTTTGGCAAACCATGCATAAAATCCATAGAAATGTCGTCGAATTTCCATTCCGGGATAGGCAAGGACTTTATGAAGCCTTCGGGCTTTTGGCACTCCGCTTTCGCCAAGGCACAAGTTTGGCACTTGGCCACATAAAGTCCTACATTCTTCTTTAATCCTGGCCAGCGGAATAACTTCTTCATGTCTATATACATCTTCGTGCTGCCCGGGTAGATTGAGTACTTGGTATGATGAGCCTCATACATCAACTCCTCCCGAAGATTATCCGCACTAGGGACGCATAGACGACCGTCCTTCCTTAGCTGTCCATCCTCAACCGCAAACTGGGAATTTGACCCATCCAAAGATTCATCCAAGATCTGCTTCATGATGCTATCCTGAATCAAAGCCCGTCGAACTCTATCAGCCAGGTCATACTGCACCTCTCTCCAAGACAATATCTCCCCGGCACTAGACTGCTTATCGACGCAGGAAATCTCTAATGCCTCCAAATCACGGACCAATCTCTCACCATGTATCGATAACCAACTGGCCTGCGCAAGAGCCCTGCGGCTCAACGCATCCGCCACCGCATTTCCTTTCCCAGGTACATAATGTATCTTGAAGGTATAGTCCCCCAAGAACTCCATCCATCTCTGTTGTCTCATGTTCAGATCCTTCTGATCTAGCAGGTACTTCAGGCTCTTATGGTCGGTGGTATATATCGACCTTTACCCCGTACAGATAGTGCCTCCACAGCTTTAGAGCAAATATCACGGCCGCTAACTCTAAGTCAGGGATCGAATAATTCCTCTCATGAACCTTCAACTGTCGTGAACCATAGGCTATCATGCTCCCATGCTGTAGCAGAACACAGCCCAAACCACTGCCCGAAGCATCACTATAAATCTCAAACCCTTCGGTTCCACCCGGCGAACATAAAATAGTCGTCGTGGTCAATCGCCTCTTCAATTCCTCAAAATCCTGCTCACACTCCAGCGACCACACGAACTTTTGATCTTTCCTTGTCAACGTCATGAGTGGTAAAGCTATCCACGAGAAGTTCTCTACGAAGCGCCTGTAGTAGCCGGCAAGCACCAGAAAGCTCTGAACTTCTGCCACTGAAGACAATATAGGCCACTCTCGTATCGTTGTTATCTTCGTCGGGTCCACTACTATCCCTTCTCCACTAACAACATGACCAAGGAACGCTACTGAGGATAACCAGAACTCACACTTGGAGAACTTAGCATACAACTGATTCCTCCTCAAGGTCTCCAACACCATGTGTAGATGCTTGTAATGGTCCTCCTCACACTGCGAGTATACCAAGATATCATCGATAAATACTATCACGAAATGATCCAGGTATTCTCTGAACATCCTGTTCATCAAATCCATAAACACAAATGGCGCATTGGTCAACCCAAACGACATGATCATGAACTCGTAATGCCCAAACCGCGTGCTGAACGCTGTCTTTAGGATGTCGCTTTCCCTTATCGTCAATTGGTAGTAACCGGACTTCAGATCTAACTTCGAATATACTATAGACCCAACCAATTGATCAAATAGATCATCAATCCAGGGAATCGGATATTTGTTCTTCTCCGTAAGATTGTTCAACTCTCGATAGTGAATACAGAGTCACAAGCTCCCATCCTTCTTCTTAAAGAAAAGAACCGGTGCGCTCCAAGCCGACGAACTTGGACGCACATACCCTTGCTCCAACAACTCATGCAGTTGCACCTTCAACTCCACCATCTCTCGCGGTGCTATCCGATATGGATAGCGTGATACCGGTTTGGCACCCGGTACCAGCTCAATGGTAAAATCAATCTCCTGCTGAGGAGGGGCTCCTGGGAGATCATCTGGGAACACATTAGGATACTCAGACACAACTGGGATACTGTCCAGACTTGGCCTAGGCGTTGAAGCCTGCACTAAGGTGACAAACAGCTCTGCACCAGACCGAACTGCCTTTTTCACTTGAAGGGCCGACATCAAAACTTTACCCGACCCCTTCATGCCCGCAAACATAGTCTCTCGTTCAGTATGCAATCCCAACTTAACCTCCTTTCGGTTGCAATCAATATAAGCTCGCTGCTCCGAGAGGCAGTCCATACCAAAGATTACGTCGAACTCCACTAACGGTAGAACCAACGCTCGCAAATCAAACTCTTGGTCCCCAATCCGAATCTTTACCACACAGAACTTATCCGCTCGCATTGAGCACCCATTGGGCAACAACACATCCTACCTGTCTTTTGCCATCGAGGAAGGGACCCCGATGTGCGATATGAACCTTTCGGACAAGAAGGAATGCGATGCTCCCGTATCAAACAGGGCACTTGCCGGACGATCGAAAATCAACACGAAGCCTAGCACCAACAAATATAAGCTAACATATAAAAAGGTAACAACTATATAAAGTTAAACTGCTAAAATTTAACTCATACATGTCACCACGTCAGCTTGTTTCAGGGCCTCTTGCAGACCAAGATTATAAACTCTAGGCTGGGCTGGAGCATGATGGGATGCGGTTGACTCCACCGCCTTCCCTTTCCCTTCATATGTCGCTCCAGGCTTCCTCTCGGACTTTGCACGTCTGCTCCAACATTCACGAGCAAAGTGCCCCATCTTCCCATAGTTGTAGCAAGCTCCTGGAACTCGACTTGTGGTTGCCCCCGATGCACCAGACGAATGGGCTGAGTTCGACGTCTTCTGCTTCTTGTTCAATCTGCGGAATCCTGACTTTGTATTTGGCACTTTGAACTCCGCCTTCTTTTCCCATAGATCCTTCTTCTCTTGGAATTCTTCACAACCTTTTCCAATGATCGGGTCGAATTGACCAAGGCTAGGAAGCCCTGCGCCTTAGGCCCAGCAAGGAGTAACTGTAGGTAACCGCGTATACCCTCATAAAATCGGTTGGTCTTCCTCTCTTCTTTCGTAAACATAGCACCAGCATACCGACCCAACCGTGTAAACTCGTGGAGATACTCGTCCATGCTTCTGGCTCCCTGAGTCAACCCAAGATAATGATTTTCCATCTCAAGCTTCTGAGCAGAGGGTAGATATCTAGCCAAGAACAATCTTGAGAATTTCTCCATAGGCTCATCAGTAAGCTGCCTTCCCACAAAGAGATGAAACTCCAACTCATCCCACCACAGCCTCGCCTCACCAGCCAAAAGGAAGGTCGCTATGGTGGTCTTCTGCCACTCTTCAGTTAACGTGGCCGTCAAGACCCTCTTTATCATAGAGAGTCAATCCTCAGCTTGAGCTGGTGTTCCAACCTCATCGAACCTCGGAGGATTAAATCCCATTACATGCTTGAGCTGTCTCTCCGTAGCCCTCCTCGGCACTACCTGATCGACTACCTTATTCAACCTCAGACCCTTTTGAATGTAGCGGTTAACAGTGGATCTCAAGAATTGATGTGTATTCGAATAAAAGGAACTAGTAATCACTGATATGCTCATATTGGTGATATTATTGTTGTTGTAATCAAAGAAGCAGTGCCCAGCATGCCTCTAGAAAGATCCGAAGTAATTCGAGCTGTGATTGTACGCACGTGTAAAGAACTCAAATGTGACAACGACATGATAATACGATATGATGACAATGCAGTGGTTATCATTGATCTAACTGGTTCTTGCTCATTCAAAGGAGGTGCGTGATGCATTTGCCCTGCAGGTTGGGCATTTATCATGGCAAAAACTGCTTCAGCCACCAACCTGATGGTTTCCGCTAAATGAGGTGTTGTAGGCTGATGACTTATTTTAGTCATCGTTTTTGGGATAGTTTAGTATGCAAAATTCCTAGTTTAATTATATGTTTCAAGTATTTTTATGCATGTTTTGTTTAATTTCTTCTTAAAGTCTTTTTGTGTTAGGATATTATAATTCCTAGTTTTATTATAGTTTTATTTGCTTGTTATGTTGCAATTTTATTTTGTTATGTTTTGATATAAAAATCTATAGTTTTAGTACATGTTTTATGTTTTATGTTTACTTGTATTTTGTTATGAATATAATTAATTAATAGTATGATATGTTATGTTTAGTTTTATTTGTATTAACTAATGTTTTGTTTTGCTTTATTTGTAGGTTCAAAGCCCATGCTAGTGCAGCCCTTTCACTTGATCAAGCCCTTTGGAGCAGCCCCTACATGCAATCCTAGCCCTACCCGAGCCTACAACAAAGCCCACATGGTGCAACCCTCTTCATGTAGCAGCCCGGCCCCTCTCCAAGTGTAACCCTCCTTCAAATTCAGCAGCCCACAAATAAAATTTCGGCCCACATGGTGCCACTCATGCATGGCCGGCTCCCTATTCCCCCCCCCCCCTTCATTATTCTACATCCATTCCCCCTCTCTACTTTATTTTATTTCATTTCCATAAATCACATGCAATGAATCCACACTCTCTCCCTCTTATTTATTTCTCATTCACCCCTCCTTCCTTTTCTCTCATTCTCATTTAAACCCATCCATCCCCCCTCTTATATTTATTTCATTTCTTTTAAATGTATATGTATGAATGTATCTTCTCCCTCTTGCTTCATTTAATGCCATGCATGAACACTCCCCCCTACACATGGCCGGCCACCACCCTTGCCTCCTTCTCTTCATTCCCATCTAGAATCTTCCCTCCTCATTTATAAAAGGCACCATGGTCTCATGCTTTAGGAGTTGGATTTTGGAGAGCAAGTGAAGTACTAGTTCCAGAGAGTGCTTTCTTTTATGTTGCTTACATGTTGTTAAGTCTTTATTAGTGTATCATTTGCTTTTGATAGTGTAATCTTTTCTTCGGTAGCATAAACTTGTCTCCTTATTATTTTGTACTTCTCCGTTTTTATATATCAATGAAAATGAATTTCTTTTATCTTTCTATGCTTTCTTTCTTAACTATGCGTAGCTAATCTTCTTTTAGCATTTGATCATGAGGATCCATGATTTGAGATATGAATTATTTTTACTTCGTAATTTTATTTTTGCTAACTTTCCCTCGATCCCTGTTCGATTTATTTCGAGCCGACTCCGTATTTCTAGTATACGGTAGTAGGCCTTTGATCTCATTTCATAATAGTCGAGAGACTCATTGATTTGAAAGATCACTCAAAGAGGGAAGGAGTTGCACGCAATCCTAGTGATAGGACGACATAAATCCTCCAGATTGGATCAAATCTAATAGTGCGGATCATCTCGATAATGCAACTTTAGGCCCCTTTGATTTGTAAAGAGATTTCGATCAAAGCGTCTATAAGTTAGGAGTCTTAATGCTCTAGCGAGATTTTGTCTTATTTTTGGATCCGTCACGGTCGAGTTAAGTCGCAATTATAAAATATTATTTTTTTTATTTCTCCTATCTCTTTTCATGGTGAATCATCGATCGAGTGCTATCTTTTAATCCATAGTTCCGTTTTAAATTTCGTTTCGGTTTAATTTTAAAAATTCTCAAACCCATTTTCTTTCGGTAGGATAATAGTTCAAGCATGAGTAGCAGTACTTGACTACCCCGTGTTTAAATACGACCTTGATACTACAATTCGACAGGTACACTTGCCTGTTCAGGTTTTAGCCCATCAAGTTTTTGGCGTCGTTGCCGGGGAATTTCTTCGTCAATATTTTGAAAACGCTTTCGCTATTGCTTCTACAAAAATTTAAACAAAAAAAAACCTAATCATTTTTTTTCTTTCTTCAAGTTTTTATTTCCATTTCTCCTTCATTTTTTTAGTGCATGACCCGCACGAATCCGTTGCTACTTGTTGATTTGGACCCAGAAATCGAACGCTCCTTTCGGAGACAACTACGATTCGGGGCTTCCACTTCTCAAACAGCGGTTGAGGATTCCGACGGTGATTGTAATTTTAAATCTGAAATGGGAGATCCCAACCCAGGAATGGCTCAGCAAATGACCATGTCCGATTATGCTCGACCCAACCTGGAGGGGACTGAAACAAGTATTGTTCGACCTGCAATTGCGAACAATAACTTCGAGCTTAAGCCTAGCATCATACAAATGGTGCAGCAATATGTACAGTTCGACGGATTACAAGATGAAGATCCGAACTTGCATATTGCCAATTTTCTTGCAATCTGTGACACCTTCAAAATAAATGGTGTCTCAGAAGATGCTATAAGGCTAAGACTCTTCCCCTTCTCCTTAAGAACTAAAGACAAACAGTGGTTGAGTTCTCTTCCAAGAGGATCAATCACTACTTGGAACATTCTAGTCGATAAATTTCTTGCTAGATATTCCCCCCCCCCCCCCGCCAAAACTGCTAAGCTAAGAAATTATATAACTTCGTACTCTCAAATTTCTTCTGAGACCCTCTATGACACTTGGGAGAGGTTCAAAGAACTTTTGAGAAGATGCCCTCATCATGCTCTGCCTGTATGGTTACAGGTTCAGACATTCTATAATGGGCTAAATCAAGAAACTAAGCAAATGATAGATGCCGCTTCCGCTGGTTCTTTGGACCGCAAAACTCCGGAAGCCACTCTTGAGCTTATCAAGGACATGGCGATGAACACTTATCAGTGGAATTCATCTAGGACTCGCCCATCTAAACCTGCAGGTATCTATGAAGTGGACTCGGTTTCGCAACTGGCGCTGCAAGTGGAAATGCTGAACAAGAAGATTTCGGAGATGATTGCTTCCTCCGCCGCTCAGGTATATGAAAATGCAAATGATGCTGCTTCCGAGCAGGTGGATTATCTGGGGAACATACCCAGGCCTGCTCAAAATAATGCTTCGAACTTTTCTGCTTTTTCTAATTTTTCTGCTCCGCCTGGTTTTAATTCTTCTTCTAACTTTTATAATCCTGGATGGCGTAACCATCCTAATTTTTCTTGGAGTAATCCCGCGAATGCCGCACGTCCACCACACGATTTCACTCCACCACCACCACCACCACAACAACAAAATCAACATTTTCAAAAACCTTCCTCTTTGGAGGAAATGCTTTCAAAATACATAAGCACCAATGAAGCGACCATTATAAATCTAACAGGCTCAATGAAAAACTTAGAGAATACAGTCGGTCAATTAGCAAAGATTGTTTCCGAGAGGCCACCTGGGACTCTTCCCTCAAATACCGAGCCAAACCCAAGGGAGCACGCGAAAGCGATTTCCCTTCGGAGCGGCAAGGTAATTCACGAGCCCACCACAAGGGAAGAGCCAAAGGTGATTGCCTCTCCTACTGCTACTCAAATTAGTTACGAAGATATAATAAATAAAAATTTTGGAAAAGGAAATTCTACTTTTGAAAATAAACAAGAAACATCTATTTTGGAAAAGGAAAACGATGGTTTTAAAAATAATGTTCTCGATATTTTAAAAGAATTTCCACCACCTCCCTACCCCGCTAAGCTTATGAAAGATAAACTAGATGATCAATACCAACGCTTTCTTGAAATGTTTAAACAAATTCATATCAATTTGCCATTTCATGAAGCAATAAGCCAAATGCCAAAGTACGTCAAATATCTTAAGGACCTGTTAACGAACAAAAAGAAATTAGAAAATCTATCTCATGTTACATTAAATGAAGAATGCTCGGCGGTCATAAAAAAATTCCAATCTTCCTACAAAGATAAATGATCCGGGTAGTTTTTCGATTCCTTGCGTTTTTGGTGATCTTTTTGTAAAGCACGCGCTAGCGGATTTAGGTGCGAGCATCAACATGATGCCTTTTTCATTGTTTAAAAAGCTAGGATTGGGCACTCTCAGCCCTACGCATATGGGCATCCAATTGGCTGATCGATCGATTAAGTATCTGTTAGGTATCGTTGAGGATGTGCTAGTGAAGGTCGACAAATTCATCTTCCTGGTGGATTTTGTCATTCTTGATATTGAGGAAGACATCGAGGTCCCCCTTATCCTTGGTCGTCGCTTCCTAGCCACCTCTCATGCGGTCATCGATGTAAGTAATGGAAAACTTTTGCTTCGCGTGGGAGATGATGAGGTGACGTTTTCAATAAATCAATCCATGAAAAATTCTTTAGAAAATGACGACTCATGTTTCTTCCTTGATGTTTTAAATGAAGACGCCTCTCTTTCTCTTTCAAATGTTTCTTCCAATGATTTTTCTTCCTCTTTTTCTGATTTTTTTGCAAATGTTTTTGAAGACACGGTTATGTCCGCGCAAGCCAACTTTGCAAATGAACCGATTTTTAGACAAAACAATTATGAAAATATTGTCTTTGAAAATGAAAAGGTTTTAAAGAACTCTTACGATGAACCACCCAACTTCGAACTAAAACTCCTTCCCGAACATCTCAAATATGCCTTTCTTGAACAAAATTCTAAATTGCCCGTTATAATCTCGGCTTTGCTTTCTCAATCCGAAAACGATCAATTGATCGAACTACTACAAAAGCATCGCCGAGCTATAGCGTGGCAAATTTCTGATATTCCTGGCATAAGCCCCTCCTTTTGCACCCACAAAATATTTTTTGAAAATAATTCTAAGGATGTAGTCCAACCTCAACGTCGTCTTAATCCTAATATGAAAGTGGTTGTGAAGGGCGAGGTTCTTAAGTTATTAGATGCGGGGATAATCTATCCTATTTCCGATTGTAAATGGGTAAGTCCGGTTCAGGTTGTACCTAAGAAGTGTGGGATCACGGTAGTAATAAATGAAAATAATGATTTAATTCCAACTAGGACGGTAACAGGATGAAGGATGTGCATCGATTACCGGAAATTAAATGATGCCACTCGTAAGGATCACTTCCCCCTTCCATTTATCGATCAAATTTTAGAGCGTTTATCCGGGCATAGTTTTTATTGTTTTCTCGAAGGTCTTTCGGGATACTTCCAAATCCCTATCGCACCCGAGGACCAAGAGAAGACAACATTCACTTGCCCTTTCAGAACATTTGCCTACCGTAGGATGCCTTTCGGGCTATGCAACGCACCAGCTACCTTTCAGCGGTGCATGCTGGCCATTATCGATAAATATGTAGAAAACATTATGGAAGTGTTTATGGACGACTTCTCAGTTTTTGGCGACTCGTTTGAGTTACGTTTAAAGAATTTAGGAAAAGTTTTAAAACGTTACGAAGAAATAAATCTAGTTTTGAATTGGGAAAAGTGCCACTTTATGGTACGTGAAGGCTTAGTCCTTGGCCACAAAATTTTCGCTAAGGGAATTGAAGTGGACAAGGCAAAAATCGAAGTAATTGAAAAGTTACCACCGCCAACGAATGTTAAAGCGATAAGAAGTTTTTTAGGCCATGCGGGTTTTTATCGAAGATTTATTAAGGACTTTTC
Organism: Platanthera guangdongensis; assembly: GCA_039583875.1. Classification (NCBI taxonomy): domain Eukaryota; kingdom Viridiplantae; phylum Streptophyta; class Magnoliopsida; order Asparagales; family Orchidaceae; genus Platanthera; species Platanthera guangdongensis. The sequence continues at coordinate 164,880,241 of CM077150.1, read as the reverse complement.
CAAAATTACTAAGCCTCTCACCCATCTTCTCGAGAAAGACGCTCCTTTTATTTTTGACGATTCTTGTTTAGCGGCGTTCGACTTAATTAAATCCAAACTTATAAATGCTCCGATTATGATCGCCCCAGTTTAGGATTTACCTTTTGAAATTATGTGCGACGCAAGTAGTTTTGCGGTCGGCGCGGTACTAGGACAACGTATAGCTAAGAATTTCCACCCAATCTATTACGCTAGCAAAACGCTTAATTCAGCGCAAGAAAATTACACTACAACTGAAAAAGAACTCTTAGCTATCATTTTTGCTTTTGATAAATTTCGACCCTATATCACTCTTTCTAAGGTTATCGTTTTTACGGATCATTCTGCTTTGAAGTACCTCCTTTCTAAACCGGATGCCAAGCCGCGTCTTATTCGTTGGATCCTATTACTTCAAGAATTTGACTTGGAGATCCGGGATAAGAAAGGAGCGGAAAATTTAGCGGCTGATCATCTTTCAAGCCTAGAAAATCCTAAAATTGATATTTTTGATGAAAATTTACATTTTGATTCTTTCCCGGATGAGAAAATTTTAAACGTTTCTTCTTCTACACCATGGTCTGCCGATTTGGCCAATTACCTGGTGGCCCGCATCCTCCCAAAAGAATACTCCTCTCAGCAAAAGAAGAAATTCTTTTCTGAGTTGAAGTATTATTTTTGGGAGGATCCGTTTCTGTTTCGCATTATTTGCGGACCAGGTGGTAAGAAGATGTGTCTCCCGGAAAGAAGGTCAGCAAATTTTAAAACATGTTCATGAAGGTCCGACTGGCAGGCACTTTCAAGCAAACAGCACCGCACACAAAGTACTTAGTGCTGGCTTCTATTGGCCAAGCATTTTTAAAGATGCACAAATCTTTGTGGGCGGGTGCGATCGGTGTCAGCGGACTGGGAACATCTCTAATAAAAATGAAATGGAGCAACATTATTTTCTTGAATGCGAAGTTTTTGATTTGTGGGGCATAGACTTTGTCGGCCCATTTCCCTCAAGTTTCGGAAATAAATATATTTTAGTCGCCGTAGATTACGTCTCTAGGTGGGCGGAGGCCCAAGCTTTACCAAGTAATGACGCTCGCGTAGTCATAAATTTCTTAAAAAAAATATTTTCTCGTTTTGGCTTTCCTCGCGCGATCATTAGTGATAGGGGGAGCCACTTTTGTAATGTCCAACTAGCTAAGGTTTTAACTAAATATGGAGTTACGCATAAATTATCCACCGCTTATCATCCCCAAACTAACGGTCAGGTCGAGGTAGTCAATCGGGAGCTAAAGAGAATTTTGGAAAAAACCGTTTCTACTTCTCGTAAAGATTGGTCCTTAAAATTAGACGATGCTCTTTGGGCCTATCGGACAGCGTACAAGACCGCCATCTGTTGTACTCCTTTCCGATTGGTCTATGGAAAATCGTGTCATCTTCCGGTCGAAGTAGAACACCGAGTGTATTGGGCGATAAAATTTTTTAATTTCGATCCGCACTCAGTCGGCGAGCATAGGAAAAATCAATGGAATGAACTCGATGAATGGAGAGCATACGCTTACGAAAATAACAAGCTGTATAAAGAACGCACGAAACTTTTTCACGATAAGAACCTGCGCCACCCTAAAACGTTTAAAACAGGCGATCAGGTTCTTCTTTTTAATTCGCGTTTACGTCTCTTCCCTGGAAAACTGAAATCTCGTTGGTCTGGACCTTTTACGGTCAAACAGGTTTTTCCTTATGGCACTGTGCTCCTCTCGCACCCGGATAAGGGTGATTTTAAAGTAAATGGCCATCGTTTAAAGTTATATTTTTCAAATGATTATGTATCTCCAGGTGTGGAACAACTTTTATTTCTATCATAATGGTTTTTTATGCAACTTTCTTTTATGATTGGACATTTCATTTTTTCTAAGACTTTTATTAATATTTTTCGAACTTTAAATTATTGTAATAAAGAACAATCTTGGGCACCTGCCCACGGACTCTATTTTTTTTTCTGCTTTTATTTTGCTCTTCCTTCCGGAGGCCACCCAAGCAAGTTCGTTACCGCCGCTCCAACGTTGCTGATATAAAGATGGATCAAGTCAAACCTGCTGACGATCAAGTGCACTAAAAAGCAAGCATGGGGGAGCGACATCACCCTTCATCTCACAAACTCGGGGAAGTCTTGTTGTTTTTTATTTTCATTTCCTTTCTGCATTTTTCTCTCCTTCTCAGTCTCCTTCTCGTTTTTCTTTTTGTTTCTTTCATTGAGGACAATGAAAAATCTAAGCTTGGGGGAGGGTTTAGTTAGTTCTCTTTTTCCTTTTTCTTTCAAAAAAAAATTTCCTAAAAAAATTAGCATAGTTTTGTTAAGTTTTTTGCTAGCATTGCTTTTATTTTAGCCTTTTCAAAAATCACAAAAAAAAGAAAAGCAAAAATCCAAAAAATTGCTAAAATATATTTGAAAAACAAAATCTAAAATTATTTTCTATCTTTATTTTTATGTTTCTTCTAGTGATGTGTAGGCCCGTGCGGTTCCTTAGTTCTATTTAGACTTCTTTGAATTGGTTTTCTAAATTTATCAGTTTAACATAGCTTAGTTTTACTAGTTTCTTTTTCTTAAATATAGGCATCCGATTTTTACGTTTTAAGTTAGCAATTTGTAGTTATGTCTTTTTATTCGGTTAGTTGCTTACGAATGGTTGCTAGGTAATGTTATCTCTTTTTCATTTGCGGGGTAGTCTTTCTTGGTGTCTAGAACTTGTCCATAGCGACTCTCGAAACATTTGCGTCGTTTTTACGTACTTTAGAAATGATTTAGGCCACCCTTTGACTAGTTTGAGCTTTTCTTGCCCACCAACAAATTTACCATTGCAAAACAATTTTTGGGCCTTTTTCCATGTTTCTTTGTTTTTAGCTCCACCTTTCATTTCATCATTTCACCAAAGTCAAATGTCTTTCCCATTTCAAACTAAACTTTGAGCTTAAATATCATTTTTTGTGAAGGGTTATATCTTTGAAATGAAAAGGAGTGTTTAAAGCTTATATTTGGAGCTTTCCTTAAAAAGTTATTAAAGAAGAAAAAAATTATTATTATTATAAAAAAAAAGTGAAATCAATCAAAAAGAAAAAAATGAAGTTTATTTCTGGCCAATTTATGAAAAGAAAAAAAAAGTTCATGGCCTTTGTTTGTTAATTTGAATTGAAAAATGATGTACTTGTCATTTCTCATTTCTCTTCATGTTTATTTTTTTTATGCTCAACCTTGGTTTAGTGTTTAAGCCCTCATGTTTATCCTTATTTTCATTTCCTAATCATTTACCTAAGCCAAATTTTAATGCCTACTAGAAGTCCTATTAATCTTTAGAAAGTACATTCGCGTAGTGGAGAAAGTGTGAACGGACAAGCCTATGGCCACCATCATTGATGGATTTCTTTGGAGGTTATCTTGAGGTGTCTTGGGGATAATTGTTATTCTAGCAACCTAGTAGTTCATTAATGCGCCATTTATTTAGAACTTCTACTCTTGTTTCTCTTATTTTCATTAATTTTGGATGCCTTGTTTTAAGATTTAGAAATGTGTAAATTTTCTTTATGTTCTAATGATATTTTTAGGTCTCCACTTTCAAGTTTTCTATTGTGCACTTCTCACCCGACTAGTTGTTAACATAGGAATTAGGATAGTTTAATTTTTCATGTTTTGTTTTTCTTAATTATGCAACCTAAATATTCTTTGTTTTTTTTCCTAGTTCTTTAATTTTTATTTGCTTGAGGGAAAGCAAAAACTCTAGCATGGGGGAATTTGATGACTTATTTTAGTCATTGTTTTTGGGATAGTTTAGTATGCAAAATTCCTAGTTTAATTATATGTTTCAAGTATTTTTATGCATGTTTTGTTTCATTTCTTCTTAAAGTCTTTTTGTGTTAGGATATTATAATTCCTAGTTTTATTATAGTTTTATTTGCTTGTTATGTTGCAATTTTATTTTGTTATGTTTTGATATAAAAATCTATAGTTTTAGTACATGTTTTATGTTTTATGTTTACTTGTATTTTGTTATGAATATAATTAATTAATAGTATGATATGCTATGTTTAGTTTTATTTGTATTAACTAATGTTTTGTTTTGCTTTATTTGTAGGTTCAAAGCCCATGCTAGTGCAACCCTTTCACTTGATCAAGCCCTTTGGAGCAGCCCGACCACTTTTAGAGCAGCTCCTACATGCAATCCTAGCCCTACCCAAGCCTACAACAAAGCCCACATGGTGCAGCCCTCTTCATGTAGCAGCCCGGCCCCTCTCCAAGTGCAACCCTCCTTCAAATTCAGCAGCCCACAAATAAAATTTCGGCCCACATGGTGCCACTCATGCATGGCCGGCTCCCTATTCCCCCCCCCCTTCATTATTCTACATCCATTCCCCCTCTCTACTTTATTTTATTTCATTTCCATAAATCACATGCAATGAATCCACACTCTCTCCCTCTTATTTATTTCTCATTCACCCCTCCATCCTTTTCTCTCATTCTCATTTAAACCCATCCATCCCCCCTCTTATATTTATTTCATTTCTTTTAAATGTATATGCATGAATGTATTTTCTCCCTCTTCCTTCATTTAATGCCATGCATGAACACTCCCCCCTACACATGGCCGGCCACCCCCCTTGCCTCCTTCTCTTCATTCCCATCTAGAATCTTCCCTCCTCATCTATAAAAGGCACCATGGTCTCATGCTTTAGGAGTTGGATTTTGGAGAGCAAGTGAAGTACTAGTTCAAGAGAGTGCTTTCTTTTATGTTGCTTACATGTTGTTAAGTCTTTATTAGTGTAACCTTTGCTTTTGATAGTGTAATCTTTTCTTCGGTAGCATAAACTTGTCTCCTTATTATCTTGTACTTCTCCGTTTTTATATATCAATGAAAATGAATTTCTTTTATCTTTCCGTGCTTTCTTTCTTAACTATGCGTAGCTAATCTTCTTTTAGCATTTGATCATGAGGATCCATGATTTGAGATAGGAATTATTTTTACTTCGTAATTTTATTTTTGCTAACTTTCGCTCGATCCCTCTTTGATTTATTTCGAGCCGACTCCGTATTTCCGGTATACGGTAGTAGGCCTTTGATCTCATTTCATAATAGTCGAGAGACTCATTGATTTGAAAAATCACTCAAAGAGGGAAGGAGTTGCACGCAATCCTAGAGATAGGACGACGTAAATCCTCCGGATTGGAGTCAAATCCAATAGTGCGGATCATCTCGATAATGCAACTTTAGGCCCCTTTGATTTGTAAAGAGATTTCGATCAAAGCGTCTATAAGTTAGGAGACTTAATGCTCTAGCGAGATTTTGTCTTATTTTCGGATCCGTCAAGGTCGAGTTAAGTCGCAATTATAAAATATTATTTTTTTATTTCTCCTATCTCTTTTCATGGTGAATCATCGATCGAGTGCTATCTTTTAATCCATAGTTCCGTTTTAAATTTCGTTTTAGTTTAATTTTAAAAATTCTCAAAACCCATTTTCTTTCGGTAGGATAATAGTTCAAGTGTGAGTAGCAGTACTTGACAACCACGTGTTTAAATACGACCTTGATACTACAATTCGACAGGTACACTTGCCTGTTCGGGTTTTAGCCCATTATAGGCACATCCCTCGGTACACTACTTTTCGCCGATTGTGGGCTCTCCGATTGACCAACACCACTCCTAGCTGCCTGTAATAGCAAAGAACCTTGATTAGACGACACACAATTTGCTAAAAGCAATCATTAGAACACTCAGGTTCCACAAAACAAGTGTATTTTTCATTCCTATGTGGACATCCATGGGTTCTTTTTGATTTTATAATGATGACGCACACATGTGCTCACCACCCCTTAAAAGAATTCACCCACGAATTCATTTAAGCCTGACCATAACCAGAAGTCTGATACCAAAATGTAACACCCACATCCGTCGTATGGCATATAGTAGAAGGTCAAGCTGGAACCCGACACCATATACCACGGACAGTCGGAAGGGTTACGTATGAATAACCAAACTATCCAATTAAGACTACTCGTCCTAACAAAGAGCATTTTAGCGGAAGCTTTTAAACAGTTAAAAGAACCCAAACTTGAATTCAAAAAAGCATGAATGTCCACAACCACTACCACTAGAATGAAATACAAATACATTGAAAGATACACGGCCTTATGGCTTTACAGGAGTTCACTTAATAAAATAATGTTTTCCATACATCGACTCGCAGGCCGGCCACACATGACAAAATAAAGTATAACTATTCGCTTTGGACTTCTAGGGCCAGCACAGTAACATGGGCTCCAGCCCGCTATTTGGCACTCGGCTCCGCAGCACCTGCCAACAACATTCCACCGCATGGTAACAAACAAAGCAACGATCAGCCAAAAGCTGACCAAATTATAACGACCCTGCCCCTAACTGGGGATGTTGGTGCTCCATCCCTGCAATTCATTAGCCCAGCTAAACAATATAGTACAAACATGTTTCGCCACAGGTGTAGGCTCGCACGGCCAAACACCCCGTGCACTCAGGGCACATTATCGGTGAATCCTGACACTTCAGCATCTTCACCACCACCCTCGGGATGGCAACAACGTGAGAATTTTAGCCTTTTTGACCACTGTCTAAGGCTCCCGACTATGACAACAGCCAATCCCCTTTCCAGGTCTCTCGTACCGAACCACATAGCCCAGTTCTGATTCTACTTGCCCGTTGCGCACAACGCGTAGTACAGCTTAAGACGTACGCGCGAGCCAATCTTCTCTCTGATCCTGACATTTCCAAACAATCACATAACCCAGTTATGTTCAAGGCTGGTTCTCAGACCGCCAAGTTAGCAGAACAATGATTACGCTCAGTTTTCCGCGTGCACCTTGGAGTTAATCCCCAAGGATCCCTGATGTAATCTACCGCGTAGAAACCCGAAAACCCAAAGAACTGAGTCTTCTCCGGCAAACCATAATAAATGCAACATCACCGATCCAGACCAACATGTCCGGGTAGGCTTAACACACAATGTCTATGCCCGTACTTCGATTCCGGACTCTATATGCAACACAAGGGGGACTATTCCCGTCAACCCTAAGGAACACCGCACACTCACCGCACACTCGCGGGAGCGCGGGTTTCCCTATGAAAAAAGGAAGAGAGCTTCACATGCTCAAGTAGAGAATCGTTATCCTTGTAGTACGCTTTTGCGCCATGTAAAATTACACGGATAGAAGTCTTCGCAACGGGATTTCCTCCACGGATCCACTCTCGGTTCACTAAACGGTGCTCCGATGCTCCGTCGGCGGCCGGAATCCTCCTCCTTCTTACTCCTCTCTCTAACTCCTTGAAAGAGAGTGCTTAAGAGAGAAATGAGGAATTGATCCTCTATTTCCGACCTTAACCGAGCAGGAACTCATCTGGGTCGTTGGATCTTAATTAAAGAAAACGAACGGCTCAGATCTGTACAGAAATCCCCAAACCTGGGCCGAACACGGCCTCGCACACGGCCGTGTCCCAGGCCGTGTGCCTCGATCGAGGCACGATCGTCGGACGCAGAAAAACCATACGTGCAAAGACACACTCGTGTCTCAACCTGACACGCCCATGTCGGGTCCTCGACACGGCCGTAATTGGAGGCGTGTCACGTATAACCGTCACGCCAACCGTCACATCTCTCGGGAACACGGGTACCCCTATAACGATTTTCAGGGCATACGCCTGTGTCAGTCTGCCATGTTTCCTGTCATGTCCTTCTCTGGATACAGCCGGCCAAACACTACGCAACGGCATTGGACACACCCGTGTCCTAGGCCGTGTACCCCTATATAGGCACCAGAATTACTTTTGGACGCGACCAGCTCGATAACGATTTTCGGGGTGTTACACTACGATGGCCCGATCAGCACGTCCCGGGCACAAATGGGACAGTGACAACAGATATGTCTGTTCGACTAGAGCCGGTGCGGAGTGTGTCACTCCATTATCTTTAGATATATTATATGAGAGATGTCTGCTCAAGAGAGCTTGAGTTTGGTGTGTAATGAAGATCTCCTAGGTAGAGACCACGTTAGGACCTTTGTCCTAGAGTTTTGTTGTCTTCAACCTTTCCTCTCTTCATTATGAAGATGATGGACTTGGTTTCGTGAAGAATGGTGCTCTATGGAGTGTGAATAAGGGTAGAGGAAGTGCTGAATGTATCTTTTTATAAATTGCTAGAGGAAGAGGAAGAACCGATGTCGTTCATTCAACTTTACGATGTGGGAAAAAAATCAGATTTTTGTACGTAGCAGGCTTTATGCTCGGTTTAAGTTATGATACGAGCACTTCTAGGTCTTGTACCGAACACAAAAATTGTAGCTCTCGGAAAGACCTTTCCAATGGATGGTGCACATTTTTTTGCTAACCAATATGGCTCCCGCAAAGTGCGATGAAAGTTGTTGTGTTAAACTAACATAAGGCCAGAATAGATTTTTTGTCTAAGTTATGTGTTTGCAGTACGTCCGAATATTGGGTTCAGAAGGAAGATCGTAGCCAAATGATATTTTGGATTGGGTGAATTTATTTATGTGTAACCATGATAAACTAATAGTTTTAGATGGACCTTGGTTGTACAAATGATTTGTTCATGAAATCCGATATGGATGCACTTTATAACAATGCGATGAATGTTATAAGTTTTGGAAGAGTTTGTGATGCATGATGCATGGATGTGAAATCTATAGCTATGCAGAAATTTACAATCATTGGAAGAACATGTGATGTATCCCTTCTAATATTATGCTGATCATATAGAAGAATAAATGTCATGTTGAATGATTGATGATATAAAGTCTATGGAAAGATGAATGAATTAACATACATGTGCATGTTGGATTATAGAAAAGGGATCGATGAGAAAACGCTCATGGCCATGTGATATGTTAGTCACTCATCTCAGGTAATGAACATATGATGGGATTGACAACTAAGAATATTAGTCTCCCATACTAAGGTAGACCTTGCGTTCTTAGAGCACGGGCAAGTTGTTATGAAGGGACTCGGTGTGGAACCCTGGCATGCTTTGAGCACACAATTGGTATGATGAGAAGGGACTCAGTGTGAATCACTTATGTGTTGTTGAGCACGAGATTGGTATAATAAGGAGGGACTCGGTTGGAGCCCTTGGATGTCTAATGGCACGACTAAGTGTAATTACATGCGGTGTATGTTGACACGTGGTGCCATAATCCTGGGTTAAGGATAGTGTGGCAGGTCCATGGGCTTCTCAGTCGTCACAGCGATAGGAGTTGGCAGATAGACCTTGGGCAGTTGGGCTTGGCCTTTGGTGCTCATTCCCGAGGCTCCTTCTGTGCTAGTGGACGGCTGGCCTGGGCCCTTTGGTGATACGCTCCTAGAGGCCCCTTCCATGCCACGATAATGGGCCAGTTTGGGTTGTGTTCACGGTGAACATATACCTAAGAACCCTCTGAACCGTAGTACGCAGATGCTCCGCTGTTGTGTTCTTAGCATTAAGGCGTACGAAGGCCTAGGTTTGGTAGTGTGGATCTGCCTAGTAGTGGAGAATCCCGCTCTACTGTCACTATTTGTCCATGACGGATTACGCATGAGAGGTTAGCTACCTGCTTGAAAAATAGGAACTAAAGGACTATGTCGACATAGTAATTCAAAGTGCTTGAGTTGCATAGGCGTATCATAAACGAGCATTGTATTGCATTGCACTGCATTGCATAAGAACCTCATCATATAAACTTGTATGTGCACTTTTATATGAATTACTTTCAGTTAAGACGATCCTTAACTTGCAAATATGTATGGAAATTTTTATAAGTTAAGTTTTATTTCTGTTGTAGAATGATATGTTGATAATTGAATGCTTTTACTTTTACGGTACAGTTAGTGTAGAATTGAAAGTACACCTAGTGTCAACTATGTGCACCTATGGGGGGGGGGGAATAGGTGACGTGTGGTTCTTCTGCGGAATTTACGGATGTACCTGCACAATCAAAACAAAAACCACAGCACACAGAATACACAGCAAATTTATAGTGGTTCCCCGACTTGGGTACATCCACTTTCCCCCTACGACCTATCTCCCCAACAGGGGACGACTCGGTCACTTCTCCAACGGGATTGAAATCCAATCCCTTCACTAACGGAAGGAGCCCTTCCACACGTGAGAGTCAACACTCCCACAAAACGGGTTGCACCCAACCCTTACAACACGGAACAAAAGTTCCTTTACAATAAAATAAATGTAGAATGTACACGTGATACAAACTTCACTTGGAGACTACGGTGTTCCTCTTTGTTCGACAACGTGTTCTTGAAGTCGATGAAGAGTCTACGACCTTGGTCTCTCTTGGAGAGGATTTCCCCGGAACCGGCGGCGGCACACGAGCGGCGGCTAGCTTCGGGATCGGCGGCTACGATGAAGAGCAGCTGCTGAACTTGGAGATCCAAACATCGTTGCGAAGCAAGCTCGGTCTTCCAACGTTCACACGAGGATCGGTCGTCTCGATCGATTCGGATGGGAAGTGTTTCCGATCAACAAATCGAGAGACAAAGGATCTCTGGATAGACGCGTGAGACTCAAGCCTTGCTAAGCTACTGTCGCCGGAGATCGGGAAGAAGATCGATCAGTGGCGGCGACGGACTTGCACGAGCGGCGACGGAGGCGGCGGAAAGATTTCGCGATCTTAGGGTTTCCGTGAGCTCGGCGTATTTTTCTGTCTCGGTACTGTTCAAAATACCCATGTATTTATACCCTGAAGATACAGCAATTTTGACCGTTTGTGGGACCCACAAAAGGAATCCCCAAATTCCGGTTCAGACTAGTCCAGAAGCAGAATCCGGTCCAGCAGCATTCTGAGAAAACGCCAAGTCAAAATCGGCGAGAATCGCAGACGATTCTCGACGAATCGACGAGAATCACCAAGTGATTCTCGACGATTCGTCGAGAATCGTTTGTGATTCTCGTCGAATCACTAACTGATTCTTAACGAATTTTACTGTGAACATGGGCTGCTTGGCCACTGGTTCGGCGGGAATTACAAGTGATTCTCGCCGAATCATACTTGGCACCATTTTGAGATGGCCAGAAGGAGTCGGCGAGAATCACTAGTGATTCTCGCCGAATCGACGAGAATCATTAGTGATTCTCGCCGAATCGGCGAGAATCACTTGGTGATTCTCGTCGAATTTGCCTTGGAAGATTTTTCGTCTTCCACCCCAGGAGTTGCTCCTTGATCCTCTGTGCTCCTTGTCTTCTCTTGCATATGAGCGACCCTGTACTTGAAAGTAAGTGCACTCCAATAGAGAGAGTACACATAGGCCAACACACTGATCTGCTCAACGAGGGATTACGTCGTGCAGACCCGTGTATATTGACCTACTGCACCCTGACATTGGTGTGCACTTAGCGTGGAGGTACTGCAAGTACAACTTAAAAAGTTTATCAAATACATAGTCTATTGACCTTAGCTTGTCCAGGGGCTTCTTCAAATCAGGTACATTGTGGATACAATACCCAACAATCTCCCCCTATTTGAAGAAGCCTAAACCCTACAAGCTAAGGTGAATAGAGCAAATGGAAAGGAAAGCAACTGAAAACCATAAGCTTAACATCATTAAGTGGAGTCATCCCTTACCAATACCGATTGCTTGGGAGCAAGCTGGAGCCACCTTAGCCTTGACCCCGAGAGGGTAATCTCCCCCTTTTCGGCTTCGGCAAATCGGGGTCAGTAACCTTTGGCCCTTAGCTCCCCCTCAGATCATGCACGGGTCGGAAGCTTCTGTAGTCTTCATTCTTCAAAATTGAGCATCCCCAATTCAGTCTTGAAAAGATTGAACTTTGCCTCGTCTAAGGGCTTTGTGAATATATCAGCAATCTGCCTGTCCATGGGGACATAACAGAGAGAGATGTCCTTGTTTTCCACGTGCTCCCGAATGAAGTGGTAGCGCACTTCAATATGCTTCGTTCTGCTGTGCGAGACAGGATTGTTGGCAATGGCAATAGCACTGGAGGAGTCGCAGTACATAGGAACTTCCTTGAACTGAAGGTTGTAGTCGGCCAACTGATTTCGGATCCAAAGGAGTTGTGCGCAACAGCTGCCTGCGGAGATGTACTCAGATTCTGCTGTGGAGGTAGCCACACAGTTCTGCTTCTTGCTGTTCCATGAGATAAGCCTTCTTCCGAGGAACTGACACGTCCCAGAAGTGCTTTTCCTGTCATCCCTACTCCCTGCAAAATCAGCATCTGAAAAGCCTATTAGCTCGACATCATTGTTTCTCGGGTACCACAAGCCAAGATTAGGAGTACCTTTAAGGTATCTTAGAATTCGCTTTGCAGCGACATGGTGAGATTCCTTAGTGTTCACCTGATATCTGGCACAGACACATGTGGAGAACATAATATCCGGTCTACTGGCAGTAAGGTAGAGCAGGGATCCAATGATGCTTCTGTATTTGGTTTCATCGAAAGGTTTACCTTTCTCATCCTTATCCAGAGACATAGTGGATCCCATTGGAGTCCTCATAGAGGTTGCACTCTCCATACCGAATTTCTTAAGGAGTTCATTTGTGAACTTCGTCTGAGAGATGAAGATTCCATCCTCAGATTGTTTCACTTGAAGTCCTAAGAAATACTTGAGCTCTCCCATACTGCTCATTTCAAACTTTCCTTGCATAAGTTTAGAAAACTTTTTGCAAAGATTGTTGTCCGTTGAGCCGAATATTATGTCGTCGACATAGATTTGCACCAGCAAAATCTTGCCTTTGACTTCCCTGAGAAACAATGTTTTATCTATTTTACCTCTAGAGAACTTGTTCTCAAGAAGAAACCTAGATAAAGTCTCATACCAAGCTCGTGGAGCTTGTTTCAACCCATATAATGCTTTATTAAGAAAGTAAACATGGTTGGGAAAAGTAGGATCGACAAAACCTGGGGGTTGAGCGACGTATACTTCCTCTTTCAGATCTCCGTTTAGGAATGCCGATTTCACATCCATTTGATAGACTGTGAATCCTTTGACTGCAGCATACGCCAGGAACAACCTGATTGCCTCGAGCCTGGCTACTGGTGCAAAGGTCTGATCGAAATCAATCCCTTCCTCCTGTCGGTAACCTTGAGCCACCAGCCTGGCTTTGTTCTTTACGATGACACCATGTTCATCCAGCTTGTTTCTGAAGATCCACTTTGTGCCGATCACATTCTGTTTGTATGGTCTGGGAACCAGCGTCCAAACTTTGCACCGTTCGAATTGATGTAGTTCCTCTTGCATGGCCAGAATCCATGCCGCATCCTTGTTCGCCTCGTCGAACTTCTTTGGCTCTACCTGTGACAGGAAGCTAAGATGCAATACTTCGTTAGTTGTACCTCTTCGAGTTCTGACGCCGACACGAGGATCTCCGATGATCTGTTCTCTAGGATGATCCCTCACGTGACGGAGCTCTAGAAGTCTGGCGTCCGGTGCTTCAACTACTTCTTGGGCTTCTCTTTCTTCCAAGTGATGTGATTCATCTTGGTCTTCGACATTTTCAGATGACGTGGAGGTGGATACTTTGATGTACTTAGGAGTGTCATTTTGAGCGGGCTCATCCAGACTCAGCTGTTTCAATCGTGCACCTGCATCTTCAAGAATACCACTGGAAGAGTTGCTGTGAAGCAAACTTCCTTCATCAAACACAACATTTATTGATTCTTCTACCACTAGGGTTTTCTTATTGAAGACCCTATATGCCCGACTATGGGAACTATATCCCATGAATATGCCTTCGAAGCATTTTTCACCGAATTTAGTACGCGGGTACTTCCCATTATTTAGTACATAGCATCGGCAACCAAAAATCCTTAAGTAGGACATGGTTGGTTTCCTGCCTTTCAGTAGCTCGTAGGGTGTCTTACGATGATGCTTGTTGATCAATGCTCGGTTTTGTGCATGACAAGCTGTATTGACAGCCTCTGCCCAGAAGTATTCCGGGAGAGAGGCGTCTTTCAGCATTGTCGTGCAGGCTTCAATGAGAGTTCTATTTCTCCTCTCCACAACCCCATTTTGCTGAGGAGTGCGTGGGGAGGAAAACTCATGAAAGATACCATGTTCTTCACAGAATTCTGTCATAGCACCAGATTCGAATTCTGTTCCATGGTCACTTCTGACTTTGACCACGAAGCAGTTAAATTCATTCTGAACCTGCTTGACAAAATTAGTGAAGATGTCAAAAGTATCCGACTTTCGTTTCAAAAAGAACACCCATGTAAACCGAGAGTGATCATCAACTATCACTAGCGTATATGATTTGCCTCCCAAGCTATGAACTTGCATTGGACCAAACAAGTCCATATGTAACAGGTAAAGACATCGGGAAGAGTCTTTGTCTGCAATGCTCTTAAAGGTAGCCCGTGTCTGTTTGCCCATCTGGCATGCATGACAGGGGCTATCCTTGATGCACTTGATACTGGGAGCATCTCTTACTAAATTCTTAGAAAATAACATACTAATTGTCTTATAATTAATATGTGCCAATCTCTTGTGCCATTGTTCACAAAGAGATGCACTGCCTGTTGCCACAAGGCATACGGGGGTAGATGAATCTATACTAAGAAAATCTAAGCAGAAGATATTTCTGCTCCTAATGCCTGATAATACCGTCTCAGAAGAGGTACGTGAAATTATCAGACATTTATCCTTGCAGAACTTAACGTCATAACCTTTGTCACATAACTGACTTACGCTGATTAGGTTATGGTTTAACCCTTCAACATAAGCCACGTCGGTGATAGAGATTATACCGTTGGAAATCATACCGTAACCTCTGGTGACTCCTCGATCTGACCCTCCGAAGATGACTTTGGGTCCATTCTCGACGGGAGTGTAATCACGCAGCAGGCTTCTTGTCCCAGTAATATGCCGGGAGCATCCACTGTCCAAATACCAGATTGGCGTTTTGGTGGCCTTTGGACATTCCTGCAAAACAAAATTAAGTCGCCTTAGGAACCCAATCGACTTTGGGTCCTAGATTCCTGGTTAGCACACTCCCCCTCGGTTGGTTAACCCTACGAGTGGTCGGCCTCGCATTGTTAACATGGGGAGTCTCGTAATGTCTTGGATTAAACCAACAATCCACGGCAAAGTGACCGACTCTGCCACAGCACCAACAGTCGAACCTGTTGTATCTCTTCCTAGGCTCCTGCCTTACCCTGGGAACGGTGGGTGCAGCTGGGGCCTTGGATCTGGAGGTGGAGACCTCATGGTGATGACAGTCACATGACTTTGTCACCTTCTGTATAACAGGCTTGGCCTTTGGTGCCTGCTTTCCATTATGGCCGCTAGAGAACGGACCATAACTTCCTATGTGGATTTCCTCATAAGGTGCCTTGAAGGCACTCTCACCAAAATTCCGGGGGAAGTTCCAACCGTCATACCGGCTCTTAGGCTTTGCAACCGAGGGCCGGAAATGATGCCCAAATGTTGACTCAAAATCATGTTGGTTGCAAGGAAAGCCAGGCTTTCTGAACGCAACAGGACTAAGAGGAGCCTTCCCCTTTTCATCAGCAGAGGCCTTCTTGGCGGCCTTATTCTTCCTCTGGTTCTTGTTTCTCCTAGATGAGGAACCAGATGCCCCAATATGCCCCAAGCCAGCTCCTTTGGCCTGAGCAGAGAAGGTGTCAACGACTGGAAGCACTGTTTTTGGCATAGAGAAGCTCTGTACAATCTTCCTTTCTGCCGCAAGTAGTTCTTCCAATTTGTTGACTTCCTCCTGCTTGAGATCAAGGAGCTTCAAAGACTCTGAGTGCTTTGAAGTTAGGTCAATGTGCTCCTGTCTGAGAGAGATCAAGCTAGTGACCTCTTCCCTTAGGGATACACACTCACCCTTAAGGAATTTTACTTCCTTCTTCTCAGCCTTCAGCCTCTTGCGGCACTCGTCGAAGGTGTTGAGCAGAAGCTCATACTTTTCGAGGAGCTCAGCTTCACGGGCCAAAGGGCCATCCTCAGGTTCATCATCCTGAGACTCAGGATCAGAGTCGGAGTCGGAGAGAGAGGTGTGAGCTCTTACCTTCCCAGTGAATGGGGGGCATTCTCCTTCTGAGTCCGATCGACCCACCAGCCCGAAGTAGGCTTCTTCATCATCACTGGAGTCTGAGGAATCAGACTCACTTAGTGTCTTTGGCCGTTTAGCGATGTAGCTTCGCTCCTTCTTCTTGTCTCTGGAGGACTTGTGCTCCTCTTCTTTTCCTTTTTCCCTCTTGCCTTGATAGCAGTCGGCCACGACGTGCCCTGGCTTATTACATCCAAAGCAAATAATGTCAGAAGAACGATGTTTATTGGGTTTAGATGCATACCTGTCAGAAGAGTAGTTTTTCTTCTGATGTCTGGAAGAGGAGCCGTCTCTCTTTCTTTGATTCCTCATCTTGAGGAACTTCTTGAACTCTCGAGTGATGAGGAAGAAATCCTCCTCCGACAGTTCTGAGCTGGAGGAGCATGGATCGGAGTCCTCCTCCTCATTCTTCTTCCTGGCACGGTACGACACTGTGCTCTTCCCTCTTCTGGAGTGACTGGCTTTTAGAGCCACAGTCTTTTCTTTTGCAGCAGCCTTTTCTGCTTCTTCCTCAGCTTTCCTGGTGTTCAGCTGAAGCTCATAGGACATCAGCTTCCCAAACAGAATTAGTGGATCAGTTTCTGCCAGTCTGCCAAATTCTCTGATGGCGCAGATCTTAGTGTCCCATTCCTTAGTAAGGGACCTAAGGAATTTGTCATTGAGTTCATCATTGGTGAACACTCTTCCGTACCCCTTGAGGGCGTTGACAATCTTTAGGAAGTTCTCGTAGGTGACCCCGATCTCTTCCTTCAGCCCTTGTCTGAAGGCTTCATACTTCTGGTTCAGGAGGGATCTCCGATCATCCCTCACTTCATCTGTGCCCTCCATAAGAATGATCAGACACTGCCAGATCTCCTGAGCTGTCCTGCAGTTGCTGAAGTTCTGCATCATCGAGTCATCAACTGCACTGACCAGGATGTTTCTTGCCTTCATGTCAAGGCCCACTAGGACCATCTCATCCTTGTCCATTTTAGAGAGTGTCTTCGGCACTTTCTTGGTGGGATCAATGGTGGAGGCCTTAGTGGGGACATAAGGTCCCTCCAGCACGATCATGAACAGTCGAGGGTCCACTGCTTCCATGTAGAACCTGATCCTTTCCTTCCAGATAGGAAAGTTGAGTCTGTTGCACACTGGGATCTTGCCGGAGTACTTGAGCCCGTCCATAGTAGATGTAAGTCTCCTTGTTGACACTAGTGGCAGGATTCTACTCAAGGTGTTAACCTTTTGATGAGAAACCTCCCTCTGATACCACTTGAAAGTACACCTAGTGTCAACTATGTGCACCTATGGGGGGGGTGGAATAGGTGACGTGTGGTTCTTCTGCTGAATTTACGGATGTACCTGCACAATCAAAACAAAAACCACAGCACACAGAATACACAGCAAATTTATAGTGGTTCCCCAACTTGGGTACATCCACTTTCCCCCTACGACCTATCTCCCCAACAGGGGACGACTCGGTCACTTCTCCAACGGGATTGAAATCCAATCCCTTCACTAACGGAAGGAGCCCTTCCACACGTGAGAGTCAACACTCCCACAAAACGGGTTGTACCCAACCCTTACAACACGGAACAAAAGTTCCTTTACAATAAAATAAATGTAGAATGTACATGTGATACAAACTTCTCTTGGAGACTACGGTGTTCCTCTTTGTTCGACGACGTATTCTTGAAGTCGATGAAGAGTCTACTACCTTGGTCTCTCTTGGAGAGGATTTCCCCGGAACCGGCGGCGGCACACGAGCGGCGGCTAGCTTCGGGATCGGCGGCTACGATGAAGAGCAGCTGCTGAACTTGGAGATCCAAACTTCGTTGCGAAGCAAGCTCGGTCTTCCAACGGTCACACGAGGATCGGTCGTCTCGATCGATTCGGATGGGAAGTGTTTCCGATCAACAAATCGAGAGACAAAGGATCTCTGGATAGACGCGTGAGACTCAAGCCTTGCTAAGCTACTGTCGCCGGAGATCGGGAAGAAGATCGATCATTGGCGGCGACGGACTTGCGCGAGCGGCGATGGAGGCGGCGGAAAGATTTCGCGATCTTAGGGTTTCCGTGAGCTCGGTGTATTTTTCTGTCTCGGTACTGTTCAAAATACCCATGTATTTATACCCTGAAGATACAGCAATTTTGACCGTTTGTGGGACCCACAAAAGGAATCCCCAAATTCCGGTTCAGACTAGTCCAGAAGCAGAATCCGGTCCAGCAGCATTCTGAGAAAACGCCAAGTCAAAATCGGCGAGAATCGCAGACGATTCTCGACGAATCGACGAGAATCACCAAGTGATTCTCGACGATTCGTCGAGAATCGTTTGTGATTCTCGTCGAATCACTAACTGATTCTCAACGAATTTTACTGTGAACATGGGCTGCTTGGCTACTGGTTCGGCGGGAATTACAAGTGATTCTCGCCGAATCATACTTGGCACCATTTTGAGATGGCCAGAAGGAGTCGGCGAGAATCATTAGTGATTCTCGCCGAATCGACGAGAATCATTAGTGATTCTCGCCGAATCGGCGAGAATCACTTGGTGATTCTCGTCGAATTTGCCTTGGAAGATTTTTCGTCTTCCACCCCAGGAGTTGCTCCTTGATCCTCTGTGCTCCTTGTCTTCTCTTGCATATGAGCGACCCTGTACTTGAAAGTAAGTGCACTCCAATAGAGAGAGTACACATAGGCCAACACACTGAACTGCTCAACGAGGGATTACGTCGTGCAGACCCGTGTATATTGACCTACTGCACCCTGACATTGGTGTGCACTTAGCGTGGAGGTACTGCAAGTACAACTTAAAAAGTTTATCAAATACATAGTCTATTGACCTTAGCTTGTCCAGGGGCTTCTTCAAATCAGGTACATTGTGGATACAATACCCAACAAGAATGATGTCGTTATTTAGGCTCCGTTTGGGGGGGACTTATTTTCACCGGTCAAGCGGTCACGACCGCATGAACCGGGACTTAATTAAGGTCCGGTACATGCGGTCGTGACCGCTTGACCGGTGAAAATAAGTCCCCCAAACGGAGCCTTAATGTACACTACTACTGTTACATTTATGATATGTAGAGATATACCACCTGCTTGTACTTAGAGTATATATATATTATACCATTTCTTCTATCTCCCGCATGATGCCTAAAAGTCATCAGGGTGAGTGGATAAGATAGCCACTTAATCTTTATGACTAATGGTTACTACGACAACTTTTTAGGAGACACCCAGTGGATAAAGTAGTAGTAGCAGCATGTTATACAGGAGGGCAGCCAGGCCAGGGGGACATGGCCTAATATGATAATACCCTCACTTCCATCGGTTACTGATGTGAGTTTTTTGAGAGACTATATGTTGTAGCCCTTGTGGCATTTAACTCTGATGTATTCATGAGCTATATAGCTACCTGGGATTACTTTTGGACTTGTACTAGTGTGGATTTTCACTTCTGTATATTTCTTTATGTTGGGTTAGCATGGATGATATTCGTGAGAGCCGGCAGGATAGGCGTCCTGTAGTACCATTCTACCTGTGTGTTGACTCTACCGCAAGGAAGCTATTCTTGGCATAAGACTCCCCTCGGCCGTGTGTTGTGTTCCGGTAGGGGGTCTTACAGCCTCCAACTCCATGTCGTGTACTAGATAGTTTCTGTCATGCACCTTTAGTTGGCATGAGCCATTAGCAATAACCTTTCCAAACTAGAACAAAATAAAGCCTAAGACTCTCCTTGAGACATCGCTATAGATATCATAGCCTTCTATTCCACACGACGAGCCCAAAATAGGCATTGTGGTCAGACGACGCTTCAACTCTTCGAAAGATAGAGCGCATTGTTGCGTCCAAACAAACTTCTGATCCTTCCTTATCAACGTAGTGAGAGGTAGAGATATCCCCAAAAAGTTCTTTACAAAAAGCCTATGGTATACAGTAAGTCCAAGAGAACTCCTTACGTCCGCCATAGTAGTCAAAAACAGGTCACTCATGTATCACAGCTATCTTCACTAAATCTACTACAATACCCTCTCCACTAACCACATGACCAAGAAATAACAATGATAATAATCAAAACTCACACTTAGAGAACATGACATAGAGTTGATTCCTCCTCAAGGTATGCAAAAAAATCCCCAAATGATTTGCATGATCCTCTTTCGACTTGGAGTACAACCATATATCATCTATAAAGATGATAACAAATCAGTCTAGGTACTCTCTAAAGGTTTTGTGCAACAGTCCACGAATACCGATGACAAATTTGTTAGCCCAAATGGCATCCCAGTGAACTCACAATGCCCATACCACGTACTAAATGCCGTCTTTGGAATATCATTTTCCCTAATCCTCAACTGGTAATAAATAACCAGACTTCAAATCCATCTTTGAAAACATAGTTGATCCAACCAGCATGTCAAAAAAATCATCGATTATCGGAATCAGATACTTGTTCTTCTCTGTCATCCTATTAAGTTCGTGGTATTCAATACATAGGCGCAAGCTTCTATCCTTCTTCTTCACAAAAAAGGACTGGTGCAATCCAAGGAGACAAACTTTGATGTATATAACATTGCTCTAGTATCTTCTGTAACTGAACTTTCAATTCCACTATCTCTTTTGGCGCTACATGATTCGGTGATCATGACGCAGGTTTTGCACTTGACACCAACTCAATAGTAAAATCAATCTCTCGCTGAGGTGGAACTCCAGAAAGATCTTTAGGAAACACATCCACAAACTCCTACACAATAGGATCATCAACCAAACTCGGCTTCGACTCTGAAGCCTCCAACAACATGAAGAATAAATCTGCGTCTTTCTGAACGACCTTGAAAACTTGGAGAGAAGACAACAATAACTTATTCGATCCTTGCATAACAACAAACTTAGTCTTGTGTTTGTTGTGTTGCCCCATTATGACTTCCTTAGAGTTTCAATTAATGCATACACATTGATCCAAAATCCAGTTCATGTCAAAGATCACATCAAACTCTGATATTGGCAACACAGACACTTCGAATCCATACTCATTACTTCTTATATACACCTTATCGCAGCAAACTCTTTCTGCATGCATCAAGCACCCATTAGACAGCAACACATCCAATATATTTGTCGGTATAAACATAGGCACTCTGATTCGCAATACGATGTTCTTAGACAGAAAAGAATGAGAAGTGCTTGTATCAAACAATGCTTTCACAAGATAGTCCAAGATTAGGATAAAGCCTAATACAAACAAGTTAAACCAGCAATGCAACAAGTATAATATATAAAACAACAAAAGTTGTATACTAAATAGTACTATCACTGCATCACTCTGTTTAATGGCCTCCTTTTGGCCAAGATTGTAAACTTGGAGCTGAGCTGGAGCATATTGGGATGTAGTTAACCCCTTTCTCCGCATAAGATGCACCCCCATTTTCCCCAATTTGGAGGACCAACTCGATAGTATAAAGTAAAATGTCATGGCTTGCCACAAGTATAGCAGGTAAGCGGGCCTCGTCTAGTAGTCTCTCCAGAAACTGGCCCTGAAGAACTAGACTTCTTCCTCCATCTATTCTTCCCAGACTTAGTTCAGTACTTTGAACTCTCGCTTATTCACTGTCATGTCCTTCTTATATTGGACCCGCTTCATATCCTACACCATGGATTGGGCAGTGTTCACCAAGGTCATAAATGTTGTGTTATCATTGCGACCTAGAATTGATCAAACAGGTTATCTCACTGCCAATGCAATATGGGCCTATGGGATCGCACATAAGAGTATTGGAGAAGTTGGAGAGGTTTTTGTTGACATAGGTCATATATGATATGAGTGAAAGGCCAAGCCAATGATATTATGGATTTGGAGGTTTTTTAGCCCAGGACCTATATTATGAATATACATGACCATGTGAGTTGTCAGAAAACTCAAGGGCAATTTGTCAAATGGCATCTTGATATTTTGAGGAATCAGTCTGAATTCGTCGAGTATACTCTTGACATCTCGACGAATTGGACTTGGATTCGTCGAGTAATCTCTTGACAACTCGATGAATTGAACTTGGATTCGCCAAGTATTGTCTTAATGTTTCGACGAATTGATCTGTCTGAATTCGTCAAGTATTCTCGTATTATCTCAACGAATGGATCCTTGATTCATCGTATATACACGTGTCATCTTGATGAATGTTGTTAACTCTTGTTTGATTCTGTAAGTTTGATTTCGTCTTGGTCTGCGGGTAACAGTTGTTTTGATATATATATATATATATATATATATATATATATATATATATATATATATATATATATATATATATATATATATATATGAGATAACGATTATCTTGGCATATACTTGACCTAATTGATTGAGATCGTGAATACGACTTATTCTTCCCGACGGAATTGTTCCGCAACCTAGAAGTTGCAGCAGCTGCTTCGTGCTGCCGACCGTCCCGATCCACCGTCATTGCCGGAAAGTGTTTCCTAAGCTTCGTCTTCGTCACTGTCGCCTCTCCTATAACGGATCTAGCAATCTGTGGAGACATTGAGGGCATTCCTTCTTCCAACATAGATCTTTTGTGATAAGAGTCTAAGGGTTCTTCTTGCACGTGTGGATACCCATAGAGGCGTTAATAATACACTTTTACGCTAGCAATTCTAGCCGCAAGTGTTCGTCGGACTTCCTTGGAGCATCTTGGTTGAGTAGTGACTCAATCCCGCTAAGGTATACTTTTATTCAAAGTTGTTTTTACTTCTTGATCAATGATTATCGCAAAATTTATTTCTCTTTGGGTTTTCTTGATTTATTCCGCTGCGCACATGTGATGTGTATCTCTCTTAGAAACCTAATAGTGGTATCATAAGGAGGTTTCACGATGATCATTGTTTCAGAAGTTGCTAAATCTAATACGTATAGATTTGGAAATTTAGAAGTGTTCTAAATACTCAAATACATTCCTGGAACATCAGATGTTGATGGAAATTTACAAGTGTTGTAAATGATTATTGTTTCAGGCGCTTCCCCTTGGAGCTCGTTAGGGGCTTCCGGGGCTCTACCCCTAAGACCCGGTAAGGGGCGCAGCCCCTTGGAACCCCGCTAGGAATGGATGTGATTTTGTTGTGATATCTTTGTTTCTCCTTTGTTAGTTTGTGAAAACAAGTGTGTTTGATTTTGAATCTCACATAGAGGGACGAGATTGTCTACTGTGTAAGTGGAGTTGGTGTTGCTCATGTCCAATGCATGTAAATTTGAAGATCTATAAGGGTTCTATGTGTTCAAATTTAGCATAGTTCATCAAGTGTTGATGATTTTTCTTTGTGCACACCTGAGATGTATTTGGATTGTGAGTGTGGTAAGTATTTTTGAGAATGTTCACATTGGTTAATTGCTAACCATGATTAAATGTTAATCAATTATCTTAAAATACCTCCCTAATTCCATGGCATGGCCAAAAATCATGCCCTAACCTACGGGAATTCTTTTCATGTTGTACCTGCACTACTCCTATTCTCTAAGGGAGGAGGAAGAGAGGAAGAGAATAAGCTAAGAAGGGGCATGCAATGGGAGAAATTTCACTTGCCTTGAAATTTCGGAAAACGACCACTCACGCGCTGCGCTTCGAGAATCAGCGGCAAGAATTCCACGTCTTCGATTCCTGAAACTTTTTGGAGCAAAACGAAGGTTATGTAAAAGCCCTAGCTCCAAAAATTCACAAATCGGATAGATCTTACAGCGCACGCTTAGCTCTCGTCGAGAACTTTCGGGCTCCAGAACTATGGTGGTGACGGTCAGAAGGTTCGCGGAAAAAAAAACTTGATGTCTCTGCTTCGGCAGAAGAAAGAAATCGGGAGGGAGGGGGGGTGCTCGGTTCTTGTACATGAAGGAGAAGAGACTTTTATATATCACGAGTGACAGGCACGGGCCTCCGGCCCGATGGCCACGCGCCACAGTACCCGGCCGGCGACGGCGGGCTCCGCACGTCCCCCGGCGGGCTCGGCCGGCGACGGCGGGCTCGGCCGGCGACGGCGGGCTCTGCCGGCAATGGCGGGCTCCGCCCGCCCCCGGCGGGCTCCGCCCGCCCCCGGCGGGCTCCGCCGGCGACGGCGGGCTCCGCCGGCGACGGCGGGCTCCGCCGGCGACGGCGGTCTCGACTCGCGATAGCACCCTAATGAAACAATTAATTAATGAAATAATTAAAACCTAAACAATTAAAAAATAAAATAGGTAAATATTATAAATAATAATTAAAAAAATTCATTCATTGCAGGCGGGTGAATAGTGGCGTGAGCATTGTTCACCCGCTACTTATATATAAGTATTTATAAATAATATAATAAATTATAAATATATAAATATTATAATATTAATAATAATAATAATAACGGCCCAGCGTGTGAACAGTTGCGCCAAGCCCAGACATTCAAAGCCCGCCAAGCCCGCCACCGTGATGATTTCAATTATGAATTCTGGAACTCTAGATATATACCCGAAAAACTAAATCTATTTGGCAGTGTGAGACTAAAATAGGCGGTTGAACAGTGCTCACCCGCCTATTTTAGTCCCACACTGCCAACTAAAGATGGATTTTTGGGTATAAATATAGGTTTTTGGATTATGTATTTGAAAGCAGCATGGTGGCGGGCTTGGCGGGCTGTGAGTTCCTGGGCTTGGCGGCTTGGCCGGCGTTCTTGCGCGTGTTTATAGCGGGCCGGTTTGTTTAACCCGATTTTGAAATTTTTTCACAAAAATTTAGGATCCTAGTAGTAGGTTTAGGAGCTCTAGTAAAATGTGGAGAGAGAAGGTTAGTTTGACCAGACGGCTGATGATATAGTGGAAGAGATCAGACGGCCATTATTTTTTCTGTGAATTTCGAACTCATGTTATTTGCAGACCTCCATATTTTTTTATAATATGATATAGATAATGATATTAACAATAGTAATAAGAATAATAATATTATTGATACTTTATAACTTAGTATTTAATAAAAAGGGGGAGATGAATTCGCCGGATATAGGAGGGGCTTCGTCGGATAGGGAGGGAAGTTTTCAACGAATTTCCTATTACATATATATATAGTAATAATAATAATAATAATAATAACATAAGTGACATATTATTACGAAGGGCTTAACACATGCCGATTAAAACGAAATTTGCACCATAGGTAAAAGACGGTGCTATGAATGCAACGGCGAAGTCAAAATAAAAATCCGACGCACCGCTTTCGAAATATAAATTTTGGAGTTTATGGTGAACATTAAATATACCAAAACTTCAAAAATTCGTCGAGGCTCCAATATTGCCCGGATCGCGACGAAACCTGACGGGCAAATTTTAAAATTAATCGATTTAATTTTGTATCGTGAAATTTTACAATTGCGATGAGAATTCCAAGATTTGATCGGCTCAACCTAACAGATGCAAAAACGCACTAATGGCGACTCGTCGTAAACTCCGCGTTAATGTAACGCCTTTACGTCATTATGAGGTCATCAAGAGAACTAAAAATAATTGACGGAAAAACAGGGGCGTTATAGTCACCCCTCTAAAAAGGAAGTTTCATCCCAAAACTAGACATGAAAAGAATCAAATTCAAAACAAAATGAAAAGCAGCAAAAAGGCTATCAAAGAAACACTTACCAAAAGAAACTAGGAGAATAGACGAGGATGAGCCTCGCTCATAACTGACTCCAACTCTCAAGTCATGCTCTCCACCTCTTTGTTCTGCCACAAAAATTTCATCATGGGTATTGTCTTCCTTCGCAACACCCGTTCTTGAGTGTCCAAAACGCGAACATGAACTTCCACACAAGAAAGTTTATGCTCCAACTGGGCCATAGAATCAAGAACCTGCTTGTCGCAAACCACACACCTCCGCAATTATCTCACGTGAAACACTCCGTGCACACCAGGAAAACGCGCGGGCAAATCCAGCATATAGCATAACACACCGATCCTCTTAACAACTCCAAATGGTCCCTCATATCTCGGGTCCAACTTGCGGTTCTTACCAAACCTCTTAACACTAGACATCGGGTAAACCTTAAGAAACACCATGTCCCCAACAACAAACTCCAGATCGTTCCTACGCCGATTGACATTCTTCTCATAACGCTCTTGAGCTTTCTGAAGCTTCTCTCGAATAAGCTTTACAAAAACATCCATCTCTTCTAACTCTTTAGGACCCAACAACAGTCTCTCACCGACCTCGACCCAAAATAAGAGAGTTCTACAACGCCTCCCATACAGAGCATCAAACGGGGCCATCTGCAAACTTTCTTGATAACTGTTATTGTATGCAAACTCCATCAATCTCAAACGCTCGTCCTACGCTCCTTTGTGGTCTAAAATATAACATTTGATCATATCTTCCACGATCTGATTTACTCTCTCCGTTTGACTATTAGTCTACGGATGATAAGCGATGGAATACCTTTAATCGGTAACCAACCCTTCCTGTAAACTTTTTCAAAAGCGAGACATAAACCAGGAGTCTCGATCCAATACAATACTAACAGGTACTCCATGCAGTCTGATAACCTTATCTAAGTATAACTCGGCTATCTTTTTTATGGGGTAATCAATCTTAAAAGACACGAAGTGAGCACACATTGTAAATCTATCCACTATAACCCAAACTTAATCATGTCCTCGGGGAGATCTTAGCAATCCAGTAATAAATTCTATGGAAATACTCTCCCACTTCCACATTTGAATCTTTAAGGGCGTTAACTTGCCACCAGGCCTTCCATGATTAGTCTTAACTCGTTTGCACGTGAAACATTTTAATTCATATTTAGCTATATCACCCTTCAATTCATACCACCAGGAAATCTGCTTTATATCTTGATACATCTTAGTTGAATCAGGGTGGTAGGCAATGTTGATGCGCGGAAACGGATAGAATAGAAGGGGTTGTCGCGGGCACCAACAGCTAATGAGTGTGTTTGGTCTCACAAGTTGGTTGATTGAAGAAGAAGGTTGCGGGGATAACAGAGAGGTTGTTGAGGATGCAAGGAAAAGCTTCTGAGTGCTCGAGAGTGGAGCAAGCAATTGATGAAGGGTTGCGGGTATAGAGGAGAGGAAAGGAGGTTATTGACCTGAGTGCGGAGATGGCCGGGAGGTTGATCAGGAACTGTCGAGCAGACGTTTACTTTGACGGTTGGATTTGCAGGTTGATGCAGAGAGAAGTGAGTTGAGAAGAAGTGGGGGCCGCTAGCAGTGGCAACAAGAGACTTCACCCGCCGTGGCTTAAATGTCACTATTACAACAGACTTTCCTTTGATTAATATTCAGAGTTACAGCTTGAGTTGTACCTATACATGGAAAGCAATTAAAGGGTACAAAGGGGGGAAGCTGGAGGCTAAGGAAAGAAGTTGTCAGAGGAGGCCACATGGACTGAAAAGAGAGGTCAGCAGACCGCGGGGGTAACTGATCCCACAACTAGCTGGAGTAAGCCGAGCGGACTGCACGATCAGACAGAGAGGACAGGTGACGTCGCGTGGACTAGAATATGTAGTCCACAAGGTCTGATGACTTGACCTTGTTGGAGGTTGCCCTCGTGTCTCTGTCCCTCAGAATGAGAGGTATGAGGGGCTATTTATAGGCCCGAGGAGGTAACGGATTTTGGTAATGTCACCACCGGTGAGTCGGTGGTTTGTATGAGAAGAACTTGGAGTCCGCCGAGTCCGCACCAGGTCGCGCGGCCAGGGGACTTGTTTTCTGGAGTTGATCCTAGTTGATGCGCGTAAACGGATGAGAGGAGAAGTAGAGGGATGTTGTCGCGGGCATGATGTAGGGATGTCTAATCGGAGATCTCCACGAAGCTAACGCTCTATCTCCGCTCTACACGTCGTAGATCTACTGTACCTACACAGCACCTATACACAGCACCTATCACCCACAATACTCCCTCGTCACAAGAACGCAACACAAACAACAAAGGAGGAATGGTCGACTCGAAAACAATGTTCGGAAATTTGAGTCGGAATATTCCCCAAGAAAACACAAAGGTTGCCACTCCTTTTTGAGAGCAAGACCAAGGCTATAGGCCAAGATCCGCTCCGGCAAATAGGATCCACCCGATCTGGAAATAAGAAGCCTTGCAACGGCGATTTCGATTCAAAACTTGCAGCGATTAAATTAAAGATCCGGAGAAAACGATTTGCGAAAAACCACCACAACTAAAGAGAAGAAATCACACAAGGGTGGGGAAGAGATTACCCAACCGGAAAGTTTCACACAAGATAACTGTGGGAGAATCACTCTCTCCAAGGATCCACCGACGTCACACCGAATGGTTTGCAACCTTCTTCCAAGGATTCGCACCGAAGGAAGCCGTGCCGGAGTCGCACCGTGTAACACCCCCATCTGTCGCATGGCATATAACAGAAGGTCCAGCTGGAACCATACGCCATATACCACAGACAGTCGGAAGAGTTACCAAATGAATATACAAACCATCCAATTAAGACTACTCGTCCTACACATAGCATTCTAGCGGAAGCTTTTAAAGTTGAATGAACCCAGAACTTAAATCCATTAAATATGAATTTCCACAACACATTACAGGAATGAAACCCAAAATACACTGAAAAGGTACATGGCCTTATGACCTTACAAATGTTTACTTAATAAAACATGTCTTACATACAGCGGCTCGCAGGCCGGCCACACATGATAAAAGTAAAAACAACTATTCTACGGCCTTCTAGGGCCAGCACAGCAACATGGGCTCCAACCCGCTATTTGGAGATCAGCTCCGCAATACCTGCAAGCACATACCACCGCACAGTGGCAAACAAAGCAACGGTCAGCTAAAAGCCGACCAAATTATAACGACCCCGTCCCTTACTCGGGACGGCGGTACTCTTTCCCTGCATAGCTTTAGTCCAACAAAATAATATAGCGCAATTCTATTTCGCCACAGGTGTAGGCTCGCACGGCCAAACACCCCGTGCACTCAGGGCACATTAACAGTGAATCCGGTCAATACCGTGGCTTCACCACCATCCCAAAGATGGCAACCAAGTGAGCATTTAGCCTATCTGACCACCGTCTAAGGCTCCGACTATGCCTACGGCCAGTGCCCGTCTTCGGATTTCTCGCACCGTACCACATAGCCTAGGTCTAATTCCACTTGCCCGTTGCTCACGTCGCATATACAATTTAAGTCCTACGCGAGGGCCAAGCTTCTCTCGGATCCCAAATTTTTCCCAAAACAATCTCATAACCCAGTTATGATCAAGGACGGTTCCCAGACCGCCAAGTTAGCAGAACACGTTTCCGCTCAATTTTCCGGGTGCGCCTTGAAGCTAACCTCCAAGGATCCCTGCTGCAATCTACCGCGTATAAACCCAAAAAACCGAAAGCACGGAGTCTTCTCCGGCAAATCATATCAAATGCAACATCACCGATCCAGACAAAACACGTCCGGGTAGGCTTCACACACAATGCCTATGCCCGTACATGCGATTCTGGGCTCTATATGCAACACAAGGGGGACTATTCACATCAACCCCAAGGAACACCACGCACTCACCGCACACTCGCGGGAGCGGGATCCCCTAGCAGAAAGAAAGAGCTTCAAACGCTCAAGTTGAGAATCATTACCCTTGTAGTCCGTTTTGGCGCCATGGAAAAACTACGCGGACAGAACTCTTCGCAATGACCTTCCCTCCATGGATCCGCTCTCAGACTTCGAAACAGTGCTCCGATGCTCCGTCGGTGGCCGGAAACCTCCTTCTTCTTCCTCTTCTCTCTCACTTTGGAAGGAGAAAGCCTTGGAGAGAAAATGAGGAATTAACCCCCTATTCCCGGCCTTAACAGAGCAGGATCTCATCTGGGCCAGCGGATCCTAATTAAAGAAAATGAACGGCTCAGATCTGCACAAAATTCTCTAGACCTAGGTCGAACACAGCTTGGCACACGACCGTGTCCCAGGCCGTGTGCCTCGATCCAGGCACGATTGTCGAACTGAGAGACACACACATGCTAAGACACGCCCGTATCTCACCTGACACGCCCGTGTTACGGTTCCTCGACACGCCCATGTTCGGGGGTGTGTCACGCATAACCGCCACGGCAACGGACATGACCCAACTGCACACGGGTAGGGACACGAGTTGGCACATGCCCGAGTCGGAGGACACGCCCGTGTCATCCGGCCGTGTTCCTGGCCGTGTCCTTCTCGGGTTGAAAATGACCAAAAAAAATCACCTGCCAGATACGGCCTTGGACACGCCCGTGTGCTAGGCCGTGTACCCCGATACAGGCACAAAAAACCCTTTTACACGACCGACTCGCACATAATTTTCGGGGCGTTACAAATCTCCCCCACTTAAGGAATTTTGTCCCGAAATTAAATAAAGGTACACAAAATCTAAATGGTACCTGATTGGAATAACTCGGGGTATTCCTCCAACATAGCTTGCTCTCGCTCCCAAGAAAGCTCCTCACGTCCGCAATTATCCCAACGGACTTTAACCATTTGGACCTCCTTGTTGCGGAGTCGTTTGACTGCAACATCTTCAATTCGTACTGGCTTAACCCTTGTTGTTAACTCATAACCAACCGGTACCTGATTGTCCACAACGATTTGCGAAGGCTCTTGCACTGCCTTACGCAATACCGATACGTGGAACATGTCATGCAGCCCACTCAACTCCGTCGACAGCTTCAACCTATACGCCACCTTACCAACACGCTCCAGGATTTCAAATGATCCAAGGTATCTCAGACTCAGCTTCTTCAAGCGTCGGACCCGCGATACACCCTTGAACGGCTTGATTTTTAGATATACCATGTCGCCAACGTTGAACTCCACATTTCTATGTTTGGCGTTGTAATACTTTGACTGTCTATCCTGAGCAATCTTCAGCCTTTCCTGAATTGTCCGTATCATTGAAGTGGCGTCTTTCACCGCTTGACGTTTATACAACTTCGATTCGCCTGCCTCCAACCAAGACAACGGCGTACGACACTTCCTCCCGTACAAGGCTTCGAAGGGCGTCATTCCAATACTTGCCTGAAGGCTGTTTTTGTACGCAAACTCCACCATGTACAAGTGATTCTCCCAATTCTTCCCGAAATCTAGGACACACATGCGAAGCATGTCCTCCATAGTTCTGTTGACTCTCTCGGTTTGGCCATCCGTCTGCGGGTGAAAGGTTGTGCTGAACTTTAGCTTAGTACCCAGCAGACCATGCACCAACCCCCAGTCATTCGACGTGAAGCGTCCATCACGATCACTAACAAGACTGCGAGGCACACCATTCAATCGTACAATATTATCCACGTAGAGTTTGGCTAACCTTTCCCACCGGATCTTCCTTCCTGACTGGGATAAAGTGCGACACCTTTGTCAACTTATCTACGACCACCCAAATGTCATCGTTTCCTTTCTGCGACTTCGGCAAACCGTGCACAAAATCCATAGATATGTCGTCAAACTTCCATTCTGCGATAGGAAGGGATTTCAAGAAACCTCCGGGCTTCTGGCATTCCGCTTTCACCAAAGCACAAGTACGACACTTGGAGACATAAAGTGCCACATCCTTCTTCAAACCCGGCTACCAGAATAATTTCTTCATGTCTCTATACATTTTTGTGCTTCCCGAGTGGATTGAGTACTTGGTATGATGAGCCTCATACATCAACTCCTCTCGAAGATCATCCGCACTAGGAACGCATAGACGACCGTCCTTCCTTAGCAACCCATCTTCAACCACAAACTGGGAATTTGACCCATCCAAAGATTCTTCCAATATCTGCCTCATGGTCCTATCCTGAACCAAAGCCCACCGAACTCTATCCGCTAGGTCACACTGCACCTCTGTCCAAAACAGTTTCGCCTCGGCACTAGACTGCTTATCGACACAAGATATCTCCAATGCCTCCAACTTTTGGACCAATCTCTCATCATGTACCGACAACCAGTAGGCTTGTGCGGGAATCTTACGACTCAACGCATCCGCCACTGCATTTCCCTTCCCAGGCACATAATGTATCTTAAAGGTGTAGTCCCCTAAGAACTCCATCCACCTCCACTGCCTCATGTTCAGATCCTTTTGGTCCAACAGGTACTTCAAACTCTTATGATCGGTGTAAATATCGACCTTCACACCATACAGATAGTGCCTCCAAAGCTTTAGAGCAAATATCACGGCCGCTAACTCTAAGTCGTGGACCGGATAATTCCTCTCGTGAACCTTCAGTTGTCGTGAACCATAAGCTATCACTCTCCCATGCTGTAGCAAAACACAGCCCAAACCACTGCCCGAAGCATCACTATAGATCTCGAACCCTTCGGTTCCACTTGACGAACATAAAATAGGCATCGTGGGCAATCGCCTCTTTAACTCTTCAAAAGCCTGTTCGCACTCCGGAGACCACACAAACTTCTGATCCTTTCTTATCAACATCGTGAGTGGTAGTGTTATCCGCGAGAAGTTCTTTACGAAGCGCCTGTAGTAGCCAGCAAGCCCTAGAAAACTCCGGACCTCTGCCACCATAGTCAAAGTAGGACACTCCCGTATCGCCACTATCTTCGCCGGATCCACCGCTATTCCTTCTCCACTGACAGCATGACCAAGGAACGCTATCGAGGATAACCAGAATTCACACTTGGAAAACTTTGCATACCACTGACTTTTCCTCAATGTCTCCAACACCATGTGTAAATGCTTGTAGTGATCCTCCTCGCACCGCGAATACACCAGGATATCATCGATAAATACTATCACGAAATGATCCAGATATTCTCTGAACGTCCTATTCATCAGATCCATAAACACGGATGGCGCATTTGTCAACCCAGACGGCATGACGGTGAACTCGTAATGCCCAAACCCCGTACTGAATACTATCTTTGGGATGTCGCTCTCCCTTATCCTCAATTGACAGTAACCGAACTTCAAATCCAACTTCGAATATATTGTTGATCCAACCAACTGATCAAATAGATCGTCAATCCTGGGGATCGGATATTTGTTCTTTTCCGTAAGCTTGTTCAATTCCCGCTAGTCATTGTAAAGCCGCAAGCTCTCATCTTTCTTCTTAACGAAAGGAACCGGTGCGCTCCAAGGCGACGAACTTGGACGCACATAACCTTGCTCTAGCAACTCTTGCAGTTGCACTTTCAACTCCGTCATCTCTCTTGGCGCTATCCGATATGGAGAGCATGACACCGGTTTAGCGCCCGGTACCAGCTCAATAGTAAAGTCTATCTCCCGCTTAGGAGGGGCTCCTGGGAGATCATCTGAAAACACATCAGGATACTCGGACGCAACTGGGATGCTGTCCAAACTAGGCTTAGGCGTCGTAGTCTGCACTAGAGTGACATATAGTTCTGCCCCAGACCGAACTGCCTTGAACACCTGAAGGGCCGACATCAGAACTTTCCCAGATCCCTTCATGCCCGCAAAAATCATCTCCCGATCTGTGTCCAGACCCAACTTGACTTCCTTACGATTGCAATCAATGCATGCACTCTGCTCTGAGAGCCAATCCATACTGAAGCTTACGTCGAACTCTACCAATGGTAGAACCAACGTCCGCAAATCAAACTCCCGGTCTCCAGTCCGAACCTTCGCAACACAAATCCTATCTGCACGCATTGGGCACCCATTAGGCAACAACACATCCAACTTGTTTTCTGCCATCGAGAACGGAACTCCGATGCGAGATATAAATTTTTCGGACAAGAAGGAATGTGATGCTCCCGTATCAAATAGGGCTCCCGCCAGAAACTCAAAACTCAACACAAAGCCCGGCACCTACACAAGAAAGATAACAAACAAAAGAGGTAACACCTATGAAAGTTACACTACTGTAATTTAACTCATACCTGTCACTACGTCTGCCTGCTTTCTGGTCACTTGCAGACCCAGCCTGTACACTTAAGACTTCCTCTCGGACATAAAGCGCTCGTTCCTACAGCTACGGGCAAAATGTCCCACTCTTCCGCAGATATAGCAAGGTCCTGGGACTCGACTTGCGGTTGCCCCCAACGCAGCAGACGAAGGGGCTGAGTTCGAAGTCTTCAACTTCTTATTCCCACTGCGGACATCAGACTTTGAACTTGGCCCTTTGAATTGTGGTTTCCTAGTACTAGAGTCATCACCTGCTCCTGACATAGCTCCCTTAATCTTCTGAGCACCATCCCAACATTATCGGGCAAAGTGCCCTTTCTTGCCATAAGTATGACAGTTGTAAGTAACCTTGCTAGTCAATGGTCTAACCTTTTTCTTCAGCGTTCTGCGAGATGCACCCCTCATAGGACTTGCAGAGTTTGATACCCTACTCGCTGGTATCTGATGAATTTTTCCCATTTCCACTTCCAAAGATCTGGCCGACTCTACCAAGGCTCGGAATCCCATTAGTTTTGGTCCTAAAAGTAGAATTCGCAGTTCGTCACGTAGACCACAATAGAATCTATCAACTATAAACTTCTCGTTCTCCAACTCAAAGCATGGGTAGCGGCTTATCAAAAGGAACGCCTGCAAATACTCATCAACTGAGTGCGTACCCTGCACCAGGCACCTATTCAACAGATGACCTGATGGCCTCCTAAATGTCATTTGATCCAACCCACCACCCGACATTGAAGTCAACTCGGGGACAAAAGGTTGCACATTGCTTCCCTGCTGTGCACTAGTCATAGCGAGTACCACTTCAACGATCCTTCTTATGGTTTCAATCGAAAGAGGGGTCTCAAGCGCGCCACTGGGTTCACTATAGTCCTCAGAAACCAGATGTTCTGTTGGCTCTGCGCCACTCCCGGTCACCTATAGTCGTACAAAACACCAATAAGTGACCAAACAAAATTGCAAAAAACAATTATAGGAACGCGTAGGTTCCTCAAACACGAGTATTTTTCACTCCTAAGTGGACATTCATGGGTTCTTTTTAATGTTATAATGATGACGCACACATGTGCTCACCACCCCTTAAAAGAATTCGCCCACGAATTCATTTAAGCTTGACCGTAACCAGAAGTCTGATACCAAATTGTAACACCCCCATCTGTCGCATGGCATATAACAGAAGGTCAAGCTAGAACTCGACGCCATATACCACAGACAGTCGGAAGAGTTACCAAATGAATATACAAATCATCCAATTAAGACTACTCGTCCTACACAGAGCATTCTAGCGGAAGCTTTTAAAGTTGAATGAACCCAGAACTTAAATCCATTAAATATGAATGTCCACAACACACTACAGGAATGAAACCCAAAATACACTGAAAAGGTACATGGCCTTATAGCCTTACAAATGTTTACTTAATAAAACATGTCTTACATACATCGGCTCGCAGGCCGGCCACACATGATAAAAGTAAAAACAACTATTCTACGGCCTTCTAGGGCCAGCACAGCAACATGGGCTCCAGCACGCTATTTGGCGCTCAGCTCCGCAGTACCTACAAGCACATACCACCACACAGTGGCAAACAAGGAAACGGTCAGCTAAAAGCCGACCAAATTATAACGACCCTGTATCTTACTCGGGACGGCGGTGCTCTTTCCCTGCATAGCATTAGTCCAATAAAATAATATAGCGCAATTCTATTTCGCCACAGGTGTAGGCTCACACGGCCAAACACCCCGTGCACTCAGGGCACATTAACAGTGAATCCGGTCAATACCGTGGCTTCACCAGCATCCCAAAGATGGCAACCAAGTGAGCATTTAGCCTATCTGACCACCGTCTAAGGCTCCGACTATGCCTACGGCCAGTGCCCGTCTTCGGATTTCTCGCACCGTACTACATAGCGTAGGTCGAATTCCACTTGCTCGTTGCTCATGCCGCATATACAATTTAAGTCCTATGCGCGGGCCAAGCTTCTCTCGGATCCCAAATTTTTCTCAAAACAATCTCATAACCCAGTTATGATCAAGGCCGGTTCCCAGACCGCCAAGATAGCAGAACACGTTTCCGCTCAATTTTCCGGGTACGCCTTGAAGCTAACCTCCAAGGATCCCTGCTGCAATCTACCGCGTAGAAACCCGAAAAACCCAAAGCACGGAGTCTTCTCCGGCAAATCATATCAAATGCAACATCAACGATCCAGACAAAACACGTCCGGGTAGGCTTCACACACAATGCCTATGCCCGTACTTGCGATTCCGGGCTCTATATGCAACACAAGGGGGACTATTCACATCAACCCCAAGGAACACCACGCAATCACCACACACTCGCGGGAGCGGGATCCCCTATGCAGAAAGAAAGAGCTTCAAACGCTCAAGTTGAGAATCGTTACCCTTGTAGTCCACTTTGGCGCCATGGAAAAACTACGCGGACAGAACTCTTCGCAATGACCTTCCCTCCACGGATCCGCTCTCAGACTTCGAAACGGTGCTCCGATGCTCCGCCAGCAGCCGGAAACCTCCTTCTTCTTCCTCTTCTCTCTCACTTTGGAAGGAGAAAGCCTTGGAGAGAAAATGGGGAATTAACCCCCTATTCCCGGCCTTAATAGAGCAGGATCTCATCTGGGCCGTCGGATCCTAATTAAAGAAAACGAACGGCTCAGATCTGCACAAAATTCTGCAGACCTGGGTCGAACATGGCTTGGCACACGGCCATGTCCCAGGCCGTGTGCCTCGATCCAGGCACGATCGTCGAACTGAGAGACACACACGGGATAAGACACGCCCGTGTCTCACCTAACACGCCCGTGTCGGGTTCCTCGACACGCCCGTGTTCTGGGGCATGTCACGGATAACCGCCACGACAACGGACACGACCCAACTGCACACGGGTAGGGACATGGGTTGGCACACGCCCGTATCGGAGGACACGCCCGTGTTATCCGGCCGTGTTCCTGGCCGTGTCCTTCTCGGGTTGAAAACGACCAAACAAAATCACCAGCCAGACACGGCCTTGGACACGCCAGTGTCCTAGGCCGTGTACCCCGATACAGGCACCAAAAACCCTTTTACACGACCGAGTCGCACACAATTTTCGGGACGTTACACACCGAACGGATGGAGGGAGAAAGGGGGGTGGCAGTTTCACACCACACAAGGGGGGCGGCGGCTTGGAGAACACTCCTCTTGGCCGAAATTTCACAAGGAGGAAATTAGGTTTTCAATCTTCTCTAATGATCTCATAAGAAAGCCTCCTTATATTGGAGTTACAAACAGGCTTTAACCCTTCATGATGGAGATGTAATCTCATCCATCCAAATGGCTAATTGCATACCAACATTAAAATTGTTCAAAATTAAAAATAATAAAACATGCAATGAATATAAAATTATCACATAAACCTAGGATAATTTTATATTCCTAATATAAAATAGAGTGCAAGAAAAGGAAATAAATAAGGATAATTCTTTATAGTGGCTGCAGCACGCCGCGGGCGGAGGTTGTAGCGTAGCCTTCCGTTAGCATCGCTGTGCCGCCTCACGTCTTTGAGTTGTACTGCCTTATCAACCGGATCATCATCAGTATCGTCAACATCGTCTTCAAATGGTGGAGGAGGGGGCACGCCATCAATCCTCCCCCGCTCAAATGCACGCATCTCCGTTGCGTGGTCCAAGCGAGAGCGGTGAAGTAGAGCGACATCCAAACTCTGCAGTTCCGTCTCGAGTACCCAAGAGTCATCCGATGGGGGCCGATCACGCCAACGGATGAGAAAGCGGTGGGTGTCGCCATCAGTAGTGGTAACAGGCTCAGCATCAAGTATCATCTCTAGAGTGGAGAATGTCCGTGGAAACCTGGGGAACATATTAGCAGTAAGCAGGAAAGAAGGCAACTTACCATCCGATGATAAACCTGTGGGGACCGAAAGAGAGAGATCATCCGTACTACCACTCCCCAACCCATGAGAATTTAGAGTGCGAGAAGAAGACAACAAAGAAATCAACTCTTGTGGTGGTGACACAAACATCGTTAAATCCGAAACATTAAAAATGGGGGAGATACCCCAATCAGCAGGCAAGTCCAAAATGAAAGTGTTGTCACCTAACTTCTTAATAATCCGAAAAGGGCCGGCGCGCTTTGGTGCTAACTTTTTAACGGTGCCAGTTGGCAATCGTTCGGGCACCAAACGGACTAAAACTAGATCGCCAATTTTGAAGTCTGATACTCTCCTATGTAAATTAGCGTGCGCTTGATAAGAGTCGTATTGCGTAGTCAAGGTGGCCCGTATACGTGCATGTAAATCATGGATGTGTTGGGCGAAGAATTGTGCAAACTGACTTGCCTTGTATATTGGGGGCAACAGCACCAAGTCAAGCGGCACAGGAGCCTTATACCCGTGGACAATCTCATTTGGAGACAGACCCGTAGACCTATTCTTGGAATTATTGTAGGCTAGTTGGGCATGGGAAAGGAGAAGATCCCAAGTGCTCTTGTGATCACTCATGAGGCATCGTAACAAATTTCCTAAGCTCCGATTAACCACTTCCGTCTGCCCATCGGTTTGGGGATGATAGGCGGAGGAAAACAATAATTTTGTTCCCATTAATATCCAAAGAGTCTTCCAAAAATAACTGGTGAATTTTACGTCCCTATCCGATACTATGGTCTTTGGCACTCCACGGTGGCTAACGACTTCTTTAAATTATAGTTTAGCGACGTGAGACGCATCATTTGTCCTACTACACGGGATGAAATAAGCCATCTTTGAAAATCTATCCACCACTACAAAAATTGAGTCGTGACGACATAGGGTAATGGGGAGGCCTAATACAAAATACATACTAACGTCTACCCAAGGCATGGAGGGAATAGGCAAGGGTGTATATAATCCGACGTTGGTCTTACTACCCTTAGACACCTGACATGTGCGGCAGTTACTCACTACCTGTCCCACCATAACCTTAAGTTTTGGCCAATAGAATTTGTCGTCGACTGACGTAATGGTCTTATCTTTACCGAAGTGGCCACTCAACCCTCCGCTATGCAACTCCCATATGATATGTAGTCATAACGATGACTGCGAAATACATAGCTTCCCGTTCCTAAACAGGTAACCGTCCTTGATGACGTATGCAGATAGCGTCGTGGTA
Source organism: Platanthera guangdongensis (assembly GCA_039583875.1). Taxonomy (NCBI): domain Eukaryota; kingdom Viridiplantae; phylum Streptophyta; class Magnoliopsida; order Asparagales; family Orchidaceae; genus Platanthera; species Platanthera guangdongensis. The sequence continues at coordinate 164,841,140 of CM077150.1, read as the reverse complement.
GAGCTATCCTGGGCAGATAGATAGAAGTCATGGAAGTCAAGACACGTGGCGTACTCATCCTTAATCCGCTCAAATCATACAACATATACTTCCATAGAGGAGAGTAAAAGAGTAAGACGACTAAGGGCATACGCGACTCGGTTATCAGCTCCCTTAAGGTGCTTGAGATTAAACGTGTACCTTGTAAGAATGTGTTGGGTACATTGGAATATATGTACCTGAATTGAAGAAGCCTCACCTAACTCAATGATATACATCAAGGTGTATTTGATGTGTTTTGAGTTTAGTTGTGCAGGTTAAGTAATTGCAGGGAGAGCATGAAAAGTTTCTAAGTCCATGTGTCGACACCTAGAAGAAAAGTGTCGACACTTAAGAAGACTTGTATCGACACCTAGAGAAGCAGTGTCGATATTTGGAGTAATTGTGTCGACACCAGGAATGCAGAGTCGACACCAGAAGGAAAGTGTCAACACATACAGGCTGTGTCGACACATAATGAAGAAATGTCCAGAGAAGCAGTGTCGACACCCAGAGGAACTTTGTCGGCATCGAAAGTGTCGACACTAGGAGGCTGCGTCAACACTCAGCAAAACATCAACAAAGTTCAAGTACAAGTGTCGACACTAGGAGGATGTGTCGACACTCAACAAAACTTCAACAAAGTTCAAGTACAAGTGTCGACACTAGGAGGCTGTGTCGACACTCAGCAAAACTTCAACAAAGTTCAAGCACAAGTGTCGACACAAAGGAGATGTGTCGACACTCAGCCAAAGTCTTAACACATAAAGAATGTGTTGACACAAGGAAGATGTGTCGACCCTCAGCAAAAGTATCAACACAGAAGGCATGTGTCGACACCAAGGAGATGTGTCGACACTTAGCAAGTATCAACACAAGAAGATGTGTCGACACAATGGAGTTGTGTCGACACTTACAAGAAATCAACTAAGTATCAAAGAAGAAGGACTTGTGTCAACACACAGGATCAGTGTCGACACATGTTGAAGAAGCAGTGTCGAGAAGCAGATTCTACAACACAAGGAGTTGTGTCGACACCATGATGGATAGTGTCAACACTTAGTCTACTTGTGTCGACACTTAGTATATCAGTGTCGACACTTAAAGACTGACTGTCTCGACACTTTCAGACAGTTATAGAAAATTCAAGAAGTGACTGGATGACTTGGCAACTGCCATTCCAGCCGGTCTACTGCAACTGTCAGAGTTGTCAGAAAGTTGTTAGAAACCGTATCAGCCGGTCACCATGAAGAAAGCCTATAAAAAGGTTTATTGCTTCAACAAAAAACACATTGGAAGATTGAGTATTGGATTCATTGAAGATCTAACAACACTAAAAGAAGAAGACCTTCAAGTGAAGATCTAAGTTGTTGGAGAGAGAGAGAGCTCCTTCTAAGAAGACAGCTGTTGAACCAGGCTATGAATAAAGTTTCAGATTGAGATCTGATTCTTAAGTCAGCAGTGTTTGAAGATCATCTGCATAGAGTTTCAACCCTACTGTGTTCTAATTCAAGAAGCTTTGAAGAAAGCCAAGAGAGGTTGATCTCAGCAAAGTTCTTCCAAGAACTCATCATGAAACCTGTCAACTCTTCTCTCTCCATCTGAGTTATGGGTATATACTTTGTAATTTTAATTTCTTGTAGGATCCTAAGGGATCTGAGTTGTAAGCCTGAAATTATAAAGGCTGAGTGGTAGGGTCTGTGTGCCTGAGTGTAGGAGATTCATTTCTCTGAGTGTAGGCCTTGTTGAGGGCTGAGTGTAGGCCTTGTTGAAGGCTGAGTGTAGGTCTTGGTGAAGACTGAGTGGTAAGGCTTTGAGCCTGAGTTGTAGGAACCTGTTTGGGGTTCTGAGTGTAAGATCTGAGAATCTGAGGAATAGTGGAGAAGTTTGGCCGAATCTAGTACACTACTAGATAGGCGAAGTGGGAAAGTGGATGTACCCAGACCTTGGGGAACCACTATAAAACTGTGTGTACTCTGTGTGTGACTGATTCTGTGTTTGCTGTTTAAAGTTCTGTGAATTCTGTGATTAATTCTGCCTAAAAGTTTAAAAAGATTAAGGTCACCTATTCACCCCCCCCCCCTCTAGGTGATTAGGTATAATTTCTTTCAAGTGGTATCAAAGCGAGGTTCCTCAAAAAGGACATAACAGTCTGAGTAAATATCCTGTTGGCAGATTCAGTATAATCAAGAATCAAGAAAATGGGTTCAACAGAGAATCACAAAGAACTAGGATCCATGAAGTTGCCAATCTGTAGAAAGGAAATTTTTGGCATTTGGAAAGAAAGGATTAGACTTTTCATGGAAGCCTCTGGCCCCAGAATTTATATTACTGTTAAAGAAGGGTCATATGTGCCAATGAAAGTATCTGTGTTAGATGCAAATCAGAGAACTCCAAAAGACTATTCTGAAATGACCAAGGATGAGATTATTCTGGCCACTATGGATAAGAGGGCCCAGAATATTATAGTAAGTGCAATAGATGATGCAATATTTCAGAATTTGATACAATGTAAAACATCAAAGGAAATGTGGGACACACTGATAGTGTACATGGAGGGCTCTGAAGAAGTTAGACAAGACAGGAAGTCTTTGTTAAACCAAGAGTATGAGAGCTTCAGACAAGGAAGGTCTGATAGCATAACTGAGTGCTACAAGAAATTCTATAGGATAGTTAATGAGTTAATGTCCTATGGAAGATAATTCAACAATTATGAGCTGAATGATAAGTTCTTGAGATCCCTAACTAAAGACTAGGATACTAAGATTTGTGTCATAAGGGAAATGACCAAATTAGCAGACATTCCTCCTCCAACATTGTTTGGAAAACTGTTATCATATGAGATGCAGTTAATGGTAAGGAAGAAGGAGGAGAAGACTACAAGAGTTGAGCACAAAGAAAGAGCTGTGGCTTTCAAGACAGAAGCTACTAGGAAATATAAAAGTAAGTGTCCATCTCAACCTACAAAAGTTGCTGAGACTGAGACAAATGAGTCAGAAAGCAAGAATTCTGAAAGCAGTGAGAGTGATGAAGATTTTGCAGCTTTCACTAGACATTTTCAGAAGTTTCTTAAGAAGAAACAGTGGAGGTCTAAGCCATCCACTTCACAGAAGTCATCAAAGAATGAAAGAAGAAAGTGCAGGCAAAGTAAAACTACATCCTCAAAGATAGTTTGCTATTGTTATAACAGACAGGGACATGTTGTTGCTGACTATCCAGAGAAGAGGAAAAAGTCAACTGATAAGAAGAAGACTCAAATCAAGGGCAAAAAGGAAAGGTCCTTTGTTGCTAAGAAGGACAAAAGACTGTCTGATATGTCATCTTCAGAATCAGATTCAGAAGCTGAAGCTTATATTGGACTGTTTGCTGAAGAAGAGGAAGATGAGTTCATACAATTAATGAACTCAATATATGAGCATGAGGACAATCCGTGCCAGGGACTGATGGCTTTATCAAAAGGAGACAAAATCCATGATCAGCCTGGACCAAGTCAGGTACAAAATTGTTCTGTTAGTTCAATTTCTAGTACTGAGTCAGATTCAGATACATCAGCATCAAGTGATGTTAGTGGATCTGAATCTGAAGGAGATATTCATCAGTTGATTGATGAATATAGAGTAGTGTTGCAAGCTTTAAAGAAAAGCAAATCCTTGGCCAAGAGTCAGGCTAAGGAGATTGCCAGTCTTAAAGTTGCTGCAACAGATTTTGACAAGTTGCTTGATCAGAAACTAAATTAAATAGCCAGACTGAAGCACATTACTGTTATTCAGATGGGGACTATAACATTTAAAAATGATCAAATCAGAAATCTGGAGATTAGTCTTCAGAAAGAGAGAGATATAGTAGCAAGGTTTTCTAAACCAAAGTCTGTTCTAACTTTGATAGATGAGTTCATTTCTCAAAAGGGTAAAACTGGATTGGGGTTTACTAAACCTGTCAGGACTGTACAGTCCAAGTCTAAGGGCAAAGCCCCAGTACTCAACAAGTAGCCTGTTGTAGATAAAACAACCATGGTTGTACCTAAACAAAGGTACAACAGATTTGAGTGCTGGTGTTGTGGCAAGGTAGGCCACTTTGTCATAGACTGTTGGCACAATTCAAGTGCCAAGGTGAGTAGCAATCTGCCTGCTAGAAAAGCTACAGGTAGTTTTGTTAAAAGGCAAACTAACCAGCACCAAGGACCCAAGAATTATTTGGGTTCTAAGGTTAACTAATCTATTTTGCAGGTAAGTCCAAGTGACCATGCCCCAATATGGTACTTGGACAATGGATGTTCCAGGCACATGACTGGAACTAGGGGATTGCTGAAGGACTATACACCAATCAAGGATGGTCCTAAAGTCACCTTTGGTGGTTCTGAAAAAGGAATCATCAAAGACTTTGGTAACATTTCTAGCAACCTTATTACAATTATTCAAGTGGCTTATGTTAAAGGTTTGAAACACAACCTCATTAGTATAAGTCAGCTGAGTGATTTAGGATATGACATCTCATTTGTCAAAGATGGTTGTCATATCCGGAGGTCAAATGATCAAAAGATCATTCTGACAGGTTACAGGAAGAGAAATGTCTATTGTCTAGACATTATGTATGAGAACAATGGTTCTCCTGTGTGTCTTGTAGCTGATGAGAAAGTCTCTCATTGTGTCAAATGGCACAAGAGACTAGCCCATCTTAACTATAAGACAATTGGTCAACTCTATAGTAAAGAGTTAGTGAGGAATGGTCCTCAGGTTAAGTGTATTAAGGATGGGATATGCTCAGCTTGTCAAAAGGGAAAGCAGACCAGATCCACCTTTAATAGCATTGAGAACAAAGATGTTGTGAGGTGCTTATACCTCTTGCATATGGATCTCTTTGGTCCTATGCCAGTACACAGCCTAGGTAGGAAGGTCTACACATTTGTGGTTGTAAATGACTACTCAAGGTTTTCCTATGTGTTCTTCCTTAGACAGAAATCTGAAACTCCAAGTATCTTATACAGCTTTGTTAAACAAATTCAGAATGAATTGGACAGTACAGTGGTCAAAATCAGAAGTGACCATGATACTGAATTTCAGTCTGACAGTATGACAAAACTGTGTGAAGAATTTGGAATTTTTCAGGAATTTTCTTCACCAAGAACACCTCAGCAAAATGGCATTGCTGAAAGGAAAAATAGAACCTTGATTGAGGTTGGTAGAACCCTATTAAGTGACACATCTCTCCCTGAATATTTCTGGGCTGAGGCAGTTAATACTGCATGTCATGTGATTAATAGGGCTACCATTATCAAGAGCCACAATAAGACCCCCTATGAGATTATGAAAGGCAGAAAACCAAATCTATCCTATTTCGGGATCTTTGGTTATAAATGTTATATACTTAACAATGGTAAGTCTTACTTAACAAAGTTTGTTGCCAAATTCCAAGAGGGGATCTTTGTTGGGTACAGCAACACTAGTAAGGCTTATAGGATCTACAACTTGACTACTCAAGTTATAGAAGAGTCAGTACATGTAGTGTTTGATGAAGCTAGACTCATTAACAATGAATTTCCTAGAAGTGTTTGCAGCTCCACAGGTGTGACTGAGAACATGGACAAGCTCACTATTGAAGAAGGTTCTACTGCAAGTAAGCAAGTGGATGATAGTGGCTGTTGTCCAGGGGGAGTACTAGATGCACCTGATGTAGAAGAAGACCAAGGAGTGCAGCAAGTTGAAGAGAATGAAGGTGTACAACCTGAAGACAGACTGCCTCCAGCAAATAGACATCTAAAAGATCATCCATCCAATCAAATTATTGGTGATCTCAGACAAGGGGTACAAACAAGGAGCAGAAATCTAAGTCCAGTACTCTACTCTAGCTTTCTATCCCAAGTAGAGCCAAAGAAATTTGAAGAAGCCATCCTAGACCCTCATTGGATTGAGGCTATGCAAGAGGAGCTGAACCATTTCAAAAGATGCAAAGTTTGGGAGCTAGTTCCTAAACCAAAAGATCACAACATAAATAGAACCAAGTGGATCTTTAGGAACAAGTTGGATGAACATGGAGTGATTATAAAGAACAAAGCAAGACTGGTTGAAAAAGGATATAGGCAGGAAGAAGATATTGACTTTGATCAGACCTTTGCTCTAGTAGCCAGACTGGAGGCAATAAGGATGTTCTTGGCCTATGCAACCTATCAAGGGTTTAAAGTATACCAAATGGATGTTAAGTCAGACTTTCTGAATGGAAATATGAAGGAAGAAGTCTATGTAGAACAGCCATCAGGTTTTGTTGATTCTATCAAACCTAATTATGTCTATAGACTTAGGAAGGCTTTGTATGGGTTAAAACAAGCCCCTAGGGCTTGGTATGAAACCCTATCTAGTTTCCTCATTGAGAATAAATTCACAAGGGGGAAAATAGACAAGACTCTATTCCTTAGGGAATCCAGAGGCAAGATTATCTTAGTCCAAATATATATAGATGACATTATATTTGGGTCTACAGAAAGTGGTCTTTGCAAAAAGTTTGCAAAACTTATGCTAGGACAATTTGAAATGAGCAGTATGGGGGAACTTAAGTTCTTCTTGAGTCTCCAAGTTAGACAGACTGAGGATGGTTTATCCATATGCCAGTCTAAGTTCACCCTAGAATTAATAAGGAAGTATGGTATGGAATCATCCAGTACTATGAAAACTCCTATGGGGTCAAGTATGTCTCTTAGCAAAGATGATGTAGGGAAACTTGTAGATGAGACTTTGTATAGAGGGATAGTTGGCTCCCTATTGTATTTGACTGCTAGTAGACCAGATATCATGTATGCTACATGTGTCTGTGCTAGGTACCAAGCTTGCCATAAAGAATCTCATTTGACAGCAGTCAAAAGAATTTTGAGATATCTTAAGGGCACTCCTTATCTAGGCCTTTGGTACCCTAGAAATGGAGACTTTGATCTAACAGGTTATTCAGATGCAGATTTTGCAGGCTGCAAGGAAGATAGGAAAAGTACAACTAGAACCTGTCAATTCCTAGGTGGAAGGCTGATATCATGGAGTAGAAAGAAACAAACAAGTGTGGCTATCTCCACAATAGAATCAGAGTATGTTGCTGCAGGAAGTTGCTGTGCTCAACTTCTATGGATTCAACATCAATTAGAAGATTATGGTATTCAAGTAAGTAGAACACCTCTATTTTGTGATTCTACTAGTGTCATTTCTATTGCAAACAATCCTGTCTCCCATAGTAGGACTAAGCACATAGAAATAAAATACCATTTTCTAAGAGAACATGTGGAAAAAGGAGATATTTCACTAGAGTATATTAATACAGATAATCAGCTAGCTGACATGTATACTAAGCCCTTAGATGAAACCAAATTCAATAAATTCAAAATTAAATTAGGGATGATAAACTTAGAATAGTTTACAAAATTGGCTAAGTAAAAAGGTGTCGACACACAGAGTTGTCTGTGTCGACACATAGAAGTGGTGTCAACATTTCAGAGAAATGGTGTCGACACATCTAGGAAGTTTGTGTCGACACTTCAGAGAATTAATGTCGACACATGTAGTGTATGTGTCGACACATCCAAGGTGGTGTCGACACTTAAGATTTACATAGGATTAGTCTAGTAAAGTCTCGACTAAGTGTCGAGCTAAGTGGTGTCGACACATAAACAAGTGTCGACACATATATTCTGTTGACTATACTTGCGTCGACACATCGTTGTCGAGACATTATAAGTTAGTGTCGACACTTTTCAACAGTGTCGACACAATTTAAGTATCTTGACGCGCCCTTTCATCTTCGATTCTAGAAAGGTATAAATAGGTTTTTGCCATTGTTTGTCGACACGCTCACCAAAGTTTCGAGACCAAACTTGTGTGTCGACATCTCTCTTCTCTAAATTAAAATTTCTTCAAACCCTAATGGCGCCCAAGCTAGAAGAGAATGTGAATGAAGGATATGAACTCGTGCGACACGCATTTGATGACACGGAACCTGAGATCAAAGGCGTGGTAACCCTAATAGAAGAGACTAGGTTAGAATTTCTTGTTTCAGAACTGATCAAGATCTGGAAGAAGGAAGTCCTCCAATTTCTGAATGGAGCAACACTAGATGAATCAGGACTCAAGATTAAGTCAAGAGTTCATGGGGCCAAGGTGAAGGTCACCCCTAAGACTCTAAGAAAAGTTCTTCAACTACCAAGGACTAAGGAAGAAGAAGATGTTTCTGCTTCTAAGACTAGAGAAGCATTGACATGGTGTGGTTTGAACTCAAACCTGAAGATAGGATCTGTGTTCAATAGAAAGGGAATGAATATGCAAGGCAAGTTTCTATCTGAGATTGTGGGCAAGGTCATACTAAGCAAGCCTGGTGGGCATGACAGAATTTCAGCTCACATGTTCAGTCTAATGACCAGGATTATCTTCAAACTAGAAACTGATTGGTCTGCAGTTGTGTTTGAGAAGATAAAAGAGAGTATGAAGAAGCCTAATTTGGGAAGAATTCTGAGTTTATACCTAGCTGGAAGTATTCCAGAGGTGATGAATCAAGCAGCTGGTTCTAAGATTAACCACATGAGGAGAATGGATTTGAGAATATTCTCTAGGTGGGATAGAGTATTGACCAAAGAAATGCCAACTCCAATAAAGGACACACCTCAGAAAAAAAGAAGAAGAAGACAGCTACTGTGGCTCAGGAATCCTCCAGCAGCTCTGAAGAGCAAGTAGTATTTAGTTTTGATGATGAACAAGGAAGGAATGTTGGACAGTCTCCAGCTAGACAAGAAGATGTAGAAATGCTGGGGGAGCTACCACAAGCTAGCCCAATTCTCCTGGATCCACTCCAGGGGGAGCCTTTACTTGTGGAAGAGCCAACTCCCTTAGAGAGTGAAAGGGCTACCCACACAATACTTGAGGTAATAACTGAAATTAATAAATTAGATTTCCCTATTGAGGATGATGTTTTGTCTGATTCATTACCTAATGTTAATCAGCAAACACACACACATAGCCAACCCCAAGATGTTGTCATGGAGGACACATCAGTAGCTGATAAAGAAGTATTAGATGCTCCTGAGCAAAGAGATTCACCAAGTCAACCTCAACAAGAGTTTACACTGGAAGAGCTGTTCCCAGACTTAATACAGACTGACTTTGAAGTGGAAAAAGCAGCTGTTGAGGGGGAGCAGGTAGATCTTCAGGGGGAGCAAGTTAGGTCTCAAGAAGAGACAGCAAGACAAGAACCTGAGATGCAACAGCATGCTAAGGAGTTACCTAGGAAGGATTTACCTCCTAGCCCAAAGGAAAGAGTAGATATAGCTAGCACATCTGCTTCTGAAGATGAAGAGGCTGTCAGAGCCAAGAAGAGAAAGTTCCAAGTCTTCAAAAGAAGAAGCCAGACTTACAAAAAGGCTTTACAAACAATTGCACCACAGCCTGCACCATCTAATGATTACAGTTCACAGATGGTTGCATTACAAATTAAGCTGGATGAGCAAAGGCAAGCTATAGAAAAGTATGTAGATGAAGGGCATAAGTCACTGCAATTTGATCTGGCCCAAGACATCAAGTCAATCATATTTGAAATGAATCTGAACAAGAAAGAAATGACTGACTGCTTTCATAAGGGAGGAAATGCAGTAGTCTATCTGACCACTCATCAGGAGAAGATCAAAACACAAGTGGATGATATTGCACTAAAACAAGGCTATGTCCTGGAGAATCAGCTGAGAATGAATGATAATTTAACAGCTTCTCATAATGCAATAGTAACTGAAATGAATAATATAGCTTCTGCCCATACTGCAGCCATGACTACAGCCAAGGTAGAATTTGATAAAGCATTACAAGAAGGTATCACTGCTGTTACTTCTGCACTCCAGGATTCACAGAAGCTAATAACTAAAAAGCTCCAAAGGTTAAAACCCTTCTATAAAGATGAAGTAAACTATCTGAATGCACAGATAAGGTTTCAGAAAGATGATCTTAGGGATCACATTGAAAGAGAAGTCATAAAGGGGGAGAGGGTATTAGTCAAGGTAGGCTCTGATAATGCCAAGTGGATTTCAAATTCCATTAGAGCCACCCTTGGATATCCACCCTTATGTGATGATGACAATGTGGATTTCAATGTGATGATGATCACAATGAAAGAGAAGTCATAAAGGGAGAGAGGGTATTAGTCAAGGCAGGCTCTGATCATGCCAAGTGGATTTCAAATTCCATCAGAGCCACCCTTGGATATCCACCCTTATGTGATGATGATAATGTGGCAGAGTTTGGAATCAATCCTCCATATCTTGGAGGAGAGCAAGCTGAAGTGGCTCAAGTGATATATCCTCCACCAGACTTTGACATGATACATCAAGAGATCCAGACTATGTACAGTCCTCCTGAGGGAAATCAGAATGTCATCATTGATAAAGTAGTTCAGCCTGTGCCAGAGGCAATACTGAAAGAACAAGAGGCCTTATTAAAAGAACAAGAGACTCAATTGTCTAAGAAAAGATTCAGAGAGCAAGCTGAACTAAGGCCTGATTTTGAACAATGGAGCCCCACTTCCAGGAATATCATCTTGACTGCATGGAAGGCTGCTAAGGACAATGTCTAGGATAGAGGCAAGTGGTATTCTGAACTGGAGTGGAGGAAGCATGAGAACAGGCAAGAGGCTATTGTTCAATATAGAAGAAAGGCTAAGTTGGGAAAGCTACCTCCTACTGCCCAAGAGCCTAGCAAGTACTTCCCTAAGCCTTATCATTATTTTGAAAGGCAAAAGATAAAGGCTGAAGAATTGAAAAATAAAGATCTTAAGGGAAAGAAGCCTGCTGCTGTTGATGATACTGAAGCTCCTGTCCAAGCAAAGATACAATCAAGAAAGGGAATTGTGATCAAGGAGCCTGAGCTGCCTTAGGATAGAAATTTTTCTTAAGTTTACTATGTGTAATCAGTTGCATTCAAGTTTCTGTAAACTTTTGAATAATGAAAATGTTGAAGTTGTTAGAACAATGTGATATGTGTTAAATCTACTACATTACTGTTCTGAGATATTTGTGTATACATGTTTTGTTTATACATGTTTATGTAATTACCCTGTCATGTATTACTGTTTTACATCATACTGTGAATTTTTTATGTATGGTGTATATCATTGACTAAGGGTTATGACTTCTCCAAATAGGGGGAGATTGTTGGGTACATTGGAATATATGTACCTGATTTGAAGAAGCCTCACCCAACTCAATGATATACATCAAGGTGTATTTGATGTGCTTTGAGTTTAGTTGTGCAGGTTAAGTAATTGCAGGGAGAGCATGAAAAGTTTCTAAGTCCATGTGTCGACACCTAGAAGAAAAGTGTCGACACTTAAGAAGACTTGTGTCGACACCTAGAGAAGCAGTGTCGACACTTGGAGTAATTGTGTCGACACTAGGAATGCAGAGTCGACACCAGAAGGAAAGTGTCGACACATACAGGCTGTGTCGACACAAAATGAAGAATTGTCCAGAGAAGCAGTGTCGACACTTAGAAGCAGTGTCGACACCCACAGGAACTTTGTCGACATCAAAAGTCTCGACACTAGGAGGCTGTGTCGACACTCAGCAAAACATCAACAAAGTTCAAGTACAAGTGTCGACACTAGGAGGCTGTGTCGACACTCAGCAAAACTTCAACAAAGTTCAAGTACAAGTGTCGACACTAGGAGGCCGTGTCGACACTCAGCAAAACTTCAACAAAGTTCAAGTACAAGTGTCGACACAAAGGAGATGTGTCGACACTCAGCCAAAGTCTCAATACATAAAGAATGTGTCGACACAAGGAAGATGTGTCGACACTCAGCAAAAGTATCAACACAGAATGCATGTGTCGACACCAAGGAGATGTGTCGACACATAGCAAGTATCAACACAAGAAGATGTGTCGACACAAAGGAGTTGTGTCGACACTTACAAGAAATCAACTAAGTATCAAAGAAGAAAGACTTGTGTCGACACACAGGATCAGTGTCGACACATGTTGAAGAAGCAGTGTCGCGAAGCAGATTCTACAACACAAGGAGTTGTGTCGACACCATGAAGGCTAGTGTCGACACTTAGTCTACTTGTGTCGACACTTAGTCTATCAGTGTCGACACTTAAAGACTGACTGTCTCGACACTTTCAGACAGTTATAGAAAATTCAAGAAGTGACTGGATGACTTGACAGCTGCCATTCCAGCCGGTCTACTGCAACTGTCAGAGCTGTCAGAAAGTTGTTAGAAACCGGATTAGCCGGTCGCCATGAAGAAATCCTAGAAAAAGGTTTATTGCTTCAACAGAAAACACATTGGAAGATTGAGTATTGGATTCATTGAAGATCTAACAACACTAAAAGAAGAAGACCTTCAAGTGAAGATCTAAGTTGTTGGAGAGAGAGAGCTCCTTATAAGAAGATAGCTGTTGAACCAGGCTGTGAAGAAAGTTTCAGATTGAGATCTGATTCTTAAGTCAGCAGTGTTTGAAGATCATCTGCATAAAGTTTCAACCCTACTGTGTTCTAATTCAAGAAGCTTTGAAGAAATCCAAGAGAGGTTGATCTCAGCAAAGTTCTTCCAACAACTCATCAAGAAACCTGTCAACTCTTCTCTCTCATTCTGAGTTGTGGGTATATACTTTGTAATTATAATTTCTTGTAGGATCCTAAGGGATCTGAGTTGTAAGCCTGAAATTATAAAGGCTGAGTGATAGGGCCTGTGTGCCTGAGTGTAGGAGATTCATTTCTCTGAGTGTAGGCCTTGTTGAGGGCTGATTGTAGGCCTTGTTGAAGGCGGAGTGTAGGTCTTGGTGAAGACTGAGTGGTAAGGCTTTGAGCTTGAGTTGTAGGAACCTGTTTGGGGTTCTGAGTGTAAGATCTGAGGATCTGAAGAATAGTGGAGTAGTTTGGTCGAATCTAGTACACTACTAGATAGGCGAAGGGGGAAAGTGGATGTACCCAGACCTTGGGGAACCACTATAAAACTGTGTGTACTCTGTGTGTGACTGATTCTGTGTTTGATGTTTAAAGTTCTGTGAATTCTGTGATTAATTCTGCCTAAAAGTTTAAAAATATTAAGGTCACCTATTCACCCCCCCCCCCCCTTTAGGTGATTAGGTACAATTTCTTTCATAACGCTACCCACTTAGCGTGTTGTGGGCTGATCTTATGTTGGCCGTTGATGAAACGTAAAGCCTCATGATCGGAGAGGATCACAAACTCCTTGGAGAGGAGATAGTGCCTCCAATGGTGTAGACATTGGACTACAGCATAAAATTCCCTATCATAATTTGAATAGTTCAGCTTAGGGTCGGGCAACTTCTCGCTAAAATAACTAACGGGATGGCCCTCCTGGCTCAAGACACCTCTAATCCCTACCCCAGACGCATCACATGTGAGCTCAAAGACTTTAGCAAAGTTATGTAGACGTAAGACATGTGCCTCAGTCATAAGCTCCTTTATTCGTTCAGAAGCATAGGTGGAGGACTTCGTCCACGTAAACTCTCCCTTCTTCATACAGTCTGTGATAGGGGCCATAATACTACTGAAGTCTCATATGAAAAGACGATAAAACGTGGCTATCCCATGGAAACTACGCATCTCACGTAGGGTGGTTAGCACGGGCCAGTCCTTAATGACCTGAACCTTGCCCGGATCGACTCGAATACCCTCAGAGCCGACTATATAGCCTAAGATCTCTACCTCCGAGACATAAAAAGTGCATTTCTTAAGATTGAGAAATAAAGACTCCTTCCGCAGGGTGGAAAGGATCACACTCATGTGGGAGATGTGCTCGGTAGTAGAGGTGCTATAAATCAGAATATCGTCAAAGTAGATGACAACGAACTTCCCCATGAATGGCTGAAAGACATGTGTCATCATCCGGGAGAAGGTACTAGGGGCATTGGACAACCCAAAGGGCATCACAAGCCATTCGTACAGACCATCCTTCGACTTAAAGGCCGTCTTCCACTCATCGCCCTCTCGTATCCTAATCTGGTGATAGCCACTCCGAAGATCTAATTTGGAGAATACGGTGGCTCCGGACAAGATATCAAACAAATCATCTAAGCGGGGAATGGGGAACCTATACTTGATGGTGATTTTGTTGATAGCCCGGCTATCAACGCACATCAGCCATGTACCATACTTCTTAGGGGCAAGTAGAGCTGGTACAACACATGGACTCATACTAGTCCTAATAAATCCTTTCGCTAGCAAGCCCTCGATCTGAGACTGCAACTCCAGGTGAGCTACGGGGTGGAGTCGATAATGGGGCTGATTTGGCAAAGAAGACCCCGGGATGAGATCTATCGCATGCTGGATATTCCTAAGCGGGGGTAACGTGGGCGGCAACTCATCCGGGTACACGTCCCTATACTCCTCCAAAAGTACCCATAACTCACTAGGTAATTCATCCAAAATGCTAGAATCGGGCTTCGCACTTAAGAGGACTAGCGCATACATAATCCCATCAAAGAACAGATCTCTCTCAAACTCTTTCCTACCAAATAAATTCAACATTTTTTGTTCTACCGGAATAGCGGTGTCCTTAGCCAAGACTACAGGCTCCTTTGAGATGGTCGGCTTCAAAGTGATAGTTTTGCCATTGAATTTGAACTCATAAGTGTTGGCTCTACCAAAATGTGTAACATCACGGTCGTATAGCCAAGGGCGGCCTAACAACACATGACAAGCGTCCATCAGAAGGACATCACACCACACCTCATCAATGTAGGATTTGATTGAGAGTGGGACCAGGCAGTGCTTGGTAACAGGTACAGTGATCTTGTTGATCCAAGCAACCTGATATGGGGTTGGGTGTGGTTCCGTGATCAAGGACATACGTGCAACGGCGTTCTCAGATACAACATCCACGCAGCTACCACAATCAACAATCAGCTTGCAAAGCTTCTCACCACTCTTAAAAATCAGAGAAAATATGCTCGTCCTCTTCCAATCATCTAATGGACGAGGAGTGGTCAAAATACAACGCATCACCATAAGGGGGTGATCGTCCTCTTCCAATAAGGCTAGAGTTTTCGTCTTCGTTGGGAATTCGTAGGCATAGTGGCCTTGAATGCCGCAAGAGTAACAAGTGGTGTTAGCCTTGCTAACCTTCCCTATAGGGACACGCTCACTCGCAGGGTTCTTGGTGTTCCTAGCGGTGATCACGATTGACTTCGACTCGGTGGATTTGAACTTCCCTTATCAGGGTATGTGGAAGAAGATGCCCCAGTGGTGGACTTGTTCTTCGCATGAGCATAACGGGAGTGAGCCTTATAGGCTAGGTGTTTTTCAATGTCCAAGGCGGCATTGAAAGTCGTGTTCAAGTCCGTATGCCCATATCGCAGGAGCTTCTTTTGGATATCGGGGTGAAGGCCTTTTCGAAATCTAGATAAAGTGACTTCGGGGATCTCCCTAAGGTCACATCGCACCATACGGTCCTTAAGTTCACCCATATATTCAGCTACCGAGTTTGAGCCCTGCCGCAGAGTGGCAAGCTCATCGAACATCTGTGTCCGATGGTACGCAGGAACGTACTGATCGGTCAACAGGTTCTTCATTACTGGCCAACCTATAAGGGGGGCTCCGTGTCCGGTTCCTAACCTTCGCTCGTCATTCAGCCAAAACGTCTTTGCACGACCTGTTAACTTCATCCGGGCAATTTGGACCTTTTGGGGATCCGTCAGGTTGTGCCACTCGAAGCAACACTCCATGTCCACAGTCCAGTAAAGGAAGATTTGGGGATCTTCCATGCCATCATAAGTGGGGGCATTTACCTTAATGGCCCTGTTAATATCAAAGTCTCGCTCGGGGCGTTGTCCTCTAGGGGGCACCCGCGGGGAGTCCCCATCAGAATTCGAATCAGAATTATGTTGGTGCCGGTTGGGTCGGTCAACATTAACGGGTGGCGGGGGTGGTCTAGCTTGATTTTGTAGGAACTGTGTTAACATGTCCCAAAGCTCCGTTATTTCGTTATGCAGACCTGCTATGGCCTCGGTATTGGGATCCCCATGCTCATTCACAGCCATCCTAGACGTAGATGGAGTCGAATATTCCGATCCGAGCCTACTGGGCATTCAGGTTTAGTAAAAGTTTGGAAAGGTGATTTTTCCTAGGGTTGTAGCTATGTTGCAAATAAGATATTTTTATATATTCCCAATGTGAATAATACGTAGAGCGTTCTAAAATTTTATTTTTGAAATTTCGCTGAAAAATACAGATTTTAGAGCGCTATTGGCAGACCAGTAAAATAATTTTTTTTGATTTTTTTGAGATCCGATCAACCAACAAGGAACGCAGGGAGGATGTTTGCAACGTGAAAGTTGAAACGACCGCCTCTGATACCAAATTGATGTAGGGATGTTGGATCGGAGATCTCCACAAAGGTAACGCTCTATCTCCGCTCTACACGTCGTAGATCTACCGCACCTACACAGCACCTATCGCCCACAATAGTCCCTCGTCACAAGAACGCAGCACAAACAACAAAGGAGGAATGGTCGACTCGAAAACAAAGATCGGAAATTTGAGTCGGAATATTCCCCAAGAAAACACAAAGGTTGCCACTCCTTTTTGAGAGCAAGACCAAGACTATAGGCCAAGATCCGCTCAAGCAAATAGGATCCACCCGATCTGAAAATAAGAAGCCTCGCAACGGCGATTTCAATTCAAAACTTCCAGCGATTAAATTAACCATCCGGAGAAAACGATTTGCGAAAAACCACCACAACTAAAGAGAAGAAATCACACAAGTGTGGGGAAGAGATTACCCAACCAGAAAGCTTCACACAAGATAACTGTGGGAGAATCACTCTCTCCACGGATCCACCGGCGTCACACCGAATGGTTTGCAACATTCTTCCAAGGAGTCGCACCGAAGGAAGCCGCGCCGGAGTCGCACCGAATGGATGGAGGGAGCAAGGGGGGGGGGGGGGTCGGCTTCACACCACACAAGGGGGGCGGCGGCTTGGAGAACACTCCTCTTGGCCGAAATTTCACAAGGAGGAAATTAGGTTTTCAATCTTCTCTAATGATCTCATAAGAAAGCGTCCTTATATAGGAGTTACAAACAAGCCTTAACCCTTCATGATGGAGATGTAATGTCATCCATCCGAATGGCTAATTGCACACCAACATTAAAATTTTTCAAAATTAAAAATAATAAAACATGTAATGAATATAAAATTATCACATAAACATAGGATAATTTTATATTCCTAATATAAAATAGAGTGCAAGAAAAGAAAATAAATAAGGCTAATTCTTTATAGTGGCTACAGCACGCCGCGGGCGAAGCTTGTAGCGTAGCCTTCCGTTAGCATCATCATGCCGCCTCACGTCCTTGAGTTGTATTGCCTTATCAACCAGATCATCATCAGCATCATCAGCATCGTCTTCAAATGGTGGAGGAGGGGGCACGCAATCAGGGCACCAGCAGCTAACAGGGTGTGTTCGGTCTCACAGGCAATGTGATGAGGTGAAGTGATTGATGGTTGCAGGGATAGAGGAGAGGAGAAAGCTTCTGAGTGCTCGAGAATGGAGCAAACGCTTGTTCAAGGGTTGCGAGGATAGAGGAGAGAAGAGTGTTGATCCGAGTGTGTAGTTAGTTGGGAAGGTTGATTCGGAGATGTCGAGCAGACGGTTACTCTGACGGTTGTGCTTGCAGGTTGATGCCAAGAGAGTTGAGCTGAGAAGAAGAGAGGGGCCGCTAGTAGTGGCAACAGCAGACTTCGCCCGCCGCGGCTTAAATGCCACTCTTGTGACGGGTTTTCCTTTTATTAATGTTGAGTATTATAGATTAAGTTACACCCTTACATGGAAAGCAAATAAATTGTACATTGGGGGAAGCTGGCGGCTAAGAAAAGAAAGTGCCAGAAAGGAGGCCTCGCAGATTGAGGTATCAGGCCGGTAGGTCGCTAGGTTAGGCAAAGAGAAGGCGCTGACTGAGATATGGAGTCCGCAGAGGTTTACGACTTGAGCTCATCGTAGGTTGTCCTCGAGCTTGAGAGCGATGTTGAGCCTGAAGAGCATCCCCCCTAATGAGAGGTATGGGGGACTATTTATAGGTTTGAAGGGGTAACGGCCTTCAGTGACGTTACCCCTAGTGAGATGGTAACTGTGCGAGTAGAGAACGGAGTCCGCCAAGTCCGCTCCAGGCCGCGCGGTCTGGGACTTGCTTCTGGAGCTGGTCCTACAGTTTGGCGGACTGGGAAGAGGCTGACCCTGCAGTGCTGAGCGAGCCCGCACCAAGCTGTGTGGGCTAGGGATGTTTTCCGCCCGCTGCTGGGAAGAAGCGGGTGTCGGGATGCTGAGTGGCGGACTGCGCAAAGAGTCCACCTATTATGTTAGAAAAGGAGCGGGGCGCCTACTGCTGAGAAGTTTCAGGGTAGGGGTTTCATTAATGCAGGTGGACCGGAAGGTCAAGTCCGCCTCTGCTGCTTAATAGAGGCGAGGCCGCAAGCTGCTAAGAAGCTAGAGCTGGGATATATTGACATCTGTGGTCTAAAGGGCGAGTCCGCCCAGCCCGCAACGGAGAAGAGCTGGAATCCGCGAGCTGCCAGTGGTTGTCGACTGAGCGACCTGGTAGACTGAAGAAGCAGTTCACGCCTTCTGTTGAAATCCACAACATGTTGGAGGGAAAGGTCTGTTGCCCCTGCTGAGCGGCCTGGGCTTGGCGACCTAGCATGTCGCGAAAGCTGGCGAAGTGGAATCAGGTGTTGCTGGCTGGCGGCCCGTGGTCATGTCATCATTCTTAATATTCGGCGAGCTAGCGGGTTGTCGGCATTGCTGATGGTGGGCGGCCTGGAGGCAGGCCGCTTGATGATGTGGTGGTCTGGTCTACTTAATATGCGACCTGCAGGAGCGGGATGAAGGAGACTTAACTCCTGCAAAGTGCACGGCTTATTGCCTTTCTGGGCAGATAAGTATCCGAGTCCGCCAAAGTTAGTCGTCACCTATTGGGATGGAGATAATCTTGAGGCGGTTAGCTGATAAGTGGCGGCCTGCAGGGGCGGATTGAGGAAGCAGTCTGTGGCCCCTGCCGACCAAGGGAACGCTGTGCGACTTGGGCGGTCAGACCGTTGAGCCCGACCAGGTCGTGCGTCCTGAGCGGACAGAGAAGCCTGTTCGCCCATCCTTGGACGTCGCAACCTCCAAGGATAACCCGGAGCGGGCCGCGACTAGTGAGCTGGCTACCTTGGGAAGGATCGCCGATTTATGTGTTAATATAATCCCCGCACTTTTTGAAGTTCCGAAGGAAACTTCGAAAAAGTAGTAGACCCATGAAAATCGTGATCCGCCCCAAAGAAAAAGGAGGAGGCGAGTAGAGATAGAACCTAATGTCTCTCCTCATTAGTTTGCTAACGACTATCTTCTTCCTGCAAAGGAAAAATTAGTGTAGGCATGTATAGATGGTACATCTTGTGTGTACCTGAGTTTGCCTTTGCAAAAATGAAGGAGACATGTCTTCCTTTGAGTTCTGCAAAACGAAGATGAGAGGAGAGCATAGAAGATTATTGACTTACAAGTATCTGACGGAGGCTTGCAACCACCTGTTATCCTCTGCAAAAAGAAGAGTAATGAAAGATATAGTACCTAAACACCTAGAGGGGGGGGGGTGAATAGTTGGCCAAATTCTTTTTAACTTTTTATGGTAGCAATCAGTATTTTACACAGATTTATATCTCCTATTTCACAGCAATCGCACAGCATTCACAGTAAATTACAGCACACAGAAGACACACAGTTTTATAGTGGTTCCCCAAAGTTTGGGTACATCCACTTTCCCCCTTCGCCTATCTAGCAGTGTACTAGATTCGGCCAAACTTCTCCACTAACTCAGAACCCAAAACATGCTCCTACACCTCAGGCCCAAGGCCCTAAAACTCAGCTTTTCCACAAAGCCTACACTCAGCCACAAAGGCCTACACTCAGCCACCAAGGCCTACACTCAGCCACCAAGGCCTACACTCAGCCACCAAGGCCTACACTCAGCCACCAAGGCCTACACTCAGAGATAAAACTCTCCTACCCTCAGCCTTTATAATTACAGGCTTACAAGACTCAGATCCAAAGGATCCTACAAGATAAAATGAATACAATAATGTGACTCAACAACTCAGAGAAAAGAGAGAGAAGAGTTGTGAGTTTATTGATGAGTTCTTGGAAGAACTCAGCTAGACTCAATCTGACTTAGCTTTCTTCAAAGCTTCTTGAAAGTAGAACTCAATAAGATTGACTCCTTCTGCAGTTGATCCTTGATCTCTGCTACTTAAGGTTCAGAGTAGATCTGAACCCTTCTTCTCAGTCTGGTTCCAACAACTGATTTCTTGGATGGAGCTCTCTCTCTCCAACTTCTTAGATCTTCACTTGATAGCTAGATCTTCTTTAGACAATTACTTGATCTGAACTTTGACAACTTCAACAACAGTTTCTGTAGACTGTATAAGCCTATTTATAGGCCTTCTTCATGGTAACCGGCTGGTCCGGTCCATAACTGAATTCTGACAACTCTGACAGGTGCTGTAGACCGGCTGGAATGGCAGCTGTCAAGTCATCCAGTCAGTTCTTGAAAATTCTGTAACTGTCTGCAAGTGTCGAGACTTTCTGTCTTTAAGTGTCGACACTTATAGACCAAGTGTCGACACAAGTTGTCTAAGTGTAGACACCAGCCTACAAGGTGTCGATACAACTCCTTGTGTTGTAGATTTAATATCTCGACACATCTTCTTCTGCATGTGTCGACACTGATAATGTGTGTCGACACAAGTCCTTGTACTTCAGTATTTTGTTGAATTCTTCTAAGTGTCGACACGACATCTTTATGTGTTGTACTTGATAAGTGTCGACACTACTTCTTGGTGTCGACATATGTCTTTAGTGTTGATACTTGCTGAGTGTCGACACAGCTCCTTGTGTCGACACATCCTTCTTCTGTCGAGACTCTGGCTGAGTGTCGACACATTCCATTAGTGTTGACACTTGTACTTAGAATATTCTTGAACTTTGCTGATCTTTGCTAAGTGTCGACACAGCTCCTTGTGTCGACACTTTCTTCAAATGTTGAGTCTTCAGCTGAGTGTCGACACATTCTTTCTTGTGTCGACACGTTCTTCAAGTGTTGACTCTTCTGTTATGTGTCGACACATTGCTTTGGTTGTCGACACTTGTACTTAGTCTCTGATAGCTTTTGCTGAGTGTCGACACAGCTCCAAGTGTCGACACTTTCTGATGTAGACACAGCTTCACTGGGTGTCGACACAACTGTTAAGTGTCGACACTGTTTCACTGCACTTTCTTCATTGAGTGTCGACACAGCTCCTTGTGTCGACACTTTCTGTCTGGTGTCGACTCAGCATCCCTGGTGTCGACACAATGACTCCAAGTGTCGACACTGCTTGCCTAGGTGTCGACACAAGTCTTCTTAAGTGTCGACAATTTCCCTCTGGGTGTCGACACATGGACTTAGAAACTTTTTTTGCTTCTTTCCTGCAAATACTTAACCTGCACAAGGTAACTCAAAACACATCAAATACATTTTGATGTATATCATTGAGTTGGGTGAGGCTTCTTCAAATCAAGTACATTTAAACCAGTGAACCCAACAATCTCCCCTATTTGGAGAAGTCATAACCCTTAGTCAATGATATACACCATTCATAATTAAATTACAAAATGATGTAAAGCAGGATTATGTATAGTAGGGCAATCATAAACATGTATCAATCAAACATGTATACATAGACATCATCACAGAACAAATATGAAATAGAGTTAACATATAACACATTGTTCTAATATCTATCATATTCATTTTCAGAAGTTTTCAGAATGTTTTACATCAAAAAGATTATATAGTAAACTATAAGAAAAATTCTAATTCTATTTCTGTTCAGGCTCTTTGATCACTATTCCTTTTCCAGCTTGTACTTTAGCTTGAACAGGAGCTTCAGCAACTTCAGCATCAGCATGCTTCTTGCCTTTCAAGTCCTTTTTCTTTTGTTCTTCTGCTTTGATCTTTTGTCTTTCAAAGTAGTGATAAGGCTTGGGAATGTACTTGCTAGGATCCTGGGCAGTAGGAGGTAGCTTTCCCATCTTGGCCTTTCTTCTGTATTGAACTATAGCCTCCTGCTTGGACTCATGTTTTCTCAATTCAGCCTCAGAAAACCACTTATTCCTGTCATGCACATTATCTTTTACAGCTTTCCAGGCAGTCAAAATGACATTTCTTGTGGTAGGGCTCCACTGCTCAAAGTCTGGTCATTGTTCAGCTTGTTCCCTAAACCTCTTCTTATATAATCTTGTCTCTTCTTGTTTCTGCAGTGCCTCTTGCATAGCTTCAGATATTGGCTGAACAACTTTTTCAATAATGACATTGTCCTTACCCCCAGGTGGGCTATATATGGACTGTATGTCAGCATGAATCATGTCAAAATTTGGAGGAGGGTAGATGACTTGAGCCACTTCAGGTTGCTCCCCTCCTAGATATGCAGGATGAATGCCAGATTCAGCAACATTGTCATCATCACAAAGAGGAGGATATCCAAGAGTTGCTCTGATAGAATTTGATATCCACTTGGCATGATCAGAGCTGGCTTTATCTAAAACCCTCTCCCCCTTTATGACTTCTCTTTCTATATGATCTCTCACATCATCTTTTTGAAATCTCACTTGATTATCCAAATAATTGACTCCATCCTTAAAGAAAGGTTTTAACCTTTGGAGTTTGTCAGTTATAATCTTTTGTGAGTCTTGGATGGCAGTCTTAACAACAGTTATTTCTTCTTGAAATGCTTTGTCAAATTCTGCTTTAAAAGTAGCTGGAGTCTGCCCTGCAGCTAGATTCTTCAACTCTGTGACTATGGCATTGTGAGATTGTATCAAATTGTCATTCATTCTGATTTGATTTTTAAGTACATATCCTTGCTTCAGGGCTATGTCATCTACTTGAGTCTTAATCTTTTCTTGGTGTGTAGCTAAGTACACCACTGCATTCCCCCCTTTGTGGAAGCAGTCTGTCATCTCCTTCTTGTTAAGATTCATCTCAAATCTTATTGACTTTATGTCCTGGGCTAGATCAAACTGTAGTGATTTGTGCCCTTCATCAACATACTTCTCAATTGCCTGCCTGTGCTCATCCAGTTTCATCTGCATAGCAACCATCAATGCACTATAATCAACAGTAGGTGCTGGCTGTGTTATAGGCCGTGAAGCAACAGTTTGCAAAGCCCTCTTATAACTCTGGCTTCTTCTTCTGAATACTTGAAATTTCTGTTTCTTAGCTCTTGTAGCCTCCTCATCTTCAGATGCTGAGGTGCTGGCTAGATCTACCCGTTCCTTTGGTAGTTCCTCAACAGTTTGGGGCTTTACAGTCTCTTGCCTAGCAGGCTTTTCAACATATACTACTTGCTCCCCCTCAAGTGGAGCATTCTCCCCCTCATCAACTGCATCTTTGTCAAAATCAGTTTGATCCAGATTTAGGAATAGATCTTCCATGGTATATTCTTGTGGTGTATGGGCTGGAGAAGTTCTTGGCTCTTCAACCGCTGGATCAGATACTTCCTGAACTACAACAGATGTGTCTTGTATTACAACATCTGGGACTTTACTATCAGTCTGTGGTTGCTGAGAAACATCAGACAAATTAGTATCCTGTATAAGAAAATCAGAAGCATTAAGCTCGGTGATTACCTCTAGGATGATGTTTGTAGCTTGCTCACTCTCAAGAGGAGTGGGCTCTTCTACCACTAGTGGCTCCCCCTGGATTTCAGGAACATCTTGAGGAGCAGGAGACTTTACAGCAGTTTCTTCTTCATTCTCATCAGGTGAGAAGACAACTTGCTCTTCACTATCAGAGCTGCTGGATGAAACCTGAGCCACTGGGGCAGCTTTCCTCTTCTTCTTTAGTGGAATTTCCTTCACAGAAGTGATCTTCTCAGGTGTTGGCATCTCTTTAGACAACACCCTGTCCCATCTGGAAAATATTCTTAAATCCATCTTCCTCATATGATTGATTTTTGTACCAGCAGCTTGGTGCATAAGCTCTGGAATACTTCCAGCAAGGTATAGACTTATAATCCTGCCCAAGTTGGGCTTCTTCAAGCTTTCCTTTATCTTCTCAAGAACTATCACAGACCAATCTGTTTGTAAAGTGAAGATTATCCTTGTCATAATACTGAACATAGAGGCAGATACCCTATCATGCCCTCCTGGCTTACTGAGAATTACTTTGCCAACAATCTCAGACAGAAATTTCCATTGGCTGTTCATGCCCTTTCTATTAAAAACAGATCCAATTTTCAGTTTTGAATCTAGTCCACACCAAGTAAGAGCTTCTCTGGTCTTTGAAGCTGTAACTTCATCCTCTTCTTTAGTTTTTGGGAGCTGGAGTACTTTCCTCAGACTTTTAGGTGAAACCTTCACCTTCTCACCATGAACCCTGGATTTGATCTTGAATCCAGTTTCGTCTATCTTAGCTCCATTTAGGAATTCCAAGACTTCCTTTTTCCAGATCTTTGTAGGCTCAGAAACTAGAAATTCTAATCCCGAGTCTGCAACTAGGGTTATAACGTTCTTGATCTCCGTGTATGCATCAACTTAAATTGTGTCGACACTGTCAATAAGTGTCGACACTGACTTATAATGTCTCGACACATAAGTGTCGACACAAGTTTAGTCAACAGATTATATGTGTCGACACTTGTTTATGTGTCGACGCCACTTAACTCGACAATTAGTCGAGACTTTACTTAGATAATTCTGAGTAAACACTATGTGTCGACACCACCTTGGTTGTGTCGACACCAACTTGTCATGTGTCGACACTAATATTCTGAAGTGTCGACACCAACTTCCTAGATGTGTCGACACCTTTTTCCTGAAGTGTCGACACCACTATTCTGTGTCGACACAGAGGTTTCTGTGTGTCGACACCTTTTTACTTAGCCATTTCCAATTCTATAAACTTACTCTAAGTTTATCATTCCTAGTTCAATTTTAAACCTATTGAACTTAGCTTCTTCTAGGGGCTTAGTATACATATCAGCTAGTTGATTATCAGTTTTAACATATTCTAGTAAAATATCTTCTTTCTCTACATTCTCTCTAAGAAAATGATATTTTATCTCTATATGTTTAGTTCTACTATGGGAAACAGGATTATGTGCAATTGATATAGCACTTGTAGAATCACAAAAGAGTGGAGTTCTACTTACCTGAAATCCATAGTCCTCAAGCTGATGTTATATCCACAGAAGTTGAGAACAACAACTTCCTGCAGCCACATATTCTGATTCTGCAGTGGAGATAGCCACACTTGTTTGATTTTTGCTACTCCATGAAATCAGTCTCCCACCTAGGAATTGACAGGTTCTAGTTGTGCTTTTTCTGTCTTCTTTGCATCCTGCAAAGTCTGCATCTGAATAACCTATTAGATTAAAATCCCCATTCCTAGTGTACCAGATTCCTAGATAAGGAGTGCCCTTTAGATATCTCAATATTCTTTTGACTGCTGTCAAATGAGACTCTTTAGGGCAGGCTTGATACCTTGCACAGACACATGTAGCATACATGATATCTGGTCTACTTGCAGTCAAGTATAATAGGGAGCCAACTATCCCTCTATACAAGGTTTCATCTACAGGCTTTCCTGCATCATCCTTTCTAAGAGACATACTTGACCCCATAGGAGTCTTCATGGTACTGGATGAATCCATACCATACTTCCTTATGAGTTCTAGGGTGAACTTGGACTGGCATATGGATAATCCATTCTCAGTCTGTCTTACTTGGAGACCCAAGAAGAACTTTAGCTCTCCCATACTACTCATCTCAAATTGACCTTGCATAAGTTTTGCAAATTTTTTGCAAAGGCTGCTTTCAGTAGACCCAAATATAATGTCATTTACATATATTTGCACTAGTATAACTTTGCCTCTAGATTCCCTAAGGAATAAAGTCTTGTCTATTTTCCCCCTTATGAACTTGTTCTCAATGAGAAAACTAGACAGAGTTTCATACCAAGCCCTAGGGGCTTGCTTTAACCCATATAAAGCTTTCCTAAGTGTATAGACATGATTAGGTAGAGTTGAATCAACAAAACCTGATGGCTGTTCCACATAGACTTCCTCTTTAAGATTACCATTTAGAAATGCTGACTTGACATCCATTTGATAAACTTTGAATCCTTGAAAGGTTGCATAGGCCAGGAACATCCTTATGGCTTCCAGTCTGGCTACTGGAGCAAAGGTTTGATCAAAATCAATACCTTCTTCCTGCCTATATCCTTTAGCAACCAATCTTACTTTATTCTTAATGATGACTCCTTGTTCATCAATCTTATTCATGTAGATCCACTTGGTTCCTATTATATTGTGGTCTTTAGGTTTAGGAACAAGTTCTCAGACCTTGCACCTCTTGAACTGATTCAGCTCTTCTTGCATTGCTTCAGTCCATTGTGGATCTAGAATGGCTTCTTCAAACTTCTTTGGTTCAACTTGAGATAGAAAACTGGAGTAGATTGCTGCATTCAGATTTCTGCTCCTTGTTTGTACCCCTTGTCTTGGATCACCAATGATCTGCTCTACTGGATGATCTCTAAGATGCCTATTGGCTAGAGGCATCCTGACTTCTGGTTGAACCTCTTCAGTTCCTTCATCTTGCTTCACTCCTTGTACTTCTTCTGCACTAGGTACATGTAGTACTCCCCCTGAACAACAGCCACTATCTTCTACTTGCTGTCTTGCAGCAGGTTCTTCTTCTATAGTAAGCTTTTCCAACTTCTTTGTTATGCCTATGAAGCTGCATACACTACTAGACAACTCATTGTTAATAAGTTTAGTCTCATCAAATACTACATGTACAAATTCTTCTACAACTTGAGTAGTCAAGTTGTAGACTCTATAAGCCTTACTACTATTGTTGTACCCAACAAAAATTCCCTCTTGGGACTTGGCAGCAAACTTAGTCAAGTAAGACTTACCATTGTTAAGTATGAAGCACTTACAACCAAAGATCCTGAAGTAGGATAGGTCTGGTTTCCTGCCTTTCATAATCTCATAGGGGGTCTTGTTGAGGCTTTTAGTTATGGTAGCCCTATTAATAACATGGCATACAGTATTAACTGCTTCAGCCCAGAAGTATTCTGGTAGTGATGTATCACTTAATAGGGTCCTACCAGCCTCAATCAAGCTACTATTCTTCCTCTCAGCAATGCCATTTTGCTGAGGTGTCCTTGGTGAAGAAAACTCTTGAAATATCCCAAATTCTTCACATAGTTTTGTCATGCTATCAGACTGAAACTCAGTACCATGGTCACTTCTTATTTTGACCACTGTACTATTTAGTTCATTCTGAATTTGTCTAACAAAGCTATAGAAGACATTGGGTGTTTCAGATTTCTGTCTTAGAAAGAACACCCAGGAGAACCTTGAGTAGTCATCTACAACTACAAAGGTATAGACCTTCCTACCCAGGCTGTGAACTGGCATTGGACCAAAGAGATCCATATGCAAGAGGTATAAGCACCTCACAACATCTTTGTTTTTTATGCTTCTAAAGGTGGATCTAGTCTGCTTGCCCTTTTGACAAGCTGAGCAAATACCATCTTTAACACACTTAACTTGAGGACCATTCCTCACTAACTCTTTGCTAAAGAGTTTGCCAATTGTCTTGTAGTTTAGATGGGCTAGCCTCTTGTGCCATTTGACACAATGAGAGACTGTCTCATCAGCTACAAGATACACTTGAGAACCATTGGTCTCCCACATAATGTCTAGGCAGTAGACATTCCTCTTTCTATAACCTGTCAAAATGATCGCTTGATCATTTGACCTCTTGATATGACAACCATCCTTAACAAATGAGATGTCATATCCTACATCACTTAATTGACTTATACTAATTAGGTTGTGTTTCAAACCTTTAACATAAGGCACTTGAGTAATGGTAACTAAGTTACTCGAAATGTTACCAAACCCTTTGATGATTCCTTTTTCAGAACCACCAAAGGTGACTTTTGGACCATCCTTTATTGGTGTGTAGTCCTTTAGTAAATCCCTTGTTCCAGTCATATGTCTGGAACATCCACTGTCCAAGTACCATATTGGGGCATGGCCACTTGGACTCACCTGAAAAACAGATTAGTGAACCTTAGAACCCAAAGAATTCTTGGGTCCTTGGTACTTGTTAGTTTGCATCCTGACAAAGCTACCTACTGGTTTTCCAATAGGCAGTTTGCTACACACTTTGGCACTAGCATTGTGCCAACAATCCATTGCAAAGTGGACAATCTTGCCACAACACCAACACTCAAACTTATTGTACCTTTGCTTAGGTACAGTCTTAGCTGTTTTATCCACAGCTGGCTTGTTGAGTGTTGGGGCTTTGCCCTTGGACTTGGACTGGACAGTCCTTGCAGGTTTAGTAAAGCCTAGTCCAGCTTTACCTTTGTGATGAACAAATTCATCAATTAAAGGTAGAACTGACTTAGGTTTATAAAACCTAGCAACTAGATCTCTCTCCTTCTGAAGATTAATCTCCAGACTCTTGATTTGATCATTCTTATATGTGATAGTCCCCATCTGAATCACAGTTATGTGCTTCAGTCTGGCTATCTCATTTAGCTTTTGATCAAACAATTTCTCAGAATCAGTTGCCATAGCTCTGAGATTAATAATTTCCTTTGCCTGAATTTTGGCTAGGGACTTGCTATTCTTATAAGCTTGCAACAGAACTTTATATTCATCTATCAACTGATGAATATCTTCTTCAGACTCAGATACACTCTCATCACTTGATGAAGATGAATCTGATTCTGTACTGGCACAAGAAACTGAACTGGAAGAACAATGTTGTACCTTACTAGGTCCTGGCTGCTCCAGGATTTTGTCACTTTCTGTCAATGCCATTAGCCCTTGCCATTGACTGTCTTCTTGTTCATATATAGAATTCATAATCTGCATGAACTCTTCTTCTTCTTCTTCAGCAAACAGCCCTATATATGCCTCAGCATCTGACTCAGTTTCTGATGAAGAAATATCTGACAGAGTCTTCTCCTTTTTGGCAACAAATGACTTTTCTTTCTTGCCTTTGAAATGAGTCTTCTTCTTGTCACTAGACTCCTTTCTCTTCTCAGGACAATCTGCAACAACATAGCCTTATCTATTGCAGCAATAGCACACTATTTTTGAAAGTGTTGCCTTGCTAGACTTAGTTTTTTTCCTGTCCTTCATTGAAGCCTTCTTATTCTGATAAAAGTCTTCTTTTCCCTGTGAAGTAGAAGGCCTTGTCCTCCACTGTTTCTTCTTCAAGAACTTCTTAAAATGTCTAGTGAAGGCAGCAAAGTCCTCATCACTTTCACTGCTTTCAGACTTTGTACTTGCTGACTCATCTGACTCAGTTTCAGCAATCTTTGGAGGTGGAGTTGGTGACTTACCTCTGTACTTTCTGGGGGCTTCTATTTTGAAGGCCACTATCCTTTCCTTATGTTCACTTCTTGTTGATTTCTCCTCTTCTTTCCTCACTGTCAACTGCATTTCATAAGACAATAGTTTGCCAAACAGTGTAGGTGGAGGAATTTCTGCCAACTTAGCCATTTCTCTAATGGCACAGATCTTGGTGTCCCAATCTTTTGTTAGGGACCTTAGAAACTTGTCATTGAGTTCATAATTACTGAACTCTCTGCCATAGGACATGAGTTCATTCACAATTCTGTAGAACTTCTTATAGCACTCAGTTATGCTATCAGCTTTTCCTTGTCTAAAACTTTCATATTCTTGATTTAGCAAGGATTTTCTGTCATGCCTTACTTCTTCAGAACCCTCCATGTACACAATAAGAGTTTCACACATCTCTTTAGCTGTCTTACATTGTATCAGATTCTGAAAAGTTGCATCATCTATGTCACTCACTATTATGTTCTGAGCCCTCTTATCCATAGTGGCTAGAACAATTTCATCCTTTGTCATTTCATAGAAATCCTTAGGTGTTCTCTGATTGGCATCCAAGACTGAAACCTTTATGGGCACATATGACCCTTCTTTTACTGTGATATAAATCCTAGGGTCTGAGGCTTCCATAAAAAGTCTCACCCTTTCCTTCCATATCCCAAAGATCTCTTTCCTACATATGGGTAACTTCATGGATCCCAATTCCTTGTGATTCTCAGTGGAACCCATAAGTCTTGATTTTCTTGAATCTGTAATTTGACTTAGACTGAATCTTACAACAGGATCTCCTCAGACTGTTAGTCCTTTTTGAGGAACCTGGCTCTGATACCACTTGAAAGATATAGTACCTAAACACCTAAGGGGGGGGGGGTGAATAGGTGACCAAATTCTTTATAACTTTTTATGGCAGCAATCAGTATTTTACACAGATTTATATCTCCTATTTCATAGCAATCACACAGCATTCACAGCAAATTACAGCACACAGCTGACACATAGTTTTATAGTGGTTCCCCAAGGTTTGGGTACATCCACTTTCCCCCTTCGCCAATCTAGCAGTGTACTAGATTCGGCCAAACTTCTCCACTAACTCAGAACCCAAAACAGGATCCTACACCTCAGGCCCAAGGCCCTACAACTCAGCTTTTCCACAAAGCCTACACTCAGCCACAAAGGCCTACACTCAGCCACCAAGGCCTACACTCAGCCACCAAGGCCTATGTAACACCCCCATCTGTCGCATGGCATATAACAGAAGGTCCAGCTGGAACCCGACGCCATATACCACAGACAATCGGAAGGGATACTAAATGAATAATCAAACCAACCAATTAAGACTACTCGTCCTAATCACAGAGCATTCTAGCGGAAGATTTTAAAGTTGAAAGAACCCAAAATTAATTCCATCTATATGAATGTCCACAGCTACAACAACAGGAATGAAACCCCAAATACACAAAAACAGGTACATGGCCTTAAGGCCTTACAAATTTTCACTTAATATAGAGTGATTTACATACATCGGCTCGCAGGCCGGCCACACATGAAATATATATAAATATAACTATTCTACGGCCTTCTAGGGCCAGCACAGCAACATGGGCTCCAACCCGCTATTTGGCGCTCGGCTCCGCAGCACCTGCAAGCACATACCACCGCACGGTGGCAAATAAAGCAACGGTCAGCTAAAAGCCGACCAAATTATAACGACCCCGCCCCTGACTCGAGACAGCGGTGCTCTTTCCCTGCATAACATTAGCCCATCAATATATATATAGCGCAATTATAATTCGCCACAGGTGTAGGCTCGCACGGCCAAACACCCCGTGCACTCAGGGCACATTCATGGTGAACCCTGACCCATCAGTGTATTCACCACCACCCCCAGGATGGCAACAACATGTGAGCATTTAGCCTTTCTGACCACCGTCTAAGGCTCCGACTATGCCAACGGCCAGTCCCCGTCTTCGGGTCTCTCGCACCGAACCACATAGCCTAGGTCCAATTCCACTTGCCCGTTGCTCACGCCGCATGTCCAATTTAAGTCCTTTGCGCGGGCCAAGCTTCTCTCGGATCCCAAATTTTCCAAAACAATCTCATAACCCAGTTATGATCAAGGCCGGTTCCCATACCGCCAAGTTAGCAGAACACGTTTCCGCTCAATTTTTCGGGTGCGCCTTGAAGCTAACCTCCAAGGATCCCTGCTGCAATCTACCGCGTAGAAACCCGAAAAATCCAAAGCACGGAGTCTTCTCCGGCAAAACCACATCAAATGCAACATCACCGATCCAGACAAAACACGTCCGGGTAGGATTCACACACAATGCATATGCCCGTACTTGCGATTTCGGGCTCTATATGCAACACAAGGGGGACTATTCCCGTCAACCCCAAGGAACACCACGCACTCACCGCATACTCGCGGGAGCGGGATTCCCTATGCAGAAAGAAAGAGCTTCAAGCGCTCAAGTTGAGAATCGTTACCCTTGTAGTCCGTTTTGGCGCCATGGAAAAACTACGCGGTTAGAACTCTTCGCAATGACCTTCCCTCCACGGATCCGCTCTCCGATTTCGAAACGGTGCTCCGATGCTCCGCCGGCGGCCGTAAACCTCCTTCTTCTTCCTCTCCTCTCTCACTTTGGAAGGGGAGAACTTTGGAGAGAAAATGAGGGAATAACTCCCTATTCCCGGCCTTAACAGAGCAGGATTTCTTCTGGGCCGTCGGATCCTAATTAAAGAAAATGAACGGCTCGGATCTGCACAAAATTCCCCTGACCTGGGACGCACACGGCTTGGCACACGGCCGTGTCCATGGTCGTGTGCCTCGATCCAGGCACGATCGTCGAACTGGGAAACGCACACGGGCCAAGACACGCCCGTGTCTGACCTGACACGCCCGTGTCGGGCTCCTCGACACGCCCGTGTTCGTGGGCGTGTCACGCATAACCGCCACGACAACGGACACGACCCATCAGGACACGGGTAGGGACACGGGTTGGCACACGCCCGTGTCGGATGACACGCCCGTGTCATCCGGCCGTGTTTCTGGCCGTGTCCTTCTCGGGTTGAAAACGGCCAAAAAATCACCAGCCAGACACGACCTTGGACACGCCCGTGTACTAGGCCGTGTACCCCTACAGGCACCAAAAACTCTTTTTTCGCGACCGACTCGCACACAACTTTCGGGGCGTTACAAATCTCCCCCACTTAAGGAATTTCATCCCGAAATTAAGCAAAGGTACACAAAAGCTAAATGATACCTGAGTGGAATAACTCGGGGTATTCCTCCAACATAGCTTGCTCTCGCTCCCAAGAAAGCTACTCATGTCCGCAATTATCCCAACGGACTTTAACCATTCGGACCTCCTTGTTGCGGAGTCGTTTGACTGCAACATCTTCAATTCACACTGGCTTGACCCTTGTTGTTAACTCATAGTCAACCGGTACCTGATTGTCCGCAACGATCTGCGAAGGCTCTTGCACTGCCTTACGCAACACCGATACGTGGAATACATCATGCAGCCCACTTAACTCCGTCGACAGCTTTAATCTATACGCCGCCTCGCCAACACGCTCCAGGATTTCAAATGGTCCAAGGTATCTCGGACTCAGCTTCTTCAAGCGTCGAACCCGCGATACACCCTTGAACGACTTGATCTTCAAATATACCATGTCGCCAACGTTGAACTCCACATTTCTATATTTGGCATTGTAATACTTTGACTGTCTATCCTGAGCAATCTTCAGCCTTTCCTGAATTGTACGTATCATTGAAGTGGCATCTTCCACCGCTTGACGTTTATACAACTTTGATTCGCCTGCCTCCAACCAAGACAACGGCGTACGACACTTCCTTCCGTACAAGGCTTCGAAAGGCGCCATTCCAATGCTTGCCTGAAAGCTGTTGTTGTAAGCAAACTCCACCATGTACAGGTGATCCTCCCAATGCTCCCCGAAATCTAGGACGCACATGCGAAGCATGTCCTCCATAGTCCTGTTGACTCTCTCGGTTTGGCCATCTGTCTGCGGGTGAAATGTTGTGCTGAACTTTAGCTTAGTACCCAACAGACCATGCACCAACCTCCAGTCATTTGACGTGAAGCGTCCATCACGATCACTAACAATACTTCTAGGCACACCATGCAATCGTACAATATTATCCACGTAGAGTTTGGCTAACTTTTCCACTGGATCCTCCTTTCTCATTGGGATAAAGTGCGACACTTTTGTCAATCTATCTACGACCACCCAAATGGCGTCATTTCCCTTCTGCGACTTCGGCAAACCGTGCACAAAATCCATAGATATATCGTCGAACTTCCATTCTGGGATAGGAAGGGATTTCAAGAATCCTCCGGGCTTCTGGCATTCCGCCTTCACTAATGCACAAGTACGACACTTGGCCACATAAAGTGCCACATCCTTCTTCAAACCCGGCCACCAGAATAATTTCTTCATGTCTCTATACATCTTAGTGCTTCCCGGGTGGATTGAGTACTTAGTATGATGAGCCTCATACATCAACTCCTCCCGAATATTATCCGCACTAGGAACGCATAGACGACTGTCCTTCCTTAGCAACCCATCTTCAACCACAAACTGGGAATTTGACCCATCCAAAGCTTCATCCAAGATTTACTTCATGCTGCTATCTTGAACCAAAGCCCGCCGAACTCTATCCGTTAGGTCACACTGCACCTCTGTCCAAAACAGTTTCGCCTCGGCACTTGACTGCTTATCGACACAAGATATCTCCAATGCCTCCAACTCTTGGACCAATCTCTCATCATGTACTGATAACCAATTGGCTTGTGCGGGAATCTTACAACTCAACGCATCCGCCACTGCATTTCCTTTCCCAGGCACATAGTGTATCTTGAAGGTGTAGTCCCCTAAGAACTCCATCCACCTCCGCTGCCTCATGTTCAGTTCCTTTTGGTCCAATAGGTACTTCAAACTCTTATGATCGGTGTAAATATCGACCTTCACACCGTACAGATAGTGCCTCCAAAGCTTTAGAGCAAAAATCACGGCCGCTAACTCTAAGTCGTGGACCGGATAATTACTCTCGTGAACCTTCAATTGTCGTGAACCATAGGCTATCACTCTCCCATGCTGTAGCAGAACATAGCCCAAACCACTGCCCGAAGCATCACTATAGATCTCGAACCCTTCGGTTCCACTTGGCGAACATAAAATGGGCGCCGTGGTCAACCGCCTCTTCAATTCTTCAAAAGCCTGTTCGCACTCCGGAGACCACACAAACTTCTGATCCTTTCTTGTCAACGTCGTGAGTGGTAGTGCTATCCGCGAGAAGTTCTCTACGAAGCGCCTGTAGTAGCCAGCAAGCCCCAGAAAACTCCGGACCTCTGCCACCGTAGTCAAAGTAGGCCACTCCCGTATCGCCACTATCTTCGCCGGATCCACAGCTATTCCTTCTCCACTGACAACATGACCAAGGAACGCTATCGAGGATAACCAGAACTCACACTTGGAGAACTTTGCATACAACCGACTTTTCCTCAATGTCTCCAACACCATGTGTAAATGCTTGTAATGATCCTCCTCGCACCGCGAATACACCAGGATATCATCGATGAATACTATCACAAACTGATCCAAGTATTCTCAGAACGTCCTATTCATCAGATCCATAAATACGGATGGCGCATTCGTCAACCCAAACGGCATAACCGTGAACTCGTAATGCCCAAACCGCGTACTAAATGCTGTCTTTGGGATGTCGCTCTCCCTTATCCTCAACTGATAGTAACCGGACTTCAAATCTAACTTCGAATATACAGTTGATCCAACCAGCTGATCAAATAGATCGTCAATCCTCGGGATTGGATATTTGTTCTTCTCCGTAAGTTTGTTTAATTCCCGATAATCGATACAAAGCCGCAAGCTCCCATCTTTCTTCTTAACAAAGAGAACTAGTGCGCTCCAAGGCGACGAACTTGGACGCACATAACCTTGCTCTAGCAACTCTTGCAGTTGCACCTTCAACTCTGTCATTTCTCTTGGGGCTATCCGATAGGGGGAGCGTGACACCGGTTTGGCACCCGGTACCAGCTCTATAGTAAAGTCTATCTCCCGCTGAGGAGGGGCTCCTGGGAGATCATCTGGAAACACATCAGGATACTCGGACACAACTGGGATGTTGCCCAAACTAGGTTTAGGCATCGCAGTCTGCATTAGAGTGACATACAGTTCTGCACCAGACCGAACTTCCTTGAACACCTGAAGGGCCGATATCAGAACTTTCCCTGACCCCTTCATGCCTACAAAAGTAGCCTCTACACCAGTGTCCAGACCAAACTTGACTTCTTTACGGTTGCAATCAATACATGCACTCTGCTCCGAGAGCCAATCCATACCGAAAATTACGTCGAACTCCACTAATGGTAGAACCAACGCCCGCAAATCAAACTCCCGGTCTCCAATCCGAATCTTCACAACACAAATCCTATCCGCACGCATTGAGCACCCATTAGTCAACAACACATCCAACTTGTTTTCTGCCATCGAGAGCGGAACTCCGATGCGCGATATAAACTTTTCAGACAAGAAGGAATGTGATGCTCCCATATCAAAAAGTGCTCTCGCCGGAAACCCAAAGATTAACACAAAGCCTAGCATTAACAAACGTAAGCTAACAAATACGAAGGTAACAACTATAAAAGTTAAACCACTGTAATTTAACTCATACCTGTCACCACATCCGCTTGCTTAATGGCCTCCTGTAGGCCAAGGTTGTAGACTCTAGGCTGGGCTGGAGCATGATGGGATGCGGTTGACTCCACCGCCTTCCCTTTCTCCTCATAAGTCGCTCCAGGTCTCCTCTCGGACTTTGAACGTCCGCTCCAACACTCCCGAGCAAAATGCCCCGTCTTCCCGCAGTTGTAGCAAACTCCGGGGACTCGACTTGTAGTTGCCCCCGATGCATCAGCCGAAGGGGCTGAGTTTTAAGTCCTCCGCTTCTTGTTCCATCTGTGGAAACCTGTCTTGTTACTTGGCACCTTGAACTCGGTCTTCCTTTCTCCTGGGTCCCTCTTCTCTTGAACCTTCTTCGCAACCTTTTCCAACGATCGGGCTGAATTGACCAAGGCTAGGAAGCCCCGCGCCTTAGGCCCAGCAAGGAGTAACTGTAAATCGCCGCGAAGACCCTCATAGAATCGGTTGGTCTTCCTCTCTTCTTCTGAAAACATAGCACCAGTATAACGACCCAACCGTGTGAACTCATGCAGATATTCGTCCACGCTTCTGGATCCCTGAGTCAACCCAAGAAATTGATTCTCCATATCCAACCTCTGAGCAGAAGGTACAAATCTGGCTAGGAACAATCTTGAAAATTCCTCCATCGGCACATCCGCAAGCTGCCTTCCCACTAGAAGATGAAACTCCAACTCGTCCCACCACATCCTCGCTTCTCCTTCCAAAAGAAAAGTCGCTATGGTGGTCTTCTGCCACTCCTCAGTCATTGTGGCCGTCAACACCCTCTTTATGGAAGAGAGCCAGTCCTTAGCTTGAGTTGGTGTTCCAACCCCATTAAACCTCGGAGGATTAAAGCCCATCACATGCTTTAGCTGCCTCTCCGTAGTTCTCCTCGGCTCTACTAACTCAACTGCCGCGCGTTCCACCACTCTCAGCTCTGCCGCCCTAACCGGTTCTTGCTCATTTGCAGGAGGTGCGCGATGCATTTGCCCTGCAGGTTGGGTATTTATCATTGCGAACATGGCTTCAGCCACCATCCTGATGGTTTCCGCTGAAGGAGGTGTATCAGGCACGTCCCTTGGTGCACTACTTTCCGCTGATTGCGGACGCTCTGACTGACCAACACCGCTCCCAGCTGCCTAAATTAGCAAAGACACGCGATTAGACAACAAACAAATTGCTAAAAGCAATCATTGGAACACTCAGGTTCCACCAAACAAGTGTATTTTCATTCCTAAGTGGACATTCATGGGTTCTTTTTGATGTTATAACGATGACGCACACATGTGCTCACCACCCCTTAAACGAATTCGCCCACGAATTCATTTAAGCTTGACCGTAACCAGAAGTCTGATACCAAATTGTAACACCCTCATCTGTCGCATGGCATATAACAGAAGGTCCAGCTGGAACCCGACGCCATATACCACAGACAGTCGGAAGGGATACTAAATGAATAATCAAACCAACCAATTAAGACTACTCATCCTAATCACAGAGCATTCTAGCGTAAGATTTTAAAGTTGAAAGAACCCAAAATTAATTCCATCAATATGAATGTCCACAGCTACAACAACATGAATGAAACCCCAAATACACAGAAACAGGTACATGGCCTTAAGGCCTTACAAATGTTCACTTAATATAGAGTGATTTACATACATCGGCTCGCAGGCCGGCCACACATGAAATATATATAAATATAACTATTCTACGACCTTCTAGGGCCAGCACAGCAACATGGGCTCCAGCCCGCTATTTGGCGCTCGGCTCCGCAGCACCTGCAAGCACATACCACCGCACGGTGGCAAATAAAGCAACGGTCAGCTAAAAGCCGACCAAATTATAACGACCCCGCCCCTGACTCGGGATGGCGGTGCTCTTTCCCTGCATAACATTAGCCCATCAATATATATATAGCGCAATTATAATTCGCCACAGGTGTAGGCTCGCACGGCCAAACACCCCGTGCACTCAGGGCACATTCATGGTGAACCCTGACGCATCAGTGCATTCACCACCACCCCCAGGATGGCAACAACATGTGAGCATTTAGCCTTTCTGACCACCGTCTAAGGCTCCGACTATGCCAACGGCCAGTCCCCGTCTTCGGGTCTCTCGCACCGAACCACATAGCCTAGGTCCAATTCCATTTGCCCGTTGCTCACGCCGCATGTCCAATTTAAGTCCTTTGCAAGGGCCAAGCTTCTCTCGGATCCCAAATTTTCCAAAACAATCTCATAACCCAGTTATGATCAAGGCCGGTTCCCAGACCGCCAAGTTAGCAGAACACGTTTCCGCTCAATTTTCCGGGTGCACCTTGAAGCTAACCTCCAAGGATCCCTGCTGCAATCTACCGCGTAGAAACCCGAAAAATCTGAAGCATGGAGTCTTCTCCGGCAAAACCACATCAAATGCAACATCACCGATCCAGACAAAACACGTCCGGGTAGGCTTCACACACAATGCCTATGCCCGTACTTGCGATTCCGGGCTCTATATGCAACACAAGGGGGACTATTCCCGTCAACCCCAAGGAACACCACGCACTCACTGCATACTCGCGGGAGCGGGATTCCCTATGCAGAAAGAAAGAGCTTCAAGCGCTCAAGTTGAGAATCGTTACCCTTGTAGTCCGTTTTGGCGCCATGGAACAACTACGCGGTTAGAACTCTTCGCAATGACCTTCCCTCCACGGATCCGTTCTCCGATTTCGAAACGGTGCTCTGATGCTCCGCCGGCGGCCATAAACCTCCTTCTTCTTCCTCTCCTCTCTCACTTTGGAAGGGGAGAACTTTGGAGAGAAAATGAGGGAATAACTCCCTATTCCCGTCCTTAACAGAGCAGGATTTCTTCTGGGCCGTCGGATCCTAATTAAAGAAAATGAACGGCTCGGATCTGCACAAAATTCCCCAGACCTGGGCCGCACACGGCTTGGCACACGGCCGTGTCCATGGCCGTGTGCCTCGATCCAGGCACGATCATCGAACTGGGAAACGCACACGGGCCAAGATACGCCCGTGTCTGACCTGACACGCCCGTGTCGGGCTCCTCGACACGCCCGTGTTCGTGGGCATGTCACGCATAACCGCCACGGCAACGGACACGACCCATCATGACACGGGTAGGGACACGGGTTGGCACACGTCCGTGTCGGATGACACGCCCGTGTCATCCGGCCGTGTTTCTGGCCGTGTCCTTCTCGGGTTGAAAACGGCCAAAAAATCACCAGCCAGACACGGCCTTGGACACGCCCGTGTCCTAGGCCGTGTACCCCTACAGGCACCAAAAACTCTTTTTTTGCGACCGACTCGCACACAACTTTCGGGGCGTTACAGCCAACACTCAGCCACCAAGGCCTACACTCAGCCACCAAAGCCTACACTCAGAGATAAAACTCTCCTACCCTCAGCCTTTATAATTACAGGCTTACAAGACTCAGATCCAAAGGATCCTACAAGATAAAATGAATACAATAATGTGACTCAACAACTCAGAGAAAAGAGAGAGAAGAGTTGTGAGTTTCTTGATGAGTTCTTGGAAGAACTCAGCTGGACTCAATCTGACTTAGCTTTCTTCAAAGCTTCTTGAAAGTAGAACTCAATAAGATTGACTCCTTTTGCAGTTGATCCTTGATCTCTGCTACTTAAGGTTCAGAGTAGATCTGAACCCTTCTTCTCAGTCTGGTTCCAACAAATGATTTCTTGGATGGAGCTCTCTCTCTCTAACTTCTTAGATCTTCACTTGATAGCTAGATCTTCTTTAGACAATTACTTGATCTGAACTTTGACAATTTCAACAACAGTTTCTGTAGACTGTATAAGCCTATTTATAGGCCTTCTTCATGGTAACCGGCTGGTCCGGTCCATAACTGAATTCTGACAACTCTGACAGGTGCTGTAGACCGGCTGGAATGGCAGCTGTCAAGTGATCCAGTCAGTTCTTGAAAATTCTGTAACTGTCTGCAAGTGTCGAGACTTTCTGTCTTTAAGTGTCGATACTTATAGACCAAGTGTCGACACAAGTTGTCTAAGTGTCGACACTAGCCTACAAGGTGTCGACACAACTCGTTGTGTTGTATATTTAATATCTCGACACAGCTTCTTCTGCATGTGTCGACACTGATAATGTGTGTCGACACAAGTCCTTGTACTTCAGTATTTTGCTGAATTCTTCTAAGTGTTGACACAACATCTTTGTGTCGACACATCTTCATGTGTTGTACTTGATAAGTGTCGACACTGCTTCTTGGTGTCGACATATGTCTTCAGTGTTGATACTTGCTGAGTGTCGACACAGCTCCTTGTGTCGACACATCCTTCTTCTGTCGAGACTCTGGCTGAGTGTCGACACATTCCATTAGTGTCGACACTTGTACTTAGAATATTCTTGAACTTTGATGATCTTTGCTAAGTGTCGACACAGCTCCTTGTGTCGACACTTTCTTCAAGTGTTGAGTCTTCAGCTGAGTGTCGACACATTCTTTCTTGTGTCGACACGTTCTTTAAGTGTTGACTCTTCTGTTATGTGTCGACACATTGCTTTGGGTGTCGACAATTGTACTTAGTCTCTGCTAGCTTTTGCTGAGTGTCGACACAGCTCCAAGTGTCGACACTTTCTGATGTAGACACAGCTTCACTGGGTGTCGACACAACTGTTAAGTGTCGACACTGTTTCGCTGCACTTTCTTCATTGAGTGTCGACACAGCTCCTTGTCTCGACACTTTCTATCTGGTGTCGACTCAGCATCCCTAGTGTCGACACAATGACTCCAAGTGTCGACACTGCTTGCCTGGGTGTCGACACAAGTCTTCTTAAGTGTCGACACTTTCCCTCTGGGTGTCGACACATGGACTTAGAAACTTTTTTTGCTTCTTTCCTGCAAATACTTAACCTGCACAAGGTAACTCAAAACACATCAAATACATTTTAATGTATATCATTGAGTTGGGTGAGGCTTCTTCAAATCAGGTACATTTAAACCAATGTACCCAACAAGTAAGCAATATGCATGAAGGGAAAAATAAGTTGCAAGTACCTGAAAAAGACTTGCAAGCGTTTCTTAGTTTCTGCAAAAGAGAAGTTGCAGGCAAAATGTGGAAGTAAAGTAGGCCGCAAGTACCTGAAGGGAACTTGCAGATATCTGCTAATCTCTGCAAAAGAGAAGTTATAAGCAGAAATGATGGAAAAGCTAGGATGCAAGTACCTGAAGGGAACTTGCATGTATCTGCTAAGATCTACAGTAAAAGAGTTAGAAGCAAACGTGATGAAAAAACTGAACTGCAAGTACATGGATGAGGCTTGCAGGTGGCTGTTAATCACTACAAAGAGAAGAGTGAGCAGCAGACATAATATAATGAACTAAGCTGCAAGTACCTGAGCGAGACTTGCGAATGCTAACTGTTGATGAGATAAGATGGATATGATCATATAGTAGAGGAAGTGTCTGACAAACTCTGCTGATAATTGAATGAATATCAAACCAGAATAGTGATCTTGCTAGATTAGAGATGATATCTTCAATATGAAGTCCATATCCAATAGAGGGAATCCTCTTAATTAGACTCCAATAACATGGCTTGTTAATCGAGAGCCAGATTCTTTGAACAATGATTGATGACATTAACATTTGATAAGAGTAA
Organism: Platanthera guangdongensis; assembly: GCA_039583875.1. Lineage (NCBI taxonomy): Eukaryota > Viridiplantae > Streptophyta > Magnoliopsida > Asparagales > Orchidaceae > Platanthera > Platanthera guangdongensis. The sequence continues at coordinate 164,799,332 of CM077150.1, read as the reverse complement.
TGAAGAGCTTTGTAGCTTATCATCTGATAGAACTTTGAGCAACCAATGCATATAAGATGAGAATAAGCAAAATGATTGTTGCAAATCCTTTTGATAGGTCGAATTTAACCTGTTCACCTGTGAAAGAGGCAGTTGATAAAAAGAGGTATATACTCGAAGATGACCAAAAAAGACTGGATGCTGCCATAGGAGATCACCCGTGGGCCTTATGCATCGCTTGCCTGAGAAAGGTCATCACAAGTATTGTCCTACTCAGAGAGGGCTGGCCGCACATCCGTTAGAAGGGCACAAAAGAGGAAGGCAAAGGAAATCCTGAGAAGGATTCACTACTAGAAAACAGACCTTTTGCCACGATTTTTTTGCCACGGGGGAAAACTGTGGCTTATAATAAAATATTTGCCACGATACCTATTCCGTGGCTAATAAGATAATATTAGCCACAGATGACTAATTCGTGGCAAATAAAAAAGTTTTGTCACGGTTTGCCTATTTCGTGGCTAATACTATTAATATTAGCCACGGAAGCCTAATCCGTAGGAAAAAATGGGTATTTTTTAGTCCCACACCGCTAGTTAAAACTTCTATTTTGGGTTTATATTGCTCATTCCGCAATGAATGTTTGAATTAAGCTGGGCTTACGGGCGGGCTCGCGGGCTGGCGGCCCGTGGGACGCGGGCGGCAGGAGGCGGGCGGCGGGAAGTGGCGTTGGGCGGCGGGCGGTGGCAGCGGCGGTCGGCGGGCGGCGGGCGGCGGACATCGCCGGTGGAATCTTTTTTATGTGAGGAAAGAAGGAGCTTTTAGCCACGACAAATGAACCGTGGCAAAAACTGAGCTTTTAGCCATGACAACTGAACCGTGGCTAATAATTGCTGAAAACAGACACTTTAGCCATGATTTTAATTCGTGTCTAAAATTCGTGGCTAAAACTTATTTGCCATGGATTTAGCGTGGCTAATACTATTAGCTACGCTCGCATTGCCCACGCCCATTTGTCGAGGGTAGGCCGTGACTAAAAGGCTTTAGCCACGGTTTTGGAATTTTAGCCACGACAATCTGTCATGGCTAAAAGTCTGTTTTCTAGTAGTGATTGCTAGATACACTACTCTCTTGCCTCGAGTTACAACATCACTGATCAATGAGACTAGTTCCGCCAAGTGGCCTAAAGCATTGCTTGTTAGTGGAAAGGTCAGCGGAGTTGTGGGTCCCGTGAAGGCACAGATTGAGAGTACCATAGAGTGTTTGACCATTACAGTTGTGAGATGATCGAAGAGACAAGGATACGCTTGATCTCCATTGCTTGCCAAGCAAAGATCATCGTAACTGTAATGTATCCTCAACGAAGCACAACAGAGCTAACACATGAGACCTCCCTTGATGCACACTTTGTGTTAGATGCTGGCCAGGATCCGAAGTCCCGTATTCCGCTGCATGATAGGTTGTTAGCTCCCACTACACATATGTGAACACTCCTCGCGATATGTGGTCGTTGTGGTCTTAAGCAGGAATCAAGTCTCGATGGGGCCTATAGAAAGACTCGGCGATGTCTCAGTGTTTCAGTGATCTCTTTGGCAAAGAGAAAAATTAAGAAGGAAGCACTCCAAAAACGGAAATGTGTCAGTACAGGATCCCTGAAGTAAACTTTATTGCAATGAAAAGAGAGAAAGACTTAGAAGCATTTTATAAAGGAACGTTTGAAACATGTAGAGTAGAGATAACCGTCAATGGTTGTGAGGAGCTTTGAAGAGCGGTGATGTCCTTTTATTGCTCAGAATAGTCTTCCATACTTGCCCTCGTCATCGACATCAAAGGTTTCAACGGTATTGCTAATAATGAGGAGAGGGTATTCGTCGACTTGGCTCACTCCTCTTGAGCAGCAAGGAGCGTCTGCAACCTCTTTGCCCTTTGAGGTTATTGTATCAGGGTGATCATCTTTGGGGAGCAGGTCACGCATGTTACCCTGCCACAATATCCTTTGCACTAGTTGGCGTAGTGCTCGACAGTTTTCAGTTTGGTGGACTGTCTCTTTATGGAATTCGCAATATGGATCTGAGTCTTTAGATTTTTGATCAGCTGGCCGATAAGGCCTTTTGTAATTAGCCCTATCTTTCATGACTTGGCTTACTTCTAGCATAGCCTCTTCGAGTTCGCATTCTTGCAAGTCATCATCTTGATGCTGATGAACTGAGGCTGTTTGTGAAGATGGAGCTGGTAATAATAGTAATTGATCTTGAGTACAATCATGGTCTGGGAAGGAGTATCGATGATGCTGAAATCTCCTTCCCTTCCTTGAGTGAGATGAGAAATCATTGTGAGGAGACCTCGGAGGCTGCTTGTGAGAAGGAGGATCTTTCTCTGCTATAAGACTGGAGACGAAGCCTGGGTTGCTCTTTTCACCTCGGATGTATGATTTGGCTAGGCCAATCAACTCTTGGTATGTTCTTGGAGCTCAGACATTGACTTCAAACTTGAGCGGCCCTTCACGAAAATCATGGATAAGAGCCACTCGGTACATTTCTTGATCAACAATCTCGATGTCCAAGATTTCTCTCTGGAATCGATCAACAAACTAGGACAAAGTTTCACTCTGACGCTGCCTGATCTTAAAGAGAGCTTCTGGTCTGCCCTTTCTCTTTGTTGAAGTAGAAAATCGGAGCAAGAACTCCCTTCGTAGATCAGCAAAGGATGTGATGAACTGAGGGCGCAAGCTATAGAACCAATCCCTCACTTTTACATCAAACGTTGTCACAAGGAGCTTGCACTTAGTAGCGTCTGAGAGAGTTTTGAGAGCAATGGCTGTTTCAAAGGCTTGAAGATGTTTCACTGGACCAGTCTCTCCAGTGTAGATTGGTAATTGTGGCTCTCTAAAATTAGTTGGAGTTGGTTCATGACAAATGTTCTCTGAAAACGGTGATGGCTCTTCATGTTCTCCTATAGCATAAGGATAGAAGGGTGCACAAGTTGTAGCTGCAAAAGGAGGAGGATAGAAAGGAAAAGCTAATACAGGAGGAGCAAAGGAAGGAGCTGATGGGTAAGGATGACTTCCCTGAAAGTTCAAAAATCTTGTAGGACTTCCCCGGGAAGCTTCTCGGAAGAAGTTTTGACGAGCCGCAAACTCATCATTCTGAGGCCACAAAGGGGCTGCAGGCCCTTACGGAAAGGTTGTTGTGTAAGGAGGAGGATTGACTGACGAGTAAGATGGAGGATAAGCTTGTTGATTCTCTAATGTTAGTGTTGGATTGACCGGAGCAGCTGGAGCAACTGGAGCAACTGCATATTGTGTGTCTAGTGGTTGCGCGATTGCAGCAAGAGTTTGGTTGATTGCTTGAAATTGTTGAGCGGTTTCACGACGTGATTTCTCCAAGGCTTCCCAAAGTGAGTCCTCACTAGGACTTAGAACAAAGTTCGCGGCTGATTGACGATCTGACATGGCTAACTGTGGGTTTTCACCGTCTGTTCGGATCTGAAGGTTGCGTGTGAACTGTTGATGCGCGAAAACGGATGAGAGGAGTAGAGGGTTATTGTCACGGGCACCAGCAGCTAACAGGGTGTGTTCGATCTCACGGGCAAGGTGATGAGGTGAAGAGATTGATGGTTGCGGGGATAGAGGAGAGGAGAAAGCTTCTGAGTGCTCAAGAGTGGAGCAAACGCTTGCTAAAGGGTTGAGGGGATAGAGGAGAGAAGAGTGTTGATCAGAGTGCGGAGTTAGTTAGGAAGGTTGATTACGAGCTATCGTGCAGACGGTTACTTTGACGGTTGAGCTTGTAGGTTGATGCCGAGAGAGTTGAGCTGAGAAGAAGAGAGGGGCCGCTAGCAGCGGCAACAGAAGACTTCGCCCCCCGCGGCTTAAATGTCACTCTTGCGACGGGCTTTCCTTTAATTAATGTTGAATATTACAGATTGAGTTACAACCTTACATGGAAAGCAAATAAGGTGTACATTGGGGGAAGTTGGCGGTTAAGAAAAGAAAGTGCCAGAAAGGAGGCCGCGCGGACTGAGGAATCAGGCTGGCAGGCCGCTGGGTTAGGCGAAGAGAAAGCGCAGATTGAGAAATGGAGTCCGCAGAGGTTGACGGCTTGAGCTCGTCGTAGGATGTCCTCGAGTGTGAGAGCGATGTTGAGCCTGAAGAGCCTCCCCCCTAATGATAGGTATGGGGGACTATTTATAGGCCCGAAGAGGTAACGACCTTCAGTGACGTTACGCTTGGTGAGACGGTAACCTGTGCTAGTAGAGAGTATAGGCTGCCGAGTCCGCTCTAGGCTGCACGATATGGGACTTGCTTTTGGAGTTGGTCCTACTGCTTGGAGGACTGGGACGAGTCCACCCCTACTGTGCTGAGCGAGCCCGCACCAAGATGTGCGGGCTGGGGATGTTATCCGCCCGCTGCTGGGAAGACGCGGGTGCCAAGATGCTGAGTGGCGAACTGCGCAAAGAGTCCGCCTATTCTATTGGAAAAGGAGCGTGGCGCCTACTGCTGAGAAGCTGTAGGGTAGGGGTTTCATCAATGCAGGTGGACTGGATGGTCGAGTCCGCCTCTGCTGCTGAATAGAGGCGAGGCTGCTAGCTGCTAAGAAGCTAGAATTGGGGCTTATTGTCATCTGTGGACTGAAGGGCGAGTCCGACCAGCCCAAAGTGGAGAAGAGATGGAATCCACGAGCTACCAGTGGTGTTCGACTAGGCGACTTAGCGAATGGAAGAAGCAGGTCGCGCCTTCTGCTAAAGTCCGCCGCATGTTGGAGGGAAAGGTCTGCCACCCCTACTGGGCAACCTGGGCTTGGCGACCTGGCAGATCGCGCAAGCTGGTGAAGTGGAACCAGGTGTTGTTGTCTGGTAGCTTGGGGTCAGGTCGCCATTCTTACTATTCGGTGAGCTAGCGGGTTGTCGGCGTTGCTAATGATGGGGGGCCTGGAGTCAGGACGCTTGATGATGAGGCGATCTGGTCAGCTTGATATGCAACCTGTAGGAGTAGGCTGAAGGAGACTTAACTCCTGTAAAGTGCACGGCTTTTTGCTGGTGTAGGCGGATAAGTATCTGAGTCCGCCAAAGTTGGTCGTCACCTGTTGGGATGGAGAGAAGCTTGAGGTGGTTAGCTGATAAACGGTGCGGCCTGCAGGGCGGACTAAGGAAGCAGTCTGTGGCACCTGCCGACCAAGGGAACGATGCGCGACCTGGGTAGTCAGACCACTGAGACTGCCCAAGCCGTATGGCCTGAGCGGACAAAGAAGCCTATCCGCCCATCCTTGGACGTCGCGACCTCCAGGGAGAACCCGGAGCCGGCCGTGACTTGCGAGCTGGCTACGTTGGGAAGGATCGCTAATTTTTGGGTTAACAATCCTGATGTTGGCAGACTGGGATGAGTCCGCCTCTTCTATGCTGAGTGAGCCCGCGCCCAGGTATGCGGGCTGAGGAGTTATCCGCCCAATGTTGTGAAGAAGAGGTTGGGAAGCTGATTGGCAGACTGCGTAGTGAGTCCGCCTCTGTTGCAGGGAAGCGTGCTGGTGGAAGCCTGGAGGGCTCAGTGGCGGACTGGGAGAGTCTGCCTAGCCAACGATAGACGAGACGAGTCTGCCTTTGCTGGAGGCTTGTCTCTTGGTGAGGGGATGATGACCTGGCGGACTAAACAGAGAAACTCGCCTTCCTATTGAAGAAGTCCGTCTACCGTATGTGGACTGAAGGGTTGAGCGGCGTAATGAGTCCGCCTAGCCTGCGGCTGATGGGATGGAACCACTAAATGTTGTGCGGTTTGGCGGAGAGCTGGACCAAGTCTACGCGCCTTGGGCGGACTGAGCTAGGGTCCGCGAACTATAGGCGGGTGAGAGCTGGTCAACTCGACGACCTGGCGAACTGAAGAAGAAGGTCGCCCCCATCACTGAAGTCCACCTCATGTTGGATGGAAAGGCTTGTCGCCCCTGCTGGGCGGCCTGGAGGTTGTCTCCCTCTGGTGGGCGAGCTTGAGAGTTGTCTCGTTTTTGGGCGACCTGGAGGCAGGTCGCCTGGTGTTGATCGACCTATAGGCCGGTCACCTAGTGAAGTGGTGGTTTTGTTTGTTTATTGTGCAACTTGCAGGAGTGGGATGGTGAATATTGCAACTCCTGCCGAGCATGCGGCTACCTGGCGGTCTGGGCGTATAGGAATCTGAGTCCTCCATAGTTGGGTTGTCCACCTGTCGGAATGGAGAATCATGGTGCGGTTAGCTGATTAAACAGCGCGGCATGCAGGGGCGGACGGAGGAAGCAATATGCAGCCCCTGCAGAACAAGCGGCTGCTGCACGACCTAGGCTGTCAGACCGGGGAGAACTCACTAGCCGCGCGGCCTGAGCGGATAGAGAAGTCTGTCCACCCATACTTAGACTGGTCGCGACCTCCATGGAGAACCTAGAGCAGGCCGCGACTAGCATGCTGGCTACCTTGGGAGGGAACGCCAATTTCTGGGTTAACATAATCCCTACACTTTTTAAGTCCCAAAGGGAACTTTGAAAAATTCAGAGACCAACGAAAATCATGATCCACCCCTTAGAAAAGTAAGAGGTAAGGAGAGATAGAACCTGATGTCTCTCCTTAGAATGAGTTTTGTCAATGCTTATCTTTTTACTATAAAGGCAAAGTAAATGTAAGAAAAGAAAGGAGGGTACATCTTTTGTGTACCTGAATTGCCTTCGCAAAATGAAGAAGCCATGAATGTCTTCCAACGAGCTCTGCAATACAAAGATGAGAAGGAAGGCACATAAGAGTAATAACTTGCAAGTACTTGATGGAGTCTTGCAAGCACCTGTTATACTCTACAAAAGGAAGAGTAAGTAGTAGGAATGAAAGTAAAAAAAGTTGCAAGTACTTGAAGGGGACTTGTAAGAGTCTGCTAGTTTCTGTAAAAGAGAAGTTATATGCAGATATGATGGTATTTATGAAAATAAGGTACAAGTACCTGAAGGGAACTTGCAAATACCTGCTAATCTCTGCAAAAAGGAAAAGTGAGCAGCAGATATAAAAGAAAAGTAGGTTGCAAGTACCTAGATGGAACTTGCAAATATCTACTAATCTCTGCAAAAAAGAAGAGTTAGAAGCAGATTTTAAAGAAACGCTACGGTGCAAGTACCTGGAGAAACTTGCAAATACCTGCTAATATCTGCAAGAAAAGAGTTAGAAGCATATATGATATATGAAAGTAAGCTTCAAGTACGTGAAAGGAACTTGCAAGTATCTGCTTAACCCTGCAAGAAAAGAATTAGAAACAGATATGATATATGAAAGTAAGCTGCAAGTACCTAAAAGGAACTTACAAGTATCTGTTGTACTCTACATGAACAGAATTAGAAGTAGATATGATAGAAAAGCTAAGCTGAAAGTACCTGGAGGAAACTTGCAAATGTTATCTGTTGATATAATAAGATAGATATGATTGGATAGCAGAATAAATGTCTGAAGAATTCTGCTGATAACCGAATAAAGATCAAACCGTAATAGTGATGATATCTTGAATATGAAGTCGAGATAAATAAGAATAAGTCAACATAATTATACTCCAATACAGAGGATTGTTAATCAAGGAGAACCAGATACTTTGATCAATGATTGGTGTCATTAATATACGATACGAGTAATAGAGAGCTTGTAAATCACCATCTAATAAAACTTCATGCAAGCAGTGCATATAAGATATGTATAAGCAAAAATGACTGTTGCAAATCCTTTTGATAGGTCAGATTTAACATGTTAACCTGTGAAAGAGGCAGTTGATAAAAAGAGCTCTATACTCAGAGATGACCAAGAAAGGTCGAATGCTCCACAAGTGTTCCATGTGGGCCTTATGGATCTCTTGCCCGAGAAAGGTCATTACGAGTATAGTCCTACTCAAAGCGGGCTAGCCGCGCATCCTATAAAAGTTCATAAAAGAGAAAATCATGCAGAGGAAAACCTGAGAAGGATCATTAGATACACTGATCTCATCCCTCGATTTACAACACCGCTGATCAATGAGACTAGAGGCGCCAAGTGGCCTTTAACATTTCTCGTTTGTGGAAAGGTAAGCAGAGTTGTTGGCTTTGCAAAAGCACGAATTGAGAGTATCATAGAGTATTCGACTATTATAATCATGAGATGATCGAAGAGACAAGGCAACACTTGATCTCCATTTCTTGTCAAGCAAAGATGATCGTAACTGTAATGTATCTTTTGCGAAGCACAGCAGAGCTAACACATGAGACCTCCCTTGATAACCGCTTTGTGTTAGATACCGGCCAGGATCCGAAGTCCTGAAGTTCACCTTATCGATTGAGCGGCACCCACTGCACATACGTGAACACTCCCCACTATATATGGTAATCGTGGCCTTAAGCTCGAGAACACTCTATGGAAGGAAACAACAAGACTCGGCGATGTCTCGGTGGTTCAGTGATCTCTTTGGCAAATAGAAAATAGAGGAGGAAGCACTCCAAAAAGGGAAATGTGTCAGTATGGGATCTTTGATGTAAACTTTATTGAAATGAAAGAAACAACACTTAGAAGTGCTTTAGAGAGAAAGTGTTTAAAGAGTAAAGTAGAAATACCTGGCCATGATTGTGAGGAGCTTTGAGGACTTTGCGTTGTTCTCCCTCAGCTTAGGATTGATCCTTGAGGGTGTCTGCATAGTCATCGTCGATGCTTTTGATAACAAGTCCGAAATTCATGTCGTTCATTTTCTTTCACACTTTTGAAACTAGAGGATTGCCCACTACCTCTTTGCTCTTTGAAGCGGACGGGTTGGAATGATCACGGAGCAGAAGTTGGAAATTACCCTGTCTCAGCATCATATCTACTAGTTACTGAAGAGCTCTACAGTTTTATATTGCATGACCCTTTCCTTTGTGATGTTCACAATATTGGTTAGAGTCCTTGTCCTTTCGATCAACAAGCTGAGAAGATCCCTCATCGCTTGGTTTGTTCTTCATGGCCAGAGTTGCCTTACCCACTGTGCTATCAATCCAGGATTCCTTGGGGAGAGGCGATGTCGGAAATTCCTTCCTCTCCTTACTTGCGGTTGAAAACCCTTTGGAGGAGAATTTGGAGGTTGCATGATTGGGGTAAAGCTTCTGGGTCTCTCTTCCTCTTAGTGGAAAATTGAGGCAGTTCTCTTGGGTGATTGGCAGAGCAAGCGATGGTTTGAGGGCTGAGTTTGCAGGAACTCTCACTTTGTTCAATAACTGGAAACTGCAAAGGTACTGCGGCCTGCCTAGGTGGGTAACTTGCTAGATAGGTATAAGGATCAACTGGCAGAAAAGTTGGCTGATAAGAATGTGCATTCCCCACTGTTGAGTTGAATGTAGAAACCGGCGCTGCAGGTTGTGAGTCTAATCGCTGAATTATAGTGGCAAGGGTGTCATTAATCGCTGCAATCTGCCAGGCAGTTTCCCGACGTGTTAGAAAAACGGATTCCTAGAGAGTGTCTTCGCTGGTATGATGAATGTTTTGAGGTATTTGGTGATCTGACATGAGTAACCGTTGATTTTCACCGTCTGTTCGAGATCTAAAGGCCATGTGTTAACTGTTGATGCGCGGAAATGAAGAGAGGAGAAGGGGTTATCGCGGGCACCAACAGCTAACGAGTGGGTTTGTTCTTACAAGAAGGTTGATTGAAGAAGAAGGTTGCATGGATAACATAGAGGTTGTTGAGAATGCAAGGAAATGTTTCTGAGTGCTTGAGAGTGGAGCAAGCGCTTGATCAAGGGTTGCAGGGATAGAGGAGAGGAAATTAGGTTGTTGATCCGAGTGCAGAGATGTCCGGGAAGGTTGATCAGGAACTGTCGAGCAGACGGTTAATTTGACGGTTCGGTTTGCAGGTTGATGCCGAGAGAAGTGAGTTGAGAAGAAGAGGGGGCCGCTAGAAGTGGAAACAACACACTTCGCCCACTGCAGATTAAATGTCACTCTTGCGACGGGCTTTCCTTTGATTAATATTCAATGTTACAACTTGAGTTGCACCTTTACAAGGAAAGCAAATAAATGGTACAAAGGGGGAAGTAGGAGTCTAAGGAAAGAAGTTGTCAGAGGAGGCCGTGCGGACTGAGAAGAGAGGTCGACAGACCGCACAGGTAACTGCACCCGTAGCTTGCTGGAGTAAGTCGAGCTGACTGCGCGATCAGCTACAGAGGACAGTTGAGGTCGCGCGGACTGGAAAGTGGAGTCTGTAAGGTATGATGCCTTGACCTTGTCGGAGGTTTCCCTCGTGTGTCTGTCCCCCAGAATGAGAGGTATGGGAGGATATTTATAGGCTCGAGGAGGTAACGGATTTTGGTAACGTCACCCCCGGTGAGTCGGTGATTTGTGAGAGTAGAACTAGGAGTCCGCCGAGTCCGCACCTGGTCACGCGGTCAGGGGACTTGTCTTCTCGAGTTGATACTGATGTTGGCGGACTGGGACGAGTTTGCCTTTTCTATGTGAAAGATATGGTACCTAAACACCTAGAGGGGGGGGGGGGTGAATAGGTGACCTAAACCTTTTTAACTTTTGTTTGACAGCACAACAGTTTATCACAGATTATTACAGTTAACAGCAATTTCAGAAATCACACAGAAAAGCCACAACACAGCACAGCACAGCAGACACACTAATTTTATAGTGGTTCCCCAATCTTTGGGTACATCCACTTTCCCTCTTCGCCTATCTAGCAGTGTACTAGATTCGGCCAAACTTCTCCACTAGCTCAGAACCCAACAAGGTTCCTACCTGAGGCCCAAAGCCTTACACTCAGCCAAAAGGCCTACACTCAGCCACCCAGGCCTACACTCAGCCAATCAAAGGCCTACACTCAGAGTTCTTCAACTCCTACACTCAGGCACCAAGCCCTACCCTCAGCCTTTATAAAATAGGCTTACAATCACTCAGATCCAATGGATCTTACAAGTTATAATAGAAATTACAAATTCTAACTCTACAACTCAGAAGGAATGAGAGGAGTTGAGAGCTTCTTGGAGAGTTCTTGGAAGATCTCAGCTTGATTCAAACTGACTTAGCTTTCTTCAAAGCTTCTTGAGTAGAACTGAATTAGTCTGAATCTTCTGCAGTTGATCCTTGATCTCTGCTTCTTGAAATCCAGATGACTCTGAATTCTTCTTCTCAGCCTTAGTTCCAAAGACTGAATCCTTGGTTGGAGCTCTCTCTCTCCAATTACTTAGATCTGTAGTTGGACTGCCTGATCTTCTTGTGTTGATCTTCTGTGTATCACTTCTTGATTTAGTCTGATCAACTACTTCAATCACACCATGTAATGATTGTGAACTACTTTACCATAACCATCCCCTCTTTTCTGTAGACTGTTGGTGCCTATTTAAAGGCTTCCTTCATGGTAAACGGCTGATCCGGTTTATAACAGTCTTTTGACTTCACTGACAGTTGCTGTAGACCGGCTGGATTGGCAGCTGTCATGTCAACCAGTCACTTCTTGAAATTCTCTAACTGTCAGTTAGTGTCGAGACTTTCTGTTCTTAAGTGTCGACACTTATAGACCAAGTGTCGACACATGTTGTGTAAGTGTCGACACAAGTCTACAAGGTGTCGACTCATTCCCTTGTATGTCTCGACACAGTTTCTTCTGCATGTGTCGTCACTGAAATTGAGTGTCGACACAAGCACTTGTACTTCATTCTTTCTGTATTCTTCTAAGTGTCGACACATCTCCTTTGTGTCGACACATCTTCATGTGTAGAAACTGTCAAGTGTCGACACTGCTTCTTGGTGTCGACACAAGTCTTCATTCTTGATTCTTCAGCTGAGTGTCGACACATCCCATTAGTGTCGACACTTATACTTAGAATATTTTACAAGTTTTCTGTTCTTTGCTAAGTGTCGACACAGCTCCTTGTGTCGACACTATCTTCAAGTGTTGAGTCTTCTGGTTATGTGTCGACACATTGTGCTGAGTGTCGACACATTCTTTAAGTGTTGACTTCTTTGAGTGTGTGTCGACACATTATGCTGAGTGTCGACACATTCTTCATATGTTGACTCTTTTGAGTGTGTGTCGACACATTGTGCTGAGTGTCGACACATTCTTCATATGTTGACTCTTTAGATTGAGTGTCGACACATTGTGTTGAGTGTCGACACTTGTACTTAGTCTCTGCAGAATTATGCTGAGTGTCGACACAACTCCAAGTGTCGACACTGTCTGGTGTTGACTCAGCTCTTCAAGATGTCGACACTTCTGCTAAGTGTCGACACAGCTTTTCTGCATCCTTCTACACTGAGTGTCGGACACAGCTCCAAGTGTCGACACTTTCTGACTGGTGTCGACTCTTCTTCCCTGGTGTCGACACAATGACTCCAAGTGTCGACACTGCATGTCTGGGTGTCGACACAAGCTTTCTCAAGTGTCGACACTTTGCCTCTGGGTGTCGACACATGGACTTAGAAATTTTCAGCTTCAGTCCAGTGTATGTCTAACCTGCACAATTAACTCAAACAAACATCAAATACATTCTGATGTATATCATTGAGTTAGGTGAGGCTTCTTCAAATCAGGTACATTTGACCAATGTACCCAACAATCTCCCCCTATTTGGAGAAGTCATAACCCTTAGTCAATGATATACACCACTCATAATTAAAAATTACAAAATGATGTAAAACATATAAATGACAACAGGGTAAACTTGAACATGTAATAAACCACACATGTATACTTATTAAACATTGCAGAACAATTAAGAAACACACATATTTCAGAACATTCAAACTATATTTATCATATACTGTTCCAATAATGTTTCTTATACATTTTCAATGAAGTATTACAATGTTTTTCTCTTAACAGATTACAATAAGCATCAAGTTAATCCTAATCTAGTGCTGATCAGGTTCTTTGATGACAATCCCTTTTCCAGCTTTAACTTGAGCTTTCACAGCAGCAGCAGCAGCAGCAGGCTCAGCTTCAGCAGTCTTCTTCCCTTTTAGATCTTGCTTATCTGCCTTGATTTTTTGCCTTTCAAAATAATGATAGGGCTTGGGAAAGTACTTGCTAGGCTCCACAGCTGTTGGAGGTAGCTTTCCTAACTTGGCCTTCCTTCTGTGGTGGACAATGGCTTCTTGTCTAATCTCATGCTTTCTCCATTCAGCCTCTGAGAACCACTTGTTCCTCTCATGGGCATTATCCTTGGCTGCTTTCCAGGCTGTAAGAATTATGTTTCTAGAAGTAGGGCTCCATTGTTCAAAATCTGGCTTTTGCTCAGCAATTTCCCTAAACTTCTTCTTTGACAGCCTAGTTTCTTCTTCCTTGTCCAAAGCCTCTTGCATAGCAGCTGTGATAGGTTGAACAACCTTTTCCAGAATAACATTTGGCTTGCCAGCAGTTGGACTATACATAGTGCTTACATCAGCATGAATCATTTCAAAGTCTGGAGGTGGATAGATTACATCAGCCACTGCTTGTTGCTCACCTCCAAGAAATGTTCCTTGAATACCAGATTCACCTACTTCATTGTCATCACACAGGGAGGATATCCAAGTGTAGCCCTTATAGAATTTGAAATCCATTTTGCATGCTCAGAACTGGCCTTGACTAACACTCTCTCCCCCTTTATGACTTCTTGAGCCATATGATCCCTTACATCATCTTTCTGAAATCGGATTTGGCTATCCAAATATCTTATGCCCTCTTTAAAGAAAGGTCTAAGCTTTGTAAGCTGTTCTGATATGACCTTCTGGGAATCTTTTATGGCATTTTTAACAGCAGCAATCTCTGCTTGAAATAGCTTATCAAAATCAGCTTTGGCAGCAGCAGATGAAGTTGAAGGTTCATCTGACTTATTCTTGATTTCAGTGACTATGGCATTGTGAGATGCAGTCAGATTATCATTCATTCTCAACTGATTCTCCAGCACATAGCCTTGCTTGACTGCTATATCATCCACTTTCTCTTTAATTGCTTCTTGATGTTTAGCTAGATAGACCACAGCATTAGCACCCTTGGTAAAACAATCAGTCATTGCTGTTTTATTAAGGTTCATTTCAAACCTTATAGACTTGATTTCCTGGCCTAGATCAGTTTGCAGTGCCTTGTGCCCTTCATCAACATAAGTTTCTAAGGCTTTCCTTTGTTCATCCATCTTGATTTGCATTGCAAGCAGTAGAGCACTATAATCAGTGGATGGAGCTTGTTGAACTAATGAATGTTGAGCAACAGTTTGGAGAGCCTTCTTATAGCTCTGGCTCCTCCTCTTGAAAACAAAGAACTTCTTTTTCTGAGCTTGCTCAGCTTCATCATCTTCAGATTCAGATGTACTTGCTATATCCACCCTATCCTTAGGGCTGGATGGTCTTTCAGTATGCACATCTTGTGCCTTCTCAGAATCTAGCCTTATAGGCTCTTCTTGACTATCCAAAGTCTCCCCCTCAGCAACAGCATCCTTCACTGCATCAGCAGCAGTCTTTTCCATATCAAAATCATCTTGATCTAAGTTCAAAAACAGATCTTCCATGGTATACTCTGCTGGAGACTGTGCAGGAGATGTACTTGGTTCTTCAACCACTGTATCAGGTATCACAACAGATGTGTCTGGAAGAACAACATCTTGTTCTGGGTTTGCTGGCTGATTTTGCTGATGATCATCAGACAAATCAGAATTTGTTATACAAAAATTCAAAGTGTTAAGATCAACAAGTACCTCTTGAATGATGAGAGTAGCCTGCTCACTATCCAGTGTAGATGGATGTTCTACAGCTGGAGGCTCCCCCTGGATATCAGCTGGCTCCTGAGGAGCAGGTGACTTTGCTGCAGTCACATCTACTGGACTTTCAGGAGTGAAGACCACCTGTTCTTCACTGCCTGAGCTGCTTGAGGACTCTTGAGGCACAGCAGCTGTCTTCCTTTTCTTCCTGGGTGGAGAGTCTGTCTTAGAAGTTTGTTTCTCAGGGGTGGCCAAGTCCTTTGACACCAGCACCCTTTCCCATCTTGAGAATATTCTGGAGTCCATTCTCCTCATATGATTTATCTTTGTTCCTGCAGCAGTGCTCATTACCTCTGGAATGGATCCAGCCAGGTAGAGACTTATAATCCTGCCCAGATTGGGCTTCTTCAGGCTTTCCTTCACTTTCTCAAAACCACCATTGACCAATCTGTCTTCAGAGTGAAGATGATTCTGGTCATTACTTCAAACATGGAGGCAGACACCCTGTCATGCCCTCCTGGTTTGCACAGAATTACCTTGCCCACTACTTCTGACAAGAACTTGCCTTGATTGTTCATCCCCTTCCTATTGAAGACTGATCCCACCTTCATCTGTGAATCCAGTCCACACCAAGTAAGAGCTTCCCTGATCTTAGAAGCAGTTACCTCCTCTTCTTCTTGAATCTTAGGTAGCTGAAGTACCTTTCTCAAAGACTTGGGGGATAGTTTGACTTTGGTGCCATGCACCCTGGACTTGATTCTGAATCCAGAGTCGTCCACAGTTGCTTGAGTAAGAAATTCAATTACTTCTTTCTTCCAGATTTTCGTTGGTTCTGAAACCAAGAATTCCAGTCCTGAATCGCTGACTAGGGTAATCACCGATTTGAATTCCTGATCGCTGTCGTCAAATGCGCCTCGCACGAGCTCATAGCCCTCGTTGACGTTCTCTTCCAGCTTGGGAGCCATTAGGGTTTGAAGATTTAGTCTTGAGAAGAGAGAAATGTCGACACAAGAGTTTAGGTCTCGAAACTTTGAAAGCGTGTCGACAATCAAAGACAGAACCCTATTTATACCTTTCCTGTTTGAAGACGAACAGGCGGGATGAATTTCTAATGATGTGTCGACACTGTCAATAAGTGTCGACACTGACTTATAATGTCTCGACACTCATGTGTCGACACAAATTTAGTCAACAGATTCTATGTGTCGACACTTGGTTAAGTGTCGACACCACTATACTCGACATGTGTCGAGACTTAGAAAAATTCTGAGTAAAACTTAAGTGTCGACACCTTAGTGGATGTGTCGACACCTACTCGACATGTGTCGACACTAACATTCTGAAGTGTCGACACTAACTTCCTAGATGTGTCGACACCATTTTTCTGAAGTGTCGACACTTACTATTCTGTGTCGACATAGACTTGTCTATGTGTCGACACCTTTTTACTTAGCCAATTTTTGTTCTGTATACTTAGTCTAAGTTTATCATACCTAGTTCAATTTTGAACTTATTAAACTTAGCTTCATCTAAGGGCTTAGTGAACATATCAGCTATCTGATTATCTGTTTTAACATATTCAAGTGCAATATCATTTCTTTCTACATGCTCCCTAAGAAAGTGATATTTTATCTCAATATGTTTAGTTCTACTATGAGATACAGGGTTATTAGCTATGGAAATAGCACTAGTAGAATCACAATAAAGTGGAGTTCTACTTACCTGACATCCATAGTCTTCTAGCTGATGTTGAATCCATAGAAGTTGAGCACAGCAACTTCCTGCAGCTATATACTCTGACTCAGCTGTGGAGATGGCCACACTGGTTTGCTTCTTACTACTCCATGAGATGAGTCTTCCACCTAGGAATTGACAGGATCCAGTTGTGCTCTTTCTATCTTCTTTGCATCCTGCAAAGTCTGCATCTGAATAGCCTGTTAGATCAAAATCTCCATTCCTAGGGTACCAGAGGCCTAGATAAGGTGTGCCCTTTAGATATCTCAAGATTCTCTTGACTGCAGTCAAGTGAGATTCTTTGGGGCAGGCTTGATACCTGGCACAAACACATGTAGCATACATAATGTCAGGCCTACTTGCAGTCAAGTAAAGTAGGGAGCCAACTATCCCTCTATACAAGGTTTCATCTACAGGTTTCCCTGCATCATCCTTGCTTAGAGACATACTTGACCCCATAGGAGTCTTCATGGTACTGGATGAATCCATACCATATTTCCTTATGAGTTCTAGGGTGAACTTAGACTGACATATGGAAAGACCACTTTCAGTCTGTTTAACTTGGAGACCCAAGAAAAACTTCAGTTCTCCCATACTACTCATTTCAAATTGACTCTGCATAAGCTTTGCAAACTTTTTGCAAAGGCTACTTTCAGTAGACCCAAATATAATGTCATCTACATATATTTGGACAAGTATTACTTTGCCTCTAGATTCCCTAAGGAATAGAGTCTTATCTATTTTCCCCCTTGTGAACTTGTTCTCAATGAGGAAACTAGATAGGGTTTCATACCAAGCTCTAGGAGCTTGCTTTAACCCATACAATGCTTTCCTAAGTCTATAGACATAATGTGGAAAAGTAGAATCAACAAAACCTGAAGGTTGCTCCACATATACTTCTTCTTTTAAATTACCATTAAGGAATGCTGACTTCACATCCATTTGGTATACTTTGAATCCTTGGTAGGTTGCATAGGCCAAGAACATCCTTATGGCTTCCAGTCTGGCTACTGGAGCAAAGGTTTGATCAAAATCAATACCTTCTTCTTGCCTATATCCTTTTGCAACCAATCTTGCCTTATTCTTAATGATGACTCCTTGTTCATCTAACTTGTTTCTGTAGATCCACTTTGTTCCTATCACATTGTGATCTTTAGGCTTAGGAACTAAGTCCCAAACCTTGCACCTCTTGAACTGGTTTAGCTCTTCCTGCATAGCTTCAGTCCACTGTGGATCTTGTATAGCTTCTTCAAATTTCTTTGGTTCTATTCTGAGACAGAAAACTTGAATATATTGCAGCATTCTGATTTCTGCTCCTTGTCTGAACACCTTGTCTTGGATCTCCAATGATCAGCTCCACTGGATGATCTCTTAGATGCCTGTTGGCTGGAGGCATCCTTACTTCTGGTTGTACTTCTTCATCATCTTCATCATGCTGAGTTCCTTGAACTTCTTCAGCTCCTGGTACATGTAGTTCTCCCCCTGGACATAAGCCATCTTCTTCTACTTGCTGTCTTGCAGCAGGTACATCTTCTATGGTTAGCTTGTCCATCTTCTTAGAAAGACCTGTGGGGCTGCACACACTACTAGACAACTCATTGTTAATAAGAAGTGTCTCATCAAAAACTACATGCACAGACTCCTCTACAACTTGTGTAGTCAAGTTGTAGACTCTATAAGACTTACTATTACTGCTGTACCCAACAAACACTCCCTCTTGGGATTTGGCAGCAAACTTAGTTAAGTAAGTCTTCCCATTGTTAAGTATGAAGCATTTACAACCAAAAATCCTGAAATAGGATAGGTTTGGTTTCCTGCCTTTCACTACTTCATAGGGGTCTTGTTTAACCTTTTAGTTATGGTAGCTCTATTTATCACATGGCATGCAGTGTTAACTGCTTCAGCCCAGAAATATTCTGGTAGTGAAGAATCACTTAATAGAGTCCTACCAGCTTCTATCAAGGTTCTATTTTTCCTTTCAGCAATGCCATTTTGCTGAGGTGTTCTAGGTGAAGAGAATTCTTGAAATATCCCATAGTCTTCACATAGTTTTGTCATGCTTTCAGATTGAAACTCTGTACCATGGTCACTTCTAATTTTGACCACTGTACAGTTCAATTCATTCTGAATTTGCTTAACAAAACTGTGGAAGACACTAGGTGTTTCAGATTTCTGCTTTAAGAAGAACACCCAGGAAAACCTTGAGTAGTCATCAACAACTACAAAGGTGTAGACCTTCCTACCTAAGCTGTGAACTGGCATTGGACCAAATAGATCCATATGCAAGAGGTATAAACACCTCACAGCATCCTTGTTGTCAATGCTTCTAAAGGTGGATTTAGTCTGCTTGCCCTTTTGACAAGCTGAGCAAATGCCATCTTTGACACACTTAACTTGAGGACCATTCCTCACTAACTCTTTACTAAAGAGTTTGCCAATAGTCTTGTAATTAAGATGAGCAAGCCTCTTGTGCCACTTGACACATTGAGAGACTGTCTCATCAGCTACAAGACAAACTGGAGAACTATTGTTCTCAACCATAATGTCTAAACAATAGACATTTCTCTTCCTATAACCTGTCAAAATGATCTTTTGATCACTAGACCTCTTGATATGACAACCATTTTTAACAAATGAGATGTCATACCCTACATCACTTAATTGACTTATACTAATGAGGTTATGTTTCAAACCTTTAACATAAGCCACTTGAGTAATGGTAACTAAGTTAGAAGATATGTTACCAAACCCTTTGATGATTCCTTTTTCTGAACCACCAAAGGTCACCTTTGGACCATTCTTGATTGGAATGAAAGTCCTTCAGTAGTCCCCTAGTTCCAGTCATGTGTCTGGAACATCCACTATCCAAGTACCATGTTGGGGTATGGCCACTTGGATTCTCCTGCAAAACAAATTAATGAACCTTAGAACCCAATGGTTTCTTGGGTCCTTGGTAACTGTTAGCTTGCAACTTAACAAGGCTACCTACTGGCTTTCCACCAGGTACTTGTTACTACCTTTGGCACTAACATTGTGCCAACAGTCCAAAGCAAAGTGGCCAACTTTGCCACAGCACCAACATTCAAATTTGTTGTACCTTTGCTTAGGTACAGACTTGGCTGTCTTAACTACAGCAGTCTTAGTGAATGTTGGGGCTTTGCCCTTGGACTTGGACTGATTCTGAACAGTCCTTGCTGGATTAACAAATCCCAGTCCAGTCTTTCCTTTATGATGAACAAAATCATCAATCAAGGGTAGCACTGATTTAGGTTTTGAAAACCTAGCTACTAGCTCTTTCTCCTTCTGAAGATTAATCTCCAGTTTCTTAATTTGATCATTCTTAAATGTAATGGTACCCATCTGAATCACAGTAATGTGTTTCAGCCTGGCCACTTCATTTAGTTTTTGATCATAATTCTTCTCATAATCTATTGCAGCTGTCTTGAGATCAGCAATTTCCTTGGCCAAATTTTTGGCTAGGGTCTTGCTTTTCTTATAGGCTAGCAATAGTACTTGATATTCATCTAGGAGTTGATGAATATCTCCCTCAGACTCAGACATATTCTCATCACTTGATGAAGAATACTCTGACTCTGAACTTGAACTGGAATCAGAACTTTGAGTTAAGCCTTGTACCTGACTGGGTCCTGGCTGCTCCAGGTTTTTGGTACTTTCAGTCAAAGCCATCAGTCCTTGGCTTTGACAGTCTTCTTGCTCATAGATAGATTCCATGATCTGCATGAACTCTTCTTCTTCTTCAGCAAATAGCCCAATATAGGCTTCAGCATCTGTCTCTGTGTCTGAAGAAGACATATCTGAAAGAGTCTTCTCATTCTTTGCAACAAAGGACTTCTCCTTCTTTCCTTTGAAGTGTGTTTTCTTCTTGTCACTGGATTCCTTCCTTCTTTCAGGACAGTCTGCAATAACATGGCCCTGTCTATTGCAGCAGTAACAAATTATCTTGGATCCAGTTGCCTTACTTGTCTTGGTCCTTTTCTTGTCCTTCTTTGAAGGCTTCTTTTCCAGATACTGAACCTCTTTCCCTTTGGAAGATGAAGGTCTAGACCTCCACTGTTTCTTCTTAAGGAACTTCTGAAAATGTCTGGTGAATGCAGCAAAGTCTTCATCACTTTCACTGCTTGTAGATTTTGTACTTTCAGATTCTTCAGATTCTGATTCAACTACCTCAGGAGGAGGAGTTGATGACTTGGTCCTGCTCTTTCTAGGTACATCTGACTTAAAGGCAACAGTCTTTTCTCTGTATTCAGTCCTTGTTGACTTTTCTTCTTCTTTTCTTACTGACAATTGCATCTCATAGGATAACAACTTGCCAAAAAGTGTGGGAGGAGGAATTTCTCCCAACTTTGCCATTTCTCTGATGGCACAAATCTTGGTGTCCCAGTCTTTGGTTAGGGACCTTAAGAATTTGTCATTCAACTCATAGTTTGTGAACTCTCTTCCATATGACATGAGTTCATTTACAATTCTATAAAATTTCTTATAGCATTCAGTGATGCTATCTCCTCTTCCTTGCCTAAAACTCTCATATTCTTGATTAAGCAAGGACTTCCTATCTTGCCTTACTTCTTCAGAACCTTCCATGTAGACAATGAGGGTATCCCACATTTCTTTTGCAGTTTTACAGTGAATAAGGTTCTGGAAGGTGGCATCATCAATTGCACTGACTATGATGTTCTGTGCCCTTTTGTCCATAGTTGCTAGGACAATCTCATCCTTGGTCATTTCAGAGAAATCCTTTGGAGTCCTCTGATTTGCATCCAAAACTGAAATCTTCATAGGCACATATGGCCCTTCTTTGACTGTGATGTATATTCTAGGGTCAGAGGCTTCCATAAACAGCCTAACCCTCTCTTTCCAGATCCCAAAGATCTCTTTTCTGCATATAGGTAGTTTCATTGAACCCAACTCCTTATGATTCTCTGAAGAACCCATGTTCTTGATTTTCTTGAAACTGTTTCCTGTTTCCTGACTTAACTGAATCTGCCAAACTGGATCTCCTCAGACAGTTAGTCCTGATTTTGAGGAACCTCGCTCTGATACCACTTGAAAGATATGGTACCTAAACACCTAGAGGGGGGGGGGTGAATAGGTGACCTAAACCTTTTTAACTTTTGTTTGACAGCACAACAGTTTATCACAGATTATTACAGTTAACAGCAATTTCAGAAATCACACAGAAAAGCCACAACACAGCACAGCACAGCAGACACACTAATTTTATAGTGGTTCCCCAATCTTTGGGTACATCCACTTTCC
The DNA here is from genome assembly GCA_039583875.1 of Platanthera guangdongensis. NCBI lineage: Eukaryota > Viridiplantae > Streptophyta > Magnoliopsida > Asparagales > Orchidaceae > Platanthera > Platanthera guangdongensis. The sequence goes on along the minus strand of CM077150.1, from coordinate 164,777,688 downwards.
CCTCTTCGCCTATCTAGCAGTGTACTAGATTCGGCCAAACTTCTCCACTAGCTCAGAACCCAACAAGGTTCCTACCTCAGGCCCAAAGCCTTACACTCAGCCAAAAGGCCTACACTCAGCCACCCAGGCCTACACTCAGCCAATCAAAGGCCTACACTCAGAGTTCTTCAACTCCTACACTCAGGCACCAAGCCCTACCCTCAGCCTTTATAAAATAGGCTTACAATCACTCAGATCCAATGGATCTTACAAGTTATAATAGAAATTACAAATTCTAACTCTACAACTCAGAAGGAATGAGAGGAGTTGAGAGCTTCTTGGAGAGTTCTTGGAAGAACTCAGCTTGATTCCAAACTGACTTAGCTTTCTTCAAAGCTTCTTGAGTAGAACTGAATTAGTCTGAATCTTCTGCAGTTGATCCTTGATCTCTGCTTCTTGAAATCCAGATGACTCTGAATTCTTCTTCTCAGCCTTAGTTCCAAAGACTGAATCCTTGGTTGGAGCTCTCTCTCTCCAATTACTTAGATCTGCAGTTGGACTGCCTGATCTTCTTGTGTTGATCTTCTGTGTATCACTTCTTGATTTAGTCTGATCAACTACTTCAATCACACCATGTAATGATTGTGAACTACTTTACCATAACCATCCCCTCTTTTCTGTAGACTGTTGGGTGCCTATTTAATAGGCTTCCTTCATGGTAACCGGCTGATCCGGTTTATAACAGTCTTTTGACTTCACTGACAGTTGCTGTAGACCGGCTGGATTGGCAGCTGTCATGTCAACCAGTCACTTCTTGAAATTCTCTAACTGTCAGTTAGTGTCGAGACTTTCTGTTCTTAAGTGTCGACACTTATAGACCAAGTGTCGACACATGTTGTGTAAGTGTCGACACAAGTCTACAAGGTGTCGACACATTCCCTTGTATGTCTCGACACAAGTTTCTTCTGCATGTGTCGACACTGAAATTGAGTGTCGACACAAGCACTTGTACTTCATTCTTTCTGTATTCTTCTAAGTGTCGACACATCTCCTTTGTGTCGACACATCTTCATGTGTAGAAACTGTCAAGTGTCGACACTGCTTCTTGGTGTCGACACAAGTCTTCATTCTTGATTCTTCAGCTGAGTGTCGACACATCCCATTAGTGTCGACACTTATACTTAGAATATTTTACAAGTTTTCTGTTCTTTGCTAAGTGTCGACACAGCTCCTTGTGTCGACACTATCTTCAAGTGTTGAGTCTTCTGGTTATGTGTCGACACATTGTGCTGAGTGTCGACACATTCTTTAAGTGTTGACTTCTTTGAGTGTGTGTCGACACATTATGCTGAGTGTCGACACATTCTTCATATGTTGACTCTTTTGAGTGTGTGTCGACACATTGTGCTGAGTGTCGACACATTCTTCATATGTTGACTCTTTAGATTGAGTGTCGACACATTGTGTTGAGTGTCGACACTTGTACTTAGTCTCTGCAGAATTATGCTGAGTGTCGACACAACTCCAAGTGTCGACACTGTCTGGTGTTGACTCAGCTCTTCAAGATGTCGACACTTCTGCTAAGTGTCGACACAGCTTTTCTGCATCCTTCTACACTGAGTGTCGGCACAGCTCCAAGTGTCGACACTTTCTGACTGGTGTCGACTCTTCTTCCCTGGTGTCGACACAATGACTCCAAGTGTCGACACTGCATGTCTGGGTGTCGACACAAGCTTTCTCAAGTGTCGACACTTTGCCTCTGGGTGTCGACACATGGACTTAGAAATTTTCAGCTTCAGTCCAGTGTATGTCTAACCTGCACAATTAACTCAAACAAACATCAAATACATTCTGATGTATATCATTGAGTTAGGTGAGGCTTCTTCAAATCAGGTACATTTGACCAATGTACCCAACACTATGCTGAGTGAACCCACGCCCAGGTATGCGGGCTGAGGAGTTATACGCCCGCTGCTGGGAAGAAGCTGTTGGAAAGATGATTGGAAGACTGCGTAGAGAGTCCGCCTGTAACATCCCATTTCCAACTAGACCCCTAGGAGTGGTTTTGTCCATGTCTAGGTCATGACAAACCCTAGGAAGCCAGAAATGGGCCAAGAGATAGGAGGCATAAAGTTGGAAATCATCATGGTCTGCATATAGTAGAATTCTAAACAATAGTTTAGGATGACCATGGGGCTACACCTTGACCCCAAGACCCTACCACAACACCCCCAAAAATATTGGGAGGCCGATTAGAGCCATAAGGACTCATTGGGGTCAATCAAAGAGACACAGTTGACCCAAGTCAACCCCAACCCTAAAGGGGTCAAACTAGCCTATTTAGGGTCAATTGACCTTCCCCTAGCCAAGTGTGCCCCACCCATGACCTCCTAACCATAAAGTGAGGTCAATGGGTCACGAAGGACACATTGGGTTCAGCCCTAGAGATCAAGTTGACCCAAGTCAACTTAGGCCCCTCATCTGGTCAAAGTACCCTTACTAAGGGTATGTGACCTCCAAAGTGCAAGGTAACCCTACATGACCCTTCCTATACCTTAGGGGAGGCCAATGGGTAACCAAGGACCCATTGGGGTCAAACCAAATGGTCATGTTGACCCAAGTTAACTTTAGCCCTAAAGTTGTCAAAGTGCCCTTACCAAGGGACATGTGACCCCCAAGATGCCCAACCAACCCTACTAAAGTCTTCCTAGACCTTAAGGGAGTCCAATGGGTCACCAAGGACCCATTGGGATCAACTCAAATGGTCATGTTGACCAAGGTCAACTCTATTCTAGTGTTAGGTCAAATTAGCCTAAATGGGCTAACCCAAGCTCAAACCCATTTCCCCCACTTGGGCTAACCTCATTTTATTATTAATATGAGTTAGTGGGCTGCCAATAGGCTAGAGGAGAGATCAAAATTCGGCCATGGTGAGTAGGAGAGAGAAAGCTCCATTTTTCTCTTTAATGGAGGAGAGAGATAGTGAGAAAAGAGGCTATTCATGGCCAAGGGTGATCAAGGGCCTCTCCAATTGATTCCAAAGGCTGAATACATTCCCCCTCATCAGTTTTGAGAAGTTTAATAGCCATGGCCAGCCACCCAAGGTGGCTGAATTTAATTCCTCCAATAGGGAAGAGAGAGAAAGAAGAAAGAGAAGGCCATTCATGGTGGGGAAGGTGAATCACCCCTCCATTCTTCACCAATTAATTAGTATTCATCTCCCCTATCAGTTTTGAGGAGTTTCCAAATGAATTGGGACAATGGGGAGGTGAATTTCCATGAATTTTCTCCAAAACATAAATTCCAATTCATGACCATTAATGGATTTGAAGCCATGACCCTCCCTCTCCCCCTCCCCATTTGATGCTTTTAAAGGCTTCCCTGGGCCAAGAGAAATCGTTTCCACACTTCACCTAAAAAACCAGGAGGTTTGGTAGTGAAGTTGCAAGCATTGAAAAGCTCCACCACCGGCCATGGCGCACCACCACCATACTCGACGATAAGCTCGGTTAAAGGTCCTCCTCTACTCCTTCTTCCGTGGGTAGATCTTAGGAATCGTTTAGGACAAGAATCAGACTCAATTGAGCCGATCCAAGTTTTCATTTCCATGGTTTTTCCAAAAAAAATGGTGGTCGGGTTCGCCGGAAACCACCCCTCCGGCGGCCGTGCCGCCGCCCGGCGATAGCCCCCACCTCTACGAAGGTGGTGGCGGTGGTGGCCGGCCAGGGAGGTGGCCGGGTGGCCGGGTGGCCGGGGAAATGGCCTAGAAGAAGCTCCAGGTTCGGCCAATCATGGCCCTTGGCTGGAGGAAAAAGATGACCAGGAGCCCCACGATTTGCTTTAAGATCCGTGCAGATCATTTATTTTATTAAGTTTAGATTTCTGAATTTCTATCCTGTAAACTAGGCTGTGTGAAAATAAATATTAAAAATACATAGGCCCACCAGGTGGGAAAACGTTCAATATGAAAGTTGTAGCCCTATGGGTCTACTGTAATCCAAAATTCATTTGGACTAATTTGGCGCTCTACTTAGACCAGGGCACCCAGTTTGGTGGGACCTGTACCTAGGGCTGTCCTGAGATTAAAATGGATGCCTAGCATTCATCCCTTGTCCAAAGGGTCTGAAATTTGGACAGGGGATCAATATTAACTATACCTAGGGTCTGTCCAAAATTGATAATTTTTGGAGACACTTTGCCAAAAGGTTTTACTTTTATTTAATAATGCAAGTGTATTTTAATTAAGTGGTCTAATGAACTCCAAACCCTCCCATATTTTGGTGTCTGGTCTCTGGAATCAATACCTAGCGTTGTACAAAATTTCAGTTCAATTGGATAGGTTTTGGTTAGGGAATCACTAAACTCTAGTTTCGCCCTAAGGAGATATTTTTGATTAAAAATGCACTATGGACTTAGGGTGGTCACCTCCCCTCAACAGAGGCTCAGGTTTTGGACACTGACTTGACATGGCCAATGTCACCCTCCTAGGGAAAAATGGGATGTTTTAGACTTGATTTACCCAAGGGTTCAACCTCAAACCCTAAGGAAGGACTTTGAGGGTTGTGAAGGACATGGGGCAAATGCCCTTGTATGGCCTTGGAAACTCAGTAGAATTGAGGGTAAGGTAACCTAAGTTCTCTGGTAGGAACTTTAGAAGAGTTGGAGCAAGGTAGACACCTCAAAACCCTAACTCTAGTTTTAGGGTAGGAGCACAAATTTGAAGATTCAACCCCTAAACCTTCCCCAAATGTTATGAAACTTGGGTAGAGTAGGTGATAAGCCATCTAGAACCTCTGGTGATTTCTGTAGAATTTTATGGATTATATTTCTGGTACTTCATTTGTTAAATGCCAAAAGGCCCAAAATGGTTTTTTAATTAATTTGATTATTATGTGCTTTAAAATCTGATGAAACTTGGTTAGAAGATAATCTAGGGTGGGTGAACCTCTCTGAATTTTATTACAATTCTTAATTGATTATATTTGGTACTTCCTTCATTAATTTCAGAAAGGGGCTTTGGTAGAATAAAATTAATTATTGATGATATATCTATGGAAAAATCATGAGGCTTAGGTTTTGATGTTTGCAGGCCAAAAAGTACTTGTAGAAATTTATTTATAATTTTTAGAGGTGTGTTTTCAGAACTTCCTTTACAAGGCCATTATTTTGAGAATTGGATAATTAATTAATTTAGGGAATAATTATTTCAAAAAAATTATGAAACTTTACTTAGAGGTTTTATGTGCCCTTATAATCATCCTGGAATTTTCTCTAAATTTTTGGAAGTATTTGTGTTGTACATCCTCTTTTAATGATTTATTTTGGAATACATTAGAAATAAACTTTAAGGGATTAAACCTTGCTGAAAAATTGGGACATTCTGGATTTTTATATGATTATTCATTTTGAATTTAACAAAAAATTAGTTGAATTTTATCTTGTCTAAAACCTGTACTTCATGTTCAAACTTGGAACTTTTGGTTATTAGAATAAATAAATAAATTATCAGTTAAATTATGAAAATTAGGAAATTATGGATTCAGGCTACAAATGCCAATATAGTCCTCCAATAATTATTATATGAGTACTGGATGATCATTTGGTATACTTCCCATTTTACGAGTCATATAGCTTAAGTGGTCTGCATTTAGTAAAACTGCAGGAAATCATTCGGGTTATGAATTAGAGCACATGTGTTGGGTTTTGTTGGTTTGCTGGAAAGAATAAATAGAATTATGTGCATCATTGGAAGATAAAGTGAGTAGGATGTTGTTTTGGCTAGGGTTTAGAGGCGCTCAGGTCCGACGAAAGATCGTCCTCCCCGAGGTGAGGTGGAGTCAAGTCACCTTAAGATTAGCCTATCGTAACATGAGAAAGTAATGGGTAAGGGGATCAACCAATAACAAAAATAAGTACCTTGCGGAAGGGAACGCTGGGCGTAATCCCAACATAGTTCCTAGTGCCCCTTGAGAGCACTTCACAGGGAATACCGGGGGCAGTCCTGGGTTAACGTAAACTATTTTAACAAGCTGAAAAGAGTAACTTAGTAATTATGGTTGCACCTTTCATAAACACTGATAGCACCAGAAGTTAGATGGGAGCTTCAGCTCGGATGGTTAAAAGACGGACTTTGGGTCCGGGGAGCTTCGGCTCGATTGTTTGAGACGGACGTGTTGGTCCGGGGAGCTTCGGCTCGGTTTTTGATTACGCTAAATTTGCATGTGCATAAAAGAAAGGAAAAATTAAGGTGGTGGGGCTTCGGTATTGGAGGGTCGATGCACCAACGCCAATATGTTGACTCGGCAAGTGTGGTTAGCACTTCGCCAACAGAAGTCTGGTGCGCCAGCCGACAAGAGTACGCAGGAGTCCGCTTCGTGCACTAAGCGTTGTTGCGTACGATAGGTCTGACCGGTAGTGCTTTACTGGTTTATAGGTGGGCGAGGCCCAACCCATCGCTTCTGTCTGCCACTACGGAGGTATCCTGGGAGGTTACATCTCCAAAAAGGGGGAACTAAAGTTCTGTGTTCACAGAGTCGGGTGTGTGTGTTGTACTTGCATGTTCCATCATACCCACTTGCATGTCATAGCATAATCGTTTCATTCAAACCTGACACCTAAAGTATAAGTGGAATGGGACGCTTATACCTTAGGCCCTGCAAAACGACCCCTTGGTCTATAAGCTTGGGTGGGCAAGTTTATACATTAAGGTCAATTTTGATATATATATATATACATATACTATTGTTTGATAACCGACACCCCAACGTATAAATTGGTATGAGACTTTTTATACGATGGGAGCCTTGCAGAAGACCCCTTGGCTTATGTGTTCTCACATAAGTGAAGGTTACTTTTCATATTTCATCTTATTGTCAATACCTATTATAGAATTGCTAGTATAGGTCCGCTGCCATCTGTTTTTGATTATTCTCCACATTAAATTCCTCCCCTTTCTTCCTCTCCGCTCGGTGCTTAGGAGCCATGGGGGAAGGGGCGGGGGATGATAGGGCTTAGTCTTTTAGACTAACGGTTTTCGAACCGCATCATTTAGGGGATCGTGGAGCCCAGCATGGAGGAGCAGCCCTAGAGACCGGTGCGCTTGGAGGTGGGGAAGCCTAGCTCCGGAGTTCATACAACCAGGAGCGTGAGTCTCGACCTTGAGTAGTTTTTCTGCTTTTGCTTCCGCATGAGTGATTTTGTAGTGAGGATATGATGTACCGGGATTAAGCCCGTATTTTAGCACTCTGATGTATTATTCTGTGGACACTCCCTTCGTGGAGATTTATTTACTATGATATTTTATTTTCTGTGGACTGCAAGTTTCCATTTACTTCATTATGCTACTTTTCTATGTTCGAATTGGCCGGCAGAATCGGCCCTTTGTGGTGATGACCCTTCAGGGCGTGAAGGAGTCACCGCAAAACGGCGGTTCTGGGCCTAAGACCCCGATGTTGAAAGGAAAAGGGGGGGGGGGGTCTTACACGGCCTCTATTACAGGGATGCATGCTGGTGGAATGCTGGAGGGCTCAGTGGCAGACTGGGAGAGTTCACCCAGCCCGCGGCGGACGAGACAAGTCTACCTCTGCTGGAGGCTTGTCGCTTGGTGAGGGGATCACAACTTGATGGACTGAACAGAGCAGGTCTCCTTCCTACTAAAGAAGTCTGTCTACCGCAGACGAACTGAAGGGTTGAGCGGCGTAATGAGTCTGCCTAGCCTGCGTCGGACGAGATGGATCTGCTGAATGTTGTGGAGTTTGGCCGAGAGCTGGAGCATGTCCACACTCCTTGGGTGGATTGAGCTAGGGTCCGCAAACTGTAGGCGGGCGAGAGCTGGTCGACTGGGCGACCTGGCGGACTGAAGAAGTGGGTCTCCCTCGTCGCTGAAGTCCAGCTCCTGTTGGATGGAAAGGCTTGCCACCCCTATTGGGCGGCCTAGAGGTTGTCGCCCTCTGGTGGCGGCCTTGAGAGTTGTCTCGTTGTTGGGAGACCTGGAGGCAGGTCCCCTAGTGTTGATCGACCTAGATGCAGGTTGCCTAGTGAAGTGGCGGTTTGCATTGCTTGTTGTGAAACTTGCAGGAGTGGGCTGGTGAAGTCTGCGACTCCTGCCGAGCATGTGGCTGCCTGGCGATCTGGGCGGATAGGAATCCGAGTCCGCCATAGTTGGGTAGTCCACCTGTCGAAATGGAGAATCCTGGTGTGGTTAGTTGATGAAACCGCACGGCCTACAGGGGAGGATAGAAGAAGCAGTCTACAGCCCCTACAGAACAAGCGGCTGCAGCATGACCTGGGCATTCAGACTGGGGAGACCGCCCTAGCCGCATGGCCTGAGCGGACAGAGAAGTCTGTCCGCCGATACTTTGATAGGTCATGACCTCCAGGGAGAACCTGGAACAGGCCGCGACTAGAAAGCTGGCTACCTTGGGAGGGATCGTCGATTTCTTGGTTAACAGGAAACACTAGAACCATGAGCATCGATGCACAACTTAACTCGAATATCCTTAAAAGTGGGGATACAAAATCTATCATGGTACTTCAAAGTACCCATGTCATCAATATAAAAGTCTGGCAACTCCTTTTTCTCAGTTCTATTATAAAGGAGCAACAAATCAGGATCTTCCTTTTGATGTAGCCTTGTAAGCAAACTCCATGAAGGCTCTTCTACCACCAAACTGCTAGCGAGTCAGAACTTCCAACTAAAATATTCATCATCAAAAATTCTTCATCCAGAGAATCCACAAAAAGATTAAAGATTTTCGCTGTCTTCCTACTCAAGGCATCGGCTACCACATTTTTGCCCGGATGGTATTGCATCTCAACATCATAATCTGTAACATACTCTTACCATCTCCGCGGGCTATATAATAGGTGTCTCCACGGCTTCAGGGCATAAATCATAACTGCGAACACTAAATCATGCATAGGGTAATTCCATTCATGAATCTTTAACTGCCTCTATTAACCCAAAAATTGGCGATCCTTACCAGGGTGGCCAGCTTGCTAGTCGCGGCCTGCACTAGGTTCCCCCTAGTGGTCGCGACAAGTCCGAGTGTGGGCAGACAGACTTATATATCCGCTCAGGCCGCACGGCTAGGGCTGTATCGCCGGTCTGGCCACACATGTTGCGCCTCAGCCGCTTATTCTGCAGGTACTGCAGACTATTTCCTCTCTCCGCCCCTGTAGGCTGCGCAGTTTGATCAGATAACCACGACGTATTTATCTTCCTACAGGACAACCCAACTCACCGTGGCGGACTCACATTTACATCCGCACAGACCGCAAATTCAATTTGCTCAAATAGCGGCGACCTGCCTCCACGCCGCCCACCTTCACTAGCGACAACGACTCTAGCTCACCGCATATCAAGAATGGTGACCTGCCTCCAGGCCAAAATTCAAGAATGGCGACCTGCATCCAGGATGCCAATTATAGATGGTGATCTGTCTCCAGGCCGCCAATCTACAATAGCAACCTGCTCTCTCGCCAGCACGTGTGACCTGCATCCTCAGTCCGCCATGTTGCCAGTCTCTTGTCGCCCAATAGGGGTGGCAAGCCTTTCCCTCCAACAGATGGCGACCTGCTTCTTCAGTCTGACAGGTCGCCCAGTCGACCAGCACCACTGGCAGTACGCGGACTCCGTCCCAGTCCACTCAAAGACCGTGGCCTTGCTCCAACACTAATCTCATCTGACGCGGGCTGGGCGGACTCGTCCATCAGTCCAACCCTTCAGTTCGCAAGCATTGATGAACCCCAGTCCCAGCATCTTAGCAGCAGGCTACCTCGTCTCCATTTAGCAGTAGAGGCAGACACGGCCTATCCCTCGCAGACTCGGCGGATTTGCTATGCACCCCGCCGTTCATTACCAGCATCCCGACACCTGCTTCTTCCCAGCAGCGGTCAGACACCTCCTCAGCCCACACAGCTTGGCACGAGATCACTCAACACAGCAGGGGTGGACTCCTCTTAGTCCGCCAATAGAAGAGCAGCTCTAGAAGATCAAGTCCCAGACCGTGCGGCCTGTTGCAGACTCGGCGGACTCCACTCTCTACTCGCACCGCTTTCCGACTCACCGGGGGTAACGTTACCGAAATTCGTTACATCCTCGGGCCTATTAATAGACCCCCATACCTCTAGTTTTGAGGACATGCTGACATCTCCTCATGCTCGAGGACAGCCGATGATAAGATCAAGGCATCTACCCCGCGGACACCCTTTCTCAGTCTACACACCCTCCTCATCTAACCATGCGACCTACTGACCTTACTTCCCAGTCCGCGCAGCCTCCTCTCTGGCACCTTCTTTTATTAGCTGACAGCTTCCCCCTATGTACCCTTTATTTTCTTTCCATGTAAATGTGTAACTTAAGCTGTAATTCTCAATATTGATCAAAGAAAAGCACGTCGCAAGAGTGGCATTTAAGCCGCGGCGGGCGAAGTCTGCTATTGCCGCTGCTAGAGGCCCTCTCTTCTTCTCAACTCAACTCTCTCGGCATCAACCTTCAAGCAAAACCGTCAAGGTAACCATCTGCTCGACAGCTCCTGATCAACCTTCCCTACCATCTCCGAACTCGGATCAACACCCTTCTCTCCTCTATCCCTGCAACCCTTGACCAAGAGTTTGCTCCACTCTCGAGCAATCAAAAGCTTTCTCCTCTCCTCTATCCCTGCACCATCAACCTCTTCACCTCATCACCTTGTCTGTGAGACCGAATAAACCCCGTTAGCTGCTAGTGCCCGCGACAACCCTCTACTTCTCCTCTCATCCATTTTCGCGCATCAACAGTTAACACGTGACCTTCAGATTCGAACAGATGGTGAAAATCAACGGTTATTCATCTCAGACAACCAAACCTATCCAAACATTCCTCCTACCAGCGAAGATGCTCTCTAGGAAGCCCTCTTGCTGACACATCACAAAACTTTCCTGCAAATTGCAGCAATCAATGACAATCTAGCCGCAATAATTCAGCGACGAGACTCGCAACCTGCAGCAGCGCCGGATACTACAATCAATCGAGTAGTGGGGAATTCACATTCTAATCCACCAACTTTTCTGCCAGTTGATCCTTATGCTTATCCAACAAGTTATCCATCTAGGCAGGCCGCAGTCACTTTGCAGTTTCCAGTTACTAAACAAAGGGAAAGTGTCGGCAAACTCTATCCTCAAACCACCGCTTGCTCTTCCAATCACTCAAAGAAACTACCATAATTTTCCACTAAGAGGAAGAGAGGCCCAGAAACTTTGCTCCATATAGGACAACCTCCAAAGTCTCCCCCAAAGGGCCTTCGATCACATGTAAAGAATGGAAGGTGTTCCCAATGTCGTCAACGTCTCTTCCTAAGCAAAAAATCCGAGTATGATAGCACAATGGGTTAGGCAACTCATGTCTTGAAGGGTAAACCAAGCGGTGAAAGATCTTCCCAGCCAGCTGATCAAAAGGTCAGAAATAACGACCAGTACTGTAAGTATCACAGAGAGAGGGTCATGCAACAGAGTATTGCAGAGCTCTTCAGCAACTAGTGGATAAAATGCTGAAGGAGGGAAAATTTCAACATCTGCTCCAGGAGGGTGACCCAACTCATCCATAAGTATCAAAAAGCAAAAGGAGGCAGGTGAATTTCTTGCCTAAAAAGTCTCCAAAGTCTCTTGAAGTCATTACAGGTTACTCTTACTCTACTCTACATGTTTCAAACATTTTATTTACAAACCACTTCTAAGTGTTCATGCATTTCAATAAAGTTTATATCAGGGATCCCGTACTGACACATTTCCCTTTTTGGGATGCTTCATCCTCTATTTTCTATTTGCCAAAGAGATCACTGAACCACTGAGATATCGCCGAGTCTTGTTGTTCCCTTCGTAGATTGTTCTCCGACGTAAGGCCGCGATGACCACATACTGTGGGGAGTTTTCACACATGCGCAGAGGGTGCTGTTCAATCTACGACATTGGATTTCAGACTTCGGATCCTAGCCAGCATCAGACATAAAGTGGTTATCAAGGGTGGTCCCATGTGTTAGCTCTGCAGTGCTTCGTTAAGGATACATTACAGTTACGATGATCTTTGCTTGACAAGCAATGACGATCAAGTGTAGCCTTGTCTCTTCGATCATCTCACAACTATGAAGGCCGAACACTTTATGGTACTCTTAATCCGTTCTTTCGCGCGGCCCACATCTCCGCTGATATTTGTCACAGGCAAGCAATGTTGTAGACCACTTGGCGCACCTGGCCTGACCAAGCAGCGATGTAATACAAGGCATGAGAGCAATGTATCTAACGATCCTTCTCAGGATTTCCCATGCTTTTCTCTTTTATACCATTCTAAAGGATGCACTGCTAGTCCGCTCTAAGTAGGACTATACTCATCATGGCCTTTTTCAGGCAACCGATGCATAAGGCCCACAAGTGATCCCCTATGGCAGCATCCAGTATTTCTTGGTCATCTCTGAATATAGACCTCTTCTTATCAACTGCCTCTTTCACAGGTTAACAGGTTAAGTCCAGCCTATCAAAAGGATTTGCAACAGTCATTTTGCCTACTCTTATCTTATATGCATTTCTTGCATGAATCTCTATCAGATGATGACTTACAAGCTCTTTGTTACTCTTATCAAATGCTAATGGCACCAATCATTAATCAAAGAATCTGGTTCTCCTTGATTGACAAGCCATGATATTGAAGTCTAATTAAGATGATTTCTTCATATTGATCTGGACTTCATATCAAAAATATCTCTAAACTTGCGAGAAGAGCACTATTATGGTCTGGTCTTCATTCAGTTACCAGCATAGTTTGTCAGACATTTCCTCTGCTATATAATCACTTCTATCTTATCTCATCAGCAGTTAGCATTCGCATGTTCCGCTCAGGTACTTGCGACTTTGTTCATTATATTATATCTGATGCTCACACTTTTCCTTGCAGTGATTAGCAGGCATTTGCAAGTCTCATCCAGGTACTTTCAGCTTAGTCTTTTCAACATATCTGCTTCTAACTCTTTTCTTGTAGAGATCAGCAGATAATTGCAAGTTTCTTCACAGGTACTTGCAACTTACTCTCATATATCACATCTGCTTCTAACTCTCTTCTTGTAGAGATCACCATATACTTGAAAGTTTCTTCACTGATACTTGCAACCTACTTTCATATATCACATCTGCTTCTAACTATCTTCTTGTAGAGATCAACAGATACTTGCAAGTTTCTTCACAGGTACTTGCAACCTACTTTCATATATCATATCTGCTTCTAACTCTTTTCTTGTAGAGATTAGCAGATACTTGCAAGTTTCTTCACAGGTACTTGCAACCTACTCTCGTATATCACATCTGCTTCTAACTCTCTTCTTGCATAGATCAACAGATACTTGTAAGTTTCCTTTCAGGTACTTGAAACCTATTTTCATATATCACATCTGCTTCTAACTCTCTTCTTGTAGAGATCAGTAGATACTTGCAAGTTTCCTTTCAGGTACTTGTAGCCTATTTTCATATATCATGTCCGCTTCAAACTCTCTTCTTGCAGAGATCAGCAGATACTTGCAAGTTTCCTTTCAGCTAATTGCAGCGTATTTTCATATATCATGTCCGCTTCGAACTCCTTTTTTGAAGAGATTAGCATATAACTACAAGTTCCCTTTAGGTACTTGCGGCTGACTTTACTTTCATATATGCCTCTAACTTTTTTTTTGCAGAAACTAGCAGATGCTTGCAAGCCTCCGTTAGGTACTTTCAAGTTATTATACATTTATGCTTTCCTCTCATCTTTGTTTTGCAGAAATCTGTGGAAGACACTCACATCTTCTTCATTTTGTGAAGGCAAACTCAGGTACACGCAAAATGTACCTTCCATATTAGCCTACACTAACTTTTCCTTTGCAGGAAAAAGATAGCATTAGAAAACTCCTAAGGAGAGACATTAGGTTCTATCTCTCCTTACCTCCTCCTTTTCCTTTGGGTTGGATCACGATTTTCGTGGGTCTCCTACTTTTTCGAAGTTCCCTTTGGAACTTAAAAAAGTGTGGGGATTATGTTAACCTAGAAATCAACGATCCTTCCCAAGGCGGCCAGCTTGCTAGTCGTAACCTGCTCCAGGTTCCCCCTGGAGGTCGCGACAAGTCCGAGTGTGGGCGGATAGACTTCTCTGTCCGCTCAGGCCGCGCGGCTAGGGTGGTCTCGCCGGTATGGCCTCCCAGGTCGCGCCTCAGCCGCTTGTTCTGCAGGGGCTGCTGACTACTTCCTCAGTTCGCCCCTGCAGGCCGCACGGTTTGATCAGCTAACCGCGTCGTATTTATCTTCCTACAGGACAACCCAACTAACTATGGCAGACTCATATTGACATCCACACAGATCGCAGATTCAATTTGCTCCAATAGCGGCGACCTGCCTCCAGGCCGCCCACCTTCACCAACGGCAACGACTCTAGCTCACCACATATAGAGAGTGGCAAACTGCCTCCAGGCCGCAAGTCAAGAATGGCGACCTGCTTCCAGGCTGCCAATCAAGAATGGCGACCTGCCTTCAGGCCGCCGGTCAGGGATGATGACCTGCCTCCAGGCCGCCAATAAGCAATAACAACCTGATCTCTCGCCAGCACCCGCGACCTGCCTCTGTAGTCCTCCAGGTCATCGGTCTCTTGTCACCGAGTAGGGGCGGCAAGCCTTTCCATCCAACAAATGGCGACCTTCTTCTTCAGTCCAGCAGGTCACCCAGTCGACTAGCACAACTTGTAGTATGCGGACTCCGTCCTAGTCCACCCAAAGAGCGTGGCCTTGCTCCAACACTAATCTCCTCCGACGCGGGCTGGGAGGACTCGTCCTTCAGTCCAACCCTTCAGTCTGCAAGCATTGATGAACCCCAGCCCAAGCATCTCAGTAGCAGGCGGCCTGGTCTCCATTCAGCAGTAGAGGCGGACTCGGCCTATCCCCCGCGAACTCGGCAGATTCGCTATGCAGCCCGCCGTTCAACACCAGCATCCCTACACCCTCTTCTTCCCAGTAGCGGGCGGACACCTCCTCAGCCTGCACACCTTGGCGCGGGCTCGCTCAACAAAGCAGGGGCAGACTCCTCTCAGTCCGCCAACAGCAGAACAGCTCAAAAAAACAAGTCCCAGACCGTGCGGCCTGTTGGGGACTCGACAGACTCCACTCTCTACTCGCACCGCTTACCGACTCACCAGGGGTAACGTTACTGAAAGTCGTTACCTCCTCGGGCCTATAAATAGACCCCCCATACCTCTCGTTTTGAGGACATGCTGACATTGCCTCACGCTCGAGGACAGCTGATGACAAGCTCAAGGTATCTACCCAGCGGACTCCCTTTCTCAGTCTGCACACCCTCCTCATCTAACTGCACGGCCTGCTGACCTTACTTCCCAGTCCGCGCAGCCTCCTCTCTGGCACCTTCTTTCCTTAGCTGCCAGCTTTCCACTATGTACCATTTATTTGCTTTCCATGTAAAGGTGTAACTCAAGCTATAATTATCAATATTGATCAAAGGATAGTCCGTCGCAAGAGTGGTATTTAAGCTGCGGCTGGCGAAGTCTTTTTTTGCCGCTGTTAGCGGCCCCTCTCTTCTTCTCAACTCAACTCTCTCGGCATCAACCTCCAAGCACAACCACCAAAGTAACCGTCTGCTCGACAGCTCCTGATCAAACTTCCCTACTATCTCCGCACTTGGATAAACACCCTTCTCTCCTCTATCCCCGCAACCCTTGAACAAGTGTTTTCTCAACTATCGAGCACTTAGAAGCTTTCTCCTCTCCTCTATCCCCGCAACCGTCAACCTCTTCACCTCATCACCTTGTCCGTGAGACCAAATAGACCCTGTTAGCTGCCGGTAACCCTCTACTTCTCCTCTCATCCATTTTCGCACATAAACAGCCTCGACCCATACTATATTACTTTTCCCTCTTGAATCAACATGCAACCAAGTCCCACGTATGATCCATCCACGTAAATTACATACTTTATCCCTTTGGTAGGCAAGGTCAAAACCGGATCAGTGCACAGTCTCCTCTTCAATTCCAAAAAAGCTTCCTCGCACTTATCTCTCCATACAAAAGTTGCGTTCTTTTGCGTTAGTTTATTCAATGGAGCAGACAACGTATAGAAACCCACTACAAACCTTCTATAATAGAAAGGAAGCACTAGGAAGCTCCTTATCTCTTTGGGAGTGGCAGGCCAATTCCAATCCATAACAGCATCTATCTTCTCTGGGTCAATAGAAATTCCGTCCTTATTAACCACATGAACCAAGAAAGAAACCTGAGGCAATCAAAACTCACACTTTCTCAACTTAGCAAACAACTTCTGCTTCATTAAAGCAAACAAAACTAATTGCAAGTGTTGGGCATGCTCCACAGTATTGCAGGAGTACACCAGAACATCATCTATAAACACGACCACGAAACAGTCTAGAAAATCCATGAAAACTCTGTTCATCATATCCATAAAGGCAGGGGGTGCATTAGTCAAACCAAAAGACATCACTAAGAACACAAAATGTCCGTGTCGGGAATGAAAGGCAGTCCGTGGGATATCCGTCTCACAAATCCTCAACTGGTGGTAGCTTGAACGAAGGTAAATCTTCGAAAACACAAAACTACCACGCAACTAGTCAAACAAATCATCAATTCTCGGCAAGGGATAACTGTTCTTGATTGTCACCTTGTTCAGTTCTCTATAATCAATGCACAGCCTCATCGATCCGTCTTTTTTTCTTTACAAACAAAACGTGAGCACCCCAAGGCAAAGAACATGGCCTAATAAAACCATTCTGAAGCAATTCATCCAACTGGGTACGCAACTCCTCCAGATCACACGGGGCCATACGATACATCGCCATAGCAATAGGACGGGTACTCGGCTCCAGATCTATGATGAACTCCACGTCTCTCTCAGGTAGAAGACCAAGAAAATTATCAGGAAATACATCAAGAAACTTATGCACCATGGGGATCTCCTTGATACGTGGTAAACCAACCATGGTTTCCAAAACTGAAACCAAACAAGCAAAATAGCCGGAATCTAAAAGCTTCCGAGCACGTACCGTAGAAATAATCGGAGAACTCTGGCGCGGATAACCATAAACACTCCTGGGTTGACCATTGTCCATCTCGAACTCTAAGAACCTATCGTTACACTGGATAACATCATATCTGGACAAGCAGTCCATGCCCAAGATTACATCAAAATCTTCCAGGTCTAACACCTTCAAATCAGCAATTGCTAAATAACCGCCTAACAGAATCGAACAACTCTGATACCTTGGTCTGATACCACTGAATCACCAGAGGGAAACTTGACACTAAACGCATCTCCAACAAGATCGAGGGTCAACCGTTAACACTCTAAAATGGATCTAGCCACAAATGAGTGGGTAGCACCTGAATCGAAAAGGACACGCGCCCAATGGTTCTTTACCTTAAACCTTCCTATAAAAACGCTACACAACTAAGGGAACAAACTTCGAAATTACAACTACGAACAAAAAGCTAAAACTAGAGTAGGATGTAACCTGAGATAACCATAGTAAATGTCGGTGCTTCCTCTACAAATATCACGTTCAGCTTGCCCTTTCCCTTATCCAATTGTTACGGCGGCGGCAGAGCCTAAAGTGGAACTAGCTACAGTGTTGGGTGAAACTGCGGGCACTTTGTCTTGAAATGTCCTTCATGTCCGCATTGATAGCAGACACTTTTCCTTCCCCAACAGTGGGCAGCATTGATGAGTCCGATTTATGTAGGGTTTTTCGGACTCATCTGGGCTAGTTTTCACGCGTTTGCACTTCACTTTTAGTTCTATATCGTTCATTTCATCTTGTCTATATTTCCATAGGAAGTGCACACTTTGGCCCGTGGTTTTGTATTTTTGTACTTTTGTTGTTTGTACTCCATTTTGTGCTCGTTTAGAATGTCTGCACATATTAGTGCTGGGTTTAGGGGTCGTGTGCGTGTTTCGGGGACGTTTGGAAGCAGGAATACTGAGAACGATCATCGGATATAGTGCGCACGACCACTGGTGGTGTGCCGATGATCGTGCGCAATGTACCCTGATTTCCAGAATCTGACTGGGGTAAACGAACGACCACTGGACATAGTGCGCACGACCACCGGTCGTGCGCCACTGATCGTGTGCATTGATTCCTCTTTTCCTGGAGTTCTGTCTGGGGTAATCCCACGACCATTGGACATAGTGCGCACGACCACCGGTCGTGCGCCAATGTTCGTGCGCGTCATCTCAGTTCTTCTTCCTAATCTGCCATGCCAGTGCGCATGATCACTGGACATATTGCACACGACCACTGGTCGTGAGCCCGTGATCGTGCGCATTGTTATTTCTGCTGTCTATAAATATGCAGGTGCCGCCCTAATTCCGAAATCGCTCATTTTTCCTCTGCCGTTTTTGTCTCTGAGGAGGGAATTCGTCGTCCTCCTTCAATCTCCACCCTAGGGAGGTGCTCCAGGCAAGCTTTCACCGCCAAATCCAAGCCAGAGGTTTCTCATGGCCTCCTCCATCATCTCTTTGGCTCATTTCAAGCTTCAACGCCATAGACATCAAGCAAAGGGAAGCTTGCAACTTTGTCCGCTATCGTTACACGAAGAAGACGGGCCATGGAAGGTGGTGACAACCCTTCTCTACCCCGGACGTAGTTGAGGATCGAGCTTGGACGCGGATTGACAACCCGACGATTCCAACCGTGAATCCTCAGCAAGACTTCGGATTCGGTCTATCTCTTGCCTTGTTCTTCCTTTATTGTTGTTTATGTGTTGTTGTAAACTTTATTTATAGATGATGTGCGCTTAGTTGTGAAACGCTTATATTAAATCTTGTCTTTGTGATTTGTATTTTTGTTATATTTGCTTGAGGTGCGTCATATTCCATCCACCACCATCCACCCTTGCCACACTATCAATTGCTAGTGGCGTGCGTAGTAAAGAGGTGCTTTCGACCCTCATTCCTCCGTTCTAACCACCTCATCCGCAAGCCTACTCGTCCCACCGCCCAACAATTCAGTGCATAGCGGTATGACTAGTCTTCCATCCCGCCTGGCGAAGCATCGCATAGCGGCGTTGCATATGAGTAGATATTAGCCTTTTATTTTATTTTTCCGCATATATCAAAACCCTCATCGTTTTCGCCGACCTTGAGGACTTCAATCTCAATTCCTCCTCGACATTAACTCCACCTTAATGTGTTCCTTGAGAGATCAATACTTTTGAAAACTCGCCCATTTTATATTACTTTTGCGACCGGTTCACTGCCGTGATCTTTAGCATCAAGTTTTTGGCGTTGTTGCTGGGGAACACAGTCATGTGAGTTTCTGGAGAGGGAGATGCGAGATTGCTGGCCTTTTCCTTTGTAAATCGCTTTTGTTTTGTTCTATTTCTGTTTTGCCTGCCTTTTTTTGTTTATGAAATTGTAGTAATATATTGTTGGATTTAGTAATTTGCACAATTTATTTTGAATCTGCAATTTCGACACCATGTGGGGATATTCGTATGCCCAATGTCGTTGGTGTGGAAAGCCTTCCCACGCTAGTCATGAATGCCCTACTAGAGATATTGAGCATAATCCTCAGCGCACAATGCATGAGATGTTGTATTCGTACAACCCTTCAAACACTGTGCCCCGAGCTTACGGTCAATCTTCCTCTCCATATACACTGTTCTCTTATTCCTTTCCGGCCCCACAAGGGCCGCAGAGTAATGGGAGAAAGTGTTTGTATTGTCCTAGAATAGATCATGTCCTGAAGGATTGTGCCGAGTACCTCCGTGTTATGGAAGAGGATGATGAGCCGGACATCCGGATCATCCCGACTCCTACCCTCGGTGGCACACCTTCATCATCTGGTTATGTGTCCCTGTCACCTTCATTTGTTGAAGGGAATGATGTGGACACAACCACCAGATGTGTGGCTAATCTAGGCTTCGACGTGGATGAGACCATCTCTCCTGTGCATACATCTCCAAGCGTGGAGCCGATTCTTTTTGAGGAACCTGCGCTTGACTTTTATCCAAGCAAAGTTTTTCCGCCTTTTGTGCATTCTACTTCAGTCGTCTCTGACGACATTTTCGACGATACAACACAAGTTGAGGCTTGTGATACATGGATTGTTTCCACTCCCATGGAGGAGGACAACCTTCCTGGTGTCGAGGATTCTCCCTCGATAGCAAAGGAGGAAGTCCAAGTCTTGGTGGAGGCCTCTATGGATCCGGCCGAGGCTTTTAGCATTGTCGACATTGCTGACGATATTTTTCTACCTCAGCCTTTGGGGAGTGAAACCGGGATCACTCCCCCGATTATTTCTTTATGTTCTTTGTCTCTTTTATTTCTTGACACCCATCCTTATCTGAGCCTATGCAGGTTGAATCTCCACGAGTAAGTTGGGTTGACGTTGAGCCTTGCACTCAGGTTGTCGACGAGTGCATCCTCTTGTGTGAGGAGGTTCCTACCTCCTTCACAGTGGAAGCCGCTGCCGTCACCTTCGCCCCCAGCGAAGTTGTGGTGGATGAAACCTTGCTAGGCAAGGATTTGTTTTGTGGTGAGATGAGTGAGGACCAGGCCTCCTCCTCATCCTACTTCCTATTTCCTCTGCCTGCGAGGAGCAGGTATGATTATTTAGGCAGAGGGGTAACTGTTTTATCACCGTATCGGTAACTGTTACTGTAACGGATAATGGAACAGTTACCGGTGCATTTTTTTTTCATAGGCCCATTAGCTAGAACTGTATAGAATTTAATAAGTCGTGCTGGGATGACAATAACCCCAGTATTTATCTTTCATTTCCTGTATTTTTTATTTTTCATGTCTAGCTTAGTTTTAGTATTTCTTTTTATTTTGTATATTTTTCTTTTGTTTTTGCGGAGCTCACCCATGCACGTATTCATGGCAAATCGCATTGGCGGTGTTGTGATTCTTCGTATGACGGGCGTGCTATGGTTTTTCATGCGTCTTCTGGTATGCTCACTAGCTGAGCATTGGGTAACCTCTCCCCTTGTTTCTATCTGATTTTAATTTCTATATCATATACTGTGTTGCTTAGTTTAAGTTTGGGGGAGATCCATTATTTGTTACCTATTGCACGCTCACATTTCTTGTGCATACTAGAAGCTTTTATAGATTTATTATGATTAGTTCATTGCATCACACACCACTGCACCCACATGAGCGCGTGCTTAGCATTTTGCGTGTTGAGAGTTAAACTCGTTTCTTTTGTATGATTTGGGAAAATTATGGTTCTGACATGGGATTGTGAGACGGGGTAAAATATTGACCATGCGTGCTCCTGGTCGAGTGCTCTCATCTCGTGTAGAAATTAGAGTAGATTTAATTTTTCTGTATGCTTTTAGTTTTATATTTTTCTAATTGCGTAAATACTTATTATTCTACTAAAAAATTAGTGAATCCAGTGTGAATCCGACAGTAGCTTAGGGATGTGTGTGAATCCGACGTTAGGTTCGTATTGCTCCAGTCGGGAGGATGGATAGTCTTTCTCGTTGGCTAAGAACTTGCCCCAAGCTATTCTTGAAGCATGAGTATAGGTTAGTTCACTCGCATGAGCATGTTGTAGGCCATCATTTTGTCCCGGTTGAGCTTTGTACCATTCCTAATGTCTTATCCTCGCTAGCCCCGTTGTGCCTACCCCTCCTTTTGATTCAGCTCCACCATGATTTCACCAGAGCCTTATAGCCAATCCTAGTAGCACACCCAAGTTGAGCTT
Source organism: Platanthera guangdongensis (assembly GCA_039583875.1). NCBI lineage: Eukaryota > Viridiplantae > Streptophyta > Magnoliopsida > Asparagales > Orchidaceae > Platanthera > Platanthera guangdongensis. The sequence goes on along the minus strand of CM077150.1, from coordinate 164,755,986 downwards.
TAGAGTTTTACATTTTCATTTTGGGATGTGATGTGGTGATATTACATGTGAATATGTGGATGTACTCCAAAGTTTAATTTGCTGAAATTGTTAAAATAAAATAGGATTTGAAAAAATATTAATTGTGAAAATGAAACGTGAAAAGAAGAAAAAGTTTGATTGAAAAATCTTTTTGAGATGAGATTGTATTTGGAGTTGGGGGTACAAACACCCATATTTGAAAAATTAAGTCTGGGGTGTGGTGTACCCACGTGTATTCTGCTTAGCAGAGGAATTCTTTTTATGATAGCTCATTTGGGTTAGGTGTGTAGCCTTCCTGTTTATCTTTATTTACCTCACCGAAACCAAGCCTCATCTCTTCACCTAAAGTCCTACTGATTCGTGTGTGAACCAACCAGTGCCGTGGAGAGAGTGTGAAAGGGCAAGCATATGGTCACCGATATTGGTGGATTCCTTTGGAGGTTATCCTGAGCCCCTATCTTTGGCAATGCATGCCTAGCGATTAGTCTACTTTCTCCCTACGCGTGACTGGATGATTCACCGTGATTCCATTTTTGAGTAATAATAAAATGTTGATACGGATTGTGAAAAGTATAAACTATTTTGTATACTTAGAAATTTCTTCTATTATATTTTTACGTGTGCGAGCATGCGACTTCGCATGATACTCCGTATTGCAATTTCCTTGTTAGCTAAATCATTTTCCCCTATTTGCATAGATTTTGTTTGCTCGGGACGGGCAAACAGTTAAGTCTAGGGGTGTGATGAGTCCGATTTATATAGGGTTTTTCGGACTCATCTGGGCTAGTTTTCACGCTTTTGCACTTCACTTTTAGTTCTATATCGTTCGTATTTCATCTTGTCTATATTTCCATAGGAAGTGCACACTTTGGCCCGTGGTTGTGTATTTTTGTACTTTTATTATTTGTACTCCGTTTTGTGCTAGTCTGGAATGTCTGCACATATCAGTGCTGGGTTTAGGGGTCATGTGCGTGTTCCAGGGACGTATGGAAGTAGGAATATTGCGCATGATCATCGGATATAGTGCGCACGACCACTGGTCGTGCGCCGATGATCGTGCGCAATGTACCCTGATTTCCAGAATCTGCCTGGGGTAATCGCACAACCACTGGACTTAGTGCGCACGACCACCGGTTGTGTGCCACTGATCGTGTGCATTGATTCCTCTTTTCCTGGAGTTCTGTCTGGGGTAATCACACGACCATTGTACATAGTGCACACGACCATCGGTCGTGCGCCACTGCTCGTGCGCGTCACCCCAGTTTTTCTTCCTAATTTGCCATGCCAGTGCACACGATCACTGGAGATAGTGCGCACGACCACTGGTCGTATGCCCGTGATTGTGCGCATTAATATTTCTGCTGTCTATAAATATGCAGGTGCCTCCCTAATTCTGAAATCGTTCAGTTTTCTTCCGTCGTTTTTGTCTCCGAGGAGGGATTTCGCCGTCCTACTTCAATCTCCACCCTAGGGAGGTTCTTCAGGCAAGCTTTTACCGCCAAATCCAAGCCGGAGCTTCCTCTCGGCCTCCTCCATCATCTCTTGGGCTCACTTCAAGCTTCAATGCCATAGCCATCAAGCAAAGGGAAGCTCGCAACTTTTGGTCCGCTATCGTGACATGAAGAAGACGGTCCATTGGAAGGTAGTGACAGCCCTTCTCTACCCCGGACGCAATTGAGGACCGAGCTTGGACGCGGATTGACAACACGACGATTCCAACCGTAAATCCTCAGCAAGACTTCGGATTCGGTCGATCTCTTTCCTTGTTCTTCCTTTATTGTTGTTTATGTGTTGTTGTAAACTTTATTTATAGATGATGTTCCTTTAGTTGGAAAATGCTTATATTAAATCATGTCTTTGTGATTTGTATTTTTGTTATATTTGCATGAGGTGCGCCATATTCCATCCACCACCATCCACCCTTGCCGCACTAGTAATTGCTAGTGCCGTGCGTAGCGAAGAGGTGCTTTTGACCCTCATTCCTCCGTTCTAACCACCTCATCTGTAAGGCTACTCATCCATCCGCCCAGCAATTCGATGCATAGCGGCCCGACTAGTCTTCCATCCCGCCTGACGAAGCATCACATAAAGACGTTGCATAGGAGTAGTTGTTATCCTTTTATTTTCTTTCTCCGCAAATATCAATACCCCCATCATTTCCGCCGACCTTGAGGACTTCAATCTCAAGTCCTCCTCGACATTAGCTCCACCTTATTGTGTTCCTTGAGAGATCGATACTAGGGAAAACTTGCCCATTTTATATTACTTGTGCGACCGGTTCACTGCCGTGATCTTTATCATCAAGCATCATGCCTCTTTTTCTTACACGCAGAACAAACTAAATCTCCTTTAGGAGAACTCTGAATCACATGAACCTGCTCCTTTTTTTGAGCTGCTAATCTCTAGTAACATCTTTCAAATGGATGGCCTGGCCGGCCACAGAAACTGCGTATTTCTTTGCTTCTTTTCCGTGAAGTAGTGCCAGATATCTGAGTACTCTTACCCTCAACGGACTTTCTCTTATCCTTTCTCATTTGTTGACCTCAGTTCTTGGCATTATCAATCGCCTGAACCTTCAAAGCGGCCTCTACCACTTCATCATAACTTTATGATCCGTAAGCACTATCTAGCTGCTGGATGTCACTTCTTAGATCACCCAGAAAATGTTTAACTCTGCAAGATTTATGAGGACACCATGTCAGGGGCAAATCGGCATAGTTTGCAGAATTCGATCTCGTACTCACTAACTGTGAGTAGTCTTTTCTTTAAATGCAGAAAATCATTCATCAAACGGTCTCGCTCGACCGAATGAAGAAACTTCCTCAGCAGTAACTCCTTAAAAGATTCCCAGGAATATCCATTGTTCAAATTTTCCTTTTCTCTTAGCCATCAACTCTTTGTTAAACCCTTGAGCTGTTATGCAGCAATCATCACCCTCTAGTCATCAGAAACTCCTGAGTACAAGAACATCTCCTCGATAGATATAATTCAATCGTCCAATACCATAAAATCTGCTCTACCATCGTAGGTTGGAGGTCCTAATCACTGAAAATGCAAGATTAAAGTCATCTCTAGTGGCAACAAGACTAGAGGCACTAGAGGAGAAGGGGAAATAGGAACATCTAGAACCACAATAGGGTCCTGCACTCTCGGCGGCTGTCCTAACACCTTATTTGATCACCGCTTAGCTCTGCGCACCTGTAGACTCTCCCTCTGACTGGGGAGTCGACCTAGTCACACGCTTAGGCGTCATTCTAATAAAACAATGAACACTAGTCAAAAGCTAGCTTAACCGCTAGAACCAAACATCTTAGCCCAGATAAAACATACTTAAGTACTTGCTCAAATTGCTAGCTTGCTCTGGGATTTTTAATAATGATGTCATGCTTAAATTAGGATGATATACCGTCACCCTATTGACTCATGTGCATAGACCATGAATGCATCAATTTTCATTCCTTTTACTTTAAAAACCATGTGTGTACATATGTCATCATGTAAACCTTTAGTTTTACATGTATGCTAATGCTATGTTATGCTATGCATATTGTGTTATGCATTCTATAAAAAGGCCCTAGGGCATGTTATGAGTGGCATACACATAAAATATTATGCATCTCATCCTACATAATATAGCATGCAATGAAATTCAAAATCTAATATGCATTCATGTGATGATTGTTATGCATCTCATACTACACAACAGTCACATGTTTCTTCCTATGAGGATCTATATACAAACACATATTATACATCTCATACTACATTATATTCCCCGTATACTTCTTGTCATGCTTTTGAGTGTAGTGTTCATGTTTCAGCAAAGACGTACTGATGGTAAATCTGTATGTGTATGAAATGACACTAAACTACTAACAACAACTAGATCTAGTTGTTCAACCAATTGTCAAACATCCCGCCCCTCTGATACCTACTATCACGACCCGATTTTTCTTCAAATTAAAGGATATATCATAGTAAGGAGAAAACACGCGCCGTGATGCCATGTCATGCAGGGGATAACTCCAAACGCTCAGTCAAGACTCCAAATTTACTTTTTTAAAGGAAATTCGTAAGTTATTATGAGAGAAATTCAGTTTTAAGAATCCCTTGGCACGGTGGATCAACTAGTCCACGAGTAAAAATATAATTATACGCTGTAGAAATACTTCGATTAGATTGATTTAACTTCCTACATGAGTATAAACATCCCCGAAGGACAACTTATGGTATGTAAGACTCTAGATTTATCATAAGTACGAAAATAGTCTTTACGTTAGCTAGAAGATAGTATCTTAGTTTTGGAAAGATGACATGTATGAAATACAAGCAGTAATTCTTTTATAAGTTAAAATATCTAACATTCAACATAGCAAAAATCATTGCCAAAGTGCAAGTAAAAACAACGACAAAACAAAAAAGACTAGAAGCTTAGCAAAATACTTGGCATCCCAAAAGAAAACCACCAGCGGGCGTCAACAACCTGACACGAACCCACTGGAAAGTATGTATGTTTGTACTAACAAGAAAGCAACAAAACTACCTCACTACAGTGAGGAAAACCTCTGCAACACAATTGTCCACTAGCAAACTCCCAGCCTAGCCGCTCCATCGGCTACTGCCCTGAACCTGAGGCATTCAAGAAAGAACACCTTAGCAAGAAAATACAAGCGGCAAAAGAAGCAATTAGATATAAACAACTGAAACAGAAGGTATTACCAAACCCTAGTAAGAGAAATGCTGACAACCTCAGCTAATAAAATCAACAAAAGAGACAAGTAAGAAAATACTCATCATCAAAGTAAGAAGAGTGCACCAAGTGCAAGAAGTTACTATGCTTCGCTTGAACCTGCAGAAGCAAATAGCCAACAACTGCCAAACTATAGAAGGAAAATGAACTATATATTCCTGAACATGTGAATCATTAACACTGGTAAAAACCACGGATCTCTGTCGGCGACCAAAACATCCATAACCAAACTAACAGACCCAAATGTCTCAAAGGCACCGGTGGCGGCCACAAGGTCCAACACACCTAAAACAACCAGTAAAAAAAGACCCAAAACAAAACTACCACGTGCAATGATTCACAATACGACTTCCAATTGGTGGTAGTTTATCCACTGCCGATATAGCCATAAAAACACAACCTAAAAACCTAGAAAAACCCAAATACCAAAGTCTAAACACTTCCCAAGACAAACGAGATGAAAATACTCAAAATATACCCTAAGGACCAAACTCGACGAATCAGGACAAATCTGTGAAAATCACCAAGTCCTGGCCAATTCGGCTAGTATACTTCTCGAATCACAACGATACTCGACGAATTCTGCAATACTCGACGGGAATGAACTAGCAATACTCGATGAATCGTAATGCGATACTCGGAGAATTCTACACTATTCGGCAATAAGGACATGACACTCGACGAACCGCCTAGCGATATATGCTGAAAATCACTTGGACGGTCGAACCCATACCCGACAAATCATTCCTTAATGGTCTTGGTGATACTCGACGAATTCCTATCGTCGATACCCGACGAACTTGCCTATAATATCCGACGAATCAGCCTTAAAAAATTCCAAACTTTAACTCGCCGAAATATTAACGATACGACGAATTAAATTTACCTATCCCGACGATTTCAGCTCGCTGATACATGCCGAATTCCCTTTAACCGCTAACCCTAATTCCATGGCTTGGCCTGAAAATCATGCCCTAACCTAGGGGTATTCTTTTCATGATGTACCTGCACTACTCCTATTCTCTAAGGGAGGTTGAAGAGAGGAAGACAATATGCTAAGAAGGGACATGAGAGGGGAGAAAATCCACTTGCCTCGAAACTTCAGAAAAAGACCACTCACGCCCTCCATTTCGAGAAACAACCGCAAGAATTTCACGTCTTCGTTTCCCGAAACTTTTGGGAGCAAAATGAGGGTTAGGTCAAAACCGCTAGCGCCAAATATCCACGAATCAGAGAGATCTTACCGCGTACATGAGCTCTTGTCGAGTGCTTTCCAGATTTATGCTCCGGCAAAGACTTCGTGCACCGGAGCTCCGGTGGTGGCAGTCGGAAGTCTCCCGGAAGAAAAAAACTCATGCCACTGGTTCGACGGAAGAAATAAATAGGGTGGGATGGGGTGTTCGGTTGTTGTACAGGAAGGAGATGAGACTTTTATACATAATAATAATAATAATAATAATAATTGTATTGATACTTTATAACTTAGGATTTAATAAAAAGTGGGTGTTGAATTCATTGGATATAGGACGGGCATCGTCACATAGGGAGGGAAGTTTTCAACGAATTTCCTAATATATATCTATATTATATTAAAAAGAAATATAACACACATCATGGCAACAAAAATAAGGCTTCTATGCATAGGCAAAGAAGACACAAAAAATCGCAGCCGTTCAAACTCTTCCTACGGCAGAAAAAATCATCATTCATGATCTCACAAACAAAATTACAGTCGTCGCATTGTTTGCAAAAGCCAAAAATAATCCCGAGGATTTCAAACCCTACTCTCCCCATCCTCGACCTAAAATTCCCACTGCCTCTTCCTGCCGATGTAACCCTCATTCACGACCTCATGAAAAAAAACCTCAGCAACCAGTCGCTGCTCCCCCACTCCCCCCGTTCTGTGCCTCTCGCCATTTGGACTCCGACAAACCACTTCGACAAAGGTACTACAAAATCAACAGCCGCTTACACACTCTTTCCAACACCAATCTAAAATTCCTGCTGCCAATACCTCCCGCTGAAACCCTCATTCATGATCTCACGAAAAACAACCTAGGCTTCCAGTCGCCACTCCCCCGTTCCCCCCGTTCTGTGTCGGCTACTGGATGTAGAAAAAAACAAGATCACGAAAGCTTTCACGGCACTATGTTTGGGCTCACCGGCTACAGGATGTTGTCAACAATCATAAAACGTTTTCTCCTATGTTTCCTCTTCATTTTCAACATTTGGTGCATTTTCATTTTCACCGCCTACTGGATGCTGTCAAAAATCGCAATCATAAAAGGTTTTCTCCTTCGTTTCCTCTGCATTTTCAACAATTGCTGGATTCTCACCGGCTACTGGATGCTATCAGCGTTTGCTGCATTTTCATTTTCAATATGAATCGTGCGCCTTCATAAAATCTTTTTGTTTGGACTACTCAAACAATGTATTTAGAACTTTGGATATGCAGGAACAGACCAAATGTGTTCTTCAATTTGGAATCTTTCTTGGAATGTTTTATAATTTTCCTCTGTTCTCTTGCGCCTCAGTTTTCAGAAATTACAACATCCCTCATGTCTCTTGATCGCGATTCTTGCTGTTGATCAAAATGTTGTTGAGTTCGCACTTTTGGAATTGGTATATATTTCCCACTTCGTGAGAAATCGACAGATTAATTTAGACTATCTTGAGAATTCAACATATTAATTTCTTTAGAATTCAACAGTTTAATGTCATGGATTAATGTCTTTAGAATTCAACAGACAAACACCCATGATATGACCAAATGGTGTTTGTCTAAATGTTAAAATGCTTTGCAGATTAATGTGATTCTGATTCTCCGCGTAGCAAACAACTCCACAAACACCTTAAGAATGTTGATCATGGACTCACCACTTCAGATGCCATAAACCCGTAGATAAATGTAATTTATTACTACGACAATCTAAGAAACAAAAAAATATTAACCAGGAGGAAGGAGGAAACCATGATTCTGATTCTCCGCGCAGCAAAAAACTCCATAAACACCTTAAGAATGTTGATCATGGACTCACCACTTTAGATGCCATAAACCCGTAGATAAATGTAATTTATTACTACGACAATCTAAAAAACTAAAAAATATTAACCAGGAGGAAGGAGGAAACCACTAATTACATTCGTAAGTATACTATAAAACACCTGCAAACAGACTCGACAAGGGCCATGAGACAATCAGAAATCAACCTCTCTTTTCTCATTTGCATTTTCTATATGATCAAACATTTGTTGATACAAATTAACAGAACTGATTTGAGGTGTGTCCACTCATTATGTCTCTATTTTATCATTTTATTTCAAAGTAGTAGATTCTTTTGACTCACCCACCAGTCTTGATTTCTTTGGCTCGGGCCAATGTGTTATACAATTCACATGATTCCTTCTACTCTTAATCTGATGTCAATCTCTCTACTGTATGAAATTTAGCTCTAGCATTTTTATTTTCAAATGTTCTTTATAATCACTATATGTTGTGTAATTACGATAAATCATTGAACATTTACTGTGATAAGCTTAGTCATTTCTCTGTTCGCAAGTTAGCTCTAACATTTTCATTTTCAAATGTTCTTTGTAGTGAGTACAAATCCCATTGTCATTAACATTACGAATTGTTGACTCTACAACGACAAGAGGCACGGTATGAACTCAAATACAACTAAATTTTTTTGCTCTAACATTTCTATTTTGCCACATGTTTAAATTTGGTTTAAGTTCTTCGTCTTCAAACTCCTGATCTCTTCAATTTTTTTATAGATTCCGTTTTTGTGAATATAAACCTGAGGTTGGACGGTTCATAAGATTTTTTTGTCTGTACGATTTTTTTAAACTCTCAATTAATATTGTCACAATCTATAGTCATAATATCATTTTTGTTATTGATGCAAGCTCTAACTTAATAGTTCAATTAATATCATTGTTTAGCTGTATATGCTCCTATTATTTACAATTATTTAATTCAATGTTATCTTTAGAATCTAAAATGTTATTATGTGGATGATGACATGGGAGAAAATATCCAATTTCATCATTCATATGATATAGATATAGCATAGAGTTTTTCTTCATATTTGGAAAAGATATAACATAGAGTTTTTCTTCATATTTGGAAAAGACATTTTACAAGAAATCTAAAAGATATGTTCACCTTGCTGTCTCAAAAAAGACACTCAGCAAAATCATCAAAAAATCATTACCATTAGTCTTTACATCTGCTGCAAAATTATTTTCTTGGATTTTATAATGCTTACCCACCAAATCATAAAAAAATTAACATTATTTCATCTCCGACTCAATGAAAACTTCAACATTCAATTTGCTCTATACACGCCAGCCAAATATTGATGCCAACGAGGGCCCAACTACAGGCACGTGCTCAAAGAAGACAAGAGCTTCGTCATCTTCACGCAGCACACCAACATAACCGCTATACCACTAATGAAAAAGAAGGTGGAGAGGCAAACAACTCCAGCCTGCCACCCGGAACATATCACACTAGAGGAAGCTCAAGAATATATGCATCGACTCAAGACCGACGTGATGAGATAAATTTAAGAAGACGAGAAGCCCGATGAATGCAGCAAATCATGCAAACATCTAATTACAACCAGTTACACAATCAAGACGAACCAAATAATCAACAACCTTTAACTACTTACAACTTGGGGTCAAACACTAACTCCATGAATGCATCAATTCAGCCTGAACATCAAAGCCCCATAGAACAAGCTTCAGAAAACAATATTGAGCCCATGTTAACCACCGAAATTACCGTAGAAACATGGGTAACTGACCCTCCAACGTTTGTTGAAGGTATTGCACATAATCAACATCAATAGACATTGATCTACAACAATGCTTTTTATAATCTAAATAATACAAACAACCACTCTTTCTGCAGGTGATGCGATCCTTCAAATACTGCCAAATCAAATGGTGGAGCCGGGTAATATGTTCGTAAATCTCGATGTTCAGTTTTTTACAGCAAATGCGCATACAAATATATACAATATGCAGAATTTATTAGAAATCAACATGCCACCAAGAACAAATCGCCCTAGAGGAAGGCCAAGAATATATGCAACATCACAAGATTCACGGGATGCAACAAATGCTCGAAGAAGACAAGCCTGACAGATGCAACAACACATGAACTCAACAACATCCCACGAGTTAAGCAATCAAACAGAGCCATATAATACCCCGCATGTTGTACAAGACAGTCATTCTAAACAACAACAAACAATAAACATGCAACGAGGAAGTGCACGTCTACAAGAACAAAAAATGACAAACATAGCCGATGTGGAGATGCATGTGGGTCCGTCAACCCTTTAAAGTAATTTTCCTTTTCACTGTGCAATTTCAACATTGGGAGTTGTTAATCATAATTGTTGCACAATAACCTCTCCATGTTAACATGCAGGCAACAACCAAAATCGAAGAATGACAACTCATTTCACTGCAAGAAACTGTTACCCCACACTTAATGTGGCCACAGTCACGCTGTCTTCCCCTACTATTTGTTCACATTGTCATGCAAAGATTTTCCACACCGAGACATCAACTCTATGCTTCAAAGGAGGTTTAGTGGATCTACCTAATATCACAGCACCGCCAGAGCTACTTGAATTGTTCACAACACAAACTACCGAAGCACGCAACTTTAGACAAAATATACGTGCTTACAACCATGTATACTCCTTCATATTTATGGGAGTCACATTTGATGAAAATGTGCCAGCATTTAATCAGGGTATCTATACTTTTCGAGCGTACGATGCAATATATCATAAGATTATCTCTCTCCTCCTAGAAAATGGTACTCGCCCTCGTTACTTGCAAATGTTCATTTATGACACTGAACATGAAGTTGAGAATAGGTTGCTCGAGAGTCCAGGACTTCATATCCAAACAAATGAAAAGATCTCCAACATACTAGATGCGGTAAACCCATTCGTACAGACTTTCAGGCAGCTTGCAAAACAACCAAACCTGCAATAGTGCAGATTATTAATTAAGGAGAGGCCTTTAGTTGAGCATCAGTACTCACTCCCAGCGGCATCACAGGTTGCAGCGATATTAGTAGGAGCTGATGACTTTATGGAAACCAACGATAGAGGCATACTCATCGAAACAACTTCAGGCAATCTAATATCAATCAAAGAGTACTCTGGTTATTACGATCCTCTACATTATTCGCTATTACTACCACACGGTACATATGGTTGGCGTGGAGACGAACTACTTAATCGTATAGAACGAACTAGCTGCTGTGACAACTACTCATACTTGCTTCAGGTAAAACAAATATAACAACACATATAATATACATCCTATTTTTTATATCTTCCTGCTAATTTAGAGATTTTATATGCAGCAACGCAGAAATACACCTTCCATACTACTACATGCTGGGCGTTTACTACAACAATACATGGTTGATATGTACATAAATGTTGAAACACAAAAACTACGCTGGATTCGGTCCCACCAAAGTGATATTAGGGCTGAGCATTATCAACGTTTATAAGATTGTTTATATAGTGGGGAAAATGATGCAGGTACATATAAAATCAATCAAACTTAATGGAAAGTCACATTTAAAATCTCAGGGTTCTACCGTACTTATAAAGTAATTTTATGTAATCATTTTACATGTAATATGGGACGTAGAACAATCTTACCATCATCTTTTATCAGAAGTCTCAGAGATATGTACCAGAGGTATCAGGATGCTATGACAGTTGTGCGTAATTTTGGCAAGCCAGATATTTTCCTAACAATGACGTGCAATCCTTTGTGGCTAGAGATAATCAACGAGATTTCTCCTGGACAAATGCCTCAAGATCGCCCAGATTTAATCTCTAGAATTTTCCATGCAAAGCTAGAATGTTTAAAGGACGACGTTTTCCATAAAGGCATTCTTGGTAGAGTGGTTTCTCACGTTCATGTTGTCGAGTTTCAAAAGCGTGGACCACCACACGCACATATGTTATTTATTTTCAACGAGCACGATAGGCTCAATAGTCCAGATGACTATGACGGGGTCGTAAGAGCAGAAATACCTATAAAAATAGAAGAACCCGAGCTTTACAATGCAGTACTTAAACATATGATACACAGACCGTGTGGACGATTGAGACCGAACGCGCAATGCATGAAAAATAATGTTTGCAAAAAGGGATTCCCAAAATCTTTTATTGAAAGCACAACACATGGAATTGATTCATACCCCCTATACCGTCGTCGCGACGATGACAGGAGAATAACACTGGGTCATGATGACAACTTGGTAATCGATAATGGCTGGGTCGTTCCGTACAACCCCTGGCTTCTACTCAAATATGATTGTCATATAAATGTGGAAATATGCAGGAGCATTATGAGCATCAAATACCTATACAAGTATGTATACAAGGGTCCCGACTGGGTTACATTCGAAGTACGCTCGGGTCAGAACTATGGTGAAGTAAGTAAATACGTCGATGGACGTTGGATTTGTCCTCCTGAAGCTTCATGGAAGTTGTTCTAATATCATATGTATCAAACATATCCTTCAGTTGTTAGACTACAAATCCATTTACCGAATCAACATCAAGTTAGTTTTCCCACTTCGTGAGAAATCAAAAGATTAATTTAGACTATCTTGAGAATTCAACAGATTAATTTCTTGAGAATTCAACAGATTAATTTCTAGAGAATTCAACAGTTTAATGTCATGGATTAATGTCTTTAGAATTTAACAGACAAACACCTATGATATGCCCAAAAGGTGTTTGTCTAAATGTTCAAATGCTTTGCAGATTAATGTGATTCGGATTCTCCACGCAGCAAACAACTCCACAAACACCTTAAGAACGTTGATCATGGACTCACCACTTCAGATGCCATAAACCCGTAGATAAATGTAATTTATTACTTCAATAATATAAGAAACTAAAAAATATTAACAAGGAGGAAGCAGGAAACCATGATTCTAATTCTCCGCGCAGCAAACACCTTAAGAATGTTTATCATGGACTCACCACTTCAGATGCCATAAACCTGTAGATAAATGTAATTTATTACTACGACAATCCAAAAAACTAAAAAATATTAACTAGGAGGAAGGAGGAAACCACGAATTACATTCGTAAGTATACTAGAAAACGCCTGCAAACAGACTCGGCAATGGCCATGAGAATCAGAAATCAACCTCTCTTTTCTCATTTGCATTCTCTATATGATCAAACATTTGTTAATACCAATTAACAGAACTGATTTGAGGTGTGTCCACTCATTATGTCTCTATTTTATCATTCTATTTCAAAGTAGTAGATTCTTTTGACTCACCCACCAGTCTTGATTTCTTTGGCTCGAGCCAATCTGTTGTGCAATTCACATGAGACCTTATACTCTTAATCTGATGTCAATCTCTCTACTGTTTGAAATTTAGCTCTGCATTTTTATTTTCAAATGTTCTTTATAATCACTATATGTTGTGTAATTACGATAAATCATTGAACATTTACTGTGATATGCTTAGTCATTTCTCTGTTCGAAAGTTAGCTCTAACATTTTCATTTTCAAATGTTCTTTGTAGTGAGTACAAATCCCATTATCATTAACAATACAAACTGTTGACTCTACAACGACAAGAGGCACGGTATGAACTCAACTACAACTAAATTTTTGTTGTAACATTTCTATTTTGCCACTTGTTTAAATTTGGTTTAACTTCGCACTATATTAAAAAGAAATATAACACACATCATGGCAACAAAAATAAGGCTTCTATGCCTAGGCAAATAAGACACACAAAAAATCGTAGCCGTTCAAACTCTTCCTCCGGCAGAAAAAATCATCATTCACGATCTCACAAAAAAATTACAGCCATTGAGTTGTTTGCAAAAGCCAAAAACAATCCCGCGGATTTCAAACACTACTTTTCTCATTCACGATCTCGCCGCAAGGGATCTCCTCGACCTAAAATTCTCGCTGCCTCTTTCTCCCACTGCAACCCTCATTCACGACCTCATGAAAAAAAAACCTCGGCAATTAGTCGCCGCTCCCCCGCTCCCCCCGTTCTATGCCTCTCGCCATTTGGACTCCTGTAAACCTCTCCAAACAAGGAACTACAAAATGAACAGTCGCTTACACACTTTTTCCAACACCGATCTAAAATTACTGCTCCCGATACCTCCCGCTGAAACCCTCATTCATGATCTCACGAAAAAAAACCTCGGCATCCAGTCGCCACTCCCCCGTTCCCCCCTTTCTGTGCCGGCTACTGGATGTAGAAAAAACAAGATCACGAAAGCTTTCATGGCTCTCTGTTTGGGCTCACCGGCTACAGGATGTTGTCGACAATCATAAAAGGGTTTCTCCTATGTTTCCTCTGCATTTTCAACATTAGCTGCATTTTCATTTTCACCGCCTACTGGATGCTGTCAAAAATCGCTATCAAAAAAGGTTTTCTCCTTCGCTTCCTCTGCATTTTCAACATTTGCTGCATTATCACCGGCTACTGGATGCTGTCAGCATTTGCTGCATTTTCATTTTCAATATGAATCATGCGCCTTCATGAAATCTTTTTTGTTTGGACTACACAAACAATGTATTTAGAACTTTGGATATGCAGGAACCGACCAAATGTGTGCTTCAATTTGGAATCTTTCTTGGAATGTTTTATAATTTTCCTCTGCGCTCTTGCGTCTTAGTTGTCAGAATTTACAACATACCTCATGTCTCTTGACCACGATTCTTGCTGTTGATCAAAATGCTGGTGAGTTCGCACTTTTAGAATTGGTATATATTTCCCACTTCGTGAGAAATCAACTGATTAATTTAGACTATCTTGAGAATTCAACAAATTAATTTCTTGAGAATTCAACAGTTTAATGTCATGGATTAATGTCTTTAGAATTCAACAGACAAACACCCGTGATATGCCCAAAACGTGTTTATCTAAATGTTCAAATGCTTTGCAGATTAATGTGATTCTGATTCTCTGTGTAGCAAACAACTCCACAAACACCTTAAGAACGTTGATCATGGACTCACCACTTCAGATGCCATAAACCCGTAGATAAATGTAATTTATTACTACGATAATCTAAGAAACTAAAAAATATTAACAAGGAGGAAGGAGGAAACTATGATTCTGATTCTCCGCGCAGCAAACAAATCCACAAACACATTAAGAACGTTGATCATGGACTCACCACTTCAGATGCCATAAACCCGTAGATAAATGTAATATATTGCTACGACAATCTAAGAAACTAAAAAATATTAACCAGGAGGAAGGAGGAAACCACAAATTACATTCGTAAGTATACTAGAAAACACCTGCAAACAGACTCGTCAATGGACATGAGACAATCAGAAATCAACCTCTTTTTTCTCATTTGCATTTTCTATATGATCAAACATTTGTTGATACCAATTAACAGAGTTGATTTGAGGTGTGTCCACTCATTATGTCTCTATTTATCATTCTATTTCAAAGTAGTAGATTCTTTTGACTCACCCACCAGTCTTGATTTCTATGGCTCGGGCCAATGTGTTATGCAATTCACATGAGACCTTCTACTCTTAATCTGATGTCAATCTCTCTACTGTTTGAAATTTAGCTCTAGCATTTTTATTTTCAAATGTTTTTTTATAATCACTATAAGTTGTATAATTACGATAAATCATTGAAAATTTACTGTGATAAGCTTAGTCATTTCTTTGTTCGAAAGTTAGCTCTGACATTTTCACTTTCAAATGTTCTTTGTAGTGAGTACAAATCCCATTATCATTAACATTACGAACTGTTGACTCTACAACGACAAGGGGCACGGTATGAACTCAACTACAACTAAAGTTTTTTCTCTAACATTTCTATTTTGCCACATGTTTAAATTTGGTGTAAGTTCTTCGTCTTCAAACTCCTGATCTCTTCGATTTTTTTATAGATTCTGTTTTTGTGAATAAAAACATGAGGTTGGGCGGTTCATAAGATTTTTTTTGTTTGTATGATTTTTTTAAACTCTCAATTAATATTGTTATATTCTATAGTCATAATATCATTTTTGTTATTGATGCAACCTCTAACTTAATAGTTCAATTAATATCATTGTTTAGCTGTATATGCTCATATTATTTACAATTATTTGATTCAATGTTATCTTTATAATCTAAAATGTTATAATGTGGACGATGACATGGGAGAAAATATCCAGTTTCATCATTCATATGATATAGATATAGCATAGAGTTTTTCTTCATATTTGGAAAAGATTTAGCATAGAGTTTTTCTTCATATTTTGAAAAGACATTTTACAAGAAATCTAAAAGATATGTTCACCTTGCTGTCTCAAAAAAACACTCAACCAAATCATAAAAATATTATTACCATTAGTCTTTATATCTGCTGCAAAATTCTTTTCTCGGTTTTTATACTGCTTACCCACCAAATCACAAAAAAACCATTAACATTATTTCCTCTCTGACTCAATGAAAATTTCAACATGCAATTTGCTCTATGCACGCCCGCTAAATATAGATGCCAACGAGGGCCCAACTACATGCACGCGCTCAAAGAATACGAGAGCTTCGTCATCTTCACGCAGCACACCAACATAACCGCTCTACTACTGATGAAGAAGAAGGTGGAGAGGCAAACAACTCTAGCTTGCCACCTGGAACATATCACACTAGAGGAGGGTCAAAAATATATGCATCGACTCAAGACTGACGTGATGCATCAAATTTAAGAAGACGAGAAGCCTGACGAGTGCAGCGAATCATGCAAACATCTAATTCCAACCAGTTACGCAATCAGGACGAACCAAATAATCAACAAACTTTAACTACTTATAACTTGGGGTCAAACACTAATTCCATGAATGCATCAATTCAGCCTGAACATCAAAGCCGCATAGAACATGCTTCAGAAAACAATATTGCGCCCATCTAAACCACCAAAATTACCGTAGAAACATGGGTAACTGACCCTCCAACGTTTATTGAAGGTATTATACATAATCAACATCAATAGACATTTATCTACAATAATGATTTTTATAATCTAAACAATACAAACAACCACACTTTCTGCAGGTGATGCGATCCCTCAAATATTTCCAAATCAAATGGTGGAGCCGACTAATATGTTGGTAGATCTCGATGTTCAGTTATTTCTAGCAAATGTGCATACAAATATATACAATCTGCAGAATTTATCAGAAATCAACATGACACCAAGAACAAATCTCCCATGAGGAAGGCCAAGAATATATGCAACATCACAAGATCGACGGGATGCAACAAAAGATCGAAGAAGACAAGCCCGACAAATGCAACAACACATGAACTCGACAACGTCCAACAAGTTAAGCAATCAAACAGAGCCATATAATCCACAGCATGTTGTACAAGACAGTCATTCTGAACAACAACAAATAATAAACATGCAATGAGGAAGTGCACGTCTACAGGAACAAAGGACTGACAAACATAGCCGATGTGGAGATGCATGTGGGTTCGTCAACCCTTCAAGGTAATTTTCCTTTTCACCGTGAAATTTCAACATTGGGAGTTGTTAATCATAATTTTTGCACAATAACCTCTCCATGTTAACATGCATGCAACAACCCAAATCAAAGAACGACAACTCATTTCATAACAAGAAACTGTTACCCCACACCTAATGTGCCCACAGTCACATTGTCTTCCCCTATTATTTGTTCACATTGTCATGCAAAGCTTGTCCACACTGAGACATCAACTCTATGCTGCAAAGGAGGTTTAGTGGATATACCTAATATCACGACACCGCCTGAGCTACTTGAACTGTACACTGCACAAACTACCAAACAACGCGACTTTAGATAGAATATATGTGCTTACAACTACGTATACTCCTTCACATCTATGGGAGTCACATTTGATGAAAATGTGCCAGCATTTAATCAGGGTATCTATACTTTTAGAGCGCACGGTGCAATATATCACAAGATTTACTCTCTCCTCCCAGAAAATGGTACTCGCCCACGTTACTTGCAAATGTTCATTATGACACTGAACATGAAGTTGAGAATAGGTTGCTCGAGTGTCCAGGACTTCATATCCCAACACTTGAAAAGATCTCCAGCATACTAGATGCGGTAAACCACTTCGTACAGACTTTCAGGCAGCTTGCAAAACAACCAAACCTGCAAAAGTGCAGATTATTAATTAAGGAGATGCTTTTAGTTGAGCGTCAGTACTCACTCCCAACGGCATCACAGGTTGCAGCGATATTAGTAGGAGTTGATGACTTTATGGAAACCACCGATAGAGACATACTCATCGAAACAACTTCAGGCAATCTAGTATCAATCAAAGAGTACTCTGGCTATTACGATCATCTACAGTATCCGATATTACTACCACACGGTACATATGGTTGGTGATGTAGGCTAGGCCTTTGGGATCCTACACGGAGGGCGTGACTACGACCTTGGCAATGTTAACGCTCCCTAACCGGCATACAAACGCAACGCAGCAACCACAATGATTGTTTTTTATCGTTCGTGTAAACATACGGATAGCCGATCCGCAAGTGGAACGGAGAATGGCTATAGGCCAAAATCCTTTACGGCTAAATGGAATAATATTAATTCCGATCGAGCTTTGGAGTTGTACCAAAATAGATCCACCAAAAAAATCACGATTCAAAAAATGGTAGGATCTATCCCAACAAAACAAAAGCGAGGAGCGCCAATCCTCTCGCGAGATCTTTTCGGAAAACCAACTGAAAATCTCAGATATATTGTAGGAACACCGCGAAAATTTAGCAATTCGAGAAATCATGCAAAATCCGTCCACCACAAGAATTAATCAAAGAAGAGAATCTCTTAGGTAGGAATTTTGTTACCCCACTCGGAACGTAGATCCGAGATGTTGGATCCACAAAGAACGATCACTCTTCCCTTTTTGGAATCCACGGGAAACGCGCCACGGATGAAGATCTTGTTCGCCTCCTTCGCTTCTCGCCGTGGTTGATTACCCCAACCTTGATTCTTCCTTGCACGAGATCTTCCCCTCCAAGGTGGCCGAAATTGTTAAGAGGTTGAATATGGCTTGGTGGATGGAAGGTAGGGAGACGGGGATGATGGGTTGCTAGAGGGAGAGGGAGTAGAAAGGGGGTGGCCGAGAGGGATGGAGAGAGGGGCGGCCGAACCTAGAAGGGAGGCCTTGAAGGGGGCGGAAGCTAAGATGAGGAGGAGAGGAGAGGGAGGCCTTGAGGGGGGCGGCGGCTAAGAGGAGGAGGAGAGGAGATTAGGGTTGGCAAGCAAAGTTCTTTTTTTATTATTTCAATAGTTGTCTCCATAACAAATGATAACTTGGCCTTATATAAGGCTTACAACCATGTGGCTATTAGCAGCCCAAAATAAAAATGTTGCAGAAAATGAAATGACAAAATACATAGTGTCAAATACCACATATAACCAGATAAAGGCAGACCAAATAATAAAATAAATTCAAAGCTTATTTTTGTTGCGTGGGCGAAGATTGTAGTCGTGCCCTCTACGGCGCCGCAAGTCTCTTGATGGTGGAGCATCGTCATCATCTTCTGTCACAGTAACACCACCATGGTCGTCATCTTCTGTCACGGTAACACCGCCATGGTCGTCGTCTTCATCACCCAATTGGCCGTCGTGGTGGTCGTCGCCATCATTCCTCCCGCTCTCAAAAGGACTCATCACCGATGAGTGGGCTGGACGGTAACAGTGGAGGAGATCTGCATCGAGAAGAGCCAGGTGTGCCGACGAAATCCAAGACTCATCCGAAGCTGGACGACCACGCCATCTGACCAAAAACCTGTGAATGTCACCGTCGAGAGTAGAAAACACCGCATCCTGCAAAATCTTGTCAGGCAAGAAATCGGTTCGGGGAATCTTGGAAAAGCGTTAGGCGAAGAAGAAAAACAAGTTGCATCATCAATAGACAACGTACCTCCCGAAGTATCCGAAAGGGAGAGCGGTCCAGAAATATTCGCACCCCCCCCCTTTAGACGGTATAGTGGAAATATGAAACAGAGAGACTGACAATTCAGGTGGTGGAGCGACATAAAGCGTTAAATCCAAAATGTTAAAAACAGGGGAGATTCCCCACTCAGCGGGTAACTGTAATAAATATGCATTTTCACCTAGCTTCTTCAAAACCCGAAAAGAACCGGCTCTCCTATTCGCTAATTTTTTTATCGTGCCCGAAGGCATCCATTCGGGGATAAGACGTACCATTGCCAAATCGCTAATATTGAAGGGGACTGCTCGCTTATGTATGTTAGCATTCGATTGATAAATAACATATTGTTTAGCTAACGTCTTGTCTATGTGCTCATGGAGAGTGTGAACGTGCGAGGCGAAGTCCTGTGCAAATTGACTTGATTTAAATGATGGTGGTAACAGAATCAAGTCAAGAGGCACGGGCGCCTTATATCCATGCACTATCTCATTTGGCGATAACCCGGTGGACCTATTCTTAGAATTATTGTAGGCGAGGTGAGCGTGAGGAAGAATAAGGTCCCATGTACCCTTATGATCACCTACTAAGCAACGAAGTAATCCGCCCAAGCTTCGATTGACCACTTCCGTTTGCCCATCTGTTTGGGGATGATAGGCTGACGAAAACATGAGTTTTGTACCCATAAGCAACATGAGTTTTGTACCGTGTGGGGTGAACCCATGTGCAACATGACTAGAATTAATAGTAGAAAATAACGGAACTATGTCAGGTGGCACGGGTTCTTTAAATTCAAAAATTAATTCAGTGGAGCCTAACGTTTTCGTTTTAAATTTGGAATTAAATTTTGATTTAAAAATTTCGTAATGAATATCCAGCAGAAAACGCTCGTTACCAACTACGTTTACCCACATACATCTAAGTAAGCCTAATGGGGAGGCGGTAATAATAAACTTCTCCAAATATAAAGGGCTAGGAATGACTAGCTCGTGTCCTAATAAATCATCTACTCGAGTTAAATGAACCGGAGAGAGAGTCGACATGGTTGATTCCATAGGGGAAGTTAAGTCACACTCAACATCAAAATACGGATTACTCGTCCAATAACAAGCTCCGGTTGCAGGCCGTTAAAATCATAGGAAAAATTAAACAGTGGATTCGTCCTCACTGAAAACTCAGCCGACAGGCCTTCCAACTCACTCGATACTTCATTTAATTCAGAATTTGTGATCGTATCATATGTAGGCAGAATCGTATCCAACAAAATTTCTAAACAGTTTTGGGCCCCAGGTAAAGGAGCTGTCATCAACAATATGTCTTTCTGGCCTTAGGGCTACCGTCATCCAAAGATAATTTTTCCCCACAGTGTAAATTTCCAAAATGACACATCCTTTGTTAACCAACTCTTCCCATGAAGTGGGTGCGTCGTCACAATCAAAATAAAGGGATGGGCAAATCGAATCCCGGGGAGTATCAAAATTAACTTGACTTTGAAGCGGCGTTGATACCGTAAATGAACTAACTCCCGGATGTATCACAATAGGTTATCCCAAATTGAACAACCATCCCAAGGTGACTCTTCCAATACTATTGAAACATCAATTAATTCTGGGTCAACCATAATAATACCGGGTCCTAGCAAGTCATCACCTAATTTAGTAACAGGTAAGCTTTTAACATTGGATGACTCTACCGACTCAGCCTGAACATCTTCTGACTCTGGGTCATCAAGACGACTCCCTGACTAAAATATCATCGAAGGGGGTGGAGATGATTCCTCAGGGGAGAAATCCTCGTCCAGGTCACTAGGGTAACCAATATCCTCAACGTCACTAAAAGCGTCAGTGAGAATTGCCTCGTCCTTAGTGACGAGCTTAGTCCTATTCACATCCTCAGGTTCAACAGGAGAGGCAGGCACTATCGTAAGTGAAGGAAGACTTTCACTTGGCTGATTAACTTCATCATCCAGAGATTCTATATCCACATAAGAATCCTCAGAGGTATCAGTCACTATACCAGAGGGCTTATATGTCGATGCTAAAGAAGCTAGCACCCTAATCGTAACCTCTTTCGAGTTCAAATTTTGGGGTCTAAATGGCTTATGTTCCCTATAGGTGGGACTAGGCACACTTTGGGTATCACTACCTATCTGGGGATAGGATCTATCCTGAGGCGTAGGGTCACTCCTATAAGAAGATACGGTCTGGTGTCATAACTACTTCTTACTAACATGTGTGGTGCTATTAGTGCGCAGGTAGGCGGGATCAAATTGATCCGAGAGGAGACTACGCATGTGCGGCCAATTATAATGATAGCTACCAACACGGACGCTCTTCGTTTAACCAAAATAATCGGGCTCGACCTACTAACCGCTCTCGGGCAAAGCTAACCCTTTCGCAGTCATCCCATAAGTGATAATTAAAATATTGTTCTAATCCCTTAAGCCAGTCTCGAAAACTTTGGGGATACTCTAAACCGTCATAAGTAGGAAAAATGTGGTGTGCCCTAGGGGTGTGTTTTAGTCATATCCTTAGCATAAGAATAGTCTAACTGGGTAGCATATATGTCATATGCCATTTAGTGAGAACCGGAGAGAAAACTCACACAGAGCTGGTGCACATGCAATGACTAAATAACCTGACCCTACTTCATTTTAAAAGATGGAATTGTTCCCGCTTAGCACTAAAGTTATAATTATATAAAATAATTTTCTTGCTAGAAAAAATATGAGGATTATTAAAAAAAATTATTTTTGAATTTTGTTGAAAATATAAAAATATAGGCGCTATTTACAGACCAACTATTAAATTTTAGAATAACTTACTAAAAATAATGATTTAATGAAAATAATTTTTTTTTTTTGGATTTCTGAAATTGGAAATTTATAATTTGAAATTTGAAATTTTGAAATTTGAAATTTGAAATTCAAAATTCGAAATTTAAATTTTGAAATTTATTTGTTTTTAATTTGAAGAGGGGGACGAGTGCCAATTAGGAAATTGACGAGAACCTCCCTCTGATACCAAATTTGATGTAGGCTAGGCCTTTGGGATCCTACACGGAGGGCGTGACTACGACATTGGCAACGTTAACGCTCCCTAACCGCACACAAACGCAACGCAGCGACCACAATGATTGTTTTTTTGTTCGTGTAAACATACGGATAGCCGATCCGCAAGTGGAACGGAGAATGGCTATAGGCCAAAATCCTTTCCGCGCTAAATGGAATAATATTAATTCCGATCGAGCTTTGGAGTTGTACCAAATAGATCCACCAAAAAAAATCACGATTCAAAAAATGGTAGGATCTATCCCAACAAAACAAAAGCGAGGAGCGCCAATCCTCTCGCGAGATCTTTTCGGAAAACCAACTGAAAATCTCAGATCTATTGTAGGAACACCGCAAAAATTTAGCAATTCGAGAAATCACCAAAATCAGTCCACAATAAGAATTAATCAAAGAAGAGAATCTATTAGGTAGGAATTTCGTTACCCCACTCGGAACGTAGATCCGAGATGTTGGATCCACAAAGAACGATCGCTCTTCCCTTTTGGAATCCACGGGAAACGCGCCACGGATGAAGATCTTGTTCGCCTCTTCGCTTCTTCGCCGTGGTTGATTACCCTAACCTTGATTCTTCCTTGCACGAGATCTTCCCCTCCAAGGTGGCCGAAATTGTTAAGAGGTTGAATATGGCTTGGTGGATGGAAGGTCGGGAGACGGGGCTGATGGGTTGCTAGAGGGAGAGGGGAGTAGAAAGGGGGCGGCCGAGAGGGATGGAGAGAGGGGCGGCCGAACCTAGAAGGGAGGCCTTGAAGGGGGGCGAGGCTAAGATGAGGAGGAGAGGAGAGGGAGGCCTTGAGGGGGGCGGCGGCTAAGAGGAGGAGGAGAGGAGATTAGGGTTGGCAAGCAAAGTTTTTTTTTTATTTCAATAATTGTCTCCATAACAAATGACAACTTGGCCTTATATAAGGCTTACAACCATGTGGCTATTAGCAGCACAAAATAAAAATGTTGCAGAAAATGAAATGACAAAATAACATAGTGTCAAATAGCACATATAACCAGATAAAGGCAGACCAAATAATAAAATAAATTCAAAGCTTATTTTTGTTGCGTGGGCGAAAATTGTAGCCGTGCCCTCTACGGCGCCGCAAGTCTATTGATGGTGGGCATCGTCGTCATCTTCTGTCACAGTAACACCACCATGGTCGTCATCTTCTGTCACGGTAACACCGCCATGGTCGTCGTCTTCATCACCCAATTGGCCGTCGTGGTGGCCGTCGCCATCAGTTGGCATGGAGGCGAACTACTTGATCGTACAGAACGAACTAGCTGTTGTGACTACTACTCATACTTGCTTCAAGTAAAAGAAATATAATAACTCATATAATATAAATCCTATTTATATATCTACAAGCTAATTAGAGATTTTATATGCTACAATGCAGAATACACCTTCCATACTACTACATGCTAGGCGTTTACTACACAATACATGGTTGATATGTACATAAAAGTTGAAACACAGAAACTACGCTGGATTCGGTCCCACAAAGTGATATTAGGGCTGAGCATTATCAAGGTGTTACAAGATTGTTTATATAGTGGTGAATACAATGCAAGTACATAAAAAATCAATCAAACTTAATGGAAAGTCACATTTAAAAGCTTAGGGTTCTACCGTACTTATAAAGTAATTCTATGTAATCATTTCACAGGTAATGTGGGACGTAGAACAATCGTACCATCATCTTTATCGGAAGTCCCAGAGATATCTACCTGAGGTATCAGGATGCTATGGCAGTTGTGCGTAATTTTGGCAAGCCAGATATTTTCCTAACAATGACGTGCAATCCTTCGTGGCCGGAGATAATCAACGAGCTTTCTCCTGGACAAATGCCTCAAGATCGCCCAGATTTAATCTCCAGAATTTTCCATACAAAGCTAGAATAATTAAAGGACGACGTTTTCCACAAAGGCGTTCTTGGTAGAGCGGTTGCTCACGTTCATGTTGTCGAGTTTCAAAAGCGTGGACTACCACATGAAAATATACTATTTATTTTCAACGAGCACGATAGGCTCTATAGTCTAGACTACTATGACGTGGTCATAGGAGCAGAAATATCGATAGAAACAAAAGAACCCGAGCTTTACAATGCAGTACTTAAACATATGATACACGGACCGTGTGGACGATTGAGACCGGACGTGCAATGCATGAAAAATAATATTTGCAAAAATGGATTCCCAAAACCTTTCATTGAAAGCACAACACACAAAATTGATTCGTACCCCCTATGCCGTCGTCGAGACGATGATAGGAGAATAACAGGGTCATGATGACAACTTGGTAATCGATAATGGTTGGGTTGTTTCGTACAACCCCTGCCTTCTACTCAAATATGATTGTCATATAAATGTGGAAATGTGCAGTAGCATTAAGAGCATCAAATACCTATATAAGTATGTATACAAGGGTTCCGACTGGGTTGCATTCGAAGTACGCTCGGGTCAGAACTATGGTGAAGTTAGTAAATACGTTGACGAACGTTGGATTTTCCCTCCTAAAGCTTCATGTAAGTTGTTCAAATATCATATGTATCAAAACATATCCTTCAGTTGTTAGACTACAAATATATTTACCGAATCAACATCAAGTTAGGTTTCAAGCTAATCAGACTGTCTCTAATGTTCTCTCTAATGAACGTAACTCAAGAACAATGTTAACAGAGTACTTCAAAGTATACAATGATGAGTTAGAATCCACATAATATTTATATGTGGACTTCGCGAGACACTTCTGATGGCTTACTCCGACAAGGAAATGGATAAAAAGACGCAGGAATCGAATAGTCATTGGTCGCATATATTATATATCACCAACGGAGGGTGAGCGATTCTACTTGCATCTCCTACTAAAGCACATTTCAGCACCAACATCATTTGATAACCTATACACTGTCCATGGGCATCGTTGTGCAACATTCAAAGAAGTTGCTGAGAAGCATGTGTTGCTTGAAGAAGACAATAGCATTAGAGAATGTCTAGCTTAAGATAGAAATTTCAGAATGCCTTCTGCATTACGAAGATTATTTGCAACAATATTATTGTATTGTCAGCCGACCGGGGTCAGGACACTATGGGAAGAAAATAATATGACAATGATCGAAGATTACGGTAGCACTGACACTTCAAACAGTATTTTCTTAATTAAGAGATTACTTTGTGAGCTAAACAACATTTTCGAATAATATAATAAAAACACTAAAGATTTTGACTTGCAAGATTAAGCGAGGGCATACAATATTCAGTAGACTTATCGGGTTTGATTGACAATGAACTCTCAATTCCAATATCCGATGCAGATTTAGATTCGACGGCACTCCTGAATAATGGACAACAAATTGTGTACAACACTATATGCAACAGTATAGCAGAAGGAAACAGAGCTATTTTTTTCGTTGACGGTCCTGGTGGGACTGGTAAAACGTTCCTCTACTGGTCTATATTCCGTAAAGAAGGACGCATTATTATTTCTACTGCAACTTCTGGTATAGCAGTAAATTTGCTTCCGGGTGGCTGCACTGCACACTCTTGATTCAAAATACCAATTAAACTCGAAAACATATTGAATTGTGGTTTTAGTAAACAATTAGATATGCGCAAACTGGTCGAACTTGCATCTGCAATTATTTGGGATGAGGTGCCCATAACAAACAAGAAAACTTTTGAAATACTAGACCGTACATTACGAGATGTGCTAGAAATGACAAACCTTTTGGGGGAAAGGTTCTTATAATGGGGTGATTTCAGACTGGTTACACCCGTCATTGTGAATGGAATAAGACTACAAGTAATTAGGTCAAGCATCGTTGTGTCTTTCTTATGGCCAGAAGTTAAGATGCGTTAACTAACAAAAAATATGAGGGCACGCGATGACATCCGATTTGCAAAATACTTGCTCAATGTAGGAAATGGCGAGGAGCCAACAGTAGAGAATGATATGATTCGGCTTCTTGACACAATTGTTATGCCTTGGGAAGGAGAGCATTCAGTTGATGAATTAATAAATTTTGTTTTCCCTAATATGCAAATGTACAATATCAACAGTAATGATGTCGAGTACATGGAGACAAGGGCCCTGATAACTCCATTGAATGAAGATGTTAACAATCTGAATGAAAAAATGCATGTTTATGTTCCCGGGGGATAGTACAACTTACTATTCTTTTGACTCTGCCTCTGATGATAACCATAGCTTATATCTCCCAGAATTCTTAAACTCAATTAATCCCGGAAATCTACCCCCGCTCAAACTAACATTAAATTGTGGCTGCCCCATTATGCTGCTCTGAAATATAGATCCAAAAATTGGTTTGTGCAACGGCACTAGACTAATATGTAGTAGATTTGGAAAAAATATCATTGATGCAAATATATTGGTAGGACATTTCAATGGTCTAAGAATTTTATTCCACGTATACCACTTAAGAGTGCAGAAGATTATAAGATGCCATTTGAACTAACGAGAAAACAATTTCCCGTCATATTGAGCTTCGCTTTAACAATTAACAAGTCTCAAGGATAGAATATAGGGAATGTCAGTATATATCTTCCAGATCATGTATTCAGTCATGGTCAATTGTACGTTGCTTTATCTCGAGGGGTATCAGCACATACCACAAGGGTATTAGTAAAAAACTATGTTATCGAGGGTCATGAAGGTGTGTTCACTAAAAACGTGGTATTTAGAGAAATATTTGATCGGGTTTACTCTACAATGATGAGAAGCACGGTATGACATCAAATACAACTAAATTTTATTTCATAAATAAGAACTACTTCGATTGGTTGAAAAAAAGATTCATTTTCATTACACACTACAGAATCATGACGTTGATTGTTTTTAGCTATATTTCCAAGTTCCCGCTGCGTATGATCTCATGCTATCCCTCATTGGACAATGCACACGGTACTATAAAGTTCTTATATTATGTATCATTATAGTATTTGTTTTGCAGAAAGACTGAAATTTAAAATTAATGTACTTATTTTTTTATAAATCTCTATTTTGCAGATCATACGTTTTGTTAGATGATTAAAAGACTACACTACATTTGCGTTAAAAATGATGGATATGAGGATATCTATGTGGTATATGCTCAAGTAAGATTCAAGTTTGTTTTTTTTAATGTGATTTGTAAAGAATTATATTGTTATAACATAATCATATCTTAATGCAATTCATAAACTCCATCGTCAATATTATTTTCTATATAACAAAGCATTTGTTGATACTAATTTATAGTTGAAAGTCATTCTTAGATGGTTATTATTGCCCACAACAAATGTCGTCTCCCACCAAAAATGTCGCCTCCCACCAAAAATGTTGTTGTCCACAAAATTTGTCACCGCCTACAAAAATGCCGCTCCACTACAATTGTCGCTGCCACGACCATTGTTACCCCCACCACAATGTTGCACCCACGATCGATGTCGCACCCACCACAGATGGAACTATCACCACATATGTCGCACTCACGACAAATACCGCACCCACGACAAATGCCACATCTACGACAAATAACACCCCCTACGATAAATGTCTCTGCCACGACAGATGACGCACCACAACTAATGTTGCCCCAACGAACAATGTCGCCACCACGAGAAATGTTGCCGCCATGACAAACGTCACCCCCACAACAAATAACTCCCACATGACAAATAAACCCCACGACAAATGTCGCCCCTACGACAAATATCGCACCCACGACATATGTCGCACCCACGACATATGTCGCACCCACGACATATGGTCGCACCACGACATATGTCGCCCCACGACATATGTCGCACCCACGACAAATGTCGCACCCACGACAAATGTTCACACACGAACAAATGTCGCACCCACGACATAGTCCACCCACGACAATATGTGACATATTTTTATCGATGGGCCTAACGCATGTCGAATTCAAAACAAAATTCGGACCTAGGTAATTAAAAGCCATGTACAATTACGAATTCCAACTCGGTGAAGTTCAAAATCAAAATCCGACGCACCGTTCTTGAGATATAAATTTTTAAAATTTACGATAAATATTAAATATACCAAAACTTCGAAAATTCGTTGAGGAACTAATATTGCTCGGATCGCGACGAAACATGATGGGCAAATTCAAAATTAATCGATTTAGTTTCGTATCATGAATTTTACAATTCCAATGAGAATTCCAAGATTTGGTCGGCTCGACCTAACAGGTGCGAAAACGCATTAATGACGACTCGCCGTCAACTCCTCGTTAACGTAACACCCTACATTATTATGATGTCACCAAGAGAACTAAAAATAATTGACGGAAAAATAGATCCATTACAGTAAGGGTGCGATCAAATAATTGTCATATCCCACTGTCAATATTGGGTTAAACTTAACTGGGACACCACAAAAGTTGTGTGCTTAGAGGCATAGGGTTGGCATGCATGATGGATGCGAATAAAGGGTTATTCACCAACCATATAAGAGTTGCATGATGATGTAATCGCCAGGCATTGCCTACCTAAATAACTATATTATGAGAGAAAATCCAAAGATGACTCATGGTGTTGGTGGAATACGGATCTTGTCCACTAAGAGATTAGTGTTGAAACCGAGAATTCAGTCTCTTCTAGAGTTCACCCTTAGGGAAGGGTGAACGCACACTACTTCTCTCCTACAAGCCAAACAGTAAAAAGAAGTGGAAACTGACCCAGGGCTCGACATGGAGGTCCCACCACACCCCCGAAGACCTTAGAGTGCTTCCTCTCCTTAGCCAATGGCCGAGCTAAGCCTACCTCAGAAAGCGCAAGAAGATATCTGAATACTGATAAGCGTGCCCTCTGAGGTTCCCCTTGGGTCTTATTTATAGATTTCTGAAAATGACCTGCCAATAGCCAACCTCCGCTGTTTTGAACAGGTATGTGCAACCCAATTGGGTCTGCTAACAGCATAACTTCGCCGCTCTATCAAGCTATTCGCATCCTTGGAAAAGGTAAAATGGTAAAATACACCTAATAGGAGACCGGGCGAGTGGAGCAGCATGACTCAATGCTAAAGCTGGGAGGGCATCGAGAGCGTTGAGTGGAGCGACGTCACTCAACGCCAAAGCCGGGAGGTTGTCAAGAGTATTAAGTGGAGTGACGTCACTCAACGCCAAAGCCGGGAGGGCATCAAAAGCGTTGAGTGGAGCGACGTCACTCAATGCCAAAGCCGGGAGGGCGTCGAGAGCGTTGAATGGAGCGAACGTCACTCAACGCCAAAGTCGGGAGGGCGTCGAAAGCATTGAGTGGAGTGCCATCACCAACGCCAAAGCCAGAAGGGCGCCAGCGGAGCTAAATTCTGTATGAAGTTTCATAAGACAGCTGGGTAAGTAGCCCTCTGATGCCTTCACTCACTCGGGGCGATCTGGGATTATCAGCATCACAGGAGTCATAGAATACTTGAGTTCACCGAGCAGTCTGCGTTCATATATATACGAAATATTTTCTAATTTTTCTTTATTAGAAAGAAATTCTTTAAAATTTAGCATACTCAGGCATTTACGAGATCGCCTCACAGAAGGGAACATTAATATGAATTTGTTTTAGTAATAAAATAATTTTTTGTACTGCCACGTCCTTACGCTCACTATCTAACTTATGTGGATACGATAAGGGTGTTTTAAAAATAATTTTATCATTTAAAATTAGTAAAGGCGGCATAATCGAAGAAGGGGGAAGAGGGGTCGGAGGTGAAATATGTACTTGCGGATCGATCTATTTTGGATCGATCACCTCCTTTCTACTACAAAGGGTTATAGCGTTGATATTCTCCCGCAAATTGGTCTCTGTTTTCCCCGATAGTGCCCTGAGCGCGCGCTCGGACATCGTCCGCGCCAACTGTCCAACCTGGAGTTCTAAGTTTTTTAGCGAGCAGGTGATGTTCCGGATATTTTACTCATTGGACACAATGTATTTAGAAAAAATTTCCTCCATCGGGTAGGGTTTTGGAAGACGGGGAGGCGGCGGAAATCCGGCCGCAAAAATTGGGCGGGCACTGCGCATTGTTTGCATTGCTGCATGAGAAGTTGGGGTGGTTCCTCCAACCAGGGTTATAGTGAATACTATAAGGGTTATTATTGGGGTTGAAGGAAGGTCACCAAGGATTTCCCACATAGTCTACGAACTCTTCGACAACGCTTACGTTAGAGGGAATCGCCCAAGGCAGAGTGGAGGAGGCAGCAGACATCTCTGCCACCTGCTTCTTCAGCCTTTCAACTTGAAGTGCCAAGTGAGCAGTAGCATCCACTTTGAAGAGGCCGGCCTCCTACTTGGGACATCCTTGCAGGATGTTCCATTGGTAGGCATTCATAACAATCTCTTCGATAAGAGCTTGGGCAGCCTCAGGGTCTTGTTATTAAGGGTACCCCTTGTAGCCCCGTCAATCATTTGATGCGTTTGATAGTTAAGCCCATTGTAACTTTGGAACTTTGACCTGTAACCACGCAGGCAGCGCGTGGTGCGGACACCTGCAGAGGAATTCTTCAAACCGCTCCTAAGTCTCAAATAGAGGCTCAGAATCATTCTGCACAAACGAAGAAATGTCCGCCCGCAGCTTTACAACTTTGGCGGGTGAAAATACTTCGTTAAAAATCGCTTCGCAAGCTCGGCCCAGGTGGTGATACATCCTCACGGGAGGGAATTCAACCACCCTTAGCTATGAATCTTAAAGAAAAAGGAACAAAGGCACAAACAAATGGTGTCATCAGTATCTTAAAAGTATCGCAGATTTCCAAAAAAAGACAAATGAATGTTCGGGTCCTCATCCGGCTGTCCATCGAACTGCACGACATTTTAGATCATTTGGATAAAGCTTGATTTTATTTCAAAATTATTGTTCGCAACAGTCGGGCGAACAATACTGGACCCAGTATTATCCAAATTCGGCGAGAATAATAAGACATTGTACGCTCCGCGGCGGGTTCGGATTAGGGTCGGCCATAGCAATAGTATAGGGTTCTCTGATGGATTCTTCGGGATTCAAAGAGGGATTTCGGTGTTGAGAACGAATATGCGCATTTTAGCATTCGATCTCAGGATCAAAATCCAAATTTTCAGACTACGAAGGTTGTCCACGGGTCATACACCAAAAAATATAAACTAAATAATTAACTCGTTTTTGGATTTTAATAGAGTTTCTAAGTTTTTTTAGTTTTTTTTAAAATATGTAAAAGTAATAGACTCCGGAATTCAAAATAACAACTCGAAGTCTCCCCGACAACGGTGCCAAAAACTTGATGCGTGCGAAGCCCGACTCAAATTTATTAAGTGAGCATGGTGGGTCCGGATTTCGCGCGACGAAGGTAGCCAAGTGCACCTATCACAAGTAATACAGGATATTCGGGGAAAATCGAGATAGAAAATTTCCCGAGGACGGGTTGATTATCTCTACTCCTACCGGAAGGACTATTATCTTACCGGGATTTTAAGTTGTCGGATTTAACTAATTTAAGCGGTTGATAAGAAAGTGCTAAAATTGATTGAAAAAGATCGATTAAGAATAAAACACTCAGTATCGAATTACGTTATGACTAAAATAGACTAATATAACTAGAGATCGTAGGTTTCAATTCAATTAAAGGGGAACCTTGGTCGTGGAGGTTCCAAAAGACTGAGCTCACCTATCTCTAGGACTATCGCTCACCTGAACATTATGACTATTCAACCAGGCTCTCGCCCGAAGAAGGATTTCTCTTAATGCCCGCATTACGCTTAGAACCCCGCTATTGACGGGGAACCCAATCTGGAAGAATTATGCGCCTCCTGTCTCGAGGGTTAGTGAGAGACTCTCTTTACCTAAGGGGATCAGTCCATATGGATGGCCTCTCAGCTAGCTAGCGTATGGAGAATAGAAATATATCCCACACATCGATATGTGGTTCTACGTGTCGTAAACCAGGGGTAAACATTATATTCTTAATTAAATAGAAAAATAAGACCTTTAATTATTTAAAAATATTTTTTATGTCCCAATGCTTTTCGATACAGAGGGCTAAAAGCGATTAGCCACTCATCAGAATGAGGATGGCTTATGAGTTTGGTGAGGCGTGAGTTTTTAACTTAAACGCTGAAGGGTTACAAAAAATAAGAAGAAATGGAATAATCTAATATTAGAAAGAGAAAAACTACTAAAAAAGAGGAAAACGCACACACTCAGCCAAACTCATAATAAAGGAAAAAAAGCTAAGTTACAAAAATGGAAAATTGCATAATTGAAATTACAAGTTCTACTCAAACGACTAGGCGGGAAATGACAAGTCCTACTCAAATGAGTAAGCGGGAAATTAAAGCGGTAAAATGACAATCGTACTCAAATGAGTAGTCGGGAAGTGAAAGCAAAAATCACAAGTCCTACTCAAACGAGTAGGCGGGAAATAACAAGTCCTACTCAAACGAGTAGGCGGGAAATGAAAGCAATAAAATGACAAGTCCTACTCAAACAAGTAGGCCGGAAATGAAAGCATAAAATGACAAGTCCTACTCAAACGAGTAGGCGAAAAAATGAAAGCAATAAAATGACAAGTCCTGCTCAAACGAGTATGTGGGAAATTAAAGCTGAAAATTACTAACTCATAAACGCAAACACTATACTTGATATAAGAAAGCAATGAAAACCTAACCTATACACTCACACACACAAACAAAAAAGGAGAAAAAACAAAGTGATCGAAAAATTAAAACGATTACAATTTTAACGTTAGAATTTGCTAAAAATGCATAAAACGTAAAAAGGGTTTGAAAATTTGAAATAACATCTAATTCATTCTTATGACTTTGTGAAAATGTTTAAAAAGTGGCAGGAAGGGAAAAAGAACCAAAAGTTTATAAGCTAGGAAAAACCTAAGTAAAAAGGGAATAAAAACCACTTTGAAACCATTTTTATAAATTCTTAAGTGTAAATGAAAAGCATAAAAATCCTAAATCTAACCAATACTCAAGGGACAAGATAAGAAAAGCTATAACAACAACTAGTGAGTTTGAAGAAATCTGAAATGAAGCTAAGCAATTTGATGATTTGAAAACATAAATTCCACAAAGCTAATGCATACACACACACACATAAAAAAATAAAAAAGAAGATACATAAGATTGCTGAAAGAGAGGCACGTAGAGACATTCCAGTATGATATAAGGATAAGAAAACTAATAAATTTTATTAAGAAAAAAGTCTGATTTCAAAAGGTAAAGCAAACAGAAAGAGGAGGTGGAAAAATAATCCTTATATAGCACAAAAAGCCTCCTACCAGCAGACCAAACAACAAAATGGCACAAAATTTCGAACCCCTGACCCTTATAACAAGGTTCTATTTATAGGTAAAAAAAATAAAATTACACACCCTGGTCACGGGCGTGTAGGGGGGGGGGTGTCAGCACTTACGCTGAGGTGAAGCCGAGAACTTATTGGTGGTTGACTTCGGGGCTTTCTACGTGGATGTCACAGGAGTCACCCTAAGGTCACGGGCGTGTAACATCAGCAGTGACGGGCAGAGCGTCGAATCCTTGCTTCGCTGGTGACGTTTTGTCTGGAAATTTTAGGTAGTCAAGGGCGTGTGCCGAGTCGACACAGGAATGTCTTGATGTTTTAACTGCGAAGGCGTCGAGTTATTGCCATGTTGGTGACATCTTGTCTGGAACAGTAGGAGGAGGTCACAGGCATGTTCGAAATCGACACGGGCGTGACTGGCAGTTCGACGAACGTCGAGCTTGAGGCATTGAGCGTCTAGTTAGGATTGACAAGGGCGCGTCGAATCTGGACATGAGCATTTCTAGGTGTTGAGTGTCGACTTCCAGGAGGTGTTTATTATCGAGACTGAGTTAAGTGTCGAGTGGCATGACAAGGTCATGTCGGAATGGACACGGGTGTGTAATGATGGGATACGGGCGTGGCTTCATTTTTCCATTACTGTGGTAGTTTTCTGCTGGAATCAAAGTGACACGCCCAGGTCACGGAGTGACTTGGAGGTCACGAGAGTGTACTTTGGTTTTTGACTTTTTCTGTAAAATTTTTTTTATTATAAAAAGAATATTTTTAATTTTTAATAACTGTTTTTTTTTTTATTGTTTTTGCTGCTTTAGAAAATCAAAAATAAGGCATTGAAGCGTTAGTGAGCAACACTCAATGCTTTCAAAAACCAATCCTTT